>CM076577.1:258059191-259259191 GCA_034641835.2 Pinus albicaulis | reverse complement strand
AAGGCCAGAAATAACTTGCTCGCAGAATCTTCTGGGCAGTAGCATACCCGGACATATGTCCACCACAGGTGCCACTGTGGCAGTCATTTAGGACCTTCTCAGCCTCTTCCAAGGTTAGGCATCGCCGGAGCACCGAATCTACTCCAATGCGATATAAGGTATCTCCTACTATACGGTAGGGTTGGGACTGGTGCCGAATCCGACGGCGGGCAGCTTTATCCAACTCAGACCGAAATGTCAAGGTCTGAAGATACACTATTATGTCACCGTACCAAGGGTCACGAGTACTGATGAGGAAAAGCGTTTCGTCTGGTATATGGTCTTCAGAGTGTGAGGGAACAGAGTCTGTAGGGAGAGAACATATCAAATCCGCGAAGACCAGTGATTTAGTTGACTTGGCAGTGGTGAACTCCAAGTCAAACTCCTGCAGGATCACGATCCATTTGGAGTACTTTCCCCCTAGTAATTGTCTAGAAAGAATATACGTCATAGGGTTGCAGTCTGAAACCACTGTTATCGTACGCAAAAGGATGTAATGGCGAAAGCGTTGTACAGCGTGTACTGCTGCTAATGCCAACTTCTCGACATGAGCATAACGCGTTTCTGGGTCGAGAAGGTTCCGTGACAGGTAATAAACAACATGTTCATCACCGTGATCGTCATCCTGCACCAAGACCATGGCTATGGTGCTAAATGCGACGGCTAGATATAAAGTGAAGTCGTGGTGGTAGTCCGGAGGACGAAGCAACGGAGCTTTGACAAGCAACATCTTCAGCTTCTCAAAGGATTCCTAAGCAATTTCGTCCCAATGAAAGGGAACATTCTGCTTTAACAAACGAGTGAATCCTTTGGCCACCTCGGCATAATTCGGGATAAAGCGCCGAAGAAAGTTCTCTTTCCCTTGCAGACTCTGTAACTGATACAGGGAGGAGGGTGATGGGAGATTTATGATGGCCTCGACCTTTAAAGGGTCAAGGCGAATTCCGTCTTTCGAGACTATGAATCCTAAAAGACGGCCAGAATCAACGCAGAAGACACATTTATGAGGATTGAGCCTGATATTGTAGCGCCTGCAACGAAGAAAGATCTGGCGGAGATGCTCAGGATGGTCCTCTCGCTTACCCGAATGGGCTGGCAAGTCGTCCAGATAAGGCTGAACGATATGGCGAATGTCATGAAAAGCGTAGGACATCGCACGCTGAAAAGTGGCTCCAACGTTCTTCAAGCCGAACGGGAGTTTTTTATACGCGAAAGTACCCCACGGACAGATGAATGTGGTCTTGTGTTGATCCTCAGGTGCAATATTGATTTGGTTATATCCTGGGAAACCGTCCATTAAGGAATAGATCTCACTCCCGGCACATTCGTCGATGATATGGTCTATAAACGGAGTGGGATAATTATCCTTTGGACAGGCGCGATTGATGTCGCGATAATCGACACAGACTCTGATCGTACCCTGCTTTTTATCAACAGGGACAATGTTAGACACCCATTCTGTGAGGGGGATGGGATAAATAAAACCCACGTTCAGAAGTTTTTCAACTTTTGCCTTGATGGCGGTGGCTTTTCGAGGATGCATGGGGCATAAGTGTTGGCGCACGAGTTTCGCACCTGGATAGGTTGGAATCTCATGCACTACAATACTGGGATCAATCCCCGGCATTTCCTCGTAAGACCATGCGAAAACATCTTTGAATTCTTTGAAAAGCTCAGTATAGAATTGAATCTCATCGAGAGAACAAGTCACACCCACGTGAATATTCTCAACGATCCTCGGTTTAACGGAGATGTTGATTGGAACAGTTTGAGTAATGTTACCCAGGTTACCCTCCGAAAAAACCTCGTGCGTCAAGATGGGCGTTTGAAGAGGAGGGGAAGGAACCTAAGTAGCATAACGCTCCAGAAAATCAGTCATTGCCCCCAAGCTAGGCATAAACGAGGAGCGATGATGTCCATCGCCCCAAGGCAGCTCCTCAAGAGACATAGTTTCAATGATAGCCTCATCGGAAGGAAAATTCTCTCTGAGAGGATCAGGTGAATCAGCCTGACCAAGCCAGGGGGATTGAGAGTAGACGTCGAGAGCCATGCTCAAAGGAGCATGCTGAGGAGGTGGAGGATCAGATGCAGCAACAATCTCATAGTAGTTGATCTCTACTGGCGTTAAAGGCATGGATTCTCCAAACTCATATACATGCTCAGGTGTAGGAATGAGCCAGGGGTCATCGGACCTGGACAACATGTTGACTTGAGCGGTATGCGGTGGCGGTGCGGGAAATATACCCATGAGGACTGGGTCTTTGAAGAGACCAGGTCCTACACTGTCCGGGGGATTCGGAATTTGATCCACGTATGGCACGTTGTTCTCAGAGTTAGAGGTGAAAAATGACAACTGATCCACTGTGACAATCTTGCCCTCGTGAGGGAACTTAATGAATCGAAAGACGGTGGACGGCACGCAGAGCATGGCATGGGTCCAGCTGCAGCCAAGAAGTATATTGTAGTTGAGTTTAGCGTCAACCACTTCCACTTCTACGTTGACAGTTTTTCCCTGTAATGTGATCGCTAGACTCTCGAGAACGCCCAGGGGTTTAAATTCCCGACCATCAAATGCCCCAAGGGCATTGGGAGATGATGACAGGGCTGGAGAGCCGATGGCCTTCCAGCAAGCGGAGGACATAACGCAGGTAGATGCACCCTCATCCACGACGGCCCTATGAATGTTTAGACCGTTAATCCCGACTTGAATAACCAGAGTGATTTGATGTGGAAGCCGGGGAGTGAAATTCTCCAAATCGAAGGTGAGAAGACTCGAGTCGGCGAGATCAATGCCCCCGATCGCAGACAGTAAAGCCTTCCGTTGCGAAGGACAACTTTGAAGAAATTCTAGCGCAGACATGGCAGACGGCGCTTGTGCCAAATCCTCAGCAATGCTGTAATGTTGAGCGGCACGAGCATTTGGACTATAAGAAGATCTTCGAAGGACACCTTTAGGAGGTGGCTTCACAACGGGTTGAGGAGAAGGCTTCTCGATTTCCAACGAACCAGAGACAGGTGGGGGAGGCGGCCCATCCGCAACTGCCTTCCCGGGTGCCTGCCGCCATTCGTTGTAATCCTTCGACCGCGTAGCGACAGAGATAGGTGCAACACTCTTCACCATGAAAACCTGAGACCCAAACGGTGCAGATGGTGACGGTTGTTCGACCATCTGGGTCTACTGAGAGGGAAATGGCTCTTTTAACACAGCCGGAGTCCCTTTTGGGCCTTTAAGAAGTTGACTAACCTCGGATCGTCGTGGACAATCCTTAGTATAATGGTCCCCTTCACAGATGAGGCAAGGGTACTTCAGTTTACGCTGGGAGCCATCCTCAATACGAGTTTTAGATTCTGGTTTTGGGGCATCAGATTTAGATTTTCCTTTGCCCTTCTTCTTCCCCTTGGAGGATTTGTCCGCAGGATTGGCCTGAACGGCATTCACCTCCGCGGTTTCACCAGAATCGGATGAGGCAGGATTAGCAGAGGTATTGTTGGAATAATTAGCCTTCTTCTTCCCATTCGAAGATTTCTTCGAATTCTGAGAGACAGAACAAATGACACCATCCACCGCAGGGTTAGGCGGAGCCTTAGAGGTTCCAGGCCGTGGAGCATCAGTCAAGATGTCATAAAGCGTTCCGGACTGAGAATAGACAAGATCCAGGTATTGGGCACGCACGATGGCTTGTTCCTCTGTCACGCACACTCCCATCGCAATATCCTGAGCGATTTTATTCACAAAGGAGGTGGTGAACCAGTGAGTCGGTATCTGATCAAGTATGTGAAACTTGATCAGTCTACAATGGCGCCACCACTCATGAATGTGATCTGAGATGTGAGTGGATTTATCCTGCTTCAGGGAAGTTAGGAGGTGGGTCCCGGCTTCATATCGAACCGGTAATTGAAAATGCGTGAGGAAAGCCATGGATAAAGAGTTGAAATCTTGGAAAATGCCACGGGATAACTCTATGTACCACTTAGCAGCAGCTCCAGTTAAAGTATGCTGGAAGAGGCGCAGGCGAATCGAATCGTCGACCCAAGAGTTAGACGAACACCAAAGATGATACGTCATCACATGCGCCTGGGGGTCCTCTCCAACTTTTCCCTCAAACTTGGGGCAATCACCTGGTATCTTGGTGGGAACCGGAGGCCAATATGGATTATGTAAAATCGGATCATTGGTCAACTTTGAAACATCCGGCAGCTCCAAGGTAGCCAGGAACGGCAATGGAGGATTAACTGTCATGCCAGGCCCAGGATGAGGTCCGGTACCCATACTCCACGATAGTTGTGAATATCCTTGCCCCCACGGGTTCTGTCCTACAGGATTCTGACCGTAGGGGGCGTAGGTCGTATAACCAGACTGATTTGGATGCTGGTAACCATAGTGCGGGGCTTGATAACCAGGGTACAGACCCTGATTATGTGTCAGCCCCGTATAAGCAGCGTTTGGATTTGGCTGCTGAGTGTAGGTAAAACCGGGTGGAGGAGGATAATACTGAGAGCCTCTGGGGTGGCTATAGTTCAGTTGAGACTGACCATGAGGATAATAACCACCCTGAGGATGACTAGGTTGCTGAAAAGTGGAACCCTGCGGAGCCTGATAAGTAGGGCGCAGATGTTGATTTGGCTGCGGCATTGAATGAACCGGTTGCTGTGCAGGGTTAATGGAATGAGCGGGCTGCCCTGAATGAACAGGTTGACCCGACTGAGAGGGTTGACCTGAGTGAGCAGGTTGACCCGGGTGAGAGGACTGACCTGAATGACCAGGTTGACCTGGATAGACAGGTGGCGCCGGTTGCGCAGGTTGACCTGGTTGTAAGTGAGCCCCAGGTTGTACTGGATGGGCCGGTTGGCCTGGAGGCGAGACACCGAGTTGTACCGGATGAACCGGTTGGCCCGGTGGTGGAACAGGACCAGGTGCTTGCTGGAAACTGGTTTGACCTGAAGCAGAACCATAGGATGGTCTCGGCTGATATGAAATGTTAGAAACAATAGGATACTGTGGTTGCATCGGTAAAGAAGGCTGGATTTGCCCCCCAGGACCATAGACCGGTCCCGGTTGATACCCTGGCTGAGGCTGAATAGGTTGACCAGAAGGGCTATAATACTGTCCTTGCAGACCGTACGATGGCCCTTGTTGGCCGACAGGATATCCTTGAATGGGCTGCCCCTGCGGATCATAAAGATAGCCAGGTTGGCCCGTAGGTTGGCCTTGGAAAGGCGGTCCTTGCGGGTTATAAGCCTGGTTATAAGGTAAACCTTGAGCATGGAGATAAGCCTCAGGAGAGGGTAGACGCAAAATCTCCCCGTGCTCATCATACTAACCTGGGAAAGCATACACAGGAGTACCATCTTGTGCATAGTGCAAAAAGTAAGATCGGTAGGGATCTTGGGAGGACGGTCCAACCTCGGGGTTCGGCTGTTGCAAAGACAACCGATACTCCTCCGGAGAGATGTTCTCCAGTATAGCAGTGGCTAGATAAACATCTTCAGGAGTTGGCCCAGCCCTAGTAGCAGATGCTGAGACAACAGGAGAAGAAGCAGCCACACAGACAGTGGGCCGGACGGGAACAGAAGTGACGGGCGTCTGAGGAGACACCCCGGGTGTGGTAGCAGCTGGCCTCGAAGCAGGAGATGATATTCCCATAGAGGCTGCAGCGGAAATGATCTGATCCAGAGATCTGTATCCCTGTGGTAAAGAAGGACTGGCTGTTGACATGTCTACCAGCTCAGAGTTGTCTCCCTGAAACAATCTTCGTGGGAAGAGCTGATAGTCTTCACCAGACGTTGGGATTTCCTCACCAGAATCACTCATGGTTGATCCTGCCGTTAAGTCTCGCAAGAGACGGCGAGGACTAGGAGGAAAAACAACAGCAACAAAAGGCGAACCCGATGTAAGAGAAAGGAAATCAGCTCCTAATCTCAATTCAGACACAGGGTCCGAAAAGGGCCAATTGAACTCAACTCGTCCTCCAAAGGGTTGCTCAGCGAGAACCGGTCCCTCGTCAGGAAACTCGGAAACAACAGGCTGCTGTGGTTCGACAGAGGATTGGGAAGCCTCTGAAGAATCGTCCGTGTAAGGACTACCAGTAGACGAAACTGAGGGTTTCGCCACTGTGGAAAACGACAATTGAAGAAAAAACCAACACACACACGGGCTGAAAAAGAGTCAAGACACACGATCAAATGGTCAAAAAGAAATATCTAAGCGGGCGTGTAATCGTGGGTGATTAATTTTTACCACATTGAAAAGTAAGAAACTCTACCGTTTCATGTTTTAAGAGTCGAGAAACGATAGAAAGATGACTCTATCTCTTTCAGATTTGATACAAGCGTGAAAGGACAAGCGCTTGACGGTCTTTTCAAATTTAGGGAGTTAGAGAAGACCAAATGACTACTCAAGAAAAAACTAGGCACAAAGGGTGTACCAAATATCCGTGAACTGCAATATACACCTTGGTTTCAATAATGAAACAGAAATCGACCAAGGACTTTCCGTACGTGCAGGAAATCTCCCCGAATGTTGTGTTCGGTGTATCATGGGTATAGGGCGGCAGACTTGGCTTCCTGTGGATAAAGGATTGAAAACCTAGAGGGGTCTCCCTTTATATACGCGACGGTACGGGGAGCACAAGTCCGTACTAGTGCTGTCTAAAGCCAAAAGGCGAACGACAGCTGCTAGGTTTAAATACGCCGGAACACGTCTCTAGCCTAGACCTCTAAATATGTTTCGTTAGATTTCAATGCTGCCTTAGGTTAATTGAGTGGATTTTATAGTTGATCTTCAATTAGGTTTCAATTTTCAAGCCCTAACGAATGTATTGTTTCAAAAACTCCTAAGTGCAAAGCTACATGCCACAGTAGATCATTTTGTTCAATGAAAACTAGCTACAGAAGAGTTGAGAGTCTTTACACAAACAAAATGATTCGGAAGACAAATGATGAGATCTCTAATGCAACTAATGAAATTGAAAACTTTTCATTCAAATCACTAATTACTAGTAAAATCGAAAAATTTCAATTTGCACTAATTCAACCAAAAGCACAAGAGATTTTTTTGTAATATTTTCAACGTTTGATAGCTAAATGCACTAAACAAACTGAAAACAAACAGAACAACTTGAGAAACGATATTGAGAGAGAAAAACAAGCAAATTTCACTCAACGACACAAACAATCAGATCCCAAATCGACCAAAGTCTCTCAAAACCAAGAAAAGACTCAAAGGCTCCAATGGACCGTGTGATCTAGGCCCAAAGCAAGACCAAACGAAATTTGAATGAAGGAATGAGCAATCACCCAAAAATCGCAACAAAACAGTGAACAACTAATAAGAGGATGCGGAGGAGCAATCAGAAAGTCGACTGGACAAACGAAACGCAAAAACTCCCAAGGAGGGCTCGATACACAAAGCCACTAGATGCCCTAGGGCTTAAAACATGAAATCGATAGATAAAAGAAAACAACCAAAGGACGGAGGCAAATTCCCAGTCAAACAGGACTCCAACACACTCAGGTAGTCGGAAAATCAAGAAGAAAAGCATTGACCAGACCCAGAGAGCTCAAAATTGAGCAAACTCAAAAACCTTATAGGAGTGGCGCGACTGTAAGGCTGCAACTCGCGCCAGAAAGCAATTGGCGCGGGCTAAACAAAAGCAACATGCGCCAATTGGCGCTACTGTCGGGCTAAAAAGCGCGCCATTCGAGTTTCTCAGCCAAAAACAAAAAAGAACTACTCCAGAAGCAGATCAATGTATACTAAGCAAACCAAGAAGCAAAAAGCAGCAAAAGAACCCAACCCAGAAGGCTAACCAAGCAAGGAAAAATCATAAAATAATCGAAACGAGACAATCTAAATGAGACAATGAAATCTAGATGATCCCCAGTATGGTCGCCAAATTGTTGAGGAGGTAAATCCCCTCTGTGGACAGAGGCGATCCCTACTAGCCCAGCAGGGGTCTAGCAACAATCACGAAATGTTACAACGCAAGTTCCTAGTTACGAATGAAAAGACCAAAGATGGAGGCCTACCTGGAATCCAATGCTACGATTTGAAGAAGAGAGCGTTCCCGTTCCTCAGCCTCGGCAGATCACGATCCTCCACGATCTCCGCGGATGGACACCTGCACATGCAAGAAACAAACAGATACAAGCATAAAATCCAGCATACGCAACTAAATATCAGTCAGAAAGGATACTACTCATATTAACATAATCGAAAACAGAGTGGAACCATAATCATAATCATTCATTAAATAACAATCGAAAGAGATTACAACCAATGTTCTGACGTCGTGGTCTCCTTCGGATGGGTTTCCAGTCGTTCACGTCTCGCAAAGCTCGCCAGGGAAAGGGAAAACCTCTCCAGAGTCTCTCGACAATAGTCTCCTTACTTGAGTCGGCCTTAAGGGAAAAAGAGGGCTCTTTATAGCACAAAGGCTCTTGGGAATATGGAGATTCAAAGCTTAGGCACTTCAAGACTAGCTTGCCATGGAATTGAGCAGGCTTTTATAGATGGGGAAGGAGGGAGTTGGGATCCCTATTATTGTGGGATTGGCCCTATCAACAAGGAAGGTTCCATGGGAGGTGGCAAAACCACTTCCCTTCCATAGAATTTCCGCAGCCAAACCTCCCAACTCAAGATAGGCAATGGTTTCTGAGTTTGTTGAAACACAACTTCCGCCATCTTTATTTAAAAAACACTCCTTAAATTGGCTGGCGCGACTACTGCTCTGGGACAGAGCGCCAGTTGGCGCGGCCTCTTTGTAGGATTTTCCTCATTGGCGCGAGTGATGAATTGTCTGCCCGCGCCAATGCAAAAGGAGATGTTTTCATGATTTTTTGCAAGGAGATGTCTTTAGGGAAATTGAAGCTCATGATTAGAGGAATGCATTGATGATGTTTTCAAGGCATGACAATGTTCACAGGTCACAAAATAGGTCCTCCATTGTGCGGGACGGGGAATGGTAGGGACGGTGAAAAATTACTGTGTAACAACTACTAAAAATTGTCAGTTGTGTTGAAACTGAAAAACTGAAAGAGCTAATTGGTGTGGTTTCAAATGGAATAGGTGGGTGGCCACCAATATCCAACTGGATCATTAGGGCCTCAAAATGGCTTCGGAAGTTCATGACTTGAAAAACTGCTAAAAATAGTAAGTTGTGCTAAAACTGAAAAACTAAAAGAATTGATGGTGCGGTCCTCAATGGAATAGATTGGTGGCCACCATTATCCACCTGGATCATTCCTCCCTCCTTAGGAAGAAATGGTCCCCATTGCATTAAGTTCCTCCATGAGAGGCAAATTTTGTTGAACTTGGTGTTGGATTTGTCTAGGATGTTGTGGACCTGTTGTCGGACGCGTTAGATGCGTTCCATAAATTTGGTTGCCTCAGATGGTACATGTGTGGATTCTTTTTGTGTAGTTGCATGAGGTATGGTAACATCATGCAGCGATGTACTGGGGTTCAGATCAATGGAGTGCTTGCCTAATAGTGTAGAGGAACCTATGTGGGTGAGGAGAAAATGTCCTTGTATTGCTCCACGACTTTTTCCATCTGTTGTAACCGTACAGGGGAGCCTTGTTTTGTGGCTATGGCCAAAATCTTATTCTTTCCCTGTGAGCGATTTGTAAGGAAAATAAATTTCCTAGTTTGGGAAAAAATCTTATTGCGTTGTTTTGTAATAGTCAATGAGATGGCAGGAGGCGGTACTACCTTTTATATCCTGTACAATTTATTTCCCAAAGTAATAACAACAGAACGAGGCCTAGACTCATTCACAAAATGTTGCCTCCACAAGTATGGTTGGCTCAATAATACATCAGCTACATCAAGAGGAGCAACATCACACAATACCTCATCCGTGAATGGCATGATGTTGTATGGAAGGTGACACTGTTGGTGGACACAGAGATCTCTCTCTGGGTGAAGCCACCTGATGGTATACAACTACGGGTGTGATATGGTCGGTAGGCCAAGCCGCTTCATGAATTGTGCTGAAATGAGGTTCTTTTGGCTTCCACTATCAACAAGAAATTGCAGTGGAGAACCCTTCACCCACATATGCGAATGGAAGAGGAACTCCCCTCCTTTGGATCCTCAAATCATCCCTCTGGAGCTTGGTGGTGGAAACAATGGCACTGGTTCCACATTAATGATCTTCTTCCCTTTTTCAACTCCCTTGTTTGGTTCTGGCTCAGGATCATCACATGCATCTAATTCAAGTGCCTTTAGTTTGGCCACCAATGACTATTTGGCCCGACACTCTTTAGTTTTGTGAGTGGGGCTGTTACGAAATTGAAACCACTTCCTCGTTTCCTTCTTTCGATTTGTGGTGGTATTTAGAGTCAACCCGCTTTGGCTCTGCCCCCTGTTCTGTGGTTCAGGGGCACCTTTCCCTAGCTTTGGATTCACGGATCCAAATTCATTCTTCTTCTGCTTAAATTTCTACTCAAACTTGGTGGCATAGCAATATTTCATGCCAAGCAAGGTGTTGTCGAGGAATTCCATTTCCTCCTGAATTTTTCTGTGCAGAAAATTGCATTACTTGAGCACCAAATGTCTCTCCGAATCTTTAATACCTAACTTTGTGCACATGGTATGGAACAAATTCGTCAATTCGTGCACATCTTGATCCCTTTGTTGCCGCAGTGTGGTCCATTGGATGTACTTGTCCTCATAGCTCCCCACAGGGTAATATTGTTCGTTGATGTCGTCTCGGAATGACTTCCAAGGGGGTGCGGCCAAGAATAGAGAGGGTTCCCTCCCATCCTTTTGCTCACAGTAGGTTTCCTACCAGTATTTCACATGAGGGGCAGCTTTGAAGAGTGAAAAAATAATATTTTCTCGGTCGGAGAAACCATGGACAGAGAAATACCCTTCTAGCAAATTCAACAATCTATCTATGGCATATGCATCTATTTTGCCTTCAAATACAGGAATGTCAAATTTTACATGTACCTTGAAGGGAGTGGCGCCTCTAGAGTGGTTATTGGATGCATATGCACCGTAGGTGGGTAGTCGTTGAAGGATCTGAGCAAAGTTATCCATCATCGCGTTTGTTTGTTTCTTGAGGGCCTCCTTGAGCAATATTTTGAGAGGATCTCTTGCTCCCTCGTCTTTATTTTCTTCCACCATGGGAGGTCATCAAGGTTTGCGAGGTTGATCTTGCAAGGGTTCAAATAGATCGAGACCTAACTCCTTATACCCTGACCTCGTTGGGGAAATGAAAAGAAAAAAAGAGAAAGATAAAACCGCTCTAATACCACTGATCTAGATTTATGTAAGAACACAGTAAAATACATAAATAGACATAAACATGGAGATGCAGTGGAAATAATACTTCATTTCATTAATATCAAATAACATAAGTATGTTTATAGACATAATGGAAATAAACTAGCTAGGGCATTGGTAGCTTATCTCTGAGAAGAGGTGGCGGCTACAGGCCTCTGAACTGTGTTACAATGAGGCTTGAAGGCCTATTTATTATTGAGACACAATGTAAAACCCTAAACATCCAAAAACCTAACCCTAGGAGATGAAGTGCCAAAATTAGGGGCCTCGTTTGGGTAAATTGGTACATCAATCATCCTGGGGATGTAACTTTGGCATACGATCTTTGTTTTGCGTGCTCAATACCTTGTTAGAAATATCTATCCAAGGACTATAAATTTTTAGTGAGTAACATTGATCCATGGACCCTTGTTTCTCCCGGTTTTCCCAGAAAACATCGTTTAGGGCCTCAAAATGGCTTTGGAAGTTCAGGACCCGAAAAACTATTAAAAATTGTAAGTTGCGATGAAACTGAAAAACTGAAAGAACCGATGGTGGGGGTTCAAATGGAATAGGTGGGTGGCCATCAATATCCAACTGGGTCATTAGGGCCTCAAAACAACTCCGAAAGTTCATGACCTGAAAAACAGCTAAAAATAGTAAGCTGTGTTGAAACGAAAAACTAAAAGAAATGATGGTGCGGGTCCAAATAAAATAGGTGGGTGGACACCAATATCCACCTAGATCACCAAATTTTCCATGTGTCCCAGATGGTTGGCCTATGTATCATTTCACAGTAGCCCCGTAAGGGTGCGTTGAAACAAACGTAGACGAATAGTATCTATTTTGATGCTATTAGAGGAACACCACAGGTGAAAGGTCATGACATGATTTCCAGGATCATATCCTTGTTTTCCTTCAAATTTTGGAACATCCGAAGGTAACTTGGTAAGAATGGGTGGCCAATTGGGGCCATGCATTATAGGGTCATTAGTTAACTAACTTAGATCGAGTAGATTTAAGGAAGCTAAAAATGGGACCTGAAATTTATTCATCATCGCAAAATGATTTTGAACAGTTATATGTAAAGGGGTCATTTGTGGGGAAGATTGAGGAGAACTACCTTGATGGGTGTCTTGTGGACTTTCCGGAGGAGTGGTATGTGGGCTCCCTAAAGGGGTAGCGTGTGTTGAAATTTGCAACAAGAAACATTGAAATTGGCATCCAGAAAGGACGAAAAATGACCACATAACTGGTGTGGGATTCCAGTCACACATGAGTGAGGAATTCAGTTATACACTAGCGCTAAATGTGGCATCTAATTTATTTATCCCTTAAATAAATTGGAAATTAAATTGTAATTTCATCTCATAACAACTTGTATCAGTTAACTAAATCAGAAAGAATGAGTTAGCTCAATAAATTCAAGTTGAAGGTCAAAGGTGAGGCATGTAGAGTGATTCTATTATTTTGGGGGTCCAGTTGCAATTAATGCATTAGTTTGGTGCATGTGTAATCATTTAACTTAAATTAATTGAGTTAAAAATAGTTTAACTAGTTCTAACTAAGTGATGAGCTAGTGAGAGGTCAAGTGAATTAAATTATATTTAATTCACAAGTAGTGTTCAATCAGATAATTTATGATTCACTATTACTAGTTGCATGCATGTCAATTCTAATGAAGAGCCAATTGAGACAAAGGTTAAAGGGAAGATAACTATCGGTTGTATTATTAGAAAATTTCCTGGGTGCAATTATAAAGTCAAAGGAAGGCTCATGATGGATTTCACAGTCAAGGAAGATTGATTATCCTATTTAATAGGGATTAATTGCCTATGGATTGTGTGAGAAAGTTTGGGTTGAGAATTGGCTAAGTGTTGGTCAATTTTTCCTGAGAATTGCTAGTCATTTTTTAGTAGGATCAGGGTGAAACGATCGGTAGAGTGTAGGATTTTCTCGATGTGAGAAATAATTGTATTGTTTCATAATTCTTTGACTATGTACAATATATGATAGATGGATTTTGAGTAGGTGCTTTCCCCAGATACATCTTGTGTTATATGATTGATAATTTCCTTTCTCTTACTTGCATGTGATTGAGCGATCGTGTTTTATATTCTGCAAATATAGTATAAGGATTCAATACCTTGTTTTAGTACATTACATGATCGGATTGAATCCATTGATATAGAATTTATATATAATTTCTACATGGTATTGGAGCACCATGAATCACAATAGAAGAGAAGAATTTGAATTTTCCTTGAGCAGTTTCAAATTTGCAGATTTATTCTTCAGGGTCCAGCAGCAGATCAAGATGTCTTTCAATGGCTTGAGACTCAAATATGCACTCAAGGGAAATTCTAATTATATTTCAGGAAGGACAATATGGAGACAATGTTGGAGGAAAATGGTTTGAATGAATTCATAGACACTGGTATTCCCAAGCCTGCAGCAATATATACCCAACTTCTTGATGCATGGAAGAATAAGGTAGCAAAGATGAGAAGGATCTTGTTAGAGGGAGTTCAAGATCATATTGTCTAGAGTCTCCATGAGAAAGCAACTCCATATTCTATGTGGAAGGCCTCTATAGATATATTTCAGAACATCTGCGACAAAAGAAAGTTGGCGCTGAAGGACAAGCTCAGAAAGATCAAGAAGGAGGAGGCGAAATGGTACCAATATACTTGGCGAAGTTCACTGAATGTCGAGATGAGCCTGGAAGTGTGACCATAGTCGATGACGAATTGGTGAGCCTAGCACTTCTAGGCCTTCCCAGGAGTTGGCATAGTTTCTAGGAATCTATGAATGGGAGGGAGAAGTTACTAGATTGGGAGCGCTTGTGGTCCGACTTGGTAATAGAAGAGATAAGGCAGAGCACCAGAGACGGGACCTCCAAGACCAAAAAAGAAGAATATTTTGCATTAGTGGGAAAAAAAAATAATTCCAAGGGAAAGAAATCCCAAGGTGAAGAGTGCAAGAGAGACTTGTCCAAGATCAGTTTTTTTCACTGTCACAATCATGGGCACTATGCTTTGAATTGTCCATAGAAGAAGGCAAGCAAGAAGGAGCCTGCACTTGCAGTGGGTGAAGCATTGGATTCACAGTTCAAGCTTGATTTTACTCTCATTTCATGCATGGCCAGCACTGTAATTGGATGCATATGGTATCTAGATAATGGTGCCTTGTTCCATATGATAGGGAATAAAGATCTCTTCTATTATTTGGAGGAGAAGGACCTCCAGCAGAATATAGAGTTTGGAGATGACGGGAGGTATAGCGGGACTGGAATAGGTACAATTACCTTTCAGAGGGAGTCTAGCTCCCCTTTCAAACTAGCAGATGTTTTGTATGTTCCAAGCCTAAGGAATAATATTGTCTCTGTAGTGGTATTAGAAGACCGTGGTTATGAGGTGATGTTTAGAAAAGGAAAGGTGTTCCTTAAACACATAGCCACGGAACAGGTGAAGAAAATCATTTCAAGAGTCAAGAAGTTGTATGATCTCAAGGTTTAGGATGCATGCAAAGCTTTGAGGATCAAATCAGTGTTTAATGACTTGGTGGTTAAGAAGGAGAAATTATCTCTCAACATGTAGCCTCAGAAGCAGTCTCAGAAGGTTGTGGAGCAGCCACAATTGGAGAATCAAAGAGGAGACCGAGTGGAAGAGTTCACTCAAGCATAAACCTTCAGGAGGAGGGAATTTATAGCTAGAAAGGAATAGGAAGTACACAACTATACCTCCAGGTGTGAGGTGGGGTGATGTGAAAAATCAATCCCAAGAAGAAATTTGGGCAGGGTCCATTGAGATGGTGTGTCTCATGGATCAAACCTGGCTACGAGGAGCCCAAAATACTACAGTAGCAGGAAGGATTGATTAGATTGATGCAGTTAAATGTCAGGAACACAGAAATCAGAGTGATAGGTGTCGAATACTGGAGCGCAAATCAGAGTTGGTAGTAGTGCAGAGTGCATGGATGCATCTATCAACAGCAGCACAGAGAGAGTCCAATAGACATGTGCAGTAGCTAACAACAGTTAGAATACTCTAATGACATATTCATTATACTGATTGCTTTGTTATGAGGCTATACATATTCAAGATATTTTCATGTGCAAACAACACTAGAGAAGCATTGCATGCAGAACATTCCAAAGGTACTAAATCGGGATAGATTGATTCCTTTCTTATTGAGAGGGAGTGGTTAAATTTGCAACAAGAAATAGTGAAATTGGCATCCAGAAAGGAAAAAAATGACCACATAACTAGTGTGGGATTCTACACACACATGAGTGAGGAATTGAGTTACACACTAGCACTAAATGTGGGCATATAATTTATTTATCCCTTAAATAAATTGGAAATTGAATTGTAATTTGATCTCATAAAAACTTGTATCAGTTAACTAAGTCAGAAAGACTGAGTTAGCTCAAGAAATTCGAGTTGAGGGTCAAAGGTGAGGCATGTAGAGTGATTCTATTATTTTTGGGGTCCAATTGCAGTTAATGCATTAGTTTGGTGCATGTGTAATCAATTAACTCAAATTAAATGAGTTAAAATCAGTTTAACTAGTTCTAACTAATTGATGAGATAGCGAGATATCAAGTGAATTAAATTAGATTTAATTCACAAGTAATGATCAAACAGATAACTGATGATTCGCTATTATTAGCTGCATGCATGTCAATTCTGATGAAGACCCAGTTGAAACAGAGGTTAAAGGGAAGATAACTATCAGTTGCATTATTAGAAAATTGCTTGGGTGCAATTATAAAGTCTGAGGAAGGCTCATGATGGATTGTGCAGTCAAGGAAGGTTGATTATCCTATTTAATAGGGATTAATTTCCTAGGGATTGGGTGAGAAATGTTGGGCTAAGCAAGGGCTGAGAATTGCTAGTCAATTTTAAGTAGGATCAGGGTGAGATGATCTGTAGAGTGCAGGATTTTCTCGGTGTGAGAAATCATTGTATTGTTTCATGTTTCTTTAACTATGTACAATATATGATAGAGGGGTTTTGAGCAGGTGTTTTCCCCAAATACATCTCATGTTTTGTGATTGATAATTTCCTTTCTCTTTCTTGCATGTGATTGAGAGATCGTGTTTTATATTCTGCAAATATAGTAGAAGGATTCAGTATCTTGTTTTAGTACATTACATGATCAGATTGAATCCATTGATATATAATTTATACAGCATGTAGGGACCCTTGCGTGGTCATGAAAGGTGTGCTTTGATGGGGAGGGGTCTTGAGAAAAGTTGCACCGATAAAGGAATATCCTATAATAGTGGCTACGAGACGTCCTCTACACCTAAATGGCAGGAGACCTGGCACACCTCCCGGTAATGGGGGGAGGTTTAAAAAACTTCTAGATCAACGAGGAGTCGTGCGGTCCCCTATGGTGTCAAATAGCGTGTGGGTTACTTTTTGTGTTTGTGTTGAAATTGTTGTCATTGATGGCAAAGGAGATGACAAAGGAGGAGTAAGGAGAAGCATCAGTCAAGGAGCAGAGGATAGCAAAGAAGAAGAAAACTATTCAAGGTGCAGAGTGGGTATCTTTAAGTGTTCAGCATTGCATGGGCATGGTAAGACTCTGTAATTCGAAGTATAAATGGATCCTATGTGAAATTATGATTAACTCTGTACATGGATTTACTGTGGAGTATAGTGTGTGAGGTTATATATATACTAAGGAAATTACAGTCATAATATAGTGAACTCGCAAAGGAAACTGTGAAATCAGGTGATGGCACAGTAATAATTGTATGGGAAATGCTCTGAATGAATTTCTGTGTGGAGGATTGTTGGGTTATCGATATGAATAATCCCGTGTGTTCTTGATGAGAGTCTCGAATTCTATAGCAATTAAGAACCCAGTGATTGATCATGTCTGTCTGGATCGATTGAAGTTATTGTGGAACTGTGGTTAATTATCCAATGCTTGTGAGCACTGTAAAACATAGCCGCAAGGGTTATGTATGGCGGAGCTATGCGTCAGAGTAGATGGATGAAAGGAACGCCGAGGAACGAGGCTATAATGTGAAGAAACACCGTGACTGCGCGAAGAGGAGAACCTCTTCCAATAGAACAGGTGAAACCTTGTAGTGGAAGCTGAGTGGAACCTGGAGTGGAGAAGCGGAATCATGACCAAGAGGAACAGTGAGTGTGGTTTAAAGTGAACAGGGACGGCGGTTTCTGGTTTACATTGCACCGCTTTTGTGGAGCAAGCAATTTTCCCCATTCGCGAGCGATTCCATAGAAAGATTGACACGAGGCATGGGGCGAGGTTGAAAAACCACTTCCACTACGCGCCATCGCACATTCACCATCGACCAAAGACTCGGTGTGATATTGACACAAGCCGTCGATCTTGAGGGAAGCGATCTGACGGTGATCATATTGGGAAGATGCGCGAAGGTTAACTTAAGGTACGAGCGTGTGTGTTTGATTGATTCCGTCGATTGTATGGTGGGGCCCATGCGTATGAATGTGTTGATTATTGTTAAGATTTGCGGATTTATTAATCTTTTGGGTCATAGTTATAAGGTTCGAACATTTACTTATGAGGTGTGAAGGAAGCCCCTGAAATGAAATAATAACTGTCGGGTTTATTTAATTATCAAAGGTATTGGGTCACATAAGGGTTGTCTTTTATATCAGTTGGTACTAAGGCCGTCAACACATCCCTTAATCTAATTCTATGAATTTGATAATTGAACCTGAAGAAAGGATCAAGAAGGCTCCCTTATTGAATTAAAAGAACGAACTAGGATATTAAACTATTCAAATTATGGGTTGGTTGGGCAAAGAACTTTGAATGTATTTTACACAGAGGTTGAAATTTATTATAAAGGTCGAAGGTTGACCCGAAACCTTTCAAGTGTATTGACAAAGATTCAGCATGTAAAGGTTGCCACTGCAGAAATTAAAAGTATTGAAATTGCCCAGCAGTGATATCAAAAGACAGTTATATGGACAACATGTATACAACTGCAATGAAGAAGAGAGCCTACAAGAACGAAAGAGAGAGAAACAGCAGCAGAAAAGACAAATCCAGTCAAGCCAAAATCTAGAAAATAAGCTGAGTGAAATTGAAGTGTGTAACTGAAAATCTGAATGTAAATGTTGTGATTAAATTTTTTATTGTTTGTGATGCATTGGCAAGTATCCTAAGGAAAAGAAAAATCCCACTATAGCATGGAAATTTGTACATATCATTATAATTTTAAATTGAGTTGGATAAAGGAATGAGAAGACATAAGCCAAAGATTCATGACTGTTCACTCAAAATTCCTTGTGAAATACAAACAGTCATGTGAGGAACTCTATAAATAATATCAACTAGATATGCATAAAAGAGGTAAGAGAGAGTAAATATAGAGAAGGCAGAGTATAGAAGAGACAGGCAGAGAAGATTAACAAAAGAAAAGCAAAAAGAGAAGCTACAGAACAGAGCTGATATCTGAGGCAAATCAGCAAACATTCAGTTTGATAAATTGAGGAAGTTGGAGCTTCCCTATCAAGTTGCAGCTTGATAGTTGTCAGTTGTAGCTAACTGAGGTCCTGTAGGTTAGTGCCTGCAGAAAATTGAAGGGAGTTGGTGCTTCCTTGCAAGTTGTAGCTTGCAGATTTGAGGATTTGAGCCTCCTGTAGGTTGGTGCCTACAGAAAAAAGTGGTGAGAGGGAGTTGGAGCTTGCCTTTGCATCACAACAATAATAAGATGTGGTTTTCTCCCTTTATGGGTTTCCACTTATATCTGGTGTCTCATGATTTTTGTGTTGTCTGATTTATATCTTCGCAATACTGTTGCTCTCGTAAGTCTCTTTATTCTATTATATTAACACTTCTTGCTCACATTCTAGGAGTGCTACATATTAAGTTGGACATGAAATGAAGGTGTAAATAGTTTAATGAAAAGTATTAAAATTCCATGAATGTGTTAATGATTCACCCCCAGGGTCTCGGTTTAACTAAGGGTTCCAACAATTTGGTATCGGACAGTGCTTGTACTAGTCTAACGGATGAAAGGAGATCCTAGGTTCCAAGATGACTAAAGTAAAGAAGGATGCTCAACCAATAAAGCACCTTTCTTTACAGGTGTAAATTATGCCTTCTGGAAAATCAGGATGAGGACATACATAATGTCTCTAGGAATAGAAGTTTGGGGTGCTGTGGAATTAGGATATGCCCCAAAGTCAACTGACTCAGAGAAAGAATCCAAACAAGATTTTGTAGCTAACACAAAAGCCATGAATGCTATCTTGAATGGATTGTGTGAAGCAGATTTTATCAAAGTAATGCACAAAGACACTGCTAAAGAGATGTGGGATACTCTGGAGAACATCCATGAAGGAGACAAGAAAGTAAAAACTGCCAAAATTCAAGTCTATAGAGCCCAGTTTGAGAATTTAAAAATGAATGATGATGAAGACATTGACAGTTTCTTCCTAAAAGTTGCAGAAATTGTTAAAAATATGAAAGCTCTTGGAGAAACCATGCCAGAAAGTATAATTGTGCAAAATATTCTAAGATCTCTTCCATCCAGTTTTAATCCCAAGGTGTCTGCAATAGAAGAAACAGTTGGTTGGGAGACCTTGACCATGAACCAGCTACTTGGAAATTTAACAGCATACGAGATGAGGCTCCCACAGAAGAAGCCAAGTACGAGAGAGGCAGCCTTTAAAATAGAAAAGAAGAAAGAAGAAGAGGAAGACATATGCTCTTGCTCGGATGAAGAAGAGGCAAAATTTGTCAAGAAATTGGATAGAGGCTCAGGTAAATACAAAGGTAAACTTCCTTTCAAGTGCTTTAACTGTGGAAGAGTTGGACACTATGTTGCTAAGTGTCCTCACAAGAAAGTAAGGAATCAGGCTCAAGAGTCAGAGAGAAATACATCAAAGAACTGGTAGAAAGGAAAGAAGTTCAGCAGAAAATCCTTCTATGCTCAACAAGACAGCAGTACATCTGAAGATCCAGATGAACTCTCAAGTGAAGATGGAACCTCTGAATTTTTATTGATGGCTATAGAAGAACTTGAAGGTCCCCTACTAGAAGATGAAGAAGAAGAAGGTGAAGTCGACCTTGAGGGGGAGCTAAGAAGTGCTCTGGAAGAGATTGATAGACTCAAGCTCAAATGCAGAAAACAAAAGGAAATTCTCCTCAAGTTTGTACGAGAAGAACATAATTCAGAAGTCCTGATGCAGCTAAATATAGAGCTTGAAGAAGCCAAGAAGATAGAGGACATGTTACTTAAGAAAATCAAAGAAAAAACTCAGGGAACAAGAGAAGCTGGAAGAAGAAGTAGTATGTCTCAAGAAGAAACTAGAAAATTCTCAAAGGAAAGTAGTTATAAACTCTTCTCAAACAACAAGCTCTAGTAATTTGAATGAAATTCTGGTTGCTCAAAGATCCCCTATGATAAAAACTGGAATAGGCTATGAAGGAGAATCAAGTAAAGGCAAAGAAAAGGTTGACAGAGAGATTATTTTTGTAAAAGCAAAGAATAATGATGATGCAGATCAAACAATTCCTACAAAAGAAGAAACTTGTAATAAGGAAGACAAAGATCAGAAGAAACCACTAGTAGCAAAGAATATAATAAATACTAAGACCCCTGAGAATGTAAAATTTGGAAACAATCAAAGGAGATTCTTTCCTCCTATGAATAATGCCACCTGTTATGCTTGCCACAAGCTGGGACACATTGCTGCATATTGTCATGCAAGGAGGAGTAATTCAAACCAGCAAAAGATGAAAACATTGAAGAGACTGTCTCAAGCAAACAAGTGGAAGAGACAACCTTACATCATGTATGCAAATAGTTTCTATGGTTACTGTTTTTATTGTAAGGAATTTGGCCATAAAATCATTGAGTGTAGAAAGTATGGACAAATATTGATGTTTAACACCGCAAGGAGGTTTATGAATCAAAGAAATTATGTTCATACTCATAATTCTACAAAAATTGTGATAAAATGTTGTGTATGCAATCAAGTTGGACATATACCTTCCAAATGTCCTCTAAGAAGATGTAGTTCATCACCTCACAAAAGATATCAAACAAAAGGATGCCTCCAGTGGAAAAAGAAGGAGAATAAGTGTGACCTGGCTCTAACTGCTCAAGATCTGAAAAGCCAATGGTATTTGGATAGTGGCTGCTCTAAACACGTGACAGGAGACAAAAGCAAGTTTATAACTCTTGATGAAAAGAAATCTGGCAATGTTACTTTTGGCAATGATAAATCAGGTAAGATCAAGGGAAAAGACTCAGTCAGCATAGACAATGGCAGAGGAAAGGCCCAAGATGTACTATGTGTAGATGGGCTGAAAGAAAATTTACTAAGTGTCAGTCAGATGTGTGACAAAGGCTGTGAAGTTCTTTTTAGAGCACAAGATTTTGAAGTCAGATCAAGCACCACAGGTAAGACTCTACTCAAAGGAGTTCGAACAGAGAGTAATGTTTATATTGTGAAAGACGAAGATGAAGCATGTCATCTTAGAAAACTATAAGAGTCATGGTTATGGCATAAAAGGTTTGGACATCTCAGCTTCGATCACATCATCAGACTAAGCAAGAATAAAACTGTCAAAGACATGCCAGAAATAAAGAGGCCTTCTAATACCATATGCAAATCATGTCAATTAGGCAAACAGACTCGCACATACTTCAAGGCCAAATATGATTTATCAACAAGAAGACCTCTACAGCTTGTGCACATGGATCTGTGTGGACCCGCAAGAACTAAAACTCCAAGTGGAGAATCCTACTTCATGCTGATAATAGATGATTTCTCCAGAATGACATGGGTTGCATTTCTCAAGAATAAATCAGAAGCTCTAGAAAAATTTAAGATCTTCAAAGCATTAGCAGAAAATCAAACAGGATGCAAGCTGAAATGCATCAGATTAGACAGAGGCAGATTCACGGTTATGGCTGTAGCCTGTACGGTGAAACATGGGATAAAGCAACAATTTACTATTGCAAGAACACCTCGGCAAAATGGAGTGGCAGAGAGACAAAACAGGTTTGTATAGCAAATAGCCAGAGCCATGATGCATGAAAGTAATATTTCTCAGACCTTTTGGGCAGAAGCAGTACACACAGCGGTGCATATCCTTAATAAAGCTCACTTAAGGCCAAGCAGTGACAAGACTCCCTATGAACTATGGCATGGAAAAACAGCTTCAATCAAACATTTTAGAATCTTTGGAAGCAAGTGTTACATAAAGAATAATGATGAAAATCTTGGGAAATTTGATGCAAGAGCAGATGAAGGAATGTTCTGGGATATATGCATCCAAAAAATCGAAATCAAGGTGCTACAACAAGACTCTTGGAAAAATAATGAGAAAGCATTGGCATGAGATTTGATGAAGAACTTCCAAAAAACAAGCGAAGATACGATTAACGGATCCATCAGGACAACCATGAAGAAGAAAACCAGATGATGAGGAAAACAAGCAAGACAACAGAAGATATAGAGCTGAATTCTAAAACAAGATATACTCAGAAGAACCATCCTGAAGATCAGATCATTGGAGACAAGAGAGTGGGGGTCCAAACAAGAAGGTAGCTAACAGAACAAACTGAAGAGGTATACATAGCCATGTTGTCACAAATAGAGCCAAAGAAATTTGAAGATGCTAGCAAGGACAATTCTTGGGTAAATGCTATGAATGAAGAATTGGACCAAATTGAGAAAAACATACCTGGGAATTAGTTCGTAGACCCATTGAGAAAAACGTCATAGGCTCAAAATGGGTATTCAGAAACAAAATGAATGAGTAAGGACAAGTAATCAGGAATAAAGAAGCAGGTGAATTACGCAAAAGGATATTCACAAGTAAGAAGGACTTGATTGATGGGCTGTTGCCTGACGAGGAATGGAAGCCATCGAATGTTTACGGCTAATTCTGTTATACAAAACTTCAAAGTATATCAAATGGATGTAAAATCTGCATTTCTGAATGGAGACTTAGAAGAAGAAGTCTACATGGAACAACCAGAAGGCTTCTCATTGACAGACAAAGAAGACTATGTGTGCAAACTGAAGAAGGCTTTATATGGACTAAAACAGGCTCCTCGTGCTTGGTACTCAAGACTGGATAAATATTTGCAAAAAAAAGGCTTTAAGAGAGGCGGAGTAGACAACAATCTTTACATAAAAGCCCATGAAAATGAACTCCTGATTGTTGTGGTATATGTTGATGACATTATGTTTGGAAGCAATAGAGAAGAACTAGCAAAAAGGTTTGTTGATGAGATGAAAACAGAGTTTGAGATGTCCATGATTGGAGAACTCAGTTTCTACTTAGGACTTCAAATTCAGCAAAATAACACAGGTACGTTCATCTCACAGGAAAAATACTTAAAATAAATGTTGAAAAAATTCAAAATGGAGGACTGCAAACTCGTGTCAACTCCCATTATCACAAGATGCAAGTTGTGTGTTGATGACGGGTCTGCAGATATAGATCAAAAACTCTACAGATTCATGATAGGAAGCCTATTGTACTTGACAGCATCAAGACCAGACATCATGCTAGCAGTAGGACTAGTGGCTAGATATCAAGCAGCACCTAAACAAAATCACCTTCTTGCAGTCAAAAGAATATTTAGATACCTACAAGGAACAACACAGTATGGACTTTGGTATCCTAAAGGCAAAAACTTCACTTTGACAGCATACACAGATGCAGATTGGGCCAGCTGTGTGGATGACAGGAAAAGCACAAGTGGAGGTGCTTTCTATCTAGGAGAAAGTCTGGTGGCATGGTTAAGCAAGAAACAAACATCTATCTCTTTGTCTACAGCAGAAGCAGAATATATAGCAACATCAGCATGTTGTACACAAGTCATGTGGATGAAGCAAACCCTCCAAGACATGAAGGTAAGCATTGATGAACCTATCTCAATCAAATGTGATAATACAAGTGCTATAAGTATATCTAAAAATCCTGTGCTTCACTAAAAAACTAAGCATATCCCAATCAAGTATCATTTTCTCCAAGAACAAGTGGCTCAGAAGATAGTCAAGCTGGAGTATGTGCCAAAAAAAGAACAAACAATAGATATATTTACCAAACCTCTTGCTAGAGAACCATTCGAATATTTGAGAGATAGACTAGGGTTAGTATCTGTAGATGCTACTCTATGATATAAAGAGAAAGCACAGTTTCAGGGGGAGAACAGAAACGAAAACATCATTCCAGGGGGAGATCAGCCAGCAAGGAAAGCATGAAACAGGTCCTCAGGGTCAAAGGATTATGGAAAGAATACACCCAGCATAAAAGAGTTAAAGAAAAGGCTATAGGGTTAGAATTTTAGATTTAATCCAAAGTTTGGAGCAGCAGGGTACAAAGTCAGAAGATCTCAGAAAGAGGAAATGCAGAAAGAAAACTAGGAAATGAGCAACCCTTTGCCATTGATGTCAAAGGGGGAGGAAAAGCAAAAAGGGACTTCTATAAGGCAAACAGAGGAAGAGTATTGCCATCAATGCCAAAGGGGGAGACTGTTGGAATTGTTTTCATTGATGGCAAAGGAGATGACAAAGGAGGAGCACGTGAAACATCATTCAAGGGGCAGAAAGGCAGTAGAGACATCAGAGGAAACAAAGACAAAGAGAGATAGCAAAAGAAAGGCAAAGGAGATAGCAAAAAGAGAAGTAAGGAGAAGCATCAGTCAAGGAGTGGAGGATAGCAAGGAAGCAGAAAACTATTCAAGGTGTAGAGTTGGTATCTTTAAGTGTTCAGCATTGCATGGGTATGGTGAGACTCTGTAATTTGAAGTATAAATGGCTCCTATGTGAAATTATGATTAACTCTGTACATGGATTTACTGTGGAGTATAGTGTGTGAGGTTATATATATACTAAGGAAATTATAGTCATAATACAGTGAACCCGCAAAGGAAACTGTGAAATCAGGTGATGGCACAGTAATAATTGTATGGGAAATGCTCTGAATGAATTTCTGTGTGGAGGATTGTTGGGTTATCGATATGAATAATCCTGTGTGTTCTTGATGAGAGTATCGAATTCTATAGCAATTAAGAACACGGTGATTGATCATGTCCATCTGGATCGATTGAAGTTATTATGGAACTGTGGTTAATTATCCAATGCTTGTGAGCACTGTAAAACATAGCCGCAAGGGTTATGTATGGCGGAGCTATGCGTCGGAGTAGATGGATGAATGGAACGCCGAGGAACGAGGCTGTAATGTGAAGAAACACCGTGACTGCGCGAAGAGGAGAACCTCTTCCAATAGAACAGGCGGAACCTTGTAGCGGAAGCTGAGTGGAACCTGGAGTGGAGAAGCGGAACCGTGACCAAGAGGAACAGTGAGCGTGGTTTAGAGTGAACAGGGACGGCGGTTTCCGGTTTACATCGCACCGCTTTTGTGGAGCAAGCGGTTTTCCCCATTCCCGAGCGATTCCATAGAAAGCTCGACACGTGGCATGGGACAAGGTTGAAAAACCGCTTCCACTGCGCGCCATCGCGCATTAACCATCGACCAAAGACTCGGTGCGATATTGACACAAGCCGTCGATCTGGAGGGAAGCGATCTGACGGTGATCATATTGGGAAGATGCGTGAAGGTTAACTTAAGGTACGGGCGTGTGTATTTGATTGATTCCGTCGATTGTATGGTGGGGCCCATGCATACGAATGTGTTGATTATTATTAAGATTTGCGGATTTATTAATCTTTGGGGTCATAATTATAAGGTTCGAACATTTACTTATGAGGTGTGAAGGAAGCCCCCGAAATGAAATAATAACTGTCGGGTTTATTTAATTATAAAAGGTATTGGGTCACATAAGGGTTGTCTTTTATATCAGTTGGTACTAAGGCCATCAACACATCCCTTAATCTAATTCTATGAATTCGATAATTGAACCTGAAGAAAGGATCAAGAAGGCTCCCTTATTGAATTAAAAGAACGAACCATGATATTGAACTATTTTAATTATGGGTTGGTTGGGCAAAGAAATTTGAATGTATTTTACACAAAGGTTGAAATTTATTATAAAGGTCAAAGGTTGACCCGAATCCTTACAAGTGTATTGACAAAGATTCAGCATGTAAAGGTTTCCACTGCAGAAATTAAAAGTATTGAAATTGCCCTGCAGTGATATCAAAAGACAGTTATATGGACAATAGGTATACAACTTCAATGAAGAAGAGAGCCTACAAGAACGAAAGAGAGAGAAACAGCAGCAGAAAAGACAAATCCAGTCAAGCCAAAATCTAGAAAAGAAGCTGAGTGAAATTGAAGTGTGTAATTGAAAATCTAAATGTAAATGTTGTGATTAATTTTTTTATTGTTTGTGATGCATTGGCAAGTATCCTAAGGAAAATAAAAATCCCACTATAGCATGGAAATTTGTACATATCATTATAATTCTAAATTGAGTTGGATAAAGGAATGAGAAGACAGAAGCCAAAGAGTCATGACTGTTCACTCAAAATTCCTTGTGAAATACAAACAGTCATGTGAGGAACTCTATAAATAATATCAACTGGATATGCATAAAAGAGGTAAGAGAGAGTAAATATAGAGAAGGTAGAGTATAGAAGAGACAGGCAGAGAAGATTAAGAAAAGAAAAGCAAAAATAGAAGCTACAGAACAGAGCTAATATCTGAGGTAAATCAGCAAACATTCAGTTTGATAAATTGAGGAAGTTGGAGCTTCCCTATCAAGTTGCAGCTTGATAGTTGTCAGTTGTAGCTGACTGAGGTTGGAGCCTCCTGTAGGTTGGTGCCTGCAGAAAATTGAAAGGAGTTGGTGCTTCCTTGCAAGTTGTAGCTTGCAGAATTGAGGATTGGAGCCTCCTGTAGGTTGGTGCCTGCAGAAAAACAGTGGTGAGAGGGCGTTGGAGCTTGCCTTTGCATCACAACAATAATAAGATGTGGTTTTCTCCCTTTATGGGTTTCCACTTATATCTGGTGTCTCTGTGCATGATTTTTATGTGTTGACCTGATTTATATCTTCTGCTTAATACCTGCTGCTCTCATATTAAGTCTATTGTTATATTATATTAACACTTGCTGCTCACATTCTAAGATTACTCACATATTAAGTTGGACATGAAATGAAGGTGTAAATAAGTTTTAATGAAAAGTATTAAAAGTCCATGAATGTGTTAAACTGATTCACTCCCCCCCCCCCCTCTCAGTTTAACTAAGGGTCCAACAGTTTGATGGAAGGGGATAAATATCAATATAATAAAATCACATACATTAAAAAAAGCAAAAATAAAATGGTTACTTTCCTTTTCCAATTAATTTATGTGATCAATCAAAAAAAGAAATGGTTTTTCATTTGTTGCATATGATAAAAAATCATATCATATTTAATCATCCTTCAAACTTTGAAAGTAAGTAGGATTTGAAAATATATCTTCTGATGGGTATTGGGGAGACTCCCCGAAATAACTGGTGACGCTTTCCAGCAGTCAAAGAATCAACCAAGGTAATGGATGAGGCTTTAGTGATTCTTGCACCTCCACCTGTAGGGAAAGGATGCCCTAGATTTTGGCCACTATGGTACCTTAGTCCCACATGAGAAGTTGATTTTTTAGCTTTTTGGTAGTCGGTTACCAGTACCAAGCACTAGATGGGTCGGGTAGCCCCAAATAGTATTGCACACATTGGACCTAAGTTGAACCACCTCTGAATCGGGTCTCTGATATGCTCGAATATTCTTTTTCATGGGATTATTGAAGGATTTGAAGCACCTTAAAAGTCAACTTATATGTTTCAAATATGTACCATGGCGGCTTATGGGATGCCTACCCCAATTGGTCCTAACCTGAACTCTAAATTCTTTTGTGGCCCTGTGGGGAGATTTTTTTGGTTCATGTTATGGTTGTTTTTAGGATTCTTAATTTTCTTAGGGTGTGAAATGGTAATCAAAAGTAATTTAAGTACAAAAAGCTTCGTAAAATGGATTCCCTCTTATACGAGGCCTAAAAACGCTAGTGTGTGGAAAATTGAACACACAAAGTGTGATAATATGTGGATATACGATGATAATTTACTATATCCCCCAAATTACACCGAGTTATGGTTATTCCTTGCAAAAAGAAATGATGTGCAGATAATGGGTCGCTTACTCCTTTTTCCTATTACGCTATGTGGGTCTAAAGTGAGACGAGAAACTAAAGTGATTTAAGAAAACATTCATATTCAAGCCCAGGTTTGCCTAAAAGATGCAACGGAAGAAAATATTACTTACTTTCCCTAGTCCCAAAAGCTAGTGAAATATAAAAAATGCTTTGTTTAGTAACAAGATTTTTGGATGATGGACCACTTACTTTTCTCCCTAATTAAGCTATTTGTGCATTGCAAATACAAATGAAAAATCATCCAATTACTCCACTAATAGTTGTTAGTAAAGCAACTAGAAAAACTAAATGGATTGTCAAGCAAATGCAGAGGTGAAGGAAATTCACTAAAGGTTTCCAATCACCTAAGAAAACAGAAAATACAAGGTTCTTTTAGCTTTCTAGCAACTGTGCAGGTTTAGTTATGCACAGAGGAACCCACGCGTTTGTCTGAGAAAAAGCCACACGGTCAAGCATAAATAGTGAATTTCCAAGCTTCTGGGCTCAAAACAGGTCCAAAAGGTCGAGAAAAAATTCCAGAGAGATGATGGGCACCTTGTAAGGTGGTTATGCAGAGAGGAGGTCCTGTAAATACAACCATTATAGTAACAGAAATAAATATGTGGAGTCACGAATTCTATGTTAGTGTGTTTGTGGCAATGGAGTAATGAATAACACCTATTTAGCAGTTGGTTATTCCCCACAAAGGATCAAAAATAGAGTTGGTGTTGTTAGTGGACATACTTAGATAAACAAATAATTGAAAAAGGTGAAAACAATACGTCTATAAGCATAAACTAAACAAAAATATAAACTAATGCTCAATGAAGCAAACAAATCAACAAAATAATGGAAAAAATGAACCCTTTATTGATTGTTGGGAGTAGAGGATGAATACAATAGATGAATACTAAACACTTGAAGATAATTATTTGAGCTATGGTCCTCAAAAATCCTCAGCAAGGAGGTCACTTTCCTCAATCTTTTTGCAAGCTTCTCCTCTCACTCAAAAAGTAGTATGAAGACTCTCTCAATGGTGGACTCTTCTTCTCTCACTAAGATGATGGATTGATTAGAAGAAACATGGACAACATGCTAGTGCTCTTACTTCTTTAACTTCAACAATGAAATGTGGTGTTGCTATGATAACAATTTGGCCATCATAACATTGTCTCATGTTTTGGTTCTCCCATGGATTGTTTATATAGAATTTTTTGAATCCATCTTCCCTCTCTTGGTTCATGAATGATAGTGACTCAAGAGTAGGATAAGATGATTCCATTGAGAATTGTATATATTCATGGCGACTTGAATTTGGTTATCCTTCACTAGAACATGTCAAGGAATTATCCTCCAAGTGTGGGAAGTGGTCCCAAATTTGTTGAGTCACACTTTTCATTGACCGTGCGTATTTCGAAGGAAAAGTTGCGTGATCGCACTTTTTGCCTTCTTCTATGGTGCACGATCCAAATTTTCCATTGGAAACCTTAGGAGAAATTAAATTTTTAGAGTTTCCATAATTTCTTCAACTGGAAAATATTTATCTGCACGTTCTGATAGAAAATATTAGGTTTCTTTTAGAGTGTACGATTTTATGGTGTTAACATTATGGGTTGAGTTACTAGTTCTTGGAAGCCTTGGTTGGACAAACGCTCTAGAAGCCTTATAACAAATTGGATTGAGTTACTTGTCCTAGAAGCCTTGTTTGGAAAAATTATGTGGAAGCCCTTGGAGGGTTGAGTTGCTAGTCCTGAAAACCTTGGTTGGACAAGCGCTCTGGGAGCCCGACAACAGTTGTGGGTTGAGTTACTAGTCCTAGAAGCCCCGGTTGGAACAAACACTCGAGATCCCTTAAAATATTGGGTAGATACCAATCTGGTGATGGTTAGTGATTTCTGGCCGTGATTTGGAATCACAGGTTGAGGGTAAGGTGGTTTGGCCTTTGGAAGCCCTGCTTTGGTTTTTTTTGGTTTATTGTATGAGTTCCCACATTCATGCTTGGAATATGGCACATGGGTGATTGGCTGAAAGAAATATTTGGTTCAGCCCAATATATGGTCGTGTGGTACGTGGAACTCCAGACCTAGTTGAATTTTATACATTTTAATATGAGCTCTTTCCCTCTTGTATTTGATGGGTAAATATACTTGCTCATATGTGTTTTTAATGGTTGGTATATCCTTGTTATTTTTGTTGTTTATATGTTGGTTATGGGCATGTTTTATACCAGTGATGATGTATGACTCTCATCATTCTTTGATTAGTAAATGAATGAACAATGAATAAATTACCTAATATTTGACATTGCAACTATTGTGATAATGCATTAATTCTTCCTAATCATTCTCAGATAAAAATGAGACCCCTATGCTCAGATCTGTTGTTATGACCTGTAGAATGCATATTTGTGATATGTTTGACGAAATTCTGGTCATGTCTAGTAGGGTTCCAGTCAAGTACTTAAGTCAATGTTCACATTAGTAGCCTTATTCCCTTATTGTTTATAATTTCTGAAAGTTTCATGAAGTTTTGGGTAGTGGCCTAAGACCTAGCCTTGAAAAAGTGGCTCAAAATTCGGGGTCGCTGGCACATGACTTCGACTTCTTGGAAAATTCCATAGTCACTATCATGCCTTGATTTTGGAGTGACTAGAATGCCTCATTCACATGAATGGCGTGTCATGGGAGCAGTTGAGGGTCCAGATCAGGAAAAAAACAAGTTGCCTCAAGGGTTAAGCACTTGGAAGGGTTGGTTGTCTCCTGAAGGCTTTGTAGTCTATGTGGAAGGTAATTTTGGGTTAGTTCTATCATTTCCACTTCCTTAACTGTACATGGGGAGTTGAATCACAACATAGTGGCCTCTCGTCACATGTTTACCCCAGTGGACCAGTTAACTTGGGTAAATGAGGGAGGAGGGTGTTACACGAAGTCAGATTAAGGAATCATCTACGCTTTTCGAATCAAGATGACAAGCTCTTTGATCTATTCATGGTTTTGATGACATCTAAAGACTTTGATTTTTGAGCCTTTACGGATCTACCTGGATCATTCCTCCACACTAAAGGAATTTTTGTCCTCCAAAAGTATAAGCATGAACTGCAATCCGATCTGCATAAAAAATGTCTCTGAAAGGCAACACTTTATTCTCCTTAACCTTTGTACTTTGAAGCCTAAAGTGATGAAACTGACACATATATCCATATGTGATCCAAGTGGGTCTAGACACCCTCAAGAGATCAAGAGGGCGCAGACATGGTCAAAATTCAAAGTGGTCGAATTGCTCTCGTACCATGTTCAAATTGAAGTACCCGTCACTCTGATCCAACGATGTGAAAGGATCTCCAATTCGAGCCTGTTTGGAGAAGTTAGAAAAAGTCAAATTTTTGGTCAAAGTTGGGCAGTGGGCCAGGTTTAAGTGTCCCACAAATTCACCGTCAACCGGCAGGGAACCCAACTCCTGAAAATGGGTGAAATTTTGGCCTCATTAATTTTCACAGTGACCCTTATTTTTTATTTAAAAAAAAAAAAAAAAACAGTTTGTTTTAAACAAAACAAAAAATATTAAAATAAGGGTGGCAGGCCATGACCCCGCCACCCCTGTCGACCATATCAAACGTATTCCAGATGAACCACAACATACTTCGACACCACCATATATATATATATATATATATATATATATATATATATATATATATATATATATATATATATATATATATATATATATATATATATATATATATATATATATATATATATATATATATATATATATATATATATATATATATATAAGTTAATTGAGGCGAGGGGAAACACCCCAATGGATGCCACCCATGGCCCCTTTTGAGTCGCTCCTCTATGATATGGCACCATTTAAAATGGGTCGGCGAGAATCGAACCCACCCGGCCACATAGGTCGGCCCAATCCACGGGAGGCCCAACCCAAATATACAACAACCAAACAATACAACCCCCAAATATAGCAATTATACACCATAGTTAAACACGCCCCAAACCTTATTCAAACCAAAAATAAAAATAAAAATCGTTTCAAGTTCGAACTTTAAAAAATACCTGTGTTATATTGGGAGTCGGTGGGGCTTGAACCCCGACATCCCCATTGGCAGTGAAAGCATTTTCCAATGGCCCATGAGGGCCTACATTGTTGACTCTGCCAACAACATATATTTAAAGTGTTGAGCTTTCAATTGAATGAGCCATGGAGGAGGTGTGCACCAGTAGAACAGCAGAGTTTGAGTTTAATTATTTTTTTATGCAGATGGAACCACAAGCCATGGAGGCAGCGAAACCATGCCCTAGGGAATCTTGAGGGCATCAAAAAAAAATTTGAGGCCCAACACTTGGAGGAGTCCATTTTCGACAAAATTTATGTCTATTTTACACCTCTCGGCGACAGGAATCCGATGGCGATGTTTGTTTCAGCAGCAGAGCTTCCCATATTTCAGTCATTTTCCATATTAGAGTGACGGTGTCTGATTCTCAAGTGTGGACAGTCAATTCTATGCCCCTCGACACCACGAGTTCGATGGTATAGCCAGATTTAGCAGATGAGCATCTGCTTGTTCAGCCAACTCCACAGCTTGAGGTACATGAAATTTGATCATGTGCCTATTTTTACTATGAGATGTATTATAATTTCTAGATCCTTGCTTGATGCATGTTCAAGATCTTGTTTTTGTTACATGTGAGATTATGTCATGTTGATAAGAGTTCCATTGTGAGTGAGAGTTACTGTAGCGGAACGTCTCATGGAGAGACAAGCCACTCATGTTGAGGGAACATCCTTGTATGAACATCATCCATGTACATCTTCCCATTGCCAACCCTATATGAAGTGGCATACCCCATTTTGACACTAGGCTCGGAGACGTAGCCCACACTGGGTGAACTCCATTATCAACATCTCGTGTTTTTATGTTGCTGATGGTTGTCTTGTTTCCCTTCTTTACAACATGCACATGTGTTCTTCTATGCTCTTTTAAAATGCAATTCTAACAACATCACAAAATTAAAAGATCATGGGTAAATCTGGTAGCTGATGGACCCGGATCAAGTGGTATTCGAGCGGTCTTCTTACTGATGTGAATCGCAAGCGTGAACAACAATTGAACGTGCAGCAATGGAGGATGGCAAAGAAATGTACGAGGCCATGCTTAGGATGTCCAAAATGGTGGACATGATGTATGAATCTCATGAAAGACAAGAGAAAGAAGAAGAAGAAAGACATGCTTCATTCACATCTAGTAGTGAATATTCATCACCCTCATCGTATTCTCATCATTCGAATGAGGACACCAACCATGGCCTTCAAGCAGACAACGTTGAATTGAAAGTTATTATACAAGAGGAGAAGGAGGATAAGAATAAAGTGAAGCTTCAGTTGCAAGTCGTAGAGGTAACCTTGGAATAACTTAAGTGCAACAACCAAAGCCTTCAAGCAAAGGATGTTGAGTTAAGGAGGCTTCTACAAGAAGAGAAAGAGGATAAGCAGAGACTGCAACTTCAACTATGAGCTATGGAAGAGGCCTTGGAGGAGCTGAAGCACAACAAAGGCTTGAGGAAGCCATCATCACCTATTTTAGAATCAACATCTGAGGTAAACAATATTGATTTTTCTTCAGTTTCATATTCACATGCTATCATTTATGTGGGAAATGTGGAGATACCCATTACAGGAATTGGCATGAGACTCCTTGCCAAAATTGGGTACAAAGGAGGAGGACTTGGCGTTAATGGCCAAGGCATGATTCAACCATTGGAGGTCGTGCAAAGGCCTTGATTAGCAGGTTTGGGACACATTGAAGGACTATGATCGAAGGTGTAAGAAGCTTAAAATGCATGGTTGAAACCATTGGGGAAAGATAATGATGGAAACACTTCATCATCATCCTATGAAAATGCCCATTGCATAGAAAGAGCTAAGGAAAGCTCTTGTCACCATGATTGCACCAGAGACCAACAAGAAAGGTATAACAAGTATCGGTATTCTAATTTTCATTTTGATTACAGGCATGTTTATAACAATGAACATAGATCATGGCATTAGAAAACATGTAGTTTTTGTGGATTACATAACCATGTATTTTTTTAGTGTTGGAAAAGAATGGAAGCACAAAAGAGGGTGAGGCGTGAAAGGCCTTCTCCATCGCAGGAAAAGAAGAAGATAAAGCTGGTTTGGAGGAAGAATACTCATTGCAATCATTGCAATAGAAGTGGACATCAAAGAGCCACATGTTGGAGGCTCCATATAGAGCAATGTCTCAAGAACAAAGTGCCCCTAGATGAACCGATTAAAACAATTGTTCGACAAGAAAATGTGCCACAGAGAGATGACCCATTCATTTTGATAAGTGAGAGATGGTTTTTCTAGGTGTGGTAGAGGGTCATGGCCTTATTTTTGTAAATCATGTGTTGCAATTTAGAATTTAAAAGTGATGATGTGTTTTCCATCACTTGTTAAGCAACAATGATGTTTTGGCCTTGTATTGATAGCTGGGGTATTGATTCCATTTTAATGTAAAATTGACCACCGAGTATGTGTTATAAACTCGTGGAAATTATGGGATGCTTGGGTCATATATAGGTCATTTAATTAAGCATGTAATTTGCAAAATATTGTACTACAGGTTTGCAGAGGATGCAGGTGTCAGCTCATCACTTATGAATTCGAAGGACAAAGGTGAAGGAGAATGAAGGGTGACCTTTCAAGACAAGTTTGGTGCAGACAAGGTATAAAGCAGTTGCATGCTCCTTAGTGGGTAGGATTGATCCAGGTGGCTATAGACACCCTCAGGAGATCAAGAGGGCTCAGAAATGGTCAAAATTCAAAGTGGTCTGATTTCTCTCGAACCAGGTTGAGATTAAAGTACTCATCACCTTGATTCCAAAAGTGCAAACGAATCTCCAATCTGAGCCCATATGGAGAAGTTAGAGCAAGTCAAATTTTTGGTCAAAGTTGGGCAGTGGACTAGGTTTAGTGTCCCACAAATTCACCGTCAACTGGCAAGGAACCTAGCTCCCGAAAACAGGCGAAATTGTGGCCTAATTAATTTTCCCAATGACCCTTATTTTAGATTAAAATAAAAAATAACCAGTTTGTTTTAAACAAAACAAAAAAATATTAAAATAAGGGTGGTGGACCATGACCCTCGCCACCCCCATCAACCATATCAAACATATTCCAGATTTTGGGTTGGCGGGCTGTGACCCCCGTCGAACCCCATGGCACCACCATATATAAATCTATATATATATAAGTTGAATTGGGAGCTGGCCACCCCCAGTGGACCCACCACCCTTGTAGCCCCATGGCCCATGGAACTATGATATGGTACCATTTAAAATGGGCCAGCGGGAATCGAACCTGAGCGGCCCAACCCAAATATACAACAACCAAACAATACAACCCCAAAATATAACGGTTATGTGTCATGGTTAAACATGCCCCAAACCTTATTCAAACCAAAAATAAAAGAAAGAAAAAATTCAAGTTCGAACTTTAAAAAATGCAGTGTTATATTGGGAGTTGGTGGGGCTTCAACCCTAACATCCCCATTGGCAGTGACAGCATTTACCAACGGCCAATGAGGAGCCACATTGTTAACTTCGGCCAACAACACATATTTAAAGTGTTGATCTTTCAATTGCATGGGCCATGGAGGATGCACGCACCAGCAGCGCAGTGGAGTTTGATTTTAATTATATTTTTGTGCAGGTGGAACCACGAGCCATGGAGGTAGCGGAACCATGCCCCAAGGAATCTTGAGGGCGTCAAATGATTCCTTGAGGCCCAAAACCTGCAAGAGTCCATTGTCAACAAACTTTATGTCAATTTTACACCTCTCTGCGATAGGAATCCAATGGCGATGTCCGTTTCAGTAGCAGAGCTTCCCATCTTTCAGCAAGTTTCCAGATTGGAGTGGCGATGTCTGATTCTCAAGTGTGGACAGTCGATTCTTTGCCCCTTGACGCCACAACTTTGACGGTACAGCCAGATTTAGTAGTTGAGCATCCGCTTCTTCAGCCAACTCCAGGGGTTGACGTATATGCAGTTTGATCATGTGCCTCTTTTTTCTGTGAGAAGTATTATGATTCCTATAGCCTTGCTTGATGCATGTGTGGGATCTTGTTTTTGCTTCATGTAAGATTATGTCATGCTAATAGGAGGTCCATTGTGAGTGAGAGTTCCTGTAGCAGAATGTCTCATGGAGAAACAAGCCACTCATGTTGAGGGAACATCCTTGTATGAACATCATCCATGTACATCTTCCCATTCCTAGCACTACATGAAGCGGCCTACCCCATTTTGACATCGGACCCAAAGACGTAGCCTGCACTGGGTGAACTCCATTATCAACGTCTGGTGTTTTTATGTTGCTAATGGCTGTCTTGTTTCCCTTCTTTACAACATGCAAATGTGTTCTTCTATGCTCTTTTAAAATTCAATTCTAACAACATCACAGAAGTAAAAGGTCATGGGTAAATCTGATAGTTGATGGACCTAGATCAATATGCAAATCTATAGCTACCAATACATGTCCAACTTACAAAACCAAGCAATACCATACTTTCCAAGAGCTATAACACACTCATGGTCAAGTTTTATAACATAAACCATACCCTATGCTATTTAACTAAAATGCCAAAATATCACTATGTTGCATTCTTAAGTGATGTTACACACTTCATCACTTTTACAAACATTTTCCCAACATGTGATTTACAATGGTGGCCATGCCAAACTACTTAAAAAGGCTACCCCTTTCTTACTTATCCAGGTTAATGAGATTTCTTCTTGTAGTTGTCTTCCTTGTTGAACTCCTTTATCATTCGGTTCCTCCACATGTGCTTTCCTGTCCTTCTTTGGTTGTTGCTCTGGATGGAGCCTCCAACATGTGGCTATTTGATTTCCACCCTTGTTGCAATGGCTGCAATGGTTCTTCGTCCTTCTTGACCTTCATATTTCCCTAATATGGAGAGGGATCCTTATGTCGTGACTCCTTCTTGTACAAGAACATTATTTTCCAAAACTTGGCAGCAACATGGTTATTCAAACCACAAAATATACATGATTTTCTACGCCATAAACTTTGCTTGCCAATTTTCCTATAATCAAAAGGAACATTGGAATAGTTATACCTTGAATGGTTGTCTGTGGTGCAGATTTGGTGAGGATAAATTGCCTTAGCTCTTCCTTTGAAATGCTCACTATCATTAGAAGGTTGTGATGCACTCTCATCCTATACTGATTTATACTTGTTGCTTGAAGACTCTCTTGCTTCTGTGGCTTTGGATTCTCTTTCATCGATACACTCTAAATTTACCAAGGCCTCTTTTGCGGCCTTAACTAACGTTAAAATCGTTGCTTCTCCTCCTCTGCTTCTTTTAGCAGTCTCCTTAATTCAGCATTCTCTGTTTGAATTCTCTTGTGATGAGAAGAAGAAGAATATTCACTTTAATATGGAGATGGAGGTTCTCCTTCATTTACAGAGGCATTGTCCCCTGTTGTCTCTTTCTTCTTCTTTTCCTTCTTTAACAATTTATTCTTATAATCTACAAAAAATATATCCCCCATGTCTATCAACCTAGAGAAATACTGATAGAAATATTTGTCCTTCTCCATTTTCCTTCCTCTTCTTGCACACTCAATCTCTGGTTATTATTCACACTCGCAATTCACATTAACAAGAATACCACTCTGATACCAAACTTGATTTGGGATCTCTGACTTACTAACATTATCCAAGATCTTTTCTTCAGTTGATGTTAGCAGAATTACATGAAAGAGTGTGTAAAAACCATATGTGCAAATACTTAAAGAAGAAACAACATAAAAGGAGATCATAAAGACAATGCACACAACGTTTGATAACGAATTTCAACCAGTGTGGACTATGTCTCTGGTCCATGCTTCAAAAGTGGGGAGGTCGCTTCATTCGTCTCATCAAAAAGAAAGGCAAGTACATGGAAAAATACATCATTATACCTCTAATCCTAGAAGTGACTTGAAATTCAACTGCTCAAATCACAACATTCACAACACCAACAAGTTCGTCTCATCCTCCATAGACTTTTGACTGTAAACATTAACTACTTCTGAAATGCACATTTTTGTCTCAAACTTCGTGCCCAACAATTAATGATGAAGGCAGGTTTCTCCCATGAACACTTAATTCCACTACCCATATTCCTCACGACATCTAAAAAATAATATTCTTGAAATATTTTAGGGAATATTCCCCTAGAATATTATCTTTGGAACTATGCCTAGCCAAGATTTCATTACACACAAGGTTCTATTGATAGCATTCCAACCATCACTATCCATTTGGCTTGGTTCCACGCTCTTGGCTCTCAGCCTCCGTCATCCGTCGAAAGGCATATGCAATGGTTTAAATAATCTGTGATTCGAAAAAATTAATAAGGTATATGCCCGTGGACCATTGGTTGTTGCGTATATTAAAAAGATACTTTCGGTTGAGGAGAGGTCGGGTCTTCAAACCCGTCAAACCCCACATTTTGTTGTTTTTTATTATATGGTCAGGACGGTTGTTGGGGATGGTGCAGGTTTGATTCTCGCTTTCCCCATTTTAGAATGGAAATTGGACTTGGTTAGTTGGTTCTAAGTTGCCAACGATTATAAAAATTCTATATGAGCCACGATTAAAATCATCGGTTGCAAATAACAACAAACCACCAAAAACTGTGGCATTAGGCCGATGGGTTAAGCTAGAAGTCGATTGGTCGTCTCTGTTAAACGTTGTAACCCCACTCGGAACTTTGACAACAAAATACCAATTTCTAATCCCAACATTGTCCGACTGCAGGTTGACTACCGATAATATGTTGACTGTTGGCACTTCCACTTATGGCAAGGGAGTTGTAAATGCCACGAAGTTTATATTTGAAAAAATCTTAGCCATTTTTATAAAACCACCAATTGTTCGTTGGTCGAACGGTTACATAAGCATTAACAAGTTTGTCGTAGTGCCATCTAAATCTTTGGACTGTATATTTGATTTGGATTTGACGGTCAGGTTGGTGGGTCTGCCATATTAAAACATCACCAAACTCACCGATAAAAATATGCCCTATTTAATAGTTAACATTTTATTAACCAAAAAATTTCCAAGACATCCAATGTTGTCGCCAAATCTGTTGGATGTATATTTGGTCATCGACCAATTCAAAAACATTGGTTATTTAAGCCATATTTCTTTAAAATTTAATAACTGCCATCTAAACTTGGAATCCACCAATGTTAGTCGCAGTAACAATTTTAGTCATTAGGGGCCAATTTGGTTGCCAAGTTGGTGCCATGTGGTGCCATTTGGTTGGCCCACTAGCCCCTCCTCATTAGGCCACATAAATGCCACCATATTTGGCAGGGTGCCATCAGATTTGGTAGTGCTGCTAATTGTATCTGATGATCTACTAAATTTAGCCAAATTCCGCCAAATTTTGTCAAACTTCCAAAGTTGTCGAAGTCCCAAATTTATGTAGTTGCCTCCTAAATCCTGTCCTTAGCCAACTTTGACCAGAAATTTAACTAGAAATAACTCCCTCATATGAAGTCAGATTTAGGCGTCGTCTATGTCGTTGGAATCAGGATGATGAGCCCTTCGATCTTGTTTTGGTTTCAAAGAGCTCCGAAGACTTCTATTTTTGGGCCTTTAGGGATCCACCTGGATCAATTAGGGCCAAATGGGCAAGTGTCAAAGGCGGCCAAGATATAGGAAGGGAAAGGAAAACAAGCATCCCACAAAAAGGATGAGCTAATTCAAGAGGGAGTGAGGATTGAGACACCAAGCTAGGTGAATAGATGAGAGAGAGGGTATTTAAGCCTTGAAGAAAGAAAAATACCATGAGGAATACACCAGATGAGAATGTCGTGAGTGGAAATACTAGTAGAGGATTCAAATATGGAAGCAAAGACGAGACGACAGGTGTTATCGAAACCATAACCCATCGAGAGAACGTCTGCTAAAGGCGTTCAACACTAGAATGAGCACTTGTCTTGCATGCAAGAGGGACTAAAATTGAATGCAGTACCACGCATGTTGAACCTGCAAGGGGGAATAAATAATTGGGAAGAACCTATTCTCTAAGGTGTTAATTGGAAATTGTTGCCACAACTCCATTTTGTGTGGGAGTATCATTTTGTTTTAGAGCAATAGATGCTAACCAAGGTTAGCAGAACAAGTCTTAGCCAAAGCTCGAGTAGGTGGTATGATAGGAGACCCAAATTAAGATCGATGAGAGCCAAGGCTTGCATTTCACATAGGAGACTCTGGTAGCCAACAAAAAAAGTGAAAAATATGAATTGAGCCATGAGGAGGGGTATGGTAATCCACACTATAACCACATTGAACTTCGCACGAGTGGAGACCTCGTGAGCTGTTTGGATGGGTAGCAGACATTCAAAGTTGGCGTATGAAACATGCTAGAGATTGAGTGTGATGAAAGCATCTCACATATGGCGAGACATTGGGAACCATGGCATCATAAAATTTATTTATGGGGGCATGTTGCCATGTTCCCCAGCTACTTGGATAGGTGGGGTGGTGGCAATAACCCTCCCCCCCACCTTTTGCTCCATAACACTCCATCTGGAAATTATGCCTGGAAAATAAATTTAAGTGGGAGAAATGATATTTTTTTTTCAATATCATGAAAGTAAATTCTATTAATATTTTTTTTTAAAATGGGTAATCTAACAAATAGATTAAATGGTTTTTTGGCCAAAACTCAACAATGCAATTTCTAGTGAGATTTTGATTTATTGTTATTTAAAATGTACTTTTGAATGCCTAAATGAATTCTAACACCCTAAAAGACCCTAAAGAGACTTAATCTTTCCAAATTAAACGACTTAAACTTAACATTCAACATATACATTATTTAATTAAAATATATATATATATATATATATATAATTTGTTTAAAATATAATATTTCTTTTATTTATATAATAGTTAGTTAATTAATATATTATAAGATAAATCTTTATATTTTTTTCCATGTACTCAAGCATTTCAGGTAAGATATTATTTAAGCACTCCATATTTTTAACTAATGGGTAATGGGTAAAAGTAGGATATTATTTAAGATTCAAAATCAATATAATAACAAAAATTTAAGGCATTATAATAATATTGTCAATATATGTCAACATATCATTAATAAAAATTAAATCTTGATCGAATATTTTATATAAAATAATTTATTTATTTAACCATTTACAATCTCAGAGTTTGAATCAGTTTATATTTAGATATATATGATTTAGTCTTTGAGACAAGCATATGAATACTTAGAGGACCAAACAAATAACAGTATTATTTTTATAGCTTTACAAAATATATTTTTTAACAAAAATAAGTAATTTTGACTAAAATTCTGCACCCGGTCGCAGCAAAAATACATGGCAGTTACATTTTCAGAACTCGGGAATGTCGAAATAACCAGTATCTGTTGTTACATACAACCAAAAAACTTATACAAAGTAGCCACAGATTCAGCGCCTGGAAAACAATACCCTGAGAAGATATTTAACATCTTCTATTCCTACACTCTAATTAAAAACATTCTAAACTCCTTCACCTAACAGAGTATTTAGCCATACAAAATTGAAAATAGAACCACATAAAATTGCAAAAAGAACCAAGATCGTTCAATCTTGAAGACTAATCAACTTATGTTGCAGGTTCGTTTAGGTCGAGCACTTGGTGACCGTTATCCTCCTTAAGCCTAGAAGGATCTGCCTGACATTCAGAATTTATCTTTATCTCCGTGTCCATATCTCGTAATGGTTTTGTCGACGACATCCTTCATCTCTTCCTTGCATTGATTACTACAATGGTTGTGGAGCGTGAGAGGATGTTTCCCTTCATCGCTATCCTTCATATGGATTTCCTTTTTAACCATATCCCAAGTTTGAAAAATTATACCTTTGATAAAATCCATAAGATTAATATATTAAGGGATAGGATGTGTGCTCTTATGGTCATTTATCACTAGTTCCATTTCTCCCAAGGTACACACATAATTTTCCATCTTGTCTGCATCTATATTTAGACTTCAGAGAATGTGGTAGAAATGCTTTTAACGAAATCCTATCATGAGCTCTCTTATTAGATGAAGTACCCTATCCAAAGAGTTGTCCTTTGGGATATTTCCTTTGTTGATATATTGAATTGTAATCACAAAGTCACCCAAAATTAATATACCATCTACCTATTTACGTTTAGCTATGATTATGCCCTGTAATGGGTCGTACATCTCTACTTAATTATTAGATCTTTTGCCTAGACCAAGTGAATACTTTGCTTTCGTTATTCCCTTCCCCTCCTGCCACCCCTAGATTTATTTTAGGGGCCCCATCGAAGTACACAATCCACTTTTGTTGATGTTTTTTCTAGTCTTTCATTTCTATTTGAGATATGTGAAGAGTCCAGTTATTGGGGGGAGGTTGAGAAGAAAATGGATGCAGATAGGAGGGTCTAGGGGATAAATAATTAATAAAAATCTTTTGAAGGGGATCAAGAGCATCATCCCATGGGAGAGGATATAGAGCATCTAGATGGGTTTTGGATTCCTCTTCTTTTCAAATTTTCCAAAGTTAATATTTTTTTGTGGGACAACAACTAACAGAAGATATTGACTTTAGGAATGGCATGAGGATGCCAAATATTCCCCAAGATGGAGGACTTAGGAGGAATGTTAGATTTGAAAAGCAGTTCCAAGTACCCCTCCTTAATGGAATAAGATGAAGATTTCCAACTAATTCTACCTGGAATACCTTGATTGATGGGGTGATTCCTGAGAAATTTTTCTTTAGAATTTATCCTAATTGATATATGTGTTTAGGGATATCCCCAAAACTCCAATTGAGCAAGGAACCATCCTCTTTCCAATAAGAGACATCTTCTAGAGTTTTAATTCCATTAATTCGCATGTGGTCTCTTAACGAGAGAAGTTCCTCAATTTGATTCAAAAGTTTTTGACATAGAATTGAGTCTTCCCATAAGTGGATAGCTTCTCCATTTCTAAGGATCCAATTGAGATAATCATCCACCAAAGAGGATGAATTACTGATTAATTTCCAAGTGGGAGAGCACTTCCTATTTGAATCAACTTCAGAAATCTCATATTTTGATTTCAAGATTCGGGCCCACCAGAATTTTGAATGAATTCTGAGATTACAATCAAACTTCACTTTGAATTCCCTACTTAATAAAGCAGGGTCCATGATTCCCAACCCTCCATGAAGCTTAGGAGCTCTGATGATAGTCCAATTTTACCAGATGGTATTTCTTTTTTGTGGATTTCCCTCCTTCACATAAGAATTTTCGAATAAGGCCTCCAATATTACATATAATAGATTTACTAGCTAAGAGCACAAAAAAATAGAGCAAACGGATTGTTGATAAAACTGCCTTGGACAGAAAAAATCGCCCAACCAAGTTAAGCCATCTGGCTCCCCAATTTTCGATCTTATTTTTTATTTTTTCAATTATATTGATCCGTGGTCAAGAAGGGGATTTCTTTAACCTTATAGGAATTCCAAGGTATTTAAAGTATTTATAGTCAGTCAAGACTTTGAATCCCAATGCTTCTTCTATTTTCCCATGGCAAAGAGTACTAATATTTTAGGCATAGATATGCGATTTGGAGTCATTAATTAGGCCTCCCGAAGTCTCCAGAAAATCTTCTAAGATTATTTTGACTCTTTTGGTGATTAATGTAGAGGCTCCTGCCAATAAGATAGTTTCATCGGAAAATTTCCTATGGTTGATGTTTTTAATGCCCTATGCAAAATGAATTCCTAAGAGTATGTCCATAGTCCTTTCACATTCTAATATTCTACTCAAGGAGTTTGCCATGATAATATATAGAAAAGGAGAGAGGGGGCATCCTTATCTTATCCCTCTTGATGATTTGAATAAACAGGTGCCTTTGTCGTTGATTACAGGGGAAATCCAAGGGGAATCAATGAACAAAGCTATCCATTATATAAATTTTCCATGAAAGCCCATTTTCCACATAAAATTGAACTATAAATTGTGTTGGACATGGTCAAAGGCATTTTCCATATCTAATTTCATCACCATCCCTTAATCTTCTCTTTTCCAACTGGAATCTACTGCTTCCTAAATCATTATAATATTGTAAAAAATATGACAGCCTGATATAAATCCCCCTTGGTTTTCCGAAATTAAAGAACGAAAGATTATTTTTAGTCTTGATGCTAGTATTTTTGAAATTATCTATATGATACATTACAAAGGGATATAGGACGAAATCTGGCAAAGAAGGAAGCATTTCTTTCCTTAGAGATCAAAGCCAGGAAGGAGGATGTAACGCCACCTCCCATATCTACCCAGTTTCACTTTCCTGTCAGGGTAAACATGAGTTGAGGGCTACTATGACATGACTCAACCTCCTATATCCCCTTAAGGAAGTGGAATTGACAAACCAAAACCATAATAACTTCCCTCGAGTGCTACAAGACCTCCAAAAGATGAACCGCCCTTCAAGTTGCCCAAACACTAATATAAACTTATTTTTCATTGACCAAGACTCCCAGGCGCTAGCCCAACACTACATAAATTCAACTAAACCTTCTAGTCGCATGCATAAGCCCTCAAGGTAGCAGATGAAGTATTTTTCTCCCAGTTTTGTGCCGGCGACTGCGATATCTGAGCCACTTTTTTAGGGGTAGTCTCAAGCCTTTTGCACAGAACTTGATGAAAAATTCCAAAATCATAAATGAAACAAAGAAAAAGCTTCTAACACAAAACTTAATTAAGGACTTGGCCTAACCAAGCCTAACCATGACAGACATTTCGTCAAACACATTGAGAACATTTAATCTACAAGTCATGAATTCATATTGAAACATAGGGGTCTAATACTTATCTGAAAATCATCAAGAAGGTCTAATGCCCTCTCATATCAACTACAATAACATCTATTAGGCCATGCATTCAATAACCATTCATCTTCAAATCAAAACATGATAAGAGCCATAACTACAATATGTCATAAAACCATGCATATAACCAACATATAACCAAAATAATAATGGTAATAGAACAACCATCAAAGCCACATCATAACAAGTATAAATACTCATGAAATACAAGGGGAAAATAGCTCTTATTAACATATGTAAAATCCAACCAAGTCAGGGACTTCCACGTACCATCCAACCATAGATTGGGTTGAACCAAATCTTTCTTTCAGCCAATCACCCCGTGCCATATTCCAATCATGAATGTGTAACTCACAACAAAACCAACCACGGCTTCCTCGGGCTTTACCGCATATCCTGCCATTACCGGTTAAGGGATTTCTACACTCGAAACCCTCATATATACAACCATTATTTACGACAATCCCGCCATTACCGGTCAAGGGATTCCTAGGCCAAATAATAAACATACACTACCAGGATTTATTGCAATCCTGCCAAAACTGGTCAAGGGATCACTAGACCATAAACAAGCATGGATGCCTCCGAATTTCTTCACCAATAACTTGAGGAATGTTCTCGTCTCCACCCTCAGGATTTACCGTGGATCCTGTCATTACCGGTCAAGGGATTCCTATGCCTTTGGGAATTTTCCTGAGACCACCTCACTTAGTTCCAAAACCATATGGAAATCCAGCTCAACCAAATGAAAGAACCCCATCACACTATGGCTATCTGGAGATGGCAAGGCAAGGTTGAAAACCACTGTCACACCTGGAAAAACCCATGCCAATGACAACATGAGAACCAAATACACACATGCATATATAATGCATGCCAAAAATATCAAGGAAATCATACATGCAATTCGATACCTACAAGTAATCTCGTTGTCACCACTTGATCTGAATCTTCATTTCTTGATCTTTGCTTCCCTTTTCTTTCGTGTCCTTTCTTTGCCTTCCTTTTTCCAATGCTAGAGTGCTACAATAATTCTCTAAGTGTGAAAGATTATGAGAGTGAGATAATAGAGAGAGACATCCAAAATTGAACTAAAAAAAGGTAGTGAACTAATCCTCAGAATCCTTTTTATCATTGAGCCCTCTATTTTCTTCAATTTCCTCTATTTTCCTTCAATTTCCTCCTCACATGAAACCCGCGACCTTTCACCTTCCTTTCTCCTATTTTCCTTTGTTTTCATAAATAAAATACCAATTAATTCCACTTTTCCCTTTTAAAGTCTTTTTCATTGCCTTTTCCGATATCCTTAGCCATAGTAAACCAAATGAACAACCAATGGGATGTTTTTTCCAACATTCAGCTTGAAATATGTGTCCCATGACCTTGGTCTTATTTTGCATTTATGAACTTTATTACATGTATTTTTAACGAGGGTTGTTACGAAACCTCCCCCTTGGGGGAACACCGTCATCGGTGTTCAATGACACGTATAACCAGCAAAATCGCTGAAAACCAAAACATACTGCCTAGGGAGCTTTATAACTTAGCTCGATGCAGTATTTACAATGAACAACCTGCTCAAAAACAAAATAATCATGACAAAAACGACAACATGAAAATCATACCACTTATTTGAGCTTTATAACACAACTCGATGTGGTATTTACATCACACATATGCATATATAGACATAACCAAAGCACAACACCAAAACATATATCAAATGACATCCACTCAAGTAGTGAATAGAGAAGGATACATAACCCGCATCTGATCAGCGATCTCCCATATAGCTTCATCGGGCCCAAAGTGCTTCCACTTCACTTTAACTTACTCGATTGATCGATTTCAGAGCATGAGCATCTTTCGCTGTAAAATGCACTGAGGTTCTAGATGTAATTCTCCTTCTGGCTCCACCTGCAATAGAGACCATTCAATCGCATGATCAACATCTTTCACATACTTCTTAAGCAATGATACATAGAAAACATCATGGACTTTCATTATCGGAGGTAGTGAAATTTGATAGGCTACTGGTCCAATCCTTTCAAGAATATTGGAAGGCCCACAATACTGAGGACTCGGCTTTGCACATTACCCAATCCTCAAGGAGCTCTTCTTGGGCTTGATGCACAAGTACACTTATTCTCCAACCTGAAACTCCTTAAATACATTATTCCGGTATGCATAAATTTTCTGTATATCCTATGTTGCCTTCAGATTCTTCTTCATAATCTACATTTCCTATTCCATCTCTTCCAACATGTCTGATCCAATAAATACCATGTTCACTGGATCACTCCATCTAATGGAAGTATTACAACTCCACCCATAAAATGCCTCAAGCAGAATCATACTTCGTGAATTTTTATACCCATTGTTGTAATTAAACTCCACTAATGGAAGATACTCCTCCCACTTCCACTGTTGATGCATAACATACATTCTCAACATGTCCTCCAGAATATTATTGAACCTCTTTTTCTATCCATCTGTCTGCGGATGATAAGTTGTACTAGAGGCCAACTCTATACCCAAACCTGCAAACAACTCTTTCCAAAACCTGGAAGTGAACTTGGCATCTTTGTCTGACACAATCTTTTTTGGAATACCATGTAACCTCACTATCTCTCTGATGAAAACCTGTGCTACCTCACTAGTCGAATGAGTATACTTCACCGCTAAGAAGTGAACTACCTTAGTCAACCTATAAACCACAACCATGATAGTATCATGTTGTTTAACTGTCCTAGGAAAACCTATAATGAAATCCATATAAATGACCTCCTATTTCCACTTTAGAATCAGAATAAGCTATAGTAAACCACATGGATGCTTACACTTTGTCTTTACCTATTGAAAATCCAAACATCTATCCATAAACTCTACCACCTCTTTCTTCAGATTCGGCTAGTAGTAGAACTTATTAATTGTTGCCAATGTTTTCTAATATCCCGAATGATCTAAATACAACTTAACATGAAATTCCCGCAAGATAAGCTTCTTTATCTTTTTGTTGTCTGGCACATAGATCATGTCCCTAAACTTGATCAAGCCATCTGTCGCTAGATGATAGTCCACATCGTGTCCACCTATACCCTATTGTTGTAACTTGTGCCTAAGATGCTAAAAGAACTCATAGTTGCAATGTGATTTACCTGTATCCTTCTACTAAGAGCATCTGCAACAGTGTTCTCTTCACCTTTATTGTACATGATCTCGAAGTCAAACTCACTGATCATAGCCAACCATCTAACTTGCCTGGAATTCAAATTTGGACTGTGATCACTCATAAAGATGATTTTCTTGCCAAGAACATAATGCCTCCACATCTTCAAAGCATGATTGATCGCTACTAAATCAAGATCATGCATCACATCATTCTTCTTGTGCTCACTCAGTTTCCTTGACTCATAGCTTACTACCTGTTATCCTGGGTATGTCAGTGATCAAATGACTCTTTCAGTTGTTTTCCATTAAGTCATAGGTCAAAATTTGTACCTTTTCAAACCAATTCTAAGAAATAATTTTGGTCACTGAAGAGGGCTAAACCATGTATGTTGCTCCTTCACTTCATTCATCATCACCATTGTCAAGGTCATCGCCATCATCAATTTCAAGGTCACCATCTCCATCATCATCACTGAAGTGGTCTAGGGTTAGGTCATTCCATCTCATATAGGTCAAGTCTAGGTTCAACCCCGCCTTTGGAAAAATCTTCAAATTTTCACTGAATATAAGGTAGCAATCCTCCATTTTCTTCCATAAAACCATAGTGAAGGAGCAAGCATGTTTATGAAGTTCAAATAAAGCCATCTCTCTTGTTTCATATGGCTCAAGTTTCCAAAAAGTTTCAAACATCTCATCTCTGTCTCACTGCTTCATGAAAAATTGAAGAATTATGTCTCATTGTCTCATTAAAGGATCTTTAAAGTCACCATTGACTGTCAGAGTTCCAAGGGAGGTCATTTTGACCTATTTTCCCAATCAAAAGCAAAGAGATTCATTTCAAGCTTCAAAGACATCTTATCTGGTTTTGAAAGAGTCATTGTCCCATGTGAAAATTTCAAAGGTGTGAAGAGATTTCAATGTTTTAAAGAGAAGCAGTCTCACTGTCCCCATTAAAAAAAAACAAAATTGTGCCTTGATTTCTCATCAAGGATCTACAATTTCACCTCAAATGCCAAAGAATAAAAGGTTGGTTATGTCCCCTACATCTCACTTAAAGGAGCAGCATGTCATTTTTTCAAGTATAAAAAGGGTTAAAAATTCATTGAAAATGTCATGAGAAAAGGTAAAATGGTCATCAGCGTATAAAGGTAAAGGAAACTTCTTTTTTATTTCATTTTTACCCTTTCATATTTGTGAAATCAATGTTTCTATACTTCACTTACCCTTCCACACTCTCAATATTCTCTTACAACCCTCAAAGAAGACTTGTATTACGTTTATGTGGTGAGAGAAAGGTAGTTGTTACATTTCTATGGTGAAAGAAAAGACTGTGTTACGTTTCTGTGGTGAAAGTTTCTATTTGTTACGTTTCTGTGGTGAAAGAAAATATTGTGTTATGCTTATGTGTGTGACAAGTCTTTGGTGTTGTTGAAGCTCGAAAATCCTCCTAAACTTTGAAGCTCGTCCCCTCATCTTTGATGTGGCCTCTAATAAAAGGCAAGCCTTCATCCATGCTAGTCTTTGGTTTAATGTTGAGGATTTAAAGGCATGTCATCTTCTTTTATTTTCCTCTCCATGATTTTCATTGTCTACATATATACATTTTTTATATGTTGACAAACCCCAACCTACACTTTTCAACCTAAACCCTAACCCATCATCTAAATCATGATTCCTACCCCCCATGCTCCATCATCACAAGCCTATCACCTACATCACCATCCATAACATGTTTTACACCATCAAAACCCTAATTCTAAACTATTTTACACAGTAAAAATAGTGAAAACATAAGGTGACTGTGTTTTAGTGTTTTGAATGACCTAAAACTATCCATTTGACCTCATTTTGTTATGAAACCAGCCCCAAAAATAGAATAAAAGAGAGATTAACGCCTTAGAAATAGCCACTTCGAGGGGGAAACCTCCTTTTCATTACATAAATGAACAACTCTTGGATTATACAAATGACAAAACCTCCTTTCTATATATAGGAGTTCATGGGGTCACAATATAATCCTAGCCAACAAAATGATAATAATGTAAGGGCACAATAATAAAAATATGGGGGTTATAGGGGTACAACAATAACAATAAGGGGGATACACTAACAACAATAAGGGACTACACTAGTAATATAGAGACCTAACATGCCCTTATCCTTAAAAAATGTTTTTTCATCAATACTTGAGTAGCTCTGGATGGTTCTGTATAAAATTTTCATTCTCCCGTGTAGAATCTTCAGTGGGTAAGTTCTTCCACTTGATGAGATACTCTGAAATTTATCGATTTCGTAGCTTTCAAGTTCTTATTTCCATGATTTCTTCAGGTTCCAATATGATTTTTCCTTCCTCAATAAGTCCTGGAAATCTTTTTTGAACTGGAAGTTTGTCACTTATAACTTTCTTTAAGCATGAAACATGGAAAACTAGATGCACTTGAGAAGAAGAAGGAAGCTCCAATTTGTATGCCATAGTACCAATATTTTGCAACACCTTGTAAGGACCATAGTGCTTTGGCGATAATTTATTATCCTTCTTAGCTTGCTTGAGGGACATTTATTTGTATGGTTGTAGCCGTAAAAATACCCGGTCTTCTACATCAAAACTTCTCTCGCTGCGATGTTGATCTGCCTATTGTTTCATTCGATTTTGTGCCAAATTTAGGTTGTCCTTTAAGAGTTGGAGAACTTGTTGTTGATGCTCAATGTGATCTTCCACTTCTTGAACCTTGGAATTTTTTTTTAAATATGATATGATGGACAGTGGATGATATCCATAAAGTGCCATAAATGGGGTCATTTTACTGCAGTATGGAAGGAAGTGTTATACCACCATTCAACGAGAGGTAACCACTTGACCCATTGTGTTTTTTTGTCAGATACAAAACAATGAAGATATCTTTCCAAACATTTGTTCACTATCTCAGTTTTCCCATCGAATTGAGGATGTAAGATGAGCTACGAGCTAGTTGAGTACCCAAACAAGAAAATAATTTTGTCCAAAAATTTCTAGTAAAAATGGGATCTATGTCACTTACAATAATATTTGGGTTTCCATGTAGCTTTTGAATTGTTTCCATAAATGCAGTAGCAACTGTACTTTCTTTAAATGGATGAGATAATGAACAAAAGTGTGCATACTTGGTAATTCTATCAACTACCACCATGATGACACTCTTTCATTCGGACTTAGGTAAACTTATGATAAAATCCATTGAAATCTCATCCCAACGTTGACTTGGAATGGATAAAGGTTGTAGAAGACCCGGGGTCTTAATTGTCTCAACTTTATTTTGCTGGAAAACCAAACATTTCGCCACAAACATTTGAATATCAGATTTCAGGCCATCCCAAAAAAATTCTTTCTTCACCCTGTGGTAAGTTTTTAAAACTCCCGAGTGTCCTCCTAAGGGAGAAGTGTTTTATTCCAAAAGAATTATTATTTTTAGTTGGGAATTCTTACAAAGATATAAGCGATCTTTGTACCATAAGGAATAATTTTTTTAACTAAATGTATCAGATGTACTATGATATTGCTGCAACTTTTGAATAAGTGTCCACACTTCTTCGTCCTTTTTCCATTCATCACTTGCTTCGGTTATCCAATCTACTTGGATAATAGAAATGGCACAAAGCAATGCTTCCACCTCTTCAACCTTTCTTGAGAGTGCATCTGTAACAACATTTAGTTTCCCTTTTTTGCAGATGATTTCAAAATCATAACCCAACATCTTTGTGACCCATTTTTGCTTCTCTTCTAAAGATAGTCTTTGTTCAAAAAAGTATTTAAGACTATCATGCTCAGTTTTCACCTTGAGTGTCTTCCCATTAGGTAAGGTCATCATTTCTTTAGTTAATGTAGTATTGCCAACATTTCCTTCTCATAAATAGATTTTTGTAAATACTTTCCTTTGATTGGACGACTTTTAAAAGCAATGGGTCTTCCTTCTTGCATTAAAATAACACCAATTCCATTTCCTGAGGAATCATATTCCACAATAAAGGTTTTTTTAAAGTCTGGCATGGCTAAGACCGGTGCTAGGCACATTACCTCTTTAAGATTTTCAAAGGCCTTAGTTGCTTCAGGAGTTCATGAAAATGCATCTTTCTTCAATAATGTTGTTAGAGGTGCTGCTATTCTCCCATAATTCTTAACAAACTTGCGATAATACCCTGTTAACCCGAGAAATCATCGCAACTACTTTATGGTTGTGGGGACTTTCCATTCCTTAATGGATTTAATTTTGTTAGGGTCTACCTTAACACGCTCATGAGATACAACATGACCGAGATATTCCACCTCTTGTAATCCAAAGAAACATTTGGAAGTTTTTGCATATAATTTTTTCTCCTCCAATAGTTTGAGCACCCTGTCAACATGTTGAACATGATCCTTCCAGGACTTGTTGTAGGTTAGAATATCATCCAAAAATACTAACACAATTTTTCAAAGGAAGGGTTTGAAAATGGAATTCATCAACCCTTGAAATGTAGAAGATGCATCGGTAAGGCCAAAAGGCATGACCAAAAATTCACAATGACCCTCATGAGTTTGAAATGTTGTTTTTGGAATATCTTCAGTCTTCATTATAATTTGATGATATCTTGAATGAAGAACCAACTTGGTAAAATATATTGCTCCATGTAATTCATCCAATAATTCATAAATCACACGAATGGGAAATTTCTCTTTAATAGTGATCTTATTGAGCTCCCTATAATCCGAACACATGAGCCATGATCCATCCTTCTTGTGCAACAATACTATTGGAGCATAGAAAGAACTTTGAATCGGTTGAATTATACCAACCTCTGAAATTTTTGTAATCATATGTTCAATTTCTCTTTTTTGGACATAAGGATATTTGTAAGGCTTGAGGTTTGGAGGAATACTTCCTAGAATCAAATGAATAACATGATCATGATCACAAATAGGTGGGAGTCCTTTTGATCTGAATGGAAAATGGCATCAACTCATGTTATTCATCTACCCATATTATCCATCTACCCATGGAATTTACCCATGGTATTGTAAATGGCATCGACCCATGGTATTCATCTGCCCATGATATTTATTCACCCATGGTATTATAAGTGACCCATGGTATGTATCCACCCATGGTATTCATCCACACATGGGATTTACCCATGGTATTGTAAGTGGTATCTACCCATGGTATTGGCCCATGGTATCCACCTATGGTATTCTATCTAAAAAAAAAAGGCTATAAATAACAAGCCTCACTTTGTAAAAGGAAAGATTGTCTGCCACAATGTAGCTTCTATAGTTATTCTCTGTTTTAATAAAACAAGTTTCTTTGTGGTTTTATTTTCTTCGTGTTCTCTCTTCTCTCTTTTACTGCAAAAACTGCAAAATTATAATGCCGGAAAAAAAGAGAGAACACAAAGAAAATAAAACCACAAAGAAACTTGTTTTATTAAAACAGAGAATAATTGTAGAAGCTACATTGTGGCAGACAATCTGTCCTTTTACAAAGTGAGGCTTGTTATTTATAGCCTTTTTTGAGATACAATACCATAGGTGGATACCATGGGTAGATACCACTTACAATACCATGGGTAAATCCCATGTGTGGATGACTACCATGGGTGGATACATACCATGGGTCACTTATAATACCATGGGTGAATAAATATCATGGGTGGATGAATACCATGGGTCGATGCCATTTACAATACCATGGGTAAATTCCATGGGTAGATGGATAATATGGGTAGATGAATAACATGAGTTGATGCCATTTTCCATTCGGATCACCTTTGGGAGTTTCAAACACCTTGGAATGTGTTATCACCAAATTGAGTCTTGATGGGCTGCTTCAATGGTCAACTTGGAGTAACTATTTCAAACCACTTGCAATTGGAAATTAGCATTTCTAGTCTGAGAGGGTTCTCTCAAAAGGTTAAAGGATATTCAATGAATAAATTGAAAGAAAATGGCTAACTCTGAATTGGATTGAATGTGTTTTTGTGTAGGTGAAAGATGTAAACAAATAAATGCCATTGGGCTTATGGAATCAATATGAAAACTCAGTCACAAGTCAAATTATCTCATGGAAGCTTAGGCAATTGTATTCTTATCAAACCACACACGGAAGATAAAACAACAAGCTATATGTATACATGAAGTTGGAGCATGTAACCATGAATTCCAAGTGATTATACATAAGCAAACTAATAAAACATTACATTTATAGTAGACTAGGTATATACAGGAAGTTGGAGCATATAACCATGAATTCCAAGTGATTATACAACTAGAATACTGGAGAAAAAGTAAAAGGTTGATAGGAAAAACATACATAAGAATACAGAGAATAATCTCAAGTCTGAAATAGGTTGCTGCAACTGTATATTACTGATCTAAAAAAATTACAACAGTGGTAGTATCAAGTAATAATCTCCCAACCCCTCCCTCCTTCGTAGTTTTGCATATTAATAGCCTTTTTTCCATTACATAGGATCTGCCCAGCTGGCTAGACCATCGAACCATCAACTTTGACACCTATCTTAACCATAAACTACATTCTTGGAACTGAAAAAGACACCTAATTACTTAAAACTTACAAACCTAATAGGACTCTATCTTTCATTTATTACACTCTTTTATCTGCAGAATGGGATAATTACATGATGATATCCAAGTTCTCGAGTGACACTTACCATAATATAGACATAAATATACCCATTAGATTTAGGAACTAACACCCCTACTTTTAAGGAGGAGATAAACATAACTTCTTGATCACTGTCCTCATGTTGAGCTGGATAGGTGACACATCTTTGTTGAAGAGTGAATCACTACTGGATTGCCCCACTACAACCTTTGAAAAAATACATGCAGTTGGTTGTCCCTCATCAAACTTTCCAAACCTCAAAATACCACTAAAAACATCTCGCTGCAAAAAACATAGTGCAATAGGCAACTTCCTAGCGTAGTTTGGTAGCAATCTCATTTAAGCCATCTAAGTCAAATTTTAGCTCTCTTTGCTTATGTAAACATGTTTTTTGTGTTAAAAGAGCTAAAACAAAAATTTTACAGGCCTTGAATTTGATTTTAACCATGTTTTTTTCCATATAATCACCTACAACAATTTCGTAGCAGATTATGGGCTTCAAGCCTGGACCTCGCTACGAAACTGCCTGACTTTGCAGAAGATTCAAAATTCTTCCTTTTTCTTCAAAATTCTGCCTATAGGTCTGCAATATGATGTGATGAAGTATGTTAAGGAAAATTAGGTACAAACTACCTCTTATCCTCCTCAAGAGACAACATTTCACCTTCAGCAAGTTCATCTACCAATGAAAATGACTCTGTTTTTCTGAAAACCTAGGGCTCATAAATGATATCATATCTCCATATCCTTGATAGCTGTTGCAAAATCAGAGGACGTTTTTGTAGATAATTTCTTGCTAAAGAAGAATCTCTCTTGGATTTTTGAAAACAATCTCCAGTTGTCCAGAATCTGCATTATAAAAACATGTATAAAACAGAAAAATTCTAAATTCTGAAAATAGGTCCCAAAGACATCTTCGAATCTCAAAATTGGTAGCACCTGTGAGAAACGTGAAAAAGGTTATTGTTCCTTATTTTTTTCTTGAAAATAACCTCTCTCAATATTTCATAATTCATCTCTTTTCAACCACAATCTTCTCTTGAAGTTGATTGCTCACACTTTCCAAAAAACGCAACAAGTCCCTTTGTAGCTCCAACTGAAATTCAAGAAAACCTGAATTGGTGAATGTTTCAGTAAAGATAGGGTCCTCCATGAATAGCTTAAGGTGCATGGGCTCCTATATAAGCACAAATCCTCCTTTGTATGCTTTCTTCTTCATGTCTATCTCTCTTTATAACCAAGTTGCCTTCTTAAAAATGTGACATCTGCAAAGAAACAAATTGACAGCAAGTTGTTTGCAACAAAGATAGACTCTTCTAAGGTGGCAAATGACTGATACATGCAAAGGCTGAAGGGTCAATGACAGAGAGGATCTTGGGTGACTTTTTTTAAAATTAATTTGACAACTTGAGGGATAATGATGACATGTGTGACCACAAAAAGCAATGATGGGAAAAAATACGATCTTGCATGCTTAGTGATTATGATAACTAATTTTCCGACCTCACCCCTATCTTTGGCCATCAAAAACTTGAGACCTCTCACTGCTCTGTCTTTTCTGCAGAAAAACACAGTTTTTTAGTGAAAACAATTAAATTTCTGACAGATCTACTACGGAATTGTTAGGTAGTTTCGTAGCGAAATCCGTTATTTTGTCGTTGTATTAGCTACGAAATGGAGAAAACCAAACAAGTTGCTTATATTTTTATGGGTGCGAAAACTAAATTACATGGAGTGTGTTGTCACTCCTAGAGATAGTCTTGAGTTGCGGGAGACCAGTGCCTAGGACATCTTAAAAGCAGGAGGTCATCTCAGTTCTCTTTATGTTCTTTGGAAGGGACCTCCTGGATATCAAATCGATGGAATTTTTTGGTGTGTGATTCTAGATCACAAGGGAAGTAGAGTAATAACTGTGAGCTTTGATTGCAAGAGAGAAAGATAACTCAAAACAGGCCTGTGGCCGCACTGAAGCTTGATATGTTTCAAATAGAGCTGGATGTGGAATGGACGAACATCCTTTAAAGATAATTGGGATGGAAACCACAAGGATTAGGATGGTAAGTCAGAGTAAGGTGGGCTTATGAAGGTATAAGAATCCACCTACAGAAACTTAAAAAGAAAGCAGTTGAGATACAAATTTGGAACAGAAATCTTGCACCGGGACTGATTAAGGTAGTATCATAGACCATTATACAAGTATCATTCAAGATAACTTCATAAATAATCTAGAGGCGACCCGCATTCCGAAAGCATGATAAAATGGAGGAAAATATGACGGAATAGAGCAGTAAATGAAACCAAACACAAAAGAGGCATACATATTATTCATAAGTCCAGTAGGAATCCATTCTTGCAACAAACAATCGTTATATTATTTCTTCAAAACAACTCTTCAAATATACATCAAGAGCGAATCTCAAAACTAAAAAATTTGCTACGCAGACTATACACTTCAAACTTCCAGAGAATTCATAATGTTTACTTTGTCTACGAGTTGGCCTTTTATAGCTGTTACATGGGTAGCATGGCTAGATATTTCTTCAAACAAAATATCCCCTACTAATCTTACAGTCTCCCATCTAAATCAAAAAATGATGTGGCGTAACGACATCGCATCTAAATCAGTATTGTCCAACACAGACTATAACAAAAACATAAAATACTGGTAATGCGTAGGGTGAAATCGAGATTTCACCCGATTTTACATTACATTGAAATTGAAAATAAAAAAATAAAAAAAAAGGTCGCTTGGTCCTGATCATGATCTCCATTAGTTGGTACGACGAGGAGTGCCCGAGCCTTCTAAGTGGCGTGATTGAACTGAAGACATGGAGGAGAAAGGTTGACAAGGCGGCGGGGGTGGCAGTCCCTGTGAAGTAGAGGAAACTAGAGGATTCATGTATTCATAACACTTTTTCCATATAACTACTCCGGATAGTTGTGTTGTGGTGTAGGATTCGAACATAGACTACCGTTGTGTGAGCTTTGTATAATCCAGGTGGGAAGCAAATAATCTCTTGACCTAAGCGAGGAGGAAGAATTCCTTACGTAGTTTTGTTACTAAGGTATCTGCCTTTAGTCGGGAGGTCTTCTCTAATGTTATGCCTGCCCTGCACTTGATATCTAGCATATTCTGATCATAACCGGTTAGGGGAAGAAATGCACCTCACTACTGGTCCCAACATGGCGGGAGGCCATCTTCTACCAACTTGGGCCATTCGTGATCGAATCTCTCCACTCCCTTTGACACCGGCACTAAAAACCCCAACGCTTTTACGCGTGCCTCGTCTTTCTCGATCATCTTACTGACCTCCATGATAGTTTTGAAATGGTCGACCACTCCCTAGGTGCTCAATTCTTCAGGCGGAAGTTCATTGAGATACCTGACATATTTCCTTGTTGTTTTTGCCTTCTCTTCTCCTTTCCTGCGACCGATGTCCATTTGTGCCTTATACTCCCGAATAGCACTCTTCTTGTTGTAGCTCAGCACGAGGAGCTCCCAATGCTTCTTAACCTCTGTTATAATCTCTCCCGAGACCATTTGCCTTGCTTCTACCAATGACATTTTACCTTTAAGCTATGCTTTCAAGTCTTTGATAGATTTCTCATGTCCATGAGCTTCCTTACGGAGGTTCTCTACCTCTTTCTCCAAGGATGCAACCATCTTTTGATTCTTTGCATATGCAACCTTGGCCTCGTCTAGGAGCCGACGGGTAGTGCATGTTTCATCTTCTAACATCCTCAGATGTGCCAGATCCTGGGTTAGCTGCTCTGTAGAAATCTGCAAATCTTCTGGTACAGGAACTACACATGTATGCTCACCCCACTTAAGTTGTAGCTCTGACAACCTCCTATTTAGCCCAACGATTTCCTTATCCTTTTGAGAAATCTCTTCCTCCCTTTGAGCGAGGGAATCAATGAGGATTGATATTACCTTTTCCACTTGAGCAAGTTCCTCGATCTGAATATGTTTAGAATGAGGGATATTCAATTTTCGTCTCAATTATTGGACCTCCAAATCTGATTTGGTGAGAAGGGACTGCAATGCTGAAGTGGCATCAACTCCCTTCCCTCTTATCAATTTTCTGCAGTTCTCTAGCTGAGCAGCAACAACTTTAGTACTAGCCCTTTCCCTTTGTTTAGTGACCTTCATTTGAGTCAGTTTCCTTTCAATCCTCTACAGGGTGACTGTATGTTTTACTACCTTAGTTCATAGCATGTCCCCGATACACTGGTGCAAATCTAACGTATCCGGCAGGGGAATGGAGCCCATATTTAGAATTATTTCCAGAGCTCTATATTGGGATCCCGGAGGTATGGGATGCATGGCTGAATGTTGGATGGACAATATGAGTTTCTCTTTATCCATATCCAAGATTGAGGCAAACTTGGTATGATGTTTATCTACGAACTGAGAAATTTCAGCCCTCAACCTCTCTCTCGCGGACTTGTTCTTGGCCTCAATCTGCTCCTTTGCATCATATTTTCCCAATGTGACCACCTGTGAAATCTCTAAGGGGACTAAGGATGAGGTAGAATCAAAGGAGTGTAGGAAGCCTAGTTTGTCTTTGTCAGGACCTCTGAGCAAGGAGACCACGTCGTCTGAAAATTCGATGTCTAGGTCCTCTGGCCCTTCAGTTCTCTGCTTTTTACTGGGGTGCCTTTCCTCATCCTCCTCCATGAACCCTTGACTACCCAGGGGGTCTCCCTGTTCCTGCCCTTCTGCCTCAGTGAGTACATTGTCTCCTTTTCCTTCAGCAAATGAGGATTCGGCCTCCATCTATGTATCCAAAGGCCACGTATCAAAGTTAGATTTCCATTCAATAAGAGGCCTAGATTCATGCACATATGTTGTTGATTTAATCTTCTTCTTCCTGCATGTGAGGAACCCCTTAGGATCATAGTTCCAGACATCTCCTTGTGGGAAATTCATCTCCCACAACATCCTTTGCACAGTGGAGAGGGCATGCCTTTAATTATTGGTGAAAGGGCCTACAACGTTTGGGAGTCTGAAGATTTATCCCTTTTTCATGAGCACAAAGTGGGCTTGGTCGGAACTTAAGACCTGACGGATGAACTCGAGAGCGAAAATCCTCATTGACGGGAACATTGGAAGGTGATAAGAAGGTACTTCAGCACCGTAGACCCTAATCTCATTGTGATCTTCGAACAGTTACCAATCACCTGTGCAATTTGTTTCACTAAACTAGATCCACTCCTTTTGCTCAAGAAGAATTCTGGGCGGGGAGCTATCGTGTATGATAGCATAGGAAATGGACATGAAATAGGTAACGAATTTTGCATACCCCTTCCCCTTTGGATGTCGGCGAACTGCTGGAATCCACTTGAAAACATATTTGGGTTCAGCGTTTATCCTGGAGAACCTGTTTAGGCCTAGACCTTCAAACTTATCCACATACTCAAATAGGAATAAGTAGAAAACCAAGGAGAAATATTTGAAAGAACAAAAGGAATACATGTCTTGGAACTGGGCTTTGATGGTCAAGGCTAGAAAGGTGGGGATATCCAAAAGGATCTTAACCTGCATCATGAGCCATAGAAAACCTAAACCCACCTTAGTCACCATTTCAGCGTCTTCAAACCCCAGCATTCCCGATATGACCACTAAAATAGGTTGTATGGTGCTATGGACTGAGGAAAGTGGAATAGACTTTGTGTGAGGGAAAGCTAATAGGCGTGAGTCGGAGATGAGATCGAGGAAACCACCCTATTTTTCCAAGGGTCGATTTGAGAAATGGCAGGAGAGAGTGACTTCGGTGAACTCGACACATTCCTGGGTAGAAGGATAACATAGGGATTTTCTGATGAGTTGGGGAGAAATCTCAAGAATCTTGGTTCCCCGAGTAGAAAGGAATATGTCCTTACGCTCGATGTAGGCCTCCCCAAGCCAGACAATAAACTTCATGAACGGATGGGTCGTCGGGGAAATTTGGTAGTAAATCCCTGACTCGATGACTCTAAACACGTCTTCGCACTTTTGTTGAAAATCGAAGAGCTCGGGCCTAGTGCGGGCTACATTGAAGGGATAGACTGGGTCGTAGAGTTGGGTGTGAGTATTAGTGAGAGGTTCGATTCTAGGAGCAGTCCTAACCTCGCGAGCTTGGGGGGATTCGGGTACGGAGTGTTTCATTTTTTCCATGATAATTTGAACAAACAATAAAAGGGAAATAATGAAAGGGACACGACCAAATACCTGAAATAGCAGTGAGGTAGCAAGGGAAAGTGATGCAAGAGTGAAAAGCAGCCAATACTCAAGTTTTTACCTGCGTGACAGAGTGAAATATCGGTAAATAACTAGTAAATTCAGACAACCGAGAGTAAAACTCGCTACGGAAACAGGGTTTTACTGATTACCAAAGCACGGCGACACATGTAAGGCTGGCGTAGTGAGGACGCTAACAATGGGACACGTGGAACGTGGTGGTTGGCTAACAACGACCGAGTAGGTGGGGGCCACATGTCAGACAAGAGGGGTACTGGCCTTCGTACCCCCCACAGGACTTACCTTACTGTATAACATACATGCGCCAGTTGTTTAGCTTGGCGGGCCCCTTTGATCTTTGGCGGGGTGGACGGAGGCCTCTGTCCCTTTTCCATTTCCCCATAGAAGCGATCTGATTGGCCGCGAGGAGGGCTAACGTCACCTCCTCTGGCGGGTCGGCTTTAGCCACCTTTGCTTCCTTCGGATGCCGACAGAACAACCATAGACCACCGGTATTGGGTGGGTGGCTCCACCACGAGCCAGTGCACGTGGTGTCTTTGGGGGAGGGGTGATCGCGTCAGCTTTCTCTTCATCCCGTTCACCCACCAGGCCGCGACGCTTTTTTTTGCAAGCTCCTCCGATAGCTTTGTCGCTCCTTGTTTTTTGAACCCACGGTGTCTTTGCACAATCGCTCCTTTTATTTTACTGGTGAGATAAAAAGTAAACATTGGCTCCACCTGGGGATGACACGCTCATTCTCGAGGGTGTCAAGAACTTCACAAACCGCCTTCTTGTGTACTTGTTAATATACTCAGGGCAATTTAAAAAGCTTCAAGTACTTATGGAAAAGAGTAAAATGTTAATGCATGCAAAAATAAAAGATGATATATGTACAGTGTGAAGGATATATACAATGGGCCCTTGCGGCCACTATTAGTACTGAAAGTAGGGCTTGAGGAATTTCCCATTCACGGGCATTTTAATCAGGTCCCCTTCCAAATTTTCTAATATGAAGGTGTTGTTGCTCTTGACTTCTTCCATCTTGAAAGGTCTGAACCAGAGTGATGGAAATTTTTGTATTTACCTTTGTCTGCCCGTCTGACATCCCATCGCAACACCAGGTCCCCTGCTTGTATCTCCTTATCCTTTGCTCATTGGTCGAATAGGCATTTCATCTTTTCCTGATAGTCGACCAACTTGATTCATCCTCCTGATGAGATCATTTGGTTACTCTTCACTGTCTTGCAAAAATCTGGCCACAGGTAAAGAAAGTTGAATGGGGAAGACCGCTGCTCGGCCATACACTGGCTCGTAGGGGGACTTTCCGTTGGATATTTTGCTGGTAATGCGATTTTCCCAAAGTGAAAATTTAAGATGCGAGTCCCAGTTCTTTTTATTCTCATTTATGGTCTTTTTTAGAATTCTTACCAAAGTCTTGTTGGAAGACTCGGCCAACCCATTCCCCTTCGGATAATAAGTCATGGAGTGTCCGAGAGTGATATTATATTGTTTAAAAATGTTTACAAACTTGGAAGACTTAAAGATCTGGGCGTTATCAGTGATGATTTTAGCTTGGCATCCAAACCTAGCTATTATATTTTCCTCCATAAATTTAATCACCACCCCATCTGTGGTGTTTCTTGCAGGCACAACTTCGACCCACTTGGTGAAGTAGTTGGTGGCAGTGAGAATCCAACGACGTTGGTTACTGGAGGCTAGGTGGATCTCCCTGATAAAATCGATGCCCCATTTTCTGAATGACTCATATACATGTATCGGGATCAATGGTAGTGGTGTAAATTTTTGTTTTTCTGCAAAAGTCTGGCATTTTTCACATGCTCAGACACGAGCGTGTACATCTCGAAACAGACATGGCCAGAAAAAACTTACTCTCAGGATTTTGTGAGTTGTAGAACGTCAGTTATAACGTCTGCCGCATACACCTTCCTGAAATTCAGCCATCACCTCATCCACCTCCTATTCTGTTAGACATAGTAGCAGAATTTCGGGCAAATCCCTCCAATATAAACATCCATTCTCCACGGCGTACTTCTGCGACCTTAATCTCAGGGTGCGGTACTTAGCTTTGTCGAAACTAGGAGGGCACCTCAGAGTAAGAAGGTATTCCACCACATCCTTATACCATGTAGACAAAAGGTACTTTACGTGTGTTCTTTGCGCTGAGGTTTCGATTCCATGCTATACTTTTGTACCTTCCGTTATTTCCCGCCTTTCCATGGATAGATTTATATCCAAGGCCGGTAGTTGGATTCTGATAAGATTTTAGCCAACCCCTGTCCTTTAATGAGCTTAGTGGGTCTGATCTGCAATTCATATTTCTGGATCTTGGAAATCCACTTGCCCCTCTTCCCTTCGATGTCTCCCTATATTAAAATGTCTTTCACTGCTATTGTTGGGACGTACGTAGTTATGGCTGACTGCAATACATATATAAGAAAAGCCTTTAATGATTTGACCAGGGCATATGCCTACTTTTCCAAGATATTATACTTTAATTCTGCATCCCGCAGGACCTGACTGAAAAATGCAATAGGTTGTATGTGCCCGTCTTCATTCTTTTGTAACGGTACTGCACCTACTGTGTTAGGGGAGGGGAAATAAAAGATCATGAAAGGCTTGCTATAATCAGGGCCTGCCAGTACTGGAGCTTCAGTGAAAGCCTGTTTGATTCTGTTGAAAGAGGCCCTTGATTGGGGGGTCCATTTTACTTCGTTATTTTTCTTGAGCATCTCAGTAATATGTCAGACAATCTCAAAATAATTGGGAATGAACCTTCTCAAGAAATTTATTCTCCCCAAGAATACCTGGATTTCCTTTTTATTCCACAGGAGGGAAATTGCTTTGATCAGTTCTACCCTTTTCAGGTTTATTTTCACTCCCTCCTTAGTTACTATGTGCCCTAGCAGCTTTCCTTCCTCTAGAGTGAACATGGAATTTTGGGGGTTCAACGATAGACCGTACCTGCGGAAATTCTTGAAGGTATGACAAAGATGTTCAATATTCTCAGCATAACTCTTTGAGAACACAGTGATATCATCCAGATAAATCACTACGAAGTTATCTTTCTCTCCTACAAAAGCAATATCCATTGCATGTTGAAAGGTGGCACCAACATTGATTAGACCGAACGGCATCCGGGCATACATGAAGGTCCCGCATGGTGTGGTGAATGTTGTTTTCTTCTGATATTCGGGGAGAAATTCCACCTGATTATATCCAGAGAAGCCATCCATCATAGACATTTGGAAGGATCCCACCACGTTTTGCAAAATATGGTCCATCTTCGGGAGATGCTAATTATATTTGAGTGAAGACCTGTTGAAATTTCGGAAGTCCACGCACAATATTTTTTCTCTATTCTTCTTCCTCACCGGGACCAAATTGGCCACCCACTCTGAATATCTCAGGGGAACAATGATTTTATCCCGCAATAGCTTTTTGATCTCTTTCTCATTTACTAGGAGTAGCAATGGATTGATCTACCTCAGTTTCTGCTTATGAGGCTTGGTGTCTCCTTTGAGAGGTATTTTGTGCTGTATGATGTCAATTTCGAAAGTCTTAAAATCCTGGTATGACCAGGTGAAGACATCATTATATGCTTGGAACAACTAGATATATTTGTCTTGATATTCCTCAAGAACTCCCCTGGACTGCTATACCACCTTTGGGTCTTCCTCTGTCCCAATATTTATATCATTTACATGCTCATCCTGGGTCATCTTACTAGGGTTGATCGGGATGTCATTTTTATCAAACATCCTTTCTAAGGGCACGAGGCCTCTGGGAATGATGTTCCCCTTTAGTTGCAACACACAGTGTCTCCTCCCATTTGGTCTGTGGCTGATCATTGGGTTCTTCATCCACTACATCAATCATCAAATTTGAGAATTCGCTAACCATCTCCATGAAGCGCTTAACTTGTTATTCATCCTCGAAGACCTGCTAGTGCTTCACATTATCTGGGATGGAGGGGCGATATCGCACCTCAACCTCATACCTGAGCAGAGGATTCCGTGGCGGGCAGAAATTGATGGTTGCAACAACAAGCAAGTCGACCATCCGATTCTTGTCTCTCGGCATGAATTGCATGTTGAAAGCCAAGAAATTTTTTTCCACCGAGTCCCATACCTCATTTCTATAAGCTCTGAGCCATGGATGTTTAGCTTGGCACTAATATTTTACTTTTCTTACCAATAGTTTTGAGTCCTCAAAAACTGTCAGGTTCTGGATATTCATATTTCGTGATGTCTGTAGTCCTAGTAGCAGGGCTTCATATTCGGCCGCATTTTTTGTGGCTTCGTCCTCTAGTTTGAAAGAGAGAGGGACCAAACATCCTTCGGGTGAGATCAAGAGCACACTGGCTCCATTCAATTCTTGTGAATTGGCCCCGTCAAAATGCAGAGTCCATATCTCTTCCTCATCTTTACTCATAGGTTCCTTCTATTTTAGAGGGTGGAATTTAGCTTCCTGCAGGAAATCTTCATCTTCTTCAAACATGAGACAAGAGAATTCACCCTCCTTACCATATACTGGGGAGTTCGTCGAGCCATCAGCTTTAGTAACCATCTTTACGAACCTAGACTCACGATATAGCCTCCTTTCCTCCCGTACAAATACTGGAATAGTAGAGTAGGTGAGATCAAGCTTAATTGACCCGCCAATATTTGAACCCCAAAATATAGACAACAACATTCTGAATCAGGCTAGGATGTCAGCTACCATGATATCCATAACCATGCTCTTAGCTGGGACCTAGGCCATATTTACCACCGGATATTTTATCATGCCCAAGAACTTTACCCTCTTGAAGTCAACGAATACAGATCTTTATATGGTCGGGTAATTTGCAGCCCCAATTGCTCCATGACAAATAGGGGCAGTAGGTTGTGTGAATCCCCGGAATCTAGCATGCAGTTTTGTAGCAGCAGGTCATGAATGACCAGAGACACATAGAATGGGGGGGTTGTTGAGTCCAACTCTTCTACATGAGGGCCAAATACTACCATGGGTCTTTATTCCTGGGGATTGAGACTGTCAGGTAGAGGGCCTACGCCATGGGGGAACATGAATTGAGATATTTGAGCTTTATACGAAGGTTTCTTTAAGAGTTCGACTATTGGAACTGGGATTTTGACCTTTCCTAACTCTTTCTGGAGGTTGGAGATTGCAGAGTTATTTTCTGTAATGACCTCCTTATGTTGCTCTTTAGGGTGGACAGGTAAGTTTGAGGCTGCAACAAAAGCTTTGTGATTTGTAGGGGGATCGGGAATTGGCTTTGTGGAGGAAGAGGCAATGGCTTTATGGTGCACAGGCTCTTCTATGGGATTTTTTCCCTTGCTGACAGAATTTGGAGGGGTCTGCTCTTTTGGTGTGGATTCTTCATCTTGCTCTTGTACTTGGGTCCTCTTTCTAGAGGATCTGAGGTCATACTTCCTATGGAGCTGCGCTTGCATAAACTCCACAAATTTCCTGCAATAATCATCAATATCTCGATCTTCTGGGGAAACTTCTTTCTCTTCTAGCTCAACTTGCAGAGTAAGCTCTCCCTCTTCATCTTTTGAGTAAGCAAGGAATTGATCTTCCTGACAATTAGGAGCTTCCTCAGTTTTTCCTTCCACTTTCCCTTCTAAACATAGAGGAGGCTGGATATGATCTTGCTGCTCCTTTCTTTCTCGCTATAATAATTGTAGAGGTGGTTTCCGGTACTGTGGATTGAAACCTCGATTAGGGGCCATCTGGTTGGGTCGAGGAGAAGAATTCTTAGCTTCCAACTCAAGCTTCACCAGCCTGTTGGAGAGGTTTTTGATCATCTTGTTCATCTCTTCGATCTTATACTCTAATGCTTCTCTTTCTTGATTAGAGGAAGAAGCCTCCTCCTTACCCCTTCTCTTGGTCTCATGCTCTGTTATTCCTTTGGATTTTCCCGTAGAAGAAAAGTTCACTTCTACCTCTAGAGCATCAGTCTGGATTTGATCTAAGGATGCAGATTTTATTTCTCTCAAGGTGAATCCAAAATTTGACTCAAATGCTCCAGCAAAAACCACTTTGGCCAATGCTTGAGGAGGCTTTATTTCAGTCGGTAGATTATTGTACAGCTTATTGAATCTTTTTATAAATTTTGTTACATCTTCATTTTGTTTCTTCTTCAGAGCATTGAACTCTGTGAGGATGTAACTGTGATCCCTCTTTTCTCCCCATTTTTGAGTAAAATAATTTTCCATTTCCTCCCAAGTGGTGACCGCATTGTTAGCAAGAGACTTAAACCACTTTTGGGCTTCTCCATCCAAAGACTGGACGAAAAGCCTCAGCACCACATCCAAGTGTTCCACATTGACATTTTTAGCAAAATCACATAAGTCCTCAATATGTTTATGAGTGGAAGTACTGTCTTACCCAATGAACCGAGGTAAGATCTTTAAGTAGTCTTGTGGCATATCATTTAAAACTTGAGGCAAGGCCAATGTGGCATATTTGTTAAGAAGGGAGCCCGACACATCCATGAGGGGCGGTATTGGTGGATTCTTTTTGGTGGATTACAATAGGTATATGCTAAGAGGGGATTTTTATATTTACCTGAGATGAGTTCTGGAGTATGGTAACTTCTTTGACTTCCTTAGCCTATAGGGTGGGACACAAAGGAGGAAAAGAGGTATTTACTAATTCGGATTCGTCTTTTATCTCAGAAATGGCTAAAGCAGAGTTTTCTAGGGGATATTCAAGTACTCGGGCTATAGAGCCAGGGCCATAGAATTCAGTTTTCAAAGATGAGGATGGAGAATATTCTAACGAGAATGAGGGTAGTTCATCTTGGACAGTTTTATTATCTTTCCATATTCTCTTGAATATAATTTTTTTGAGATCAAATACAGACGGGGTTCTCAGTTGAGAGGTATCTGACCTTAGATGTGGCTTGGTGTAAGTTAGGATTGCAGTTGTTTCATATTTAGATAACAATGGAGTCGCGGGCTATGAAACTCTCAACCCTTCATTCTCACCTGATTGAAGGGTGAAAGTGATGTCGTATTCTAGGGAAAAGGTTTTCAACTTCGTTCCCCGGCAACGGCGCCAAAAATATGTTGTCACTCCTAGAGACAGTCTTGAGTTGCAGGAGACCAGTGCATAGGACATCTTAAAAGAAGGAGGTCATCTCAGTTCTATTTATGTTTTTTGGAAGGGACCTCTTGGATATCAACTCGATGGAATTTTTTGGTGTGTGGTTCTGGATCACAAGGGGAGCAGAGTAATAATTGTGAGCTTTGATTGCAAGAGAGAAAGATAACTCAAAAAGAGCATGTGGCCGCAATGAAGCTTGATATTTTGCAAATAGGGCCAAATGTTGAATGGACGAACAATCTTTAGACAATTGGGATGGAAACCACAAGGATTAGGATGGTAAGTCAGAATAAGGTGGGCTTATGAAGGTATAAGAATCCACCTACAAAAACTTAAGAAGAAAGCGGTTGAGATACGAATTTGGAACAAAAATCATGCACCAAGCCTGATTAAGGTAGTATCATAGACCATTATATGAGTATCATTCAAGATAAATTCATAAATAATCTAGAGGCGACCTGCATTCCGAAAGCATCATAACAAGGAGGAAAATATGATGGAACATAGCAGTAAATGAAACCAAACACAAAATAGGCATACATATTATTCATAAGTCCAGTAGGAATCGATTTTTGCAACAAACAGTTGTTATATTATTTCTTCAAAACGGCTCTTCAGATATACATCAAGAGCGAATCTCAAAACTAAAAAATGTGCTACGCAGACTATACACTTCAAACTTCCAGAGAAATCAGAATCTTTACTTTGTCTGCGAGTTATCCTTTTATAGCTGTTACATGGGCAGCATGGCCAGATATTTCTTCAAACAAAATATTCCCTACTGATCTTACAGTTTCCCATCTAAATCAAAAAATGCTGCGACGTAATGGCATCGCATCCGAATTAGTATTGTCAGACACAAGCTATAACAGAAACATAAAATATTGGTAATGCGTAGGGTGAAATCGAGATTTCACCCGATTTTACATTACATTGAAATTGAAAATCAAAAATGAAAATAAATGTCGCATGGGCCTGATCATGATGTCCATTAGTTGGTACGATGAGGAGTGCCCGAGCCTTCTGAGTGGCGTGATCGGACTTAAGACGTGGAGGAGACAGGATGACGAGGCAGTGGGGGTGGCAGTCGCTGTGAAGTAGAGGAAACTAGAGGATTCACGTATTCATATCAATTTTTCCATATAATTGCTCCAGATATCTGTGTTGTGGTGTAGGATTCGAACATAGACTGCAGTTGTGTGAGCTCTGTATAATCCAGGTGAGCAGCAAAGAATCTCTTGACCTAAGCGAGGAGGAATAATTCCTTACGTAGTGTTGTTACTAAGGTATCTGCCTTTAGCCGGGAGGCATTCTCTAATTTTATGTCTTCCCTGCACTTGATCTCTGACATTTTCTGATCATAAGCGGTTAGGGGAAGAAATGCACTTGACTGTTGGTCCCAGCATGGTAGGAGGCCATTTTCTACCAACTTGCGCCATTCCTGATCGAATCTCTCCACTCCCTTTGACACTAGTGCTAAAAAACCCAACACTTTTACGTGTGCCTCCTCTTTCTCGATCATCTTACTAACCTCCATGATAGTCCTGAAATGGTCGACCACTCCGTGGGTGCTCAATTCTTTAGATGGAAGTTCTTTGAGATACCTGACATATTTCCTTGTTTTTGTTAACTTATCTTCTCCTTCCCTGTGACCGACCTCCAATTATGCCTTATACTCCCAAATAGCACTCTTCTTGTCATTGGTCAGCACGAGGAGCTCCCAATGATGCTTGACCTCTGTTATGATCTCTCCCCAGACCATTTGCCTTGCTTCTATCAACGACATGTTACCTTTAAGCTGTGCTTTCAAGTCTTTGATAGATTTCTCATGGCCATGGGCTTCCTTACGGAGGTTCTCTACCTATTTTTGTAGGGATGCAACCATATTTTGATTCTCTACGTATGCAGCCTTGGCCTCATCTAAGAGCCGACGGGTAGTGCGTGTTTCATATTCAGACATCCTCAAATCTACTAGAGCCTTGGTTAGCTGCTCCAGAGAACTTTGTGGATCTTTTGGTACAGGAACTCCACATGTATGCTCACCCCACTTAAGTTGTATCTCTAACAAACTCTTATTTAGCCCACCGATTTCCTTATCCTTTTGAGCAATTCCTTCCTCCCTTTGAGCGAGGGAATCAACGAGGACTATTTTTTCCTTTTCCACCTGCACAAGTTCCTCGGTCTGAATATGTTCAGAATGAGGAATATTCAATTGTCGCCTCAATTCTTGTACCTCCGAATCCGATCTGTTGAGAAGGGAAAACAATGTTGAATTGGCATCAACTCCCTTCCCTCTTATCAATTTTCTGTAGTCTCCAGCTGAGTAGCAACAACTTTAGCGCTAGCCCTTTCCCTTTGTTGGGTGACCTTCATTTGAGTCAATTTCCTTTCGATCCTCTGTAGGGTTACTGCATGTTTAACTACCTCAGTCCGTAGCATGTCCCCAATACACTGGTGCAAATCTAACTTACCTGGCAGGGGAATGGAACCCAGATTTAGAATTATTTCAAGAGCTCTATATTGGGATCCAGGAGGTATGGGATGCATAGCTAAATGTTGGATGGCCAATATGAGTTTCTCTTTATCCGTATCCATGAATGAGGAGAGCTTGGTATGATGTTTATCTACGAACTGAGAAAGTTCAACCCTCAACCTCTCTCTCGCGGACTTGTTCCTAGCCTCAATTTGCTCCTTTGTATCATATTTGCCCAATGTGACCACCTGTGAAAGCTCTAAGGGGGCTAAGGATGAGGCAGAATCAAAGGAGAGTAGGAAGCCTAGTTTGTCTTTGTCAGGACCTTTGAGAAAGGAGACCACGTCGTCTGAAAATTCGGTGTCTAGGTCCTCTGGCCCTTCAGTTCTCTACTTTTTAATGGGGTGCCTTTCCTCATCCTCCTCCATGGAACCTTGACTACCCAGATGGTCTCCATGTTCCTACCCTTCTGCCTCAGCGAGTACAATGTCTCCTTTTCCTTTAGCAGCTAAGGATTCGACCTCCATCTGTGTATCCAAAGGCCACGTATCAAATTTAGATTTCCATTCAATAAGAGGCCTAGGTTTATGCACATATGTTTTTTATTTAACCTTATTCTTCCTGCATGTGAGGAACCCCTTAGGATCTAGTGCCAAACATCTCCCGCAACATCCTTTGCACAGTGGAGAGGGCATGCCTTGAATTAATGGTGAAAGGGCCTACAGAGTTTGGGAGTCTGAAGATGTATCCCTTTTTCGCGGGCACAAAGTGGGCTTGGTTGGCACTTAAGACCTAACGGATCAACTTGAGGGAGAAAATCCTCATGGACGGGAACACTGGAAGGTGATAAGGAGGTACTTCAGCACCGTAGACCCTGATCTCGGTGTGATCTTCAAACAGGTACCAATCACCTGTGCAATTTGTTTCACTGAACTGGAGCCAATCCTTTTGCTCACTAAAAATTCTGTGCGGGGAGCTTTCGTGTATCATAGCATAGGCTATGGACATGAAATCGGTAACGAATTTCACATACCCCTTCCCCTCTGGATGTTGGAAAACTACCGGAGTCCACTCGAAAACATATTTGGGTTCGACGTTTCTCCTGGAAAACTTGTTCAAGCCTAGATCTTCAAACTTATCCACATGCTCAAATAGGAATAAGTAGAAAACTAGGGAGAAATATTTGAAATAATAGAAGGAAGACATGCCTTGGAACTGGGCTTTGATAGTCGAGGCCAGAAAGGTGGGAATATCCAAAAGGATCTTAGCTTGCATCATGAGCCATAGAAACCCTAAACCCACCTTAGTCACCATTTTAGCGTCTTCAAACCCCAGCATTCTCAATATGACTGCTAAAATAGGTTGTATGGTGCTACGGAATGAGGACAATGGAATAGACTCTCTATGAGGGAAATCTTATAGGTGTGAATCAGAGATGAGATCGAGGAAACCACCCTGTTCTTCCAAGGGCTGATTCGAGAAATGGCAAGAGAGAGTGACTTCGGTGAACTCGACACAGTCCCTGGCGGGATAGCATAGGAATTTTCTGATGAGTTGGAGAGTAATCTCAATAATATTGGTTCCCTGAGTGGAAAGGAAGATGTCCTTATGCTCGATGTAGGCCTCCCCAAGCCAGACAATAAACTTCGAGAATGGATGGGTCGTCGAGGCAATTTGGTAGTATAGCCCTAACTCGACGACTCTAGACACGTCTTCGCCCCTTCGCTGAAAATCGAAGAGATCGGACCTGGTGCGGGCTACCTTGAAGGGATAGACCGGGTCACAGAGTTGGGTGTGAGCATCAGTGAGGGGTTTAGGTCCAGGAGCAGTCTTGACCTCGTGAGCTTTGGGGGTTTCGAGTGCATATCGTTTCATTTTTTCCATGATAATTTGAACAAACAGTAAAAGGGAAATAACGAAAGGGACAAAAATAAATACCTAAAATAGTAGTGAGGTAGCAGGGGAAAGCGACACAAGAGTGAAAATCAGCCAATACTTGAGTTTTTACTTGCCTGACAGAGTGAAATACCAGTAAATAACTAGTAAATTCACACAGCCGAGAGTAAAACTCGCTACGGAAACATGGTTTACTGATTACCAAGGCGGGGCGACACATGTAGGACTGGCGTCATGAGGACGCTGACAATGGCACACGTGGCACACGATGGTTGGCTGACAACGGTTGGGTATGTGGGGGCCACATGTCAGACAAGAGGGGTACCGGCCTTTGTACCCCCCCACAAGACTTACCTTACCGAGAACATACATGTGCCAGCTGTTTAGCTTGGTGGGCTCCTTTGATCTTCGGCAGGGTGGATGGAGGCCTTCGTCCCTTTTCCTACCCCCCACAGAAGCGCTCTGATTGGCTGCAAGGAGGGCTAACATCACCTCCTCTGACGGGTCAGCTTCGGCCACCTTTGGTTCCTTTGGATGCTGACGAAATGACCATAGACCGCCGGTATTGGGTGGTTGGCTCTGCCACAAGCCAGTGCACAAGGTGTCTTTGGGGGAGGGGTGATCGCGTCGGCTTCCTCTTCATCCCATTCACCCACCAGGTCGTGACGCCTATTTTTTCAAGCTCCTCCAATAGCATTGCTGCTCCTTGTCCTTTGAACCCACTGTGTCTTTGCACAGTCGCTCTTTTTCTTTTACCGATGAGATCACAAGCCAACAAAGTGTATTTGATTGATATGACAAGACTGATGATGGGTTTTAGACTTAGGATAAACTTGATTTTATAATTTCTTGATCAAATGCATGACCCAACATAACACAACATGAAACCTATGGTGACCTCATCAAAACAAAATTTTGAAAATTTTGAGTGTGATAACAGTGGCTCCAGTGGGGATGGTGTGCCCATGTGGTACAACAAAGAACTTGTAGTTCCATTGCCTTGTCTTGAATAATTGAAATTTTTTAGAAATTTATGAAGACTTCGCCAAGCTCTTATGGCCTTCTCCTCGAGCTCAAGCTTCATGATAACTGTTTGAAAAAACAAATCTGTACATGATGAAAAAAATGCTCAGACTATTTGAGCTTATTCACACACACTCCTACCTACCCTAATAGCTACAATCTTCATGTTTGATTCAAGCGACATGAAACCTCCAGTAAATCCAGTTAATGAGTTGATTTGATACCTGAACTCCTTGATTTTTCTTAAACCAAAAGAAAAATGTATTACGAAATGACAAAGGTAACAGAAAATGGGTCTGTTTTTCATAGTGAAAAAATAATTGAAAAGTTGGACTATAGAACTCTTCTATGTAATCAACTATGGGATCATAGAAGGCATAATTTATTGATATCCCTTTTAAGCTCTCAATGTCAAATTGATCCTAGATATCCTTTTCATTTTCTTCATCAAGGCTGAACCTTGATTCCAACTCTACCATATCAAGCTCATAACCATATTTTTCCTCTATCTGCAAGTCAAAAGGTATAACAATTTTATATTTTTTTGGAGGAGGAGACTTTCCAAGAATTTTTTAGGATCTTGGAAATCATCCAATAGTTTAATTTCATTTTCTAATATTTCAACAACTAAACTAAGAAAGCAAATTTTATTTTTCAGGTGTGAGTCGACTGGATTTCAAACAGTGGAATACTATTGTTGAGAAATGTTCATCTATCTGAAATTCTGCTAACTCATCCCTTACACTTTGTAACATTTCATCACATAAAGGTTTTGCCACATACCCTATGATCTTGGATAATCATCAATGTTCTAAAATCTGGATTCTTTGGCAATGAAGTCACTCTGAAATTTGAAGCTCAGGATCTTGAACAATGGAGTCACCGGGTGAATGGTACAGCCTTCCTGTGTTTGACTTATGATCACCATCAGAAGTCAAATCTAAACTTTGTCGTTCATCCCGGAGAAAATTTACACCTTCGATCCCCGACAATGGTGCCAAAATGTTATCACTAAATTGAGTCCTGATGCGCTACTTCAATGGTAAACTTGGAGTAACTATTTCAAACCACTTACAATTGGAAATTAGCCTTTCTAGTCTGAGAGGGCTCTCTCAAAAGGATAAAGTACATTCAATGAATAAATTGAAAGAAAATGGCTAACTCTGAATTGGATTGAATGTGTTTTTGTGTAGGTGAAAGATGTAAACAAATAACTAGTATTGGGCTTATGGAGTCAATATGAAAACTCAGTCACAAGCCAACTTATCTCATGGAAGCTGAGTTAATTGTATTCTTATCAAACCACACATGAAGGACAAAACAACAAGCTATATGTATATCGGAAGTTGGAGCATGCCACCATGAATTCCAAGTGATTATACATAAGAAAACTAATAAAACATGACATTTACATCAAACTAGGTGTATACAAGAAGTTGGAGCATGTAACCATGAATTCCAAGTGATTATACAAATAGAATACTGGGGAAAAGTAAAAGGTTGATAGAAAAAACATACATAAGAATAAAGAGAATAATCTCAGGTCTGAAATAGGCTACTGCAACTGTATATTATTGATCTTAAAAAATTACAACAGTGGTAGTATCAAGTAATAATCTCCCAACCCCTCCCTCCTTTGTATTTTTGCATATTAATAGCCTTTTTTCCATTACATAGGATCTACCCAGTTGGCTAGACCATCGAACCATCAACTTTGACACCTATCTTAACCATAAACTACATTCTTGGAACTGAAAAAGACACCTAATTACTTAAGACTTACCAACCTAATAGGACTTTACCTTTCATTTATTACACTCACTTATCTGCAGAATGGGATAATTACATGATGATGACCAAGTGCTCGAGTGGCACTTACCATAATCTAGACATAAATATACCCATTAGATTTAGGAACTAACACCCCTACTTTTAAAGATGATATAAACATAACTTTCTGATCATTGTCCTCATGTTGAGCTGGATAGGTGACACATCTTTGTCGAAGAGTGAATCATTGCTGGATTGCCCCACTGCTACCTTTGAAAAACTCCACGTGATTTTTTGTCCCTCATCACACTTTCCAAACCTAAAAATACCACTAAAAACATCTTGCTGCAAAAAACAGAGTGCAATAGGTAGTTTCATAGTGTAGTTTGGTAGTAATCTCATTTCAGCCATCTAAGTCAAATTTTAGCTCTCTTTGTTGATGTAGACATGTTTGTTGGGTTAAAAGAGCTAAAAAACAAATTTTCCAAACCTTGAATTTGAGTTTATCCATGATTTTTTCCATATAATCACCTACAGCAATTTCATAGCAGATTCTGGACATCAAGCCTGGACCTTGCTACGAAACTACCTGACTTTGCAGAAAATTCAAATTCTTCCTTTTTCTTAAAAAATTCTCCTGTAGGTATGCAAGATGATATTATGAAGTATTTTAAGTAAAATTAGGTACAAACTACCTCTTATCCTCCTCAAGGGACGACATTTCACCTTCAGCAAGCTCATCTACCAATGAAAATGACTTTGTTTTTCTGAAAAAATAGGGCTAAAAAATGATCTCATATCTCCATATCCTTGATAGTTGTTGTAAAACTGGAGGAGGTTTTTGTATATAATTTCTTTCTGAAGAAAAACCTCTCTTGTTTTTTTGAAAAACGTCTCTAGCTGTCCAGAATCTGCATTAGAAAAACATGTATAAAACAGGAAAATTTTGAATTCTGAAAATAGGTCCCAAAGACATCTTTGAATATCCAAATTGGTAGCACATGTGAGAAAAGTGAAAGAGGTTATTGTTCCTTGTTTTTTTCTTGAAATTAACCTCTCTCATTGTTTCATAATTCATCTATTTTCACCCAGAATCTTCTCTTGAAGTTGACTGCTCACACATTTCAAAAAACAGAGCAAATCCCTTTGTAGCTCTAGCAAAAATTCAAGCAAACCTGAATTGGTGAATGGTTCAACAAAGATAGGGTCCTCCATGAATATATTAAGGTGCATGGGCTCTTATCTAAGCACATATCCTCCTTTGTATGCTTTCTTCTTCATGGCTATCTCCCTTTATAACCAAGCTACCTTCTTAAAAATGTGACACCTACAAAGAAACAAATTGGACATCAAGATGTTTGCAACAAAGCTAGACTCTTCTAAGGTGAAAAATGACTGATACATGAAAAGGATGAAGGGTTAATGACAGAGAGGAGCTTGGGTGATTTGTTTAAAAATTAATTCGACAACTTGAGGGAGAATAATGACACATGTGACCACAAAAAGCAATGATGGGAAAAAATACGATCTTGCATGCTTAGTGATCATGATAACTAATTTTCTGACCTCACCCCTATCTTTGGCCATAAAAAAATTGAAACCTCACGATGCTCTATCTTTTCTGCAGAAAAGTGCAGTTTCGTAGCGAAAATAGTTAAATTTCTAGCAGATCTACTACAAAATTGTTAGGTAGTTTTGTAGCGAAATCCGTTATTCTACCTTTGTATTCGCTACGAAATGGTGAAAAACAAACAAGTGGCTTATTTTTTTATGGGTGTAAAAACTAAATGACATGGAGTGTATTTGACTTATATGACAAGACTGATGATGGGTTTTAGACTTAGGATAAATATAATTGTATAAATTCTTCATCAAATGCATGACCCAACATAACACAACATGAAACCTATGGTGATATTATCAAAACAAAATTTTGAAATTTTTGAGTGTGATAATAGAATGATTGTCCAAGACTTTTTGGAGATCTGTAGAAATAGATGATTTTGATGTTGGAACTTCTAGTGAGCATAATTGTGCAATTACGTCTCGTTGTTATTTCTTCATAAGCTTTGTCATGACATTATATCTTATTATCTTTCTCAACTTCCCTGCAATACCCCATAATTAAACTTCCTTTAAAAATAAAAATAAAAAATCAAGAAAAGTTCTTGAAAATTAAAATCTATTGTCCCCAAAGATTGTAACTATTGTACTCCTAGTACAACATCAGCACCTCCCATCGGAATGGAAAGAATTGGAATATTCAATACATATTCCCCCATGGTTAGCTTGATATTATGGCATTTTCAAAAGCAATTTATAGTTCCTCCATTTGAAACCATCACTTGACATTCTGGTGTTGGGTATAGGAAGCAATTTAATTCCTAGGCTACCTTACAATGAATAAAATTATGGGTACTACCCGAGTCAATCAACATTATTACCTTTTTCTTCTCGATATGTCCTTCTATCTTGAGAGTTTGAGGAGTGGTAATTCCTACCAATGCATTACAGGATATGGTCGAACTCATTTCTTCTTTCTCTAGGGCTGGTTCCTGGTGTATATCCTCTTATTTTGAAGTTTCTTGTTCATTTTCTTCCTCCTTTTCACAATCTATGTAAAATAATTTATTCTCAGCACACTTATGACCTTTAGTGTATTTTCTATCACAACTGTAGTAGAGCCCTTTTGCTCTTTTTTCTTCCAATTGTTGTGATGTCAATCTTGTAAGTTGTGGAAGTCTAGGAGTAACAACACTTCCATCTTTATAGATGTGAGTGGTAGGCTTCCTTGTCGCCATAATTTTACATTCAAATTTTCTTGCCAACTTGAATGCCTTCTCCAATGAATCAGGTTCCCAAAGGCAAACCTCATGTTGGATGTTATCCTTTAAAGTCCCTAAGAATAAATCAATCATGTGTTCCTCTGGAATATCGGCTACCCTTATATTCAATTTTTGGAAGTCCTCAATGTGCTCCACCACTGAACCCTTTTGTTTGAGATTTATCAATTGGAGAAAGAAGGTGTTACTCTTTGTATCCTCATAATGTGCTATCATTTCCTCCATAAAAATTGACCAAGTGACAATTTTTTTACGAGAGCAAAGCCATCGATACCATACAAATGTATTTTTTTATAAATATAAAGTTGCAAGACTTATCTATGTGTCTTTCACATTATCGAGATCAAAATATTGCTCCATATGTAGTATCCATGTTACGGGATCCTTGCCATCAAACTTCCTCACTTCGATCTTTGGAATATAGTGGGTCTTCAATCCAACATTAGAGGTTATGAAATCACGATTAACATTTATTTTGTTCTCATCATGAGTTTCCTCTACTATCTTTTTCCATTATGAATCATTTCTCATATCAACTTTGTCAAACCTTCCACGTCTGCTTTTATATCATTATTCATGTCTTCCATTTTTTCTTCCATGTCTTCCATGCCATTCTTCAAACCATCCATATTAGCTTCCATGCCTTTCTTCAAACCATCCATATTAGCTTCCACGCCTTTCTTCAAAACTTCCATTTCATTTTTTGTTGCTCTTTGCTAGAGCGAAATTTTGTGCACTTGCTCTTGTAATTTTGATATATCATGTTGCACTTCTTCCTCTTCATGAGTCATAGTAGAGTATTCTAAGGGATTAATGGGTGTTGAATTATTTTTAGGGAGAATTTTAGAACCCAATACTGATAGTTATGCTTCAATATGCCCTTGGAATCACTTCAAACTGGTTTTTCAAACAAGACTTATGCAATTTGAAAAAAAAAATACACACCTTTTTCTTGCTTTTGAGGAGCTCGATATTGAAACTGAATTATCTCTGTGATTTTGGATCTTAAATATCTAAAATTTGGTCCTGTAGTAACCCTCTGAATCTTCTTTCGAATGCCACAGGTCTGACTTGATTTGGATTCTTCAAGTCAAAGTTATTCCCAATCTCCCACAATGACCTAATTATGGATTGGTTCAGCAAAGTGAATTGATACGGTGTGACACATGTCACGGTTTCATCCTTCAGCTCTAAAATTGATACAAAGGAAACTACATTTTGTTTACTTTTGACCACTTTTTATAGAATTCCAATCTGATGCGCAAAGAGAGAGGTATGAATATTTTCCCAAGGTCACCTCTTTTAGATGAAATTTAGGATCTTGCAAAACCCTAACTTCCATATATCATATCTCCGAAAATATTGCAAACCAAGATCTGAAATTTTTACACGAAGTTCCTCAGGATTTATTCAAAATAGGTTTTTTTGTTTAGTGTCTGAACCATCGTAGAAAAGAAATTATAGCAAAAATTCCACAATGACGTGTTTGAAGCAACGAAACCCTAGAATCTAAAGCTCTCATACCAAATGCTATGAAACCAGCTCCAAAAATAGAAGAAAAGAGAGATCAACGCCTTAGAAATCAACCACTTTGAGGGGGAAACCTCCTTTACATTACATAAATGAACAATTCTTGGATGATACAAATGACAAAACATCCTTTATATATATAGGAGTCCATGGGGTCACAATATAATCCTAGCTCATAAAACAATAATAACGTAAGGGCATAATAATAACAATATGGGGGTTACAGGGGTACAACAATAACAATAAAGGGGATACACTAACAAAAATAAGGGACTACACTAGTAATATAGGGAGTTAACACATTCCACTTTCATTGTGGAGCTAATGTGTCATTCTACCCACTGAATTTTTATCAAAATTTTTTAGAAGCTCCATGGCCCTCAAACATTAAAAACACTTCTTCACTAGTTTTTTCCCACAGTCAAAACTGGGAAATGACTGTGTTTTAGGGTTTTGAATGACCTAAAATCCTACATTTTCCTTCATTCCACCTTCATTGTGGATACAAGATACCATCCTATCCACTAAATTTTTGTCAAAATTTGTTCTCAACCCCATCACCCCTATTTCACCTAACAAAATTACCTTATTATTACACATGTTATTCTCACAGTCAAAATTGGGAATTTCCTATGTTTTAGACATTTTGATACCTTCCACTTGTTTATTTTCTCTCATTACACCTTCAACTTGAAGCTAACATACAAACTGCCTACTCAAATTTTCCTAGAATTTTTCTCAACTTCGAGAGCCTTCATTTCATCCACCAAACTCACACCTTCATACACTTTGTTTTCCAGATTTCCATTCATTCACTCATTTCATTGACACCCTAGGGTTTTCATCCTTTCAATGATAAAAAAAAATGGAGAGTGAGAATAAGAGCTACAATGGAGGTCACCACTCCAGGTTTGAGCCAACTCAGACCCATGACATCATTTTTAGAGCTTCGTGATCAAGACTGGGTTTACAGTGCACACAGGGACAGTTTGGCTTCAAAATCGGTTTCTGAAGTAATGGAGATGAATTTTACAAAACTGAAAGAGGTTTTTTTCAATCATAGGAAAAAGAACAAAAACATTCTTTAGTTTATGCACAGGTGTTATGGTTTGAGATAAATTCTCAAAATACAGTTGCTCCAGGTCATTTTTCTGCACTTTTGGACAGGTTGTCTTCAAATCAATTTTTCAAGGGTTTGGAGCAGGGTTTTGCAGTTCTTTATGACTCCATTTTGTAGCATACATCCTAATATTTCCACCCGTACCACTTTTATCCAAAAAATTCTCTATGAAGGCCTCCAAACTACCTCTCAAAGTAGGTGTTACACTTAGGCTCAGAGTGTGATACGCTTCTGCAAATTTTGAGTAATCAACTGCAAACTTGGATGATGAGAAAATGGAAAAGTATTTTGGAAAACTAGAGGAGGTTATTGTTCATAACATGCCAAATAAGAAAGACTTCTCTCATGTTTTCAAAAAAAATTATGGTTAGAGAGATATGGATCCATATTTAAGCCCTATTTTTGCAGAAAATGTTTTGGAAAATTCTGGATTTTTGGAAATTTAGTTGTTACATTTCTAGAACCAGTTGTTACACTTCTTGGAAGTGTTGTTACACTTCTTTAATTTGGTGTTTCACCTCCAGAAAGGGTCCAGAACTTAGTTTTTGGCCTCCAAGTCATTGAAACAAGCTCAATGCTTGTGACCATACTCCTTGGACCCCTCACAAACAGTAAGTTATCCCTCTGATACCCTCGTTTGGTCAATTTATTGAGTTTTTAATTCATTTTCATTCTCACTCCACATTACACTATATCATCACTTCTCCATGTCAATGAAATACAAACCCTAACCTACTCCAGCTAAATAAACCCTAACCCTAATACCTAAACACTACTCTACACCTCTCATATACCTCACACTTTCATTTCCTATCATCCATATCATCCCTAACATGTCATTTTCATAAAACCCTAAATTCTAGCAAATTCTCACAGTTAAAATTAGAAATTTCCTATGTTTACTTGATTTCACCACCCTCCTCACATTCACTTCACCTCATTCCACCCATAACATGGAGCTAACACACAACCCTATCTACTAAATTTTTTGTAGAATTTTCCCTAGCTCCATAACCCTCTATCTCACCCTCTAAGCCTACATTATTCCTACATTGTTTTTCCATATTTCACTACATATACTATTCCACCAAAACACTAGGGTTTTCATCATTTCAGTGATAAACGAGATGGAGAGTGAGAAGAAGATCTTCAAGGGAGGGAACCACCTCAGACTACAACCCTTCACCATGCATGAAATTAATGCTTCGCCATTGGCCAAAAGGTACTTTAAGAGAGCTTAGTGTTTGATATTTTGTGAAAGGCTTATGGAAGAGGGGAATCATATTCAGTTGTCCAACCTATTTGTAACAAGATACAATATGGGAAAGGTCACTATTTCAAGTATGGAGATAAGCCTATCATCTGACCTAATTTCTTCAGCTATAGGTATCCCTTCTCATGGAGAGCAATGGTTCAAGGGTATGGACCTAGACATTGAAAACTACAAGTAGTTGCTAAAGCCTCATGCTAGAGATGATCCAAAATTTCTTTTTCCTTTTACAAATCTCAAAAACAAGTATGCTCCTCTAATGATGTTTATAATGAAGTACTTTACATGCGAAGGAAGATTCTCCAGACTATATATGTATCACATCAGGATTTTGATGCATTTTACCAGAGTCAAAACGCTTGATTTGTCTCATTATTTATACAGGAGCTTGATTAAGATGGCTAAGAAGGTTCATAGTAGAAGGGAAGATCATCATACTAGTCTCTTTCATCATGGCATAATCAAGCTCATTGTGTTTCATCACTTGTCCTCCATAAACATGACACAGGAAGACTTCTTGGAGAGATTGTCAACAACGCTTTCTGTCTTGCCTATTACATCATCACCACAACCAATGGATATTGGCTCTTCTACCATGCCTATTTAGCTTTTAGATGTCCCTAGGGTTGTGGGATTTTCTCACACATATGAGAGAGGGAAGAGACAAGTTTTTGTGCCTAAGTCTACCAGGATATTTCTTACACTTCGCACCCATGATGAGCAATGTCAGATAGAGGAGCAACCTTTCTTGCATCAGCATGATGAGTTACTGCCATTGGAGCCTAAGGTATCAGAGCATGAGGAGGTCAGATCAGTTGAAGACATCATCAAAGAGAAATATACAGATATTGTAGAGTTGAAAGAGGCCTTCTCCATTTCCCAATCCCGAATTACTTTCCTTGAGCAGGAAAATTTTCAATTGCAAGTGAATCAGCTCCTACAAAGTAAATAAAAATCAGACATGGAGGAAAACAAAGGTAAAGGAAAGAAGATTGTTGTTTTTGACCAAATGCAGGAGATGGAGGCTGAAGCACATACAAAAAGACCAAGAACAAGAGGCCTCAAAAAGGCATTGGAGCGAGAGCGAAAACAAATTCATCAATCCGAAGAGTTAACATTTGATGAGCTTATTGCCATGGATATCAATGAGGATAGATAGCTTCGGCTGCCAAGAGTTAATGAGCATTTGGAGAAGCTACTGGATAAGGATAAAAAGGATAACAAGCTACAAAGGCACATGACAAGCCATTATCGTACCAGGGATACCATTTCTCAAATAAGGCTTATTAAAAAAGTGAAAAAGACGCTTAAAGAGGCACAAATGAAGATCAAGGAGAAAGACAGTTTGGATTTATTGGCTAAAGCTTCATTATCTGTGTATCGTATATCTTTCAAGTGTCAAAGAACCAATTTTGAAATCTTTGGAGCAATTTTGATATTTTACATGATTTTTTGTAGAATTATGCAAATTTCTCATTGCAGAAGGGTAACATACACTTATGAATTTTTGCTTTGGAGGCATCCAAATGGTGATTTATTTACATGGATGGATGATTTTTGATTATTAAATCATATATAAGTAAGCCTCATGGAATGACAAGCTGCAATTTGAGATAAAAAGCTCAAAAACTACCTATATTTCATGTTTCTACCTCCTTTTTGGACCCTCTATTACGCTTTTGAGTGACCCTGGGAGAATGGATTTTTGAAGGTCTTCCTATGGTCCATTTTGAAAAATTCAAGGTGTTATGGAAACTGGACACACAGGGATAGTTAACCATATTTTTAGAAGTGGATTTGGACTTCTCAAAGTGCCTTCAAAGTTATGTTATGCTTCTACAAATTGTTTTTAAAATCTTCAGTCAGAATTGTCACAGATCAGCATTGGATTCCCTCAGGACACTTGTCAAGATCAGAAATGGTCACAAATTTGAGGCTATGATTTGCCATTAGAGTTATTGGGATATTTTTGGCTTCCTATCATGAAGGAATATGTAATTAATGTAAGGGAAAAACACTCCTATTTTATAGCTAAAATTCATGGAATGGTTTCTAACATCCCTAGAAACTAGGAAATGACTCATATTTTGCATTTATGATCCATTTTGGATGGGATTTAGACCTGATGAGGTGTCATAATATATATTTTCTAAAAGTAGACTCTTTTTTGTCTTTTTTGGGGTTGGATAATTGTTGTTTGCAGTGGAGCTATTATACAAGCTTTTGCTAATGAAATCAAGGACATCGTTGCAAACATAATGTTGAGACTCCTGTGGTATGCCTTTGAGCATTTTTTTTCTCTGTAAACTCATGATTTTAATGTTATGTTACTCATATTTCACATATATGCTTCTTTATGCTAAGTATTATCAGTTTATTGACAGAAAACATGCTTTCCATGCTCTGTTTTTCATAAGATTTTCATGAAATTGTCTCGCTCTTTTGATGAATGAATTCAGATTAATGCTCATTCTGATTCCCTCTCATTTCACTTTATACACAATGAGAAATTAATGATGCTTCTTAGCTTACCTACCTGGCCTCACCCTTACCTCTGCAACTAAACCTTTGAAATCATATCAATACCCTAGACTTAGTCTCCTAACTATCATTCCTATCCAGCAAAAATCCAAACAAACAAAAACCTTAATATATTGAGCATCATAACTAGCCTAAAACATTATGTCTAGTCATCCCTTTGACTATAAAGTGACATAGAGAGCGCCCTCTCTGGTTCGGTTAGGACTAACTACCTGACCTAAAGTTTGGTATGTGGTTACCTTTCTCCAATCCTACCATCAGCCTTAGGAAGTTGGGGAGAGTGATAACACTACCTATCCCTCCTACATCAGGACTCCACCAATTCCTCTTTTGAAAGAATTTGTACACACCATAAACTATTTTTCTAAATCTTCAATCTTTAGAACTGGAGCATTTGTAAGCAATTGATTCAATTTCTCAAAACCGGATGCACATTCCTCTATCCATTCAATTTTCTTTCATTTTTACTGTAATGATGTAATAGGATAGGTAATCCATGAGAAGTTCCTGATGAACCTCCTGTAATAACCTGCTAACCCCATGAATGATCTAACCTCATCCACATTCCTAGGAGCTACTCATTCCATGATAGCTCTGATCTTTTTTGGATCCACTGCTATGCCTTCCTTGGAAACCACATGCCCCAAATAATGTACCTCTATCTGAAAGAAGCTGTATTTTCTAAGCTTGACATACAACTGATTCTATTTTAGTAATATCTATAATACTACTAAGTGTTCGACACGCTCTTCCTCATTCTTAGAATATATCAATATATCATCAATGAATAAAATAACAAACTTGTCCAGATAAGGATGCAACACACAGTTCATAAAGCACATAAAATTAGTTGGAGCATTAATCAAACCAAAAGGAACCACAACAAACTCATAATTCCCATACCTGATCTTGAAATAATTCTTGTAGATATCCTCTTCTTTGATGTGTACTTGATGGTAGCTTGATTTCAAATCAATCTTCCAGAACATTGTTGCTCCCTTAAACTAATCAAACAAGTCATCAATCCTCGGAAAAAGGAATTTTTTCTTAATCGTCACCGTATTCAACTTCTTGTAATCAATGCATAACCTGAGAGTTCCATCCTTCTTCTTCACAATCAATACTGGTGCACCCCAAGGTGATACACTTGGCATAATGTATCCCTTGTTAAGAATTTCCTTCAACTGCAACTTCAATTCTACTAACTATGGAGTGCTCATCCTGTAAGGTGCCTTCAATGTTGGTGTTGCCCCTAGTACCAACTCAATAGAAATATGCATTGCAAATAATACACACCCTTTCCTACTATTGTGCTATGACTGTATATTTTTAACCATTCTAACTAATGTAGCCTTCTTCTTACCTTGTAAGATTTTTTGTTCTCCATTTTCATCCAAGCACTCAATAGCCTTCTAACAATAATCCACCTTAGTCCTATAAAGATACAACCAATACATACCTAGAAGCAGATTGTGAGATCCCATTGGAAGTACATTCATATGCAATGATGTAGGCATACCATTAAACTCAAATGCACAAGCCCTTACCCAATGATGAACTCTTTTCTTTGTATTTGTATCCAACTGCACTAACCAAGATTCTGCATGGACTTATTTATTAAAACCACACTTATCCACTAGGTTAGGGTTAACATAACTGTAATTTGATCCAGGGTCAATCAATATAGAAAAAACTTGATCACAAAGCTTATTGTCCATCTTGATAATAGATGCATGGTGATCTTCCTACATGTTATCCAATGCTGCATAGATCCGAGGAATGATATGTCCAACATCCCCAATTGTTTACACTTCCTGTGCACTATAGATATGAGGCATACCACCCTAATACAACGGACAATCCTTCTTGAGACGATCCTTTCCACATATCCAACACTACAATTGTCCGTTACCCTCACCTTTATTTTGTTGCCCTCTAGGTTGTGACCCATGTCCCTTTCCAGCTACATTAAACTTCTTGTAAGGAACAACTTCTCTGTCTCATCTGCATCTTGAGTTCTTGTTTCCTTTGGTGGAAATTTACCCTTAGTCTTGTCTTTCCCTTTCCAACCTTATTGAGACTCTCTCTTATGCTTCAGTTGTTCATAATTGTGGTTTAACTTTCCAATGACTTCTTTAAGCGACTGAGGCTCATCATACTCAATCTGATCCTTAAATGTTAATGGTAATCCACTATCAAATATCTGAACTTTGGCCTTCTCATTCTTAAGATACGATACATACCTCAATAACTCCAAGAACTTGGTCATGTACTCCTCATCTGTCATTGATCCCATGTTTAGCTCATAGAACTCCTTAACTTTATTGTCATAGTACCTCTTTGACAAGTACTTATTTCTGAAGAGTCTCTTGAATTCATGCCAACTCAACTCCTTTGTCCTGATGTCTTTGACATGCTTGAAATCTTCCCACTAGATGTTTTCTTTCCCTTTGACGCTAAAAATAAATATCCTGGCCTTCATGTTCTCTGTATAGTCATGCAACTCAAAGAACTTCTTCATCCCAAGTAACCATGCCTCTCCATCTTTTGATTTCTTCAACTATCCTTCAAATCTAGGTGGTTTTTCTTTCTTGAACTCATCCGACAAATATCCTCTATCATTCCTTCTGTAAGGATAATAGTGGTACTGACCATAGTACTTGTTTGAACCAGAACTAGAGTAGAACCCATATCCATCACCTCTCCTATATGGTGTATCCAATAACCTACCATCTCTAACCGTGTCATCTTTATCTGACCTATGCCCACCATGAGATCTGATACCATAGGCTCCATTAGTCTTGTGCTCCTTTCCATGACTAATCTTAAGCGGTCCCTGTCACTACAAATCTAACAAACTTTGAAGGATAAATACATTGACCTATGCATGTTTCTCCCATGCCTTGGCACATTTCTCTTGTGACTGAATGATCTTGTCATTATTTGCTTTGCAAATTTTTTATTTCTTCCTTCAAACTTCTCAAAATTTATGTTATGTGAGGGGAGTACTCATCACCATGCTGCTCATCTGATCTATAGGGAGAGTCTTGTGAACTATAATCCACCATTTTCCTAGTCATATTTGATCTTCTTCCTACAAACATACTATGTCAGATAACCAAACATAAATATAAGCAACATACCTCAATATATTTCAAGGGACGATATCTCGTCTGAAAGATCAACTAGATTAGCATGATACATGTATAATCATAATCATACAATATATCAACACCATCTCAATCATTATTCAGTTATCATGCATGATGTCGCAAACCGTAACACCGACTCGATTCATGCTAATCATAGGCATTATAATTCATGCATAACAACATATGGACACTGACATGCCTAAAAAATACATATATAACAATGACCATCACCATGCATACATAGAAAGCACATATACATCCTACATGAAGGCATGACAAACACATTTTTCCCATCTAATCGAAGTGTTAAACCATGCTCTTATACCACTTTGTAATTCCACCTCCAATATCTACCCACTTTCACCTTCCTGTCAAGGTAAACATCAGTTGAGGGATACTATGACATGAATCAACCTCCTAGATCCCCTTAAGGAAGTGGAATCGACAAACCAAAACTTTAATAATTTCCCTTGGGTGCTACATTACCTCCAAGAGTTGAACCACCCTTCTGGGTGCCTAAACCCTAAGTTAAACTTCTTTTTCAGTGACCTAGACTCCCAGACGCTGGCACAACACTGCAAAAATTTGATTGTGACCCTTCAGTCGCATGCATAAGCCTGCAAGGTAGTGACTACAATCTTTTTCTCCGAACTTTGTACCTGCGTCTGTGAGATTTTAGTCACGTTTTCAAAGCTAGTCTTCAAACCACTGCCCAAAACTTGATGAAACTTTCCAAAATAGTAAATGGCACAAAGACAAAGCTTCTAACACAAAACTTGATCAAGGACTTGGCCTAACCAAGCCTAACCATGAGATACATTTCGTCAAACACATTAAGAGCATGTAATCTATGGGTCATGAATGCATATTGAAACATAAGGGTCTAATATTTATCTGAAAATCATGATCAAGAAGGTCTAATGCCCTTTCATAACAAATGCAATAACATTTATTAGGTCATGCATTCAATAACCATTCATCTTCAAATCAAAACATGATAAGAGCCATAACTAGAATCTATCATAAAACCATGCTTATAACCATCATATAACCAGAATAAAAATAGTAATAGAACAACCATCAAAGCCACATCATAATAAGTATAAATACTCATGAAATACAAGGGGAAGAGAGCTCTTATTAATATATGCAAAATCCAACCAAGTCAGGCAGCTCCACATACCACCCGACCATAGATTGTGCTAAATCAAATCTTTCTTTCAGCCAATCACCCCCGTGCCATATTCCAAGCATGAACGTGGGACTCACAACAAAAAAAAACCAAGGCTTCTTCAAGCTTTACCACATATCCCACCATTACCAGTCACGGGATTTCTAGGCCCAAAATCCTCATATATACAACCAGGCTTTATCGTAATCCTGTCATTACCAGTCAAGGGATTCCTAGGCCAAATAATAAACATACACTACTATACTTCACCACAATCCCGCCAAAACCATTCAAGGGATCACTAGGCCCTAAAAAGGCATGGATGCCTCCATATTTATTCACCAATACCTCGAGGTATTTTCCCGTCTCCACCCTCAGGATTTATTGTGTATCCCACCATTACCAGTCAAGGGGTTCCTAGGCCCTTGGGAATTTTCCTGAGACCACCTCACCCAGTTCCAAAACCACCTGACAATCCATCTCAACCAAATGAAAGAAACCCATCACACCATGGCTATCCGAAAATGGCAAGGCAAGGCTAAAAACCACTGTCACACTTGGAAAAACCCATGCCTATGACAATAAGAGAAACAAATAAACACATGCATATACCATGCATGCCAAAAATAACAAGGAAATCATACATGCAACTCGATACCTGCAAGTAATCCCATTGTCACCGCTTGATCCAAATCTTCTTTGCTTGTTCTTTGCTTCCCTTTCCTTTCTTTTCCAACCTTTGTCTTCCTTTCTCCAATGCTAGAGTGCTCCAAGAATGCTCTATGTGTGCAAGAGTATGAGAGAGAGAGAGAATAGAGAGAGAACTCCAAAATTTAATTGACAAAAGTTTGTGAACTGATCCTCAAAAGCCTTTATATCATCCAGGCTTATATTTTCTTCAATTTCCTCTATTTTCCTTCAATTTCCTCCTCACATGAAACCTGTGACCTTTCAACTTCCTTTTCTCCTATTTTCCTTTTTTTTCATAAATAAAATACTAATTAATGTCACTTTGACTTTTCAAAGCCTTTTTCATTGCCTTTGAGATTTTCTTTAGCCATAATAAACCAAATGTTGGGTATGTCAAGATTTACAAGTGGGTATGTGTTTAGACTATTTGGAGGTGCAGTCAGTTGGATGCGTAAAAGACAGTCTGTAGTGGCTCTTTCAACTACAGAGGCAGAATAAATGGCAGCCACTCATGTAAGCAAGGAAGCAGTTTGGTTGCAGAGATCGTGTTCAAGTATGGGGTTGGTGCAGCAAGCTATAAGAATAGACTGTGATAGGCAAAGTGAAATTTTCTTGGCTAAGAACCCTACTTATCATTCAAAGACAAAGCACATTGATGTTCAATATCACTTTGTGAGATATATGGTTGAGGCTAAAAGGGTGTTGTTGGTAAAGGTGGACACTTTGAAGAATGTTGCAGATGCATTGAAAAAGTCTGTGAGCACTCAGAAGTCCTCTTGGTGTAGATAAACAATGGGTGTTGCAAAGCTAGGCTAATGACTCAGCTCTCCCGTGGCCCCCTGTGGAAAGAAAATAACAAGTGGGAGAATGTTGGGTTTGTGTTATATTCTTTCCATGAATAATCACGTGCGGGGGGTAACAGGGGGGGGGGGGGGGGGGAATAGCCCCCCCCTGTTGGGGTTTGGGGCAGCGCCCCGGCAAAAAAAATAAAAAAAATAAAAAAAATAAAAAAAATAAAAAAAATAAAAAATAAAAAAAAAATTGGTCCTTATTTTCCGTGGGCGGACCCGCACATGGTTTTGTGCATGGGTTTGCACATGGTTTTGGGGCATGATGGTTTTCGGCCCCTGGTATTTTGTCGATCTGGTCAAGGGAACTATGGTTATGTTCTAATCCAAGGTTAATGGATTGAGGTTTATGTATGCTTCGGCATGTATATATGTGTGTTGTAACACTAAAAGGAATATAATGAAAAATAAAGCTGGTCGTCCTGATTTGGGATCCAGGGGAAAATCTCTGTGTTTATATGTTTTATGCTTTTGCTATTGTTTATTTTCTGTTTTAAAGATTCGTTCGTAGATAATTTTGTATAGGGTTAAAACTTACACCAAATGAACACCCACCAGGATGTTTTGCCCAACATTCAACTTGGAATATATGTCCCATGACCTTGGTCCCATATTTTTTCCTTTATTAACTTTTTACATGGATTTTTAACCGGGGCGGTTACAAAGGATTTTATTCCTCCTCCCATACACATTTGTTTAAGGGAGTAGCCTATAATTCTTATCAAATCTTTGGATATTAAATCCAAAAATATCTAGTAGAAAAGATTTGAAAATCCATCCAGACCTAGAGCTTTGTGAGGGTAAAAGGAGAAAATCGCTCTCTAAATTTCTTCAATGGTTGGAGGGGTTATGAACTGAGAGTTCATATCCTCAGACATTATAGTTGGGATTTTTTCCACCATAGAAAAAAAAAAATCCACCTCGTTTCTTTGACTGTTTTCCTTGTAAAGGTTGTTGAAGTGCTCATAACCTGCCTCCTGGATTATCTGTAAGTTGTCAAAATCTTCCCCTTGAATCTGGATCTCAGAGATATTATTTTTATGTTCCCTGTTTTTGGACTAATTGTGAATTTTTTTTTGTGTTCCTGTCTCCTTCTTGTAACCAGATTCTTCTATATTTGAGACACCAAAATTCCTCTTCATACCTTAGGCGAGCATGATAAGCTTGAAAATTTTGAAATTCATGTAGTAGATCCTCAGAGACAAATTCTGATTCTACTTGAGATTAGATTTGTTCTACTGATATTCCATAGAGAGAAGAGAGGGTTGATTATCTAAATTATCCTTCTTCAACCACTGCTTGATACCATGTTTTAGCCTTTTAATCATTCCTTCCCATATGAATATGGGACTTCCATCCACCCACTCATTCCAAGAGGAATTGGCCATCTTGGGGAAGTCAGGGGAGCACCGCCACAGAGTTGAGAAGCAGAAGGAAATACAATCGTAATTTTAAGGGAGACTCATAGTTAATTTTATAGGTCTATGATTAGAACCATTCCATGGGAGAATGTGGGAGTGGATAAACAAGTTCGTAGAGAGAAAGTGATAAGATGATCAGGAGCTAAATTTTTCTCAAAAATCAAAGTTCTTAGAATGACACGAAACCTGAATGACCATGTAGTGTGCGTCGTTCTAAATCCAGGGCAACTTGTTTCGTGCGAAATGGATTTTGTATGGCTTCAGAAACACGTTCTGTCTATTTTACTAAACATGCAAATTTGGAAAAAAAAATGCAGACAGGGAACCCGGTCATCAGTCTGTACTATTGAAGTGGCATGCTAACTAGGCAGGTCAAAGTTTAGTCAACTCATTTCCTCCGGCGAATGACAGTCTGCCAAGTGGCAGGTGCTGGTTGGCACATTTTGGTATGTGCGGTGGCTTTTTCTTATAGGTTGAAGTTTGGGCCAATGAGGAGGGGTCACGTGGCTTAGCCTAGGGCAGCCACATGTCCTCCTCACAATCGTGTAAAATTGTTCTCAAAGGACTGACGGGGGTCAAATACGAGACCTCCGCCTAGCTAACAAGCCGCATCACCACTTCACCTATACATTTTTCCTTACCCCATATGTTTACTGCATAGATTTAAGATTTCAATAGTTTGCCGATAGGGGGAGAGGGGGCCAGCCTCGTGGGCAAACCCCCAAGACACATGACCGATGTCCAGAGACCACAACAGAAGCATTGGGTGCTTAACCTTCAGCGCAATCACTTAACACTAATCCACATTTAATTACCATAATCTGATTTAATCAGCGCTTAAACCAATTTGATTAACGGAGCGTCGATTTAGTGCTAATCCTAGTTAATTAATGGTGATGCGGATTAATTAAACTAATCCAGAGTTTAATTGGCAGTTTCGACAAATCCAGCGGGATCTTCTAATATTAGCACAAATTTGCCAAATTTAGCGCCAATTAGCTAATTCTGGGGAGGAAATAGTGGGCAAACTAGGAGAGGTCATAAATCCTAGAGTTTTCGACCAAATTGGAGGCAAAAAGAGGCAAAGGTACCATTTTCGAGTATTTTGGACTCAATGGAATAGGTCTCACGAGCCATAGAGCACTATAGATAATATTTTTTGTAGGTTGAAACCAAAGGGTGCCATGATCAACCATGGTGTTGAAACAACTCATGGAGGAGTTTGATGTTGAAGATGGGCTTGCAGCGATTGTCTGCTCACCATGTTCTTTCTGAAACAACAACTTCATCAGTTTTGTAGCTTCTCATACTTATTTCTTATTTATGTTATTGAAGGAGATTTTTATTCATGTACTACATGGTGTATTGTGGTGCAATTATAGGTCTTTGAAGCTGGAGTTTAGGATCTTGGTGTGATCCAGGTGGCTCTAGAGACACACACAAGACAAAGTGGGCTTATGGAAGCTCAAAAATCAAAGTGTTTGGATTGCTTTCGAACTAGGTTCAAGTCGAAGATCTCGTCATCGTGATCGCAACGATGTGAACAGTTCGTCAAACAGAGCTCGTATGCGAAAGTTAGGAGCAGTCAAAGTTTTGGGTTGACTTGGTGACTGTGCAATGTTAAGGAAGGCGCAAATTCGACCTTTCCCGGCCACCGGATTCTGGGAAGCTCAGGCCAGATTCCAAGCAAATTTGTGGCCTCTTTAATCTGTCTCCTACGTTCAAATTCGAAATTTTTTAAAATACCAAATTCGAAAATTTTTAAAATACCCAATTATAGTTATAAAACGAAAAAATATAAAAAATATAGGGGCGGGCCATGACCCCCGCTCCCATCCCAACCATCATATAACATTAAAAAAGTTAAGTTTAAAAGGGCCAGTGGCCATGACCCCGCCAGATCCACTCCTGTGGCACAAAATTAAACATTGTCGTGGGTGGGCGGGCCACCGCCACCGTAAACCATAACCACAAGGCACATTAATAAATATCAGAGCCGGTGGGAATTTAACCCACGGTCGGCAGGTCTGCCGGCCCCACCCAATGCGGAGACTCTACCATATGTTTAACCCACATGCAAACGGGTTTAAAATTTAATACAACTAAAAAACACACCCCTCCTCAACACTCAAACCACCATAAATGGTATGCAGAGTTTTTTGGGCAGGCCGCCCAAGGCTTGCCCGAACCCATTTAATTTCTTCTCGTTGGTTTTTAAAACAAAAGCACACCAAGTATGGGAGGGGGGGAATTTGACCCTCCAACCCCTCCTCAACCATTTGCCTTCTTAACCACTACACCAACCAACTCTCTTGTTAACTTTGCCCAAATTTTATTACTTAAACCCAGTTCTTCACAAGTGCGCCCAGGCCAAGGAAGAGCAGGAATGCGCACGTGGATTGTGGAAATGATTTTTTATTTGCAGGCAAAACCATGATCAGGGCCAGAAACAGGGAGCAGAACCATGATCCTTGAAATTTTCCCGGGGAGGTAATTTTCTTCCATGTTGGAATATAGTCAAGTTTACAGTCATTTTTCAAGGTTTTTCACAGGGAATGCAATGGCGAGGTCGAATTCGCCTTTTGAGTTGCAGATTTCCAGTCCACCCATGGAGCGACATCTTTGAGGAATCTACGAGGAATCTAAAAGATTCCTTTTTGCCAAGATTTTCACTTCATCAGAATTCAGAAATTTGACAGTCGATTTCGCACTATTCGACATCACGAATCTGATGGCAATTCAGATTTTCCATCTGAGCTTTATATTTTTCAGCCACTTTTTGAAGTGAAGTTGCAGGTGTTAGCATTCAGAGAGTGAGCAATAAATTTCACACCTTTCGATGCCATGATCATGATGGAGATTTCAGATCCAGCAACAGAGCAGCTCATTATTCAATCATCTTCAGCGCGAGGTATATGATGAGTTGATTTCATGTGCTTCTTTGTCTCTTTGAAATGAGATGCATTGTGTTGTACAGATCCTTGTTGATGTTTGATGTGGTATTTTGTTTTTTTCTTGATATGATATGTACTTTCTATCATGGATTTGTATTATGTTTAAGATCCCTTTGATGCCATGTTGGTGAGATACTCATTGTCACATGTATGTTTGATTGAGATCCCTTTGTTGCCATGTTGGCGGGATACTCATAGTCTTTATGTGTGAGCTATTGTCATACTGATAGGAGTCCTTTTTGTGAATGAAAGTTCCTATAGTGGAACATCTCATAGAGAGTTCTAGCCACTCCTGTGTGAGGGCATTTTCCTTGTACGACAGAGAAAACATCATGCATGTACATATTCACTCCTTACAGAACTTAATGCAGCGGCCTACACCATCTTGAAACCGAGGCCCAGAGACGTAGTCCCTCCTGGACGAACTTCATTATTAATGTCTTATGTTGCTCATGATTGTTATGTTCCTCTTCTTTACAACATGCAGATGTTCATTTATGTTCAATAACACTTTTGATAAATTGTGATCCTAACACATCAACCGAAGTAAAAGGTCTTGATTAAGGGTATCATGAATTTAGTCGGATCAAGTGGTATCAGAGCAGGTCTTCTTGCTGATTGGATTGCAGGCATGAACCATTGAACATTCGTTGAGTTGAGCCATGGAGAATGTTAAGGACATGTACGAGACCATGCTCAAGGTGTTCGAGAAAGCGAACATGTTGTATGAGGCTTATGAAAAACAAGCAGCATAGAACTTTGAATTGAAGACACTCCTACAGGAAGAAAAGAAGGAAAAACATCCATTGTAGCTTTAGTTACGAGCCACGAAAGAGGTTTTGGAAGAGTTAGAAGCCATGATAGAGGCGTTGGAAGAATTGAAGCACAACAACGAAAGTCTTCAAGCAGATCATGACGCGTTGAAGGCACTCCTACAGGAAGAGAAGGAGGAGAAGCAACGATTGTAGCTTCAGCTACAACCCGCAACAGAGGACTTGGAGGAAGTGAAGTGCAACGAAGGCTTAGAAAAGCCTTCTTCACCTATGTCAAAATTGACATTTGAGGTAAACAGTGTTGATTTCTCTTCAGTTTCATCTTCACCTGATATCATTGCTGTTGGAAGTGGGGAGATCCCCATTACAGGAACCAACATGAGGCTCCTCACCAAGATGGGGTATAAAGGAGGAGGAATTGGCATTTGTGGCCAAGGCATAATCCAACCATTGGAGGTTGTGCAGAGACCTCGCTATGCAGGTTTGGGGTACACTGAAGGAGGATGTTTGAAGGACATCAAAGGAAAAAATACATTGATGAACTCTCCAGGGAAGGGGAATGATGGGGACACTTCGCCATCGTTCCATGGTAATGCATGTTGCAATGAAAGAACTGAGGCGAGCTCCCATCACCATGATCGCACCAGAGATCACCCGAGAAGGTATAATAAGTCTCATTATTCCAGAGTGCATTTTGATTATAAGAATGTTAATAACCATGGTCGTAAATCATGGCATCGAAAAACATGTAATTTTTGTGGTTTACATAACCATGTTTTTTCTAAGTGTTGGAAAAGGATGGCAGCACAAAGAAGGATGAGGCATGAAAAGCCTTCTCCCCAACAGGAAAAGAAATTGGTTAAGCAGGTTTGGAGGAAAAAGACATTTTGCACCCATTGCGACCGAAGTGGCCATCAAAGAGCCACGTGTTGGAGGCTCCATCCAGAGTAGCACCTTGAGGACAAAGTGTTGGTGCATGAACATGTTGAAACTGTTTGACAAGAAAATGTGCCACAGGGAGACGACCCATTCACTTTGATAAGTGAGAGATGGGTTTTCTAGATTGTTTTTCTAGAGGTGTTAGCTTATCATGGCCTTATTTTTGTAAATTATTTGTTGCGTGTTACACTGTAAAAGTGATGATGTGTTTTCCATCACTTGTTCAACAACCATGATATTTTGGCCTTGTTTTTCACAGTGAAAAAGTTCGTAACTATTCATATTAATGATCAGCTACCTGTTACATATGACTGTAGTATAAAACTACTGTTCTGTCCGAAAACATATACAAAAACATAATCTGTCAGTTTTCAAAAAAAGACTGAAGACAAGTCTCCCACCCAGAAAAACATGACATGTACAGTGTATGACATATAATAGTCCCCTAGTAAGTTCGGTGCATAACTTACTACCTCCTACAGACCCAGAGTAATAATGAAGTATAATACATGCCGAAATAAATAAAAAGGGGAGGTAGTACAAAATCTCCCTGCAAGTAGCTGAAAAACTAGACATCAATCAGGATTTTGGCCTTGTTGTATGAGTCGTGTGATGCATTTATTTCATGTAAAAAGTGATATTGTGTTTGCCATCACTTTGAAATGAAACAATGATGTCTTGTCTTGTAATGATCGCTAGGGTTTGATTTCCATTTTGATGTAAGCTTGATCACCGAGTACATGTTATAAACTCGTGGAAAATATGGAATGCTTGGGTCATAGATTGGTCATAATTTGAGCATGTAATTTGCAGGGGATTGTACTACAGATTTGCAGAAAGTGCAGGTTTTGGTTCATCGCTTAAGGCTCTGAACAACAAAGGTGAAGGAGATGGAAGGGTGACCTTTTCAGGACACTTGTGGTGCAAACATAGTACACAACAGTTGCAAATTATTGTTGATGCTTTTGGAGGACCAAAAGCTCCTTAATGGGGAGGATTGATCCAAGTGGCTATAGAGACACACATAGGGAAAGTGGGTTTATGGAAGCTCAAAAATCAAAGTTTTTGGATTGATCTCGAACTCGGTTCAAGTCGAGTATCTTGTCATCATGATTGCAACGGTGCGAATGGTTCGTCAAACCGAGCTCATATGCGAAAGTTAGAAGCAATCAAAGTTTTGGGTTGATTTGGTGACTGGGAAGCCTCAAGGAAGTCGCAAATTCAACCTTTCTCGGCCACTGGATTCCGGCAAGCTTAGGCTAGATTCTAGGAAAATTTGTGGCCTCTTTAATTTGTCTCCTATGGGAAAATTTAAATTTTTTTAAAATACCCAATTATGGTTATAAAACAAAACAAAAAATATATAAAAAATATAGGGGCAGGCCATGATCCCCTCCCCTATCACAACCACCATACAACATTAAAAAAGTTAAGTTTAAAACAGTTGGCGGCCATGACCCCACCGGACCCGCTCCCGTGGCACGGAATTAAACATTGCCATGGGTGGGCGGGCCACTGCCAGTGGACCTGACCCACGCCACCCCGCTCCACCGTAAACCATAACCACACGACACATTAATAGATATTAGAGCTGGTGGGAATTGAACCCACGTCCGGCAGGTCTGTCAGCCCTACCCAATGCGGCGGCTCTACCATATGCTTAACCCACATGCAAACGGTTTAAAATTTAATACAACTGAAAAACACACCCCTCCTCAATACTTAAACCACCATAAATGGTATGCGAAGTTTGTTGGGCGGGCCGCCCAAGGTGGGCTCGACCCCATTTAAGTTATTCTCATTGATTTTTAAAACAAAAGAACACCAAGTATGGGGGGGGGGGATTTGACCCCCTGACCCCTCCTCAACCATTTGCCTTCTTAATCACTACACCAACCAACTCTCTTGTTAACTCCGCCCAGATTTTATTACTTAAACCCAGTTCTTCACAAGTGCGCCAAGGCTAAGGTAGAGTAGGAGTGCACACGTGGATCGAGGCAATGATTTTTTATTTGCAAGCAGAACCATGAGCAGGTTCAGAAACAGGGAGCGGAACCATGATCCTTGAAATTTTCCCGGGGAGGTAATTTTTCTCCATGTCGGAATATAGTCAAGTTTACAGTCATTTTTCACGGTTTTTCGCAAGGAATGCAATGGCGAGGTCGGATTTGCCTTTTGAGTTGCATATTTCTAGTCCACCCATGGAGAAAAATCTTTGAGGAATATAGGGAGAATCTAAAATATTCCTTTTTGCCAAGATTTTGACTTCGTCAGAATTCAGAAATTTTGACACTCGATTTTGCACTATTCGACGTCACGAATCTGATGGCATATTCATATTTTCCATCTGAGCTTTATATTTTTTGGCCACTTTTTGAAGTGAAGTTGCAGGTGTCAACATTCAAAGAGTGAGCAGTCGATTTCACACCTTTCGACGCCATAATTGTGATGGTGATTTCAGATCCAGTAGTAGAGCAACTCATTATTCAGTCATCTTCAGCGTGAGGTATATGATGAGTTGATTTCGTGCACTTCTTTGTCTCTTTGATATGAGATGTATTGTGTTGTATAGATACCTGTTGATGTTTGATGTGGGATCTTGTTTTGTTCTTTATATGAGATGTACTTTCTATCATGGATTTGTATTATGTTTGAGATCCCTTTGATGCCATGTTGGTGGGATACTCATTGTCACATTTATGTTTGATTGAGATCCCTTTGTTGCCATGTTGGCGGGATACTCATAGTCTTTATGTGTGAGCTATTGTCATACTGATAGGAGTCCTTTTTGTGAATGAGAGTTCCTATAGTGGAACATCTCGTAGAGTGGTCTAACCACTCCTGTGTGAGGGCATTTTCCTTGTACGATAGAGAAAACATCATCCATGTACATCTTCACACCTTACGACACTTAATGCAACGACCTACACCATCTTGACACTAAGGCCCGGAGAAGTAGTCCCTCCTGGATGAATCCGTTATCAATGTCTTATGTTGCTCATGCTTGTTATGTTCCTATTCTTCACAACATGCAGATGTTCATTTATGTTCAATAATGCTTATGATAAATTGTGATCGTAACACATCAGCTGAAGTAAAAGGTCTTGGTTAAGGGTATCAGGAATTTACCTGGATCATGGTGTAATATTCCCAATGATTATTGATTGTTACATGCTTAACTAAAGGTTAGCATGCTTATGAATTGATGTACTTGCAGTAGTATGTTTCTTTGTATGAGAAACTTATTATTCCCTTGTGCAGTGTTTGATATACTTTTTGTTTCATTCATTGAGCTTAATGAGAAGGGATCAAACCATAGAGTTGACCCAAGGAGATGTAGCCCAGGAGGGGTGAACTCCTTAAACAATTGCTGGTGTATGGCTAATGATTACATGCTTTCATTTATGTGTTTGATTTCATGTAAAATAATTCAGAAACAAAAATTCACCAAAAACACTTAACACCACCTACTTCTACTTGCTATTTGGAGGACAAGCCCTAGACAAAAAATTTATATTCTGAACAGGATCTTAGCATAGCATTACTAATATTCCCATTCAAATCAGTTGGTATCAAAGCACACGGTTTTATTTGTGCAAGAAGGCTTTGTTTGTTGTGAAAGTGTTGTGTTTTGAAGCTCAAGTGAGGAGAAGTATTTTGGAAAGGAGATCAAGTCTCTACCACCAGTTCTACCATAAATTTCCAGATTGAGACTTCAAACAAAGAAGGTTCCAAGGAGGAGAGTCTACCAAGATGTCATAAGATGTAAAAGCTTTCAGAAAAGCTTTTATAGAAATGGCAGATATGGTGAAGGTCCTCTATGAAGAGAGTAACACCACGTTGCACGATGAAAGCTTTACGCTACCTCCAAGTGAAGAATTTTCTTCAAAGGAAGAAGGAGACAAGAATGGTGTCAAGCCACCATCCTCTCCACAAAATTCATGTTTTTCTACAATCCTCATGCAAGATGCATGTGTAGAAAGTCCTTCAGAAAAGGATGATGGACAAGTTTGTGCCTTTTTTCCACATGATGTGGAGGATGAGGTTCAATTAGTACCCAAGTATGGGAAGTTGAAGGAAGATAACCAAAGAGTCCAAGTGGACACCTCCAAGATCAAAAGGGAGTTTGCAAGCATCTTTGTCCCTCAAGCAAAAGATGGAACCATTGGTAAGAATTTGCATGTTTCTTCTTTTCATAAAGGTGTTGAAGAAAGTTCTTTTATAGCTTTTGAAAAGTATGGTAATGGGATTGGATCCAAGCTCTTGTACAAAATGGGTTACAAGGGAGGAGGTCTTGGTGTGAATCAACAAGGCATCAAGAATCCAATAGAAGCCAAAGAGAGACCTAAGTATGAAGGCTTAGGTTATGTTGCAACAGAATAATGGTCTTCTGATGACAGTTATTGTGTATCATGTACCTTTTGTCACAAAAGAGGACATGAGGAGGCAAGGTGTTGGGCTTTGCATTCAGAACTAATACCTACTTGGTTCTTCAAATAAAAGAAATACTTGAAGGTATCTCCAAAGAGAGATGGAAAATATGAAGAAGAAAATAAATTAATTTCTTCTCACCATGAAAGTTCTACTCACCATGCAAGTTCTTCATGCAAGAAGAGCAAGTCAAAGAGTGAGCTAAAGAGGTATACACATCCTATTGTATCAAATGTTTTTCAAGATGGGAAACAAAATTCAAATTTGAACAACTGGTTAAAGAATGTATTTCATGTACTTTTTCCTATTCATCTAACCATAGTGTAGATAAGTGCAAAATGAAGGAATTAATTCTCAAAAGGATGGAAATGTATATTGGAAAGAAACCTGGGAAGGGAAAAGTTAATCCAAAGGCAGAGGCATGTGAGCCAAGAGGAGCTCAAAGAAACTTTTGCACTCATTGCAAAATCAGTGGACATTGGGTTGCAAAATGTTGGAAACTGTTTCCAAATCTTCATCCTGGCAAGGGCAAGCAAATTGTGCATGTACCCAAAGAGGAAGAAACCATGGCAAGAGTGGCACAAGATGCAACCATACATGATGCAACTCCAGAAGAAGAGGAAGAACAAGTAGAGGGTTCACTTACCTGGTTGGGTAAGAAGTGGGCATACTATTTGTCCAGTTGAAGTTGTAAATCTTGTTTTGCACTAGTTGCATGTCCCATCATTGGACTATTGTAAATGGTGATATTCATAAATAAATCACTTTAAATGCAACAATGTTTTGCTTTGAGCATTGTTATGCTAAGTTTGGCTTGTGAATAGTCATTTTTAATGGAAAATTTGGACGTCAAGTTATTTCCATGTTGTAAAAATGCATTTCTAATTATATTTTCAGAAAGCATTTTCAAACCATTGTATGAGTAGTAGCAGCACATGCAGTAGGATACTAATGTGTTAGACACTCGTTTATACTAGTATTCACTATGTGGAACTTTTTAGTTCAATTGTATTAGTTTCTTTTTGGTGTCTTATCCTTGATGAGGATTTTGCAGAAGATTGCCTTGAGAATTATTCTTGGGAATGATGTTGTTGTGAATGACCATAGTGGCACGAACAAGAAAATAAGAACATTGAACTAGAATTCGAATAATGTATTCCAAGATTAGCTTGAGAAAGAGCCTAGACAAGTACAGGTCAAGGCACGACAAGCGTCAATTTGATCGAGTTTAGAATAATAAAGGAACTGAACCTTCAGAGGTTGAATTACTAGAAGTGAGATTTTGGGGTCCAAAATATTTTCAGTGGGGAAGAGTGATCAGGAGCTAAATTTTTCTCAAAAATCATAGTTCTCAAAATGAAATGAAACATGAATGACCGTGTAGTGTTCGTCGTTATGAATCTAGCGCAACTTGTTTCATGCAAAATGGACTTTGTATGGCTTCAAAAACGCGTTCTGTTCGTTTTACTAGACAAGAAAATTTAGCAAAAAAAATGCAGGCAGGGAGCCCAGTCAGCAATCCGTACTGTTGATGTGGCATGTTTACTGGGCAGGTCAAAGTTTAGTCAACTCATTTCCTCCAGCGAATGACGACCTGCCAAGTGGCAGGTGCTGGTTGGCGCATTTTGGTATGTGTGGTGGCATTTTCTTATTGGTTGAAGTTTGGGCCAATGAGGAGGGGGCACGTGGATCAGCCTGGGGCAACCATGTGTCCTCCTCACAGTCGTGTAAAATTGTTTGCAAAGGACCAACGGGGGTCGAACATGAGACCTCTGCCGAACTAACAAGCCGCACCACCACTCTGCTTATACTTTGTTCCTTACCCCATATGTTTGTCGCATAAATTTAAACTTTCAATAGTCCACCGACTGGGGGAGAGGGGGCCAGCTCCCAAGACACATGACCGAGGCCTGAAGACCACGACAAAAGCATTGGGTGCTTAACTTAAACGCAATCACTTAACACTAATCCACATTTAATTAACCATAATCTGGTTTAATTAGCGCTTAAACCAGTTTGATTAACGAAGCACCGATTTAGCACTAATCTAGATTAATTAACGGTAATGCGGATTAATTAAACTAATCTAGAGTTTAACTAGTGGTTCCGACAAATCCGGCAGAATTTGCTAATCTTAGCACCAGTTTTCCATTTTAGCTCCGGTTAGCTAATTTTGGGGAGGAAATAATGGGCAAACTAGGAGAGGTCATAACTCCAGGAGTTTTCGACCAAATTGGAGGCAAAAAGAGGCTAAGGTACCATTTTTGAGTATTCTAGACTCAATGGAACAGGTCTCAGGAGCTATAGAGCACTCTAGATAGGAATTTTTGTAGGTTGAAACCAAAGGGTGCCATGATCAACCATGGTGTTGAAACAACTCATGGAGGGGTTTGATGTTGAAAATGGCCTTGCAGGGGTTATCTACTCTCCATGTTATTTCTGAAACAACAGGTTCATCAATGTTGTAACTTCTCATACTTCTTTCTTCTTTATGCTATTGAAGGAGAGTTTTATTCATGTACTACATGGTGTATTGTGGTGCAATTGTAGCTCTTTGAAGCTGGAGTTTAGGATCTTGGTGTAAGATGCCTAATGATTGCTAATTGTTACATGCTTGACTGAAGGTTAGCATGCTTATGGATTGATGTACTTGTAGTAGTATGTTTCTTTGTAGGAGAAACTTATCATTCCCTTGTGCAACATTTGATGTACTCCTTGTTTCATTCGTCGAGCTTAATGAGAAGGGATCAAGCCATAAAGCTTATCCAAGGAGATGTAGCCCATGATGGGTGAAATCCTTAAACAATTGCTGGTGTATGACTGATGATTACATGTGTTTGATTTCATGTAAAATAATTCAGAAACAAAAATTCATCAAAAACACTTAACACCGCCTACTTCTACTTGCTATTTGAAGGACAATCCTCAGACACAATTTTTTATATTTTAAACAGGATCTTAGCATAACATTACTAATATTCCGATTCAGATCATCGGAGATCAAGAATTTGTCTAATATAGCTGCTACATGCCTTGGACCCGCTCTTTTATTATTCCAAGTAAAACAAAATCTGGAGGGTTTGATATCCATAAGGTGCATGGACTTGATTAAATATTCCATTTATTATTGAAAGAGATCTCTAGCTAGAGATCCACCTCTCTTACCTTTTTGATTGAGAATAGTATTAAAGTCTCTACCCAAAATACATTCGTCTCAGAATTCAAAATCTTTTAAATCTATAAGGGATTGCTACCACTCTTGTTTTTCTTTGAAGTGTATTGACATGTAAAGGTTTATGATTGTGCATACCCGATTAATCGCCAAGCTCTGAAAGGTTGTTGCGATCTAGTGCGTTGATTTTTAGTTATTCAACATCTTGATATGGTCCGGGTCACAGAAAGTTTCTAAGCCACCAGAGGCCCCTCTGGAACTTACTGAAAGAAGGAGGCTCTTGTTCCCAATTTTTCTCCTGATTGATGAGAGGTCTGTCTCATCCATTTTAGTTGCATGGAAGAGGGAAACAACTGTTTTTTCCTTCAGAATGAGCAATTTTTCTTCTTCAATTATTTTCTTCGAGCCAAAGCCTCTACAGTTCCAAGAGATTATGTTCACGAATTACTTTTTGGGATGAGATGCCCCTTTCGAGGGGCCTGCCACTACACCCTTTTTCCTTCTTTGGATCCATGCTCTGCAAGTTGATGAGGAATTGTACTTTGATGACCTAGCTCCTTTTCTTTTTCTATTTGTTCTTTCCTAATCTCACTCTTCATGTTCTCCGAACCTTTCGATCTGCCTCTCTTGATTTATCAATCTCATATTTTTCATCCGTTGAGCATGCCGTATGGGATGGCCCTGCAGTTTCCGTAGAGGAGAGGTATACCTCTTCCTCTTCTTTTGATGTTTCTTCTAAATTTTCTTGAGATTATTCCTATGTTTGGTTCTCTTGCTCTAGGGGTACCTCTTACTGTTGTGGGTTGATTTCCCGATCCTTTTGCGAAGGGCCTTCGTCATTGTTGAGGTTAGAAAGTACTTCATACTTATTGTTCGTTCCCTTCTGGTTGTCTGACTGACTCAAACTCTCATTTTATTTGTCTGAAGAAGTGTTGCCTGATCCTTTAGACTAATTGGGTTGTTTTCCAAGATTCGAACCCTGTTGTTTAGGAGGTCCCTTTCTTTTCCTCGCTTGTTGTCACTGATCACCCTACTTCCCTTTGTTTCCCTAAGTAAATGGAGTTTTGGAACAAATTCTAGCGAAGTGTCCATATTCGTGGCATATTCGACATTTGAAGGGAAGTTGATTGTAGACAACTTCTCGAATATGGGCCTAGTCGTCCATGCAGAGAATGATTGCAGCTGGAAACCCCTTCTCCAGATAAACTTCGACACAAATTCGTTCACAGACGAACATACCTTCCTTGGGTTCTGCGCAGTTTATGTATTTCCCCAAAGAGTTTCCTATCAATTTGAATATGGCATCGTTCCATCAATGCAATGGGAGATAAGGCAGTTTGACCCATATGGGAACTGCCGTGGGGATATCGCAATCATGGTGAAGTTAGGGTTCCATCTGTCCAAATACAATCCACGTGGACCCATAAAATAAGGTCTTCTTCTGAATATGAGGTCTTTGTCTTCCTTAGGCTCAAAGTAAAATGTGAAAAATCCTTTTCCAACAAAAGAGGAAACCACTTTTCCTTTCATCTTTGGCTTCCAATTGTTCCTAATCCGGGTTTTAACTGATTTGCGGGAGGGCCACAACCCTGTAAATTGACTGACCATACCCTGATTTTCTAATTGCGGAACACGAGATCTTGCCTACAGGGCTAAGATAACAATCTTCAAGATATCATCGATCTTTTTGACAAATTTTGATGGCTGCAGCTTCTAAAACCTCAGACTATTCACAACCAGATTATTAAAAGCCTTTACTTCGCCTGCAAGCTAGGATATGGGGGTCGACTCAACCATGATGGCTGTTCGACTAGCGAGAGACTTAGAAGCGAGATCACCACCTCATAAAACTCCTTTCGTTGGCATCTAATCCCAAAACAATTAACCGAAAGCAAAAAAATCGCTTGCAAGCAACATAATTGACGATGTTAAGGTATCCGCAGAAGATCCCAAACCACAATATAACTTTACAAAATATAAAAACCATATAATATTTTATATTTTAAAATGCTTTATATAATTTTACAATTATTCTTTATAAAAACATATAATAACTTAACAAATATTTATTCACATTAATTTCAAAAATCTTTCTCACTATGCTTGCAAAGCATCAAATTTGCAAGGATATATAATCTCCACTCCAGCACTTAATCTCGAAGTTAATTGATTTAAATTTAAAATATTCATTTGAGATATTTTAGAGATATGCAAATTACTAAGAAGCTCGATTTGCAAGAGTGCCACCCGTGTTCTACCCGTAGAAAAAGATGAATTAGGGAGTTACCGACTTTACACGGATAGTACAGTCCATATTTGATCCGATAGCGCATATGGTCAAAGGGTTCACTTGAATTATTTGAAGAGAAAACTTAAAAACCCCATCTATTTCAATGAGTGATACAAACCCTACGTCGTTCGATCGAAGAAGAGCTGGACAGCGACTGAAGAATCCATGATAACCCTAGGGATTTTGAGCTTTAGAGCCTTGACATGATCATGGACGCGGAAATTTTCATATTGAGGCAGTTCATAAGGTGAAACGCGGCCATAAATCATCCATTTTTTACCAAATCGGAATCTGGAATAGAGGTGATCGGTTGACATGATCTGGAGGCAGAGATTTCCATGTTGAGGCAGTTCACAAGGCCATAAATTGTTCATTGTTTACCAAATCGGAATCTAGAACAGAGGTAACGGCTTCGATCTACTAAAGGTGCAGCCATGTGAATGCGATGCTTACTTTTCCTGTTTTTTCCCTTTGTAATCTGTGGATTTTTTGCCCAAATTTTACTTCTATTTTCCTATCTTTAGTTATCATCCACGCTTGGCACTATATTCAGACGAAACTTTGGAAAATAATCAAGGAGGGGTTTTCTTGTTGCGTGTTTTACCGTTTTTCTTTTCAACGTTTCGGCATTACCCTTTGCAATATGTACATGGAGTTAAAATGGGTTGGATTAAAGGTTGCAGGATCTAAAATATTTTTGTTTGTTTAAAAATTTAGTAAACATACTGCTTTGTCGCCTATATCTCCAAATGTCTATGTTGGTTAGAGAATTGAGCTGAGAAACCTTAGCATGTTTTCACCAACCTATAGATAGGGTTTGAGTTTTCTCAAACGCATGTTTGCCATTGTTCAGTGTTTGTTGTTGTTTTTATTTTTTAAAATTAATTTCTTGGTAATCCAAGAAATTACATGTTTGGAGTTTACTGGAAGTCTCTGGTTTACCACTTAGGAAACCAGACCATTGGCAGTGCAATAAACTTTCTGCATATGCGTTTTGAATTCCAAAATTATACGAAGTGTGACAATGTACTTGAGCCTGAACAGGGGATTACTTAGATAACTAACATAACAAAACTTGAATATGCTGAAATGTCCATAAAAAATGAAAAACAAAAGAGACAATGGTTGCACAGTCATTCTGAAAATTAAGAAGAGACAGAGGGTTCCACCTTAATGGAGGCAGCAGCAGCTTTACTAGTGTTAACTGGTCTGGATCTTGGGCCAAGTCAGCCTCGATGCGCTCCAGTAGGCTTTCAAACGCTTGCATTTGGAGCTGCATTTCATCCAGCGTTAATAGTATTTTATCTTTGGCATCATTTCTTTCTAAACTATTTTTTCCAAGAAGAGTCTTCGTCCTCCCAGTAAATATTCTGGCATCCCCTGGTATATGCCCTGTGTTTGGAACCCAAGCAGCAATTTCTCAGAGAATTTAAAGTCTGAGTGGCAATCTCAGTCCTGGACAACTTCCTCCTCAGCTTCCCAATGCCTCTTTTGTATTTCTTGAAAGATCTGATTGTGGAACACCCTTGTGGAGGTCTTGGCTCTGAAGCAAGTGCATGAACCTCCCTGAAAACCATGACCTCCACTACCTCAGCGACTCTATGCATGGTGGCGAGTCATGGCTGTGGCAGGAGGTAGGTAATGGGGCAAGGTTTGAGACAAGGGGAGAGGAGAGCGGTGAGGGCCGAGCAATGGGGAAGAACAAAGAACCCTGAGTAAGAACAAGCAAATTAATTGACCTTGCCGCAAACCAGTTGTGAAGCCAGTAGAGCGAGCAAGGGATGGGAAGGAAACATTCATCATCTGTAGCAGAGATGTTGGCCAGGGAATGCATAGCAGAGGGAACATCCTTGCAGCAAGGAGAGGGCGAATAGAAGTACAAAACCTCCATCATAACATGAAACAGGAACGGACAGAGCACCATCAAAGAGCTAACAGGAGCAGAGATATGGTGTGGGCTTGCGGGAGAAAACAATAAGGGAGAGTAATGGTCTTCATTACATCAAGGTCATCGGGAAGGAGGTCCAAACTGTCAAGTGGGAGGAAGATGGCTAGGCATATTGTCCTCATGGAGTGAGGATGACATTGTCAGCCCCCAATTTATTGCTTCCCTCCTAACCCCATCTGGCTAGGCACATTGTCCTCATGGAGTTTTAGGTTTTCAAATGTATTTTTTTTCATCTTTTTGGGAGGCCTTTTAAGTAGACAACCCATAATTTTTACTCTTTGGACAAAAGTTTCGTGCAAATGCATAGGATTTTGATGCTTTGCAATGAGTTTGCCCAATTGTGATATTCGGTAGGTAGATGAGCATATGGCTTGTGATATTGCTTTTGTCAATTGGTATATGTTCTTTAAAATTTCAATGAAAGTTTGGAGTGTTGCGTATTCTCTTGGGCAAAGAGGTTGCTGCAATGATCTATTGATAGATAGATAAATTAGATTACATAGCTTGGAAATGGCATGAGAAGTTTCAATTTTAGAGACCTTTTTAAGGGATTACATGATTGCATGGTATTTTTAAGTTTTTTGTTATTGTGGGTAGAATTGGCAGTTGTTGGGTAACACACGGAGGGCTTGGAAGTGGTATTGGTGGGAATAATTATGATGGATTTGGTTTGATGCATGCACAGGAAATTAATTTTTTCGTGGCAATGCCTTCTCTCAAATTCATTATTTTATTTTTCTAAGATTTTTAACTTGAAAAGCTGTAGTACATCAATTTTACACAGCAAACTACGCCATTTTTTTGATGCATGTATTTATGTGCCTAGGTATTTTTACATCATGACCTGCAGCAGGTATATGTTTCTTATCTCGCTGAAAGGTAGATTTTATTTGCTTGTAAACACTGAAAACATTGTACTGCTCTGGCCCAAGCACTCTTATCCATTGAGTTCTGATGGGATCTGGTGCATTGATGCTTATGTTGGCAAGCTCGATACCTAATGACTGTGAGCCTTTGTTTGTCTTTTTCAAATGTTCTTCATATCCTTGTTTGATACTATCTTGTGTTGAAATCCTGCAATTCAGTCGAAATGATCATGTAGGTGGATAAATATGCTAATGAGTCATTACCCATTGTAATGATGAGTGTATCCACTATATATATATATATATATATATTGCTTGGACATTTTGTTGTCTAGAACGATGAAAATCTACCAGTCCATTTAGAAGCATTGGAAATATACTTTTCTTGTTTGGAAAATGCAGTTGAATGTATTTTTAGTCTATTATTATGATTTTTTTTGAAAGCAAGTGGATGGATGAATCGACAGCTTGGTAGCATTAGGGGAAAATTAGTTCATTTTCTCGTTCCAAATTAGGGTTTGATCTACAAGGGGGTTGATCCATTTGTATCCACGAAATAACCCTTATCAGAATTTTACCTATTTTTTCCCTGTTTATATTGTATAGCATCAGGTATGTGTGTATCTTTGCCTAAGACTTTAAAGTGGTATTTTGACGCTCAACTTAAACAATCCAGAATGGATATTTTTAAGGTTTTTTTGCAAGAGTTGATTTATGATCTCACTTATATTTTATTGAATGTCTTGTAGAAGTACAGTGAAGATGGAAGACACACATCCAGATTTGTTTGATCGCCTTCCTGAAGATGTTATTCAGATGATATTTGCCGCCATCTATGATTGTAAATCTCTAGTACGATGCATGGCTGTCTCCCGGGCCTTTTTCAGACATGCAACATGCATATCTTCTTTGTCTATAGTTTGTCCTGATAATTATTCTAGCTATGAAGAGAAACTGAAAAAGATATACTCAATGGTGAAAGAGTTTCAAGAGCTACAAACACTTGTTGTAAGGGTGGGACGACCCAAGGATGAGCCAGCTTCATGGGCCCGCTGCATGCGTTATGCAGAGATTGGTGCTTCTGTGGAAAAATTCATGTTCATGGCTGCTAAATCTGGAGATTTTTCCGAATTGGACAATGCTCTTACTCGTTCAGAGTATGGGCCAGATTTTGATAATGCCATTTTAAAGAGTAGGACATTGCCAGATGGAACAGAAGGGGAGAGTGAGGATCAACGGGGTGTAACATCCAATGCTTCAATATCTACCCGGGGAAACTCCAATGGAACAGAAAATATTGATTCTTGCCATTGCAGTGAAAGTAGACTAGGTAGAGAATCTCAACAGGCTTCAATGAATCCTGGACTTATACAGAGCCTCTTCTTACAAAACAGACTTCGCTTTCAAGGTTGTCCAAGAATCAGACGCCTGTCAGATTTTAGCCTCAGACAAGTAATTGCACCTAGCAATGATGTCATGAGACGTATGCTTCCAGTCATTCACTTTGCAATACTCCAGGGACTGAATGAGTTCAGGGATGTTATTCCTTCTTTCATTGTCAATTTTCCAAAACTAAACAGGTTTCTGCTGGTTGATTTGTTAGAGAGTGTTACGATCCACTTAAGACAACATCATCTAGATGAGATACGTTCTTCATATCTGCAGGACATGACAGACTGGGAATGCGACAAGTGTGAGAGAGAATATGCTGTCAGTGAAAATAATATCAATTGTGAATTGCCATCTGGTAAATTTTCAGAAACAAACCATGAGACTGCACAGACACAGTTCCTGAAGTCAGAGTCTCCAGAGAATGGTTTCATGTCTTCTTTAGATAACAAAGAACTGTCCAAGTCAGGTAAAAATGAAGGCATCTTGAGTAGGGAAACTGGTTCTACCCCAAAGAATGAGTTAGATTGTGGGATACGTCCAATTAATTTGCATGCAAGTGAAAGACATAATATATCTGAAGATCTTGGTCTAGGGGAAAAATTATCTGTTGAAGCTAATGTGGAGAAGAGGCTCAGAAAGGGAAAAGGCTTGCTTGAAGAACTTCCCCAAATTACTGATTATGGGACTGGAAACATAGAATCCTTTTATGTCAAGTCTGAACATGCAAATATTAGTAACGCAGGGAAGACCAAGGAAGGTTATCATATTCATGTAGAGCAGGATGATGTGTCTTCCTCAAAATCAGAGGGAGCAGGTTCAGCATATAGCTGTGAAGGCTCTCAAAGGCTCTGTAACTTAGGAATGACCAAGGAAAGTTATCATATTCATGTAGAGAAGGATGACATGTCTTGTTCACAATCAGAGGGAGCGGGTTCAGGGTATAGCCATGAAAGCTCTCAAAGGCTCTCCTATGGGAACCATGATAGGACCAGTGAGTTCATTGAGGAGAAAGGTAATCCAAAGGCTGAGTTGCCCCCATGCCAATATGATGTTTTGCGTTGTGATGCAGATGGGTTATGCCGTAACTACGAGACATTAGCTGTTCCCGAGCACGGTTCTTGCCAAACTAGTGGCACTTCTAAAAATCGATGGGGTAATTCTCATAAAATATCACACAGTTCAGAATGTTTGCATGGGTTGACAACGTGTGAAAAGTTGTTGGACAAAAGATGCTTTAAAAGTAGAACTGCAAGTGTTGGAGGATGGGACTGTGTCAATTCTCAAGCAATGGACGATGGTCATAGCTTTGCAAGCACTGAGACTGTTAGCCACCTTTCAAAATTCGAAAACGCTGAAAGCTGCAATATCCAAAGGGACTGCTTGCATGTGGAAAATGCAGGTAATGGCTACAGATGTGGTTTGCTGGGAGAGAATGAAGAAGATAGACAGGATCAATACAGGCGTAGAAGTCCAAGGTTTCATGATATTTACATGGATGGAAAATTAGATATTGCAAGCAGACACCCTTTTAAGAGAGGAGCTAAAACTGATAACTCAAGACTAAGGGATAGTAGCAGGAACATTAAAATTGGTTCTGTCAGATCATTGGATGATTCTTCTAGCAGTTTGGAAAACCTGAGAAAGACAGAAGAAAGTTTGGGTAAAGGAATTGATGCCTATGAAAGGAAAAGACATTTATTTGAAATAGAAAATGAACCCCCTTACCCCAGATCATTGGAAGATTCTCCAGTAAGTTCATGCCCAAATCAGAAGCACCAAAGTTCTATTTCTGTAGGCTTTAGATGTGGCCAAAATGCAATGACATCTCCTTTTCAATCAAGTCACATTGGAAAAGATGGGGTTAACACTGAAGTTGATAAATGCATGTCTAGAAAGGACAATCTTGAAAACAGTAATCTTGGTGCTTTACAGTATGAAAATGGTTTCACAAACAACCATAGTTGTGGGATAAATTCTAGGAGTAACATTTTACAAGAAAGAACAGGTCAGGAGGAAAACATAAAGGAGTCGAGTTCAAGCTCTAGCACTAGAATTGTCGGGTCTATGCCGGCTAATCAGGGAAGGTTTATAGATGACAGGCTTATTGAAAGAGAATTGTGGAAGGAAATGTGGAGAGAGCGGGTGAGAAGGTCTAGGGATGCAAGACGAAGCACACGCATATTAGATGATGAGAGGAGAGAATGTGAAGGACAGAGAGTAGCCAGGAATGCATTTCAAAGAAGAAAGAATGATCTTGAAAAGGAAGCACTCTCATTTGATTATAGTTTTTGGAGGGCAGAACAAGTTGTGGCAGAAAATTACCACCTCTCTGATGTGTCTATGTGCATTGCGACATACTCTGCAAAGCCTTTAGGGGTGGCAGACATTGACATTTTATCATGTGCAGCACTTGCAGGGCCACTACTTGCTGCAACTGTTTCTCATGTAAATAAGCAGCACAGCTCACATAATCTTTAGAGTTGCAGTATGCAGGTTGTGTTTCTTTGAAATTCATTATTTCTTTTGTGTTATAACCTATCCACAACTTATGTCATGTATTTATTTCTTTTCTGTACTATTTGAAAATGCAGGTAGACATTTACTGCTCATAAAATGCAACTTTTATAGTCTATCTTAGTCTATCATCCATATTTTCTATATATTAGTAAGCATTTCATACCCAAACCAAGCTATTGAAAAGGTTGTCTAACGTCTCGCAGAATGTTTCAGAGGTGTTTTAACCTTTTTATTCTTTTTAGCAATTAAAAGGGTTACCTTGCCACTAGTAGTCTATGTTATTTGGTTTAGATTTCTGTATGTTTTTGTTGGTTTTGATTCCTTAATGCTGTACTTCATAAGCTATGGGTACACGCTGGTTTATTTTATATAAGGCAATAAAATTGTTGTGAGGTTATGTACATAAATAATGAAGTGGCTACTGTTGTTCCAAATATTTACAATCTCCCCTGATGTGTTGGGAATATGCACAAAGATCTATTATAGGTTAATTTTAACGGAGATATCAATATTCATTTGGTGGCACTGGCAGGATCACCTGTAGCAGCCACTCTAATCTAGTTAAACAAATGAAGTATGGAAGTCATTTTGTTTAATGCCAATTGTTGAAGATTTAATGTACGTGCAGAACCGTTTGTGGATGATTTTGCATGCCATTATCAGTAAATGAATGAATTTCTCTTAAAATCCACATATAGCTTTCTGTATGTCAAGCATTTGATTTGCCTTCTTAAATCTGTACACTTTTCTGCATTTTTGGTATTTTTTGACATGAGCAGAGGGATTTTGTTCCTCTGTAGTCTGGACTCTGTTTCATCTTTTCTTTGGTTGATGATGAAAGTCCACAGATCATTCATTCAGAATCCATCAGCAGAATGAGAATAACAATAAATGAATGGTCTCTCTCCAGTCAGTCTTACTGTTTACATATGGCTTGTTGTACATAGTCCAAAGGGGGATTTGATAGTGTTTTTGATTATTATCCTTCTAGTCTAAAGTGGGGTTTTTATTTTTATTTTTACTTGCTTTTCTGATTAATTGCACATCCCTTACAAACCACACTGGACACTTCTTCTCATTTCGAGAATGGTACTCGGGGTAAATCGGTTGGTTGCAGTTTTGGTGATCTAACCTGGTGGGGACATCAAGGGCCCACAGTATTAACAAAGACAGCCAGTCTGGGGACTTGACCCCACAACCTCCTTGTAATTTACAGCACTAAACCACTTGAGCTAACCCACTGGGCTAGTCTCAAGGGAGACTTGATTGTGTTTTCCATTGTCTTATTTTAATCCAAGGGTGATTTAGTTATGATTTCCTTTTGATTCTTTTCTTACATTTTAGTATCAAGATGAAGGTAAGAAATTTTGCCTGTATGGATTCAATTTGTCATTTTTTTTGTGTTTATCTTGTGTGAAGTGATTTGCATGCTATGGATTAGTTGATGAGATCTACTCTAGTCACATTATATATGTCAATTTTCTGTTACCTTAATGCGGCTTGTACCTTTTTTCTTTTTCTTTTTGAGTGAATCTGAATTGATCAGTCACCTGCGTTATTGTATTATTGATGCTGGTTAATTGGGATCACTATTCGCAGCCCACCATGGTTAATTAGGCCCCTTCAACTACACGGTGTATGATGGTTTTCTTTACAAAATGAACTAGTTGGATCGGCTCACCTTATTAAGAAGGCCCACTCTTCATCCTCTGTGGGAAAAAGACTTTGTTACCCCCATTTTATTTCTTTTAGCCTTCCATATGTAAACAAGCAGAAGATTACATTCACAGAAGTTCAAATTATAATGAAAACAAACCTGCCAACTTGAAGCTTGGGTTGTACGAAATCTTTGTTGCTTCTTCAAAGTCTATCTCTATGTATTTCATTGGTGGTCTGGCAACCACTTGAAGCACAATTTTATCTTCTTGATAGTGTGCATATCTTCCAAGATGATAGTTATTATTCCATGCAACAAAACTATTGATGTTCATAAAGTTGTAGGAATTTTCTTCTAGCATGTTTTAAGTCATTGTATTACCATTGACACTCTTTTTGCTCAGGACCCCATATTTTTCAATCACTAATGAAAGCTTTATGATGCTAATGTTGGTTCTCTACTGCATTCCATGCACGCTGGTGGATAATGAACAAAGCCTTTGTTCATGCTTTTGTATCTACCACCAGCAGAGCAAATAGTGGGATTAGTGGTTGCATGTTTTGTAGCACAACTACAACAGAATTGCTGTCTTTACAAGATGCTCCACTTTGGGCTCTGTCTAAGTTCACAACGTATTACTCTTTGTGAGATTCCAGTTGCTCTCTCAATGTTGTCCGAATCTTACGAGCAGAAAGAGCAAGACCACTTCTTTTATGAAGAACTTCTCCAAGATCCATAATAGGGTTCATGACATCCTTTTAGCAAATGTAGCCTAAGTAAAAGGTGCTTCATGGTTGACATTGAGTTCCTCCACCTGTGAATATTGGTCACTAAAGTTGCACATCATTTGGACAAGTAGAGCTTCAAAAATCATTGTCATCACAAGCTGAAGCCTATTTGCTTAAGGCCATTCGAGATGGTCTTTACACCATCACAAAACAAATGGTCCTAATACATTCAAGTTGCATCTCTCACGTCAACCTAGCACCATTATGTGGTGAATACCTACAAAGCATAGTATTAAAAATTGGAACTGGTTACCGGACTGGTGGACCTAATGAACCGGTCTAATCGGTACTGGTCAGGTTTAAACGAATCAATTTAAAAAAAAAATACATTAAATAATTATTTTTAATAAAAAAAACTATTTTTAAGATTTGCAACCATGATTCCAAGCAAATAGAGACAAAATATGCAAAGTTTGCTCATTTATATACAATGTAAAGGTGAATATATCAACATGGCACCGAGTGCAATACATATCTTAAAAAAAGTACATAAGCAATGAGGCTCCAAATGACCCATAAAGTCCAAAAACAATGCTACAAGCTATGAGCATTGAGGCCATTGGCCTACATAGTACAGTGACAGTGTACTACAAATCTACATATATGATATTACTAAATTCTAATTAATGATCAACATTATCACTTGAAACTTCTAATCATGATCAAAGTTCAAACTCAGCTGGTTGAACTTGAGTCTCTCGACTCTCGATTGCCAAACTTTGCAACTGCTCCAGTCAGAAACTTCTCTTTTGGTTCAGTGACTTGAGTCTCAAACTTCTGAAGGTATTTTGCCCTAATATGTTCTATTACTTCATTTGGTGCTCCACATGGCTTTACATGGCCTCCTATCCCAGCCAAGTGTTGCTTGAAACTGTAAATACCCCCTCCTGCAATAGATTTTTGGCAATATTTGCAAATCATTTTGCCATCAATCATATCACAATGAACCCATGTAGTATCCTTGCCTTTTGGAGGCATGATGGCTACTACTTAGCTCAAGTGGCAAGCCTCAAACTCCAGCGAAAACTCAACACTCTCCAAGCTCTCAATCAAACTCACAAAATCTCCAAATGAGATGGTGTGAGACAAATGAAAGACTGCCCCTGCTTATAAAGGATCGGAGAGAGTCTCCAAGATAGCTTCAACTCCAACTCCAAGCCTCCAAGATCGCTGCTCCAACAAACACTCAACACTCTCCAAGCTCTCAATCAAACTCACAAACTACAAATGAGATGGTGTGAGACAAAGGAGAGGTTGCCCCTACTTATAAAGGATTGGGGAGGGTGTTTTTGGAGGGAAACAACCCTCCCCTTCCCTCCAAATCAGCCCTAAACACCCTTGCTGGCCGTCTGTGGGTCCCTACAACAACGTAGGTGTTGATCGGTCGGTTAAGGATGGAACCGGTTGGTTTATTGTTAAACTGGCCGGTCAACACCGGTTAATCAGATTTTTAAGGTGAGTGCAAGGGAAAATTGGGTTTTACAGTCGATTTGGACGGGCTAATGGTCTGACCGGCCGGTTATCAACACTATGCTACAAAGTGATGTTGCAATGCCCGTAACTTGGAGGAATCTACTATAGGCTTACATTTGGTGGCAATGATTCTAGATTTTCAGTTTCCCCTTCACAAAGATACTCTTTTTGATGCTTACCCTAGATCCACTAGGAAATTCCACATCAGCATTTGGTGTGTTGCATAGACGCTTTGGCCACTCAAGCCAAGTGCACATCAATTTCCCAATCCCTTCCATGGATTGAGGATGGTTCTCACTCAACACAAAGGAATTGATAAAACCAATGTTCCATCGAGTTTCCGGGACGGGTAAACGCGGGAGCGGGGATACACAAAAAGGAGACGAATATAAGCAACCCCAAAATTTGAGGAATTTTCGAGGAAACGGGGGGATGTCAAAGTCATAAAAATTATAAAATTATAAATTATTAAAAATAACTAAATAGAAAATTTAAATAATTATTCATTGTACATCTAAAGAATAAATATGATCATTATTGTATATTAGACTATTATCATTGATTCATTTATGAATTATCATTTGACATTTCTGCATTATAATTTAAATTTATAAATCTATATTCTTAAAGTAAATTACTAAATTGAATCCATCATTTGACATTATGCAATGTTCTATCTAAATTCATAAATCTATCATTTGGCATGATGCAAGTTACATCTAAATTAAATTAATCAATTCATCATTTGACAATTGAAATTCAAATTATGCAATGCACATAAACTTATACTATGTTTTTATTATAATTTCATTTTTTAATTTTTAATTTTTATTTAAATTTTACAATAATTTAATTAATTAATTTAATTTAATTTTTAAGTTTTAACAAGTTTGATGTTTTAATATATATATATATATATATATATATATATATATATATATTAATTTGTCATATTTAAATTTGTATTTTTTAAAATTTTTAATGTTTTATAAAAATTATTAGGCAAAAAAATGGGGGGACTCATATGCGTCCCCCCAACATCCCCCCGTCCCCTTTTCAGTTCCCTAGGCGTCCCCCTGTCCCCCTTCAAAGGAGTCATGTTTTGTTGTTAAAAAAACGTCCCTCTGGAGTTTCCCCAAAAAAGGGACGTTAGGGAAACATTTCCCCCCCGTCCTTGAGATGTGGGGGAGCGCCGGTGCGCGTCCCCCACCCTAGGGGATGCGTCCTCGTGGAACACTGGATAAAACTATGTAATAAATATATGTGAAGTTTGTTTCTCTATTTTATATTGTCTTTTGGTGCTCTATAAATTGATAGCTCACCCATTTTAGTGTATTGTGGTGGACATTGCTCAACTTTAATAACCCCGTCTCACAAATCCAAACAAAGAAATTTTATGGAGGCTAAGGAGTCATTTTGTAACATAGGGACTCTTATCTTCTCCAATTCCATGAAGACATTGATCCTTTTACTAATATAACCATGTGAAAACTTGCATCGCCTAACATTATCTTATTCCATGAAGACCCTGAGACTTCTACCCACATAATTAGACTTTGAAATAAATAAAAGTAGACATGGAAAGTGCTAAAACATTGAGGGAATCATCGCTGATATCTTGGAAGCTTTGCTACAATAGAGTTCTAAAAGGTACTACCTTATTTAATCCTATTAACATCTATTAAGTATAAAACCCCCTATTAAGTTCTAGATATTGAGTTGTTACATTTATAGTGTTATATTAGTAAGTTGGTTGGAACCTTTCATTGTATCGTTTCATTATAATTGTACATTGTCTCTACTAAGGAGACCTAGTCTTAGTATTATTTCATCTTGTGCATTGAATTCATTATAAAAAGAGGTTTTCTTCTTGAAGTGGATTGTATATATTGACTAATTATTTTTAGGTGTATGGTTCATAACATTTGGTATCAGAGCTATGTCTTAAGGTTTTGTTCCTTTGATCAAGTCATCTTGGCATTTTCACTAACTTTTTTTTTTTTTTTGAATGTTTTGGATCATGAAATTTTACAAACATTGAAAAGAAATGGTGGTCAAAATTTCAAGTTCCAGGTAACTATAATTTCAGAGATATAATTTCCAGGCAACTAATTCTCAAATCTATTTTAAATGAGTAATCTTGGAATTTTCAATATGAATATAAGGTTTATAATTAATTCTAAAATGTTTTTAAAAGGAATATTTTGGATTTTTGCTATAACTTATTTTTGGGTGAAGTTTCAGTTTGAAATTTTCAGAATTTTGAGATGACATGGGAAAAAATTTCAGATTTTGATTTAGTATATTTTATGAGATATATCTTGAGGAAGTTGGGGTTTTTGATTAGTTTTCAAATTAGTCTTAAATAAGCTATTTTTACGTTTTTCCTATAACTCTTGTTTCGTGAAATTTCAGACTTTGAAAATTTCAAGAGTTTAGTAAAGTCATATCAAAGTACCACTGGAAGAAATTTCAGACTCAAAAGGGATCAAATTTTAGAGGAATTTTAAAAATAGTATCTCAACATTCTCCAATTAAGTTTTGAAGTTACATGAAGTGATGATTGACACTATGTGATTCATTTCACTAGTTTCAACCCCACTTCTTCACCATTGAGAGCATCACTCGATGCAATGAATGCTAAGTGGACTATTCAAAAATCATGAGAAATTAGTCGGTTACGACTACCTCTCATGGAATTGGTCATAGATGAATGACTTTCTTAACGCAATTTAATCCCAAAAATGATATCTATTCTCCAATTAGGTTTTGAAGTTATGTGACTTACACGTGGCATAGCTTTTGATAGGAAGATATATTTATGGGTGATCGAAAATGGGTGAGTCCCAATTAATTTGATTACTAGTACTCATAAACTCAAACATGACATTTGAAGAAAGTGAAGACACAGAATATTAAGTAATCAAATTAAAGAATCAAGTTGATGAAATGAAACAAGTGAATTGATCACATTCACAAAAATGGTCGAGAAAAGAAATACAAGGTTAAATGAAAAAGACGATGGATGCAAATAAGGAAGAAATACAATGCAAATAAGGAAGAAATACAAAAAATCATGAAGTCCATAGAAATTGTTCTCTTAGAGAGACTATCAAAAAAGGATATGGAGATCCAAGGAAATCACGAAAGTAAAGAGAATAATTGGGTTGGGACTCAATTACCTATGGGGAATGTTTTATCACAGTTGGAGAACACAAATATTGAATTATAGAATCATGATCATTTATCACTCCAACATTCATAGCATTAAAGGTTTAACTTAGCATCAAGAAACTACTTTTTGAAGATCGAAACGTGGGAGTTTAATGGTAATGATCTTATAACATGGATATTCCAAATGGAACAATACTTTGATTTACACAAGTATCATCCTTACAAAAGGTAACTATGGCATCATTGTATTTAGAACAAGATCAATTTGTATGTATCAATGGCTTTGTCAAAGGAAAAATTCCTCTACTACATATTGGTCCATTTCTATGGACAAATTGCTATTAATAACACATTCTTTAGTCAATTGATAAGTCTTGGACAAAAATGTCCAATTACATAGCATATTCAACAATTCTAAAAGATATCTTGTTATATTTTTTTATGGAAAATTTAAAGGAAACCATCCAACATGAGGTGTATCTCTTTCTAACTAAATTTTTAGAGCATGCTTTTAGTTTGATAAGAAAACATGAAAGTAAAAATATGTTTGTTAGAGTGGTCAGTAACAATTAGTCGAGAACATCACGATCATTCAACCAATAAGGTTGACACCTCAACAAATGAATGAAATAAGAACAAAGGAACTATGTTTTAATTGTGATAACAAAGTATAGTAAGAGGCATAAATGCAGTAAGGAGATTATTCTACATAAACTTTGAAGATGAGGAAGATTGGAATTGTCACAAGATGTAGAGGTAGAAGAGACCACAAAAAATATCTTACTATGTGTTGGCCAATATGAGTACTCCACAAAATTTCAAGATAAAAGGATACATAAAAAGAAAAAGATAACAATGTTGATTGATTCAGGGAATACACATGCTTTCATCAATTGCAATTTTTTTTTTTTCAATTGCTTTGCATTTCCAACACTAGAACTTCAAGAAACAATTGCAAATGGAGTTACCAAAAATTGTTCAGGGAACTACCATAGTATTAAGCTGAATATAGGAGAGTTTTTATTGGATAGTCCCATGATTGCAATCCAAATGGGTGACGATGATTTTGTATTAGACATCCAATGGTTACAACTATTTGGAATGACTCTTAATTTGTAAAATCTTTTCATAAGATTTTCTTTGAAAGATAGGCAAATTGAGCTTAGAAATATCCAAATGTTGTAGCTGCTACAACAACTCAAATTTTAACGCTTTTAAAAGTTGGAGTCCTCCCACTTGAACTTTCTCAAGCACATTCCCCATGATTTTCTAAGTCTTTATCATTCCCTTGATTTGACTTTGATGGCATCGCACAAATGCATATAAGCTATGCGATTGAAGCTTGAAAAATTGTCTCTTTTCGTCAGTCGCAAATTGCGATCACAGTCTGCAATGACTTCCATCTATCTACTCTAATTGTGATTAGTGATTTGCGACTCTGAGCTCCCTTCATCACATTCCTAAATTGTGACTTTATCTTGTCACAATGACTAAATTTTGTCAAAATTTTCAGTGCGGTCACACTTACTCATCACACGCCTCACTTGAAGCCACATGTGTGGTCATTTATATAAAAATCTACCAGTTTGTATTTCATCATACACATTAGCCCTGGATGAGCAAGCCGGTCCTACAACTGGAAATTGCGACTGCGATTGAAGCGGTATGTAACACATTCCTCTTCCAATCATTTCAATTTTTCTTTTCCTCATTGTCGATTGAGCTACCCAAGCGACTCAACTACCCTCACACCCAGAATACTTAAACTCTCATACACTTTCCTCTCTTCCTTCACACCAGCAAGTCGATCCTTCGCTTCTCTCCATGCCCAGCTAGTCTATGAGTCTCCTCAAAATTGTATTTTTTCAACATTGCTAGCGGTCCCGTTCAGTTAAAGGATCGGGGATTTTCTTGCCCGACATTCGAAGTTTACCCTTACAGGTTTCTTATTCCATTTCTTTCCATGGAGCCATGTATTTCTCAAATTTACTCGAGGTACAAGCCTAAGTTCCATTTCATATTAGCTAGGGTAACCATTTGACCCAAAATCACCATTTTCCCCTTGCTTTTACTCATTTATTAAATGAAAACCCCTAATGAAAATCACCATTTTAGTTGCTAGTTTCTATGCTTTTCCCATTGCACTTGTGATTTGCAATTGGCGATTTTGTGATCGCCCAGCCACATATCGACAAAATCACAAATTGCATGCATTGTTTGGCTATCCTATAACATTGTGACTTATGACTAACAAAAGGGCGCTCCTGTGCCTGCTGCAAATCGCATTCCAAGAAACCATCGAAATTAAAGTAAATTTGCGACTAGCGACTATCATCTTTTTGTGACTTGCCATTAGCCTTACCTCCCGACTTGCGATTTAAGCTATCACATTTCTGCTCTATAAAATTGCGATTTCAACTAAAACAAGTGGTTAACATTAAAGTTATCTAACATTTTCTCCTTTAATGAATATTTTTGAGATGTCATATACCATTGATTTGGATTGTTTCAGCATACATATTCCTTTGGGGAAATGGCTCCACCTTCCAAGCGAGGATCAAAAAAAGTTATGGGAGAATGGATAGTAGTATTGAAGGAGTTGTAGAGAGTCCTCCTACACTGCCATATATGAAAATACCTCATGCTATATTGACAAAACAATAGCGATGACTTGGGGTGATATATATTCACAATTTGATAGGAAAGACATTCGATAAGACGAAGAATATTTTCAAGTATATATCAATGTGAATTAGTCCTGGTTGCATAAAGTTGCCTCATATCCTCCGGTCTTCCCTTGTGCAAAAATTGTGGAGTGGATTCTTTAGCACACTGATGAGGATCAAAACACAATCAGAAGTGATCAAGGGGAACTAGTAGCATCATTCACAACATCTGACATAGAAGAGTACCACAAGTTTCCCAAACATCAGGGAACCTTTAATACGAAATGGTTGGATAGCTTTGATAAATTAGTAAAGGACATTTGGAAGCCCTGGTGGCAAGAACCAAGCAAGTTAAAGCACAAGTCAGATGAAATATATAAGACTAAGTCGTTGAGAGGAGTGTATCAAACATTAACAACTATGTTATGTAGGCTATATGGTAAACCAAATGCAGGTTCCTTTAAGGAGAAATGGGTCGCCATGATTCATGCCTGTGCCACTAAGGGAACTATCTTTAACTAGGCGAAGATCATAATGTCTTCCATCAAATATAATGTCCAAGTGGAAAAGAATCCATCGGAAAGGGAGCAATCAATATTCTATATGGCATCATACTTGTTGGATGCTCTATGTGTCAAATGTTAGTTTGAGGGGCTGGGTTGGAAATGGAGCATTGATCAAGACTTGTACATATCTATTATAAAAGTTTATGGAATACAAGGTACAGGTGGATATATGAGAAGATCACTGAATACTTCATCTCACCCTTACATCATATACTTTTTGGCATAAATCCCCCACACATGTTTGATAGAGCCGAAGCTTCTTTGCAAGACACTGTAGATTGGTTTACCCTTGGAGATGCTACTCACATCAGGGTGTATGGTGCTTACAAACCTCCACATGCTTTGCCAACATTCATCACAGAAAAAGTAGTGCTTCAGGAGGTGGTCCATCAACTCACTATAGGTCTATCCAAGACTGTGGTCAAGTACAAGAAAGCCCCATAGCGTATCTTCCCTTTAGATATCAGGGATTACTCCAATAAGAGTTTTAAAGATACCAATTCCAACGATGAATAATTACAATATTTTAGATTTGGTGAGTTAATTTTCCACATATATGATCCAAGAGGCATTGCCATGGGACATTACAAGTCAATCATATATAATTAGATATATGCTTCTAGGATTGATGAAGAAGAGGAAAAGGTAAAGAAATTTTATAATACTACCAAGGCATTAGATTCATCTTTTGGAGCTAATAATCACCATCATTTAGATGAAGAAGAACTTTCATTGCATGACACACAGGATCCTAAACTATCTTTAACTGGGTAGAGACCTTAGCATCCTCCATCAAAACTAATATCCAAGCGACAAAGTATCCGTTGGAAGGGAGTAGTCAAAGATCTATATGGCATCATACATGTTGGATGCCCTATGTGAAAAATGTTAAACACCATGTTGAAGCACACACATGGTGTATGAGGAAGATGAGCACACACACAAGAGACTAAACACACAATGAAAGATAAGCGTGAGGCTTTCTTTTTTTTCCATTATACATGATGTACATTTATAATACAATGGTATGACTCTCGGTTTCATATTCCAAGGTCACTTGGACTCCATTGTGACTTTTCACATTCCACACCTACCCATGTAGGATTAGGTGTTCCAACATCCCCCCTTAATCCTAAAGGGTATGTGTGAGTCCAAGAAAAGAGTTGTAATACAAATCTGCAAAGTATACATGGCAGCACTTGGGCTGAATCAACTCTCTGAAATGTTGGAAAAAAGAGGTGGTTTTAGGATGACCACAAACTCTTGTTTGGGCTTGTAAAACTTGTTTCCGGTTCACGAACTCTTCCAAAGCGGCAAGAAGGTAAAAAAACTACTGCTAGAGAGTTGTCCCTCATAAAAAGGGGCCTCAGCCTAAAAGAAGGGAGGTCTACTACCTGTGATGGTTTTAGGATTACCAACAATCCTGGAATGTGAAGCATTTCTGGAGACTCAATAATCTTTGGCAAGAGGCATTTTGCTCTACATTTGGAAATACATAGAGGAAGTGTTCCTCATATATGAAAGGGAGACCTTCAACCTAAAAGAAGGGAGGTCTACTACCTGTGATGGTTTAAGGTTATCCACCAACCAAAGATGATGGTTTAAGGTTGTCCACCAACCGAAGGCATGCTCATGGGCATCAGTGTCTCTGGCTACATCTCTGAATCTGGAATGACGAATTGTGGCTCAGGCTCGCTTGAACTGTTGTGTCTCTGGCTACAACTCTGAACATGGAATGAGAGATTGTAGCTCAGGCTCGCTTGATCTGACGTCGAAGCTTGTACATGACCACCATTTTCCCCCCTGTCAGGGACAAGGTGAGATGATGGCGAAAACTCAACTGCAAGTTTGTTCAATATCCGTGAACAAGTTCCTAACATGTGTCGTAAACATCTTCTTGGCTGTTGATGCCCATTGCCAAGAAGCAGATCATTCAAGGGTAGATCTTTGTTCACTGTTCTTGCGGGAGGATTGTACGGCTTATCTGTCTGAAGAATGAGTGTGTCGACCATAGTGCTTGCATGGATGAAGATCAAAACAGTGATCTTTCATATGGCCAACTCGATCACAGTGTTGGCATTTTACAATCTGTTGTGGAAGTGGAGCATGATCTGGAACAACTGCAGGTGAACTGTCATACAGGAATCCGGCACTCTGAAATATGATGGGCTTGGTGTAGTCTGGAATATGAAAGGACACATCCTTGTCATATCCAAGACTAGTTCGGTGCTTGTTTTGGACAAGCTCTTCCCAAGGTCTGATGATGGGCTTAGGAAGTGCGGTGAAGCGGCCTGCATGCAATGTTGCTCTTGTGCAATGGGCGAATGGGAATCGACTTCAACTTTCTTGAATTGCGCTGCAGTGGAGTCCTTCTCAATCTTCTGAGCAGAAACAGGAGTTCGAGAATGGTGACTCTTTTGCTGAAGTTGTTAGTCTTGTTGGTGATTGCTTCACAAAAACTCCAAATATTCTCTTGTGCATCTTTGAAACAGTGAGAATTTTACGTGACATCCTTGCTCATTTTATCATGTCATCAACATTTGAATGAATGAGGTCCAAATTCAACAACATTAATGCCTCATTGATTTTGGCCATTTTCAACAGCAAAACAAAAAGAAAGAGTGATCGACTACAATAAAGAAAATATAGTTACAATGTGACTCAACTTCCTTTCAAAAATACAAATGACTTATAGAAATCTCAAAGTACAAAGTGTGCTCCTCAAATGATGGAGGGAAATCAACAATCCAACAACTCAAATACTGATTGCAACTATGAAGAAGATGCAATACAATGTCAATATAATACAATATTTCTGCAAATTATTTTGTAAATGTGCAACTGACAACACTATGCCGCTGAATTTTTTCTTCAAAGAGCTGTTTTCAATGATGGCAAACTGTCTTCACATGTAAAATTCTTTCAAAAAATCACCCTTCAAATCAATGCCACAAATCATAAAATGTCAAATCTGCAAATTTCTCTATGTATAGTCCATGTTCTCTTCAATTCTGCTGTTCATTTTTTCGTCTTCAATGTCCTTCCTCTCTCTCTCTCTGCTATTTTTTTTTTTTTTTTAAATTAATTAAAAATTAATTAAAAATAGGAAATAATTAAAAGGAAGGGGGATGGAAATTTAAAAAATGTGTAAGGAGGAGAATTAAAAGGGAGGGGGAATTTAATTTAAAAAGAGTGGGAGAGGTTTTTTTTTTTTTTTTTTTTTTCAATTAAAAATTAATTAAAAAAATGAAAATAATTAAAAATGGGAAGAATTTAAAATGGAAGGGAAATTTTAATGGGGGAGGAGGGGATATTATAAAGATTAAAATTTTAAAAAATCGAATTGTGGAAGGGAAATTTATTAGAGTGGGGGGTATTATATGGGAGAGGGATTGTAGTAAAAATGGAGGGGAAAGTGAAATATTAAAATGGGGATATGTATCGTAAGGAGGAGGGAAATAGCTGTGAGGGGACGGCCGTAGAAGGGAGTGGATGGAGTGATAAGGTATGGCGCGTGAGGGAGGTGGAATAGGCGTTGGGTTGAGTGATGTGAGAGCTTGGAATGCTGGCGTGAGAGTTGGATAGAACGAGGCCGCGTGAGGGGTATGGAGATACATGTGAGGAGTGTATGTAAGGGGGCGGGGCGGAATCGTGAGAATGGGGAGCGCGTGTGGCAGCGAGCTTTGGAGTGATAAGGGTTGAGTGCGTAGTTAACGCAGAGAGGGATGCGCTGTAAGGAGGGGGGCGTAGTTAGGAGAGGGGGCGCGGGGTTTGGAAGTGTTGCAAAGTGAGGGGGCCGTGGGGAGAGATGTGGTTCAGAATTTTATTTTTTATTTTTTTTAAATTTAAAACAACAGAGAGTAGAGATAGGAAATTTTTTTTTCTAGCAGGAATTTTACAAATGTACAGCAGTAGAACTTTTCTTCTTCCAAATATAGAGCAGAATTAATTCTAGCAGTAGAAAATGCAGATATGAAGAATTTTTCAACAGAAAAACTCATATTTCTTTCAGTGCAAACTTAGAAATCTCCTAGTAGCCCAGCAGCAGAGAAATGCAGTGCAGAAGCAGAAATTTTCCAATGGAAAAACTCAGAAATATTTTCCATTAAAAACCAAAAACTTCTTCTTCAGAAACCAAATTTAAAACACTATTCTAGCAGCTCTTTAAGATGCAGAATTTAAAAGACAGAAATTGCAGGAAGAAATCAACCTTCAGGTGCGCTTCTTCAACACCACTGTTGCTCTTCTTCAAATTCAATTTCTGAATGCTGCCACGGATTTTGAATGTTCCAAGATGAAATTTCTGAATACGACAAAACCACTGCTGCAAAAACTCTCTAAACGCTGCAAAAATGTCAAAAATTTTGCAGATATGCACAGGCCATAAACACAAATGGCTCAATCAATTTTGGAGCAGGGCCAGCAATCGCCCGCTCTGATACCATGTTAAACACCATGTTGAAGCACACACATGGTGTATGAGGAAGATGAGCACACACACAAGAGACTAAACACACAATGAAAGATAAGCGTGAGGCTTTCTTTTTTTTCCATTATACATGATGTACATTTATAATACAATGGTATGACTCTTGGTTTCATATTCCAAGGTCACTTGGACTCCATTGTGACTTTTCGCATTCCACACCTACCCATGTAGGATTAGGTGTTCCAACAAAAGGACTGGGTTGGAAATGGAGCACTGCTCAAGATTTACTTGTACATATATATTATAAAATTTTATGGAATACAGGGTACAGGGGGGTGTATGATAAGAACCTTGAGTACTTTATCTCACCAATATATCATATACTTTTTGGCACAAAGCCCCCATGCATGTATAATAAAGCTATAACTTCTTTTCAAGAAATTGTAGATTGGTTTACCCCTGGTGACACTACTTACATCAGGGTGTATGGTGCCCACAAGCCCCCACATGGTCTGCTAACATTCATCACATACAAATTCGTGCTTCAGGAGGTGGCCTATCAACTCACGATAAGTATATTTAAGACTCTATTCAAGTGCAAGAAAGCCCCTGGATTATCTTCCCTTTAGATATCGGGGCTTACTCTATTAAGAGTTTCAAAGATGCCAAATCCAAGGCTAAAGACTTACAGCGTTTCAGATTTGGTGAGATAATTTTCCACAGATATGATCTAAAGGGCACTGCGATGGGATATCACAAGTCAGTCAAATACAATTGGATATATGCTTCCAAGATTGATAAAGAAGAGGAAAAGGTAAATAATTTGATAATACTACCAAGGCATTAGAATAATCTCTTGGAGCTAATAATCACCAAGATTTAAATGAAGAAGAACTTTCAAAGCATGACACACAAGAGAGCATGAGCTTGGAAGAGAGAAAAGTTTCTCTCAAGAGAAAACAAGGAAAAGAAGACAGAAAAGAAAAGAAAAAGAAACAAAAGGTTGATAAGGAAGTTGAGAAAAGGAAACAAGAGGAAGAAGCTAGAAAAAGGGAAGAGGAAGAGATTAAAAAAGCAAGCAAGAAAAAGAAAATCAGAAGAAGCAAGAAGAAGAAAGGATAAAACAAGAAGCGATGAAGAAGAAGAATGTTGAGGCCGCAAAAAAAAAGAAAAGAAGAAGAAGCATGTAAAAAGAAAGAGGAAGAAGAACAAAAGAGGAAAGAAGAGGAATAAAGGAAAAACGAAGAAGCCAGAGAGGCTAAAAGGAAAAAAGAAGCATTGGCTAATAAAATAGAACAAGAGTTGATCAACAAGGGGCTTGAAGACAAGAAAATGAAAGAAAACAAATTGAAAAGTGCATAAACAAAGACAATGTTGCCTACTTTTAATGTCCCACCACCCATACCTCTCACTGGTGGAAATTTTCCATCAAGGGAATTAGGCATAATAAAGGAGGATGAATAGGTAGTGCTAGATCTCTCTAGACTCACATTTGATCAACAAGTTTAAAATTACGCAAGAGAGGCATAAATGTTGGGCCAAGGATCTAGGGACACCTATATCTGTCACTACGTAGAGGAAATAGTGATAGACACTACAGTTAATCTCGCAACGATAACTTCTACCAGAACTACCTCGTATCCACCACAAAAAAGAACATAGACCGACTATCCAAAGAAATTGATGATTTGAAATCAAAGTTGGCCATTGCAGAATAGAAAAATCTCTAGCTACAAACAAAGAATCAAACTTTTCTAATCACACACTCTCAGGAGAGGATTTATAGGCATAAATTCTTGAAGAAGTTAAAGTTCTAGAGGAATTTGTGGATCTAGTCTATGATGAACTTATGATCCTTAATCAAGTAATGAATACACTTCCCCACATGCTAAGTGAATTTAAAAGAAGAGGAATGCTATTTAAAATAACATCCTTGACAATCGATCTCATATATTAATGGGGAATGAAATACCTTGACACACTCAAAGAACTTCCCAATTTTTTTTTGGATAACTTTGGAGAAAGGTAAAGTAGATGTTAGGATCAAAATGCAGTCACATGAGAAGTTGAGCAGAAACATGGATAAGACAATGGATGCTTATCAAACATTGGAAAATGGGTTTGAATCTCTTGTCAATATGCATAAAATACCTTCCATCGGTGCACTGAAAGAAATAAGATCAAAGGAAGAATTCAAGCAAGAGATTCAAGGCATATTGGATTCAACAAAGAAAGCATCTGAAACATGTGATCTAGAAGCCAAAACAGAGGTAATCACGCAGTATGTTGTAGAGCTCGTGAAGTTGTAGATGAAACTCACAATGTAGTTGAACCAAGTGCAAGCTAAAAAACAAACCTTCCTACCTAATGCATTAGAATGTCTCACAAGATATGATGATGAACTATAGAATAAGATCCTATTGATCGCCTCTGAAAACAAAGCATGGTGAACAAATTTGGTTAGATATCTACAAGTGGAAGCTCCCGATCTAGCCATCATTCATTTGGCTCAATGAGAATGTTTTATTTATCAAATTTCTTTATAATTTGTACTTTATTAAAAGTAAAATTTAATTTATATTAGAGAGTCATGTAGAATTCTAAGAGTCACGAGGGTAGTTGAAAGACCATGGCAGGTGAAAATTAACCTCACTTTGTATAAATAAACCCTCATGGCTAGATGTAGGGCACTTTTAGTTTTGGACTTCATTAGAGCATTTTGTTTTGATAGCTTATAGATCATTTTAAGAATTCAAATGGTATCTTAACATCTCCACTAATGGATCTTATAGGTACTTCACGTGATGGTGCTATTCACATTTCGACTTAATTTTGAGAATCTCTTTGAGCCCAAGAAAATAGTTCCATACATGTGTTTTTGAGCATCAGGAGACTAATATATTGGTGATTCAATGGTATATGTTTTCACTTTAATGTGTTTGGTTAATGAGCTATTTTTTTGGCACACATTATACATGGGATTTTATGCTTTTCATGTTTTCATGATTGTTATCGATTAGGAACTAATTCATGATTGATAAAAAACTATTTCTTTTATATACATGCATTTTAATTGAAGCTTGCTAACACTCTTCTTTAATATTCATGTCACAGTATTTGGTTGATGTTATGTTTGTAGCATTTTACCATAAAGATTCTCTAACTTGTATTTTTCATAAGTTTTGTTATTTTTTTAATGTTTTCAGCTCATTCTGTCCAAAACAAAGCATAAAGCAACATGGTGGCGGCTGGGCCCACATATCAGATGGGACACCTATTTCAAATGGTGTAGAGTCTATTTGGAGATTTTCACCAGGGAGATCCCCTAATTGTTGGTGGTAAATTTTGATTTGTCAACACCAAGGAAAACTCTATAAAGTGGTAAGCTCTAACAACATGAAAAAATTACTCAAGAAGGGATGCCATGGTGTAATTGCACAATAATTCTCATTATATGCTCAAACATCTATACCTTATATTTCCAAAAAGTTATCGACAATTATTCCAAGGTATTTGAAGAGGTGTCTAAGGGTCTTCTACTCGCTGAAGATCTTGAACATGCTATTCATTTGCAACCTAGAAGTGTAATTCCTAACATTAGGCCTTACATATCCATAGACATATTAGATTGAGTCTGATTATTTTATTCAAGAAATGTTAGACAATAACATCATTCAACCTAGTCAAAGTGTTTTTTCTTCAGCAATGGTGATTGTTACGAAAAATGATGTCTCATTGTGCATGTGTTCAGATTATAGACAATGTAAGAAAATGACTGTCAAAGATAAGTTTTCTATTCTTGTCATTAATGAATTTCATGGACCAATTTTCTTTTCTATGTTGGATCTTTATTCAAGATATCATCAAATCAAAATGAGGCAAGAAGACATTCCCAAAATAGCTTTCAGAACACATGGCTATCATTATGAGTTTTTGGTTATGCTATTTGGACTTACTAATGCACCTTCAACATTTCAAAGCTTGATGAATTCCATTTTCAAACCATCTCTAAGAAATTTTGTGCTAGTATTTTTTGATGACATACTAATATATAACAAATGTTTGGAAGAGCATGTACAACATGTTGACATGGTCTTAAAATTATTGGAAGAGAAACAACTATATGCAAAGTCTTCCAAGTGTGCCTTTGGCATTCAAGAAGTAAAAAAATTTAGGCATTTTATCTCACAAAGGTTTCAAAGTGGACCGTAACAAAATTAAAGCTATGATGGAATGGAAAATCTCAAAATCCTTGAAGGTACTTGGAGAATTCATAAGATCGACTGGATATCATTTCAAGTTTGTTAAGAATTATGGTCAAATAGCAACACCTATAACAAAATTGTTAAAGAAGGAAGCATTTTTTTGGACTCAAAAAACAACAAAAGCCTTTGATACTTAAGGAATTTATGTGTACAAATCTTTTCATGGTGACCCTTGACTTCAAAAAATCCTTTGTCGTGGAGTGTGATGCCTTAGGCCATGAAATTTGTGCAATTTTAATGCAAGGAGGAAGGTCCCTTGCTTTTGAAAGCGACAAAATTAAAATAAAGAACTTGCTCAAACCTATTTATGAAAGTGAAATGTTTTCTATACTACATGCACTTAAAAAATGACACCTTTACCTATAGGAAGACAGTTCAAAGAAAAAAATAGATCAAGATAATTTGAAGTACTTCTTGAAGAATTGTTTAGCTTCAAAAGATAAATAAAAGTGGTTTCCAATGATGCTTGGTTATGATTTTGAATTTGTCTACAAAAAAGGAAAACATAATTTGTTGGCAGATGCACTCTCAATGAAAGAATAAATAGAGGGTTTATTATGTGCTATTTATATTCTGCAATCTGATTGGGTGGAAGAAGCAAGGGCATAATGAAAGCAAGATAATTCAACAACTACAAGAGAATCCATGTGCATTAGAAAAATTTGTGTGGAAAAAAAAATCCGTTGTGGTATCAAGATCATTTATATTTATGTAAGAATCCTCAACTCATACAAAAGGTCCTTTTGGAATTGCACACTTTTCTTATAAGAGGACATTTAGGGTTCTTGAAAACATACCATGGGATCACAAACTTTTTCTGGGAAGGTCCTAAAACTAATGTTCAATTTTTTTTTTGGCTTAATGTGTGGTCTACCAACATCATAAGATAGAGATAATCAATCCCATAAGTCTTCTACAACCATTATCTATACCAAGTCAATGGTGGGAAGAAGTTTCAATGGATTTTATCACTAGTTTACCCAAATATGAAGGAAATGTCATTATGTCATTAGTAGATTGGTTGACAAAATATGCCTATTTTTTCTTTCTTTCTCATCCTTTTAAAGCTAGGATAATGGTCACAACAATCATGGAAATAGTCCAAAATCTACATGGAATTCCAAATATTATTTTAAGTGATAGAGATCTAATTTTCACGGGAAAATTTTGGATTAAATTATTTTTTTGTTTGGGTATGCAATTGGCTCACAACTCATTTACCATTCTCAATTAAATGGGTAAACTGATATTGTAAATAAATGTTCAGAAGGATATCTTCATTGATTTTCTTATGTTAAGCAGACACAATGGGTCAAGTGGTTTCCCTTGGCAAAATAGTGGTGCAACACATCCTTCCATACTTTATAAAAAATGTCTCCATTTATGGCACTTTATGGATATCATCTTCCATCCATCACATCACCCTTGAAAGGGATTGCAAAGGTTCAAGTAGTGGAGGACCACATAGGGAATAAACAAGAGGTTCTCAAACTATTGAAGGACAACTAAGTTATAGCACAAAATATGATGTAACAACAAGCATATCAACATGACAGTGAATTAGAGAATTTGAAGTTGGTGATTGGGTACTTTTGAGGCTACAACCATATAAAAAAAGGCCCCTCATGAAATAAAAGGAGGAAAATAAATTAGAATCAATGTATTATGGCCCCTATAAGGTGTTGCATGTTGACTTTTGGTAGCTTGGTAAGTACTCCAAGCCCTAAGGTTTGGGGTTTGGAGGAAGGTTCACCACAAAAGTGGTTTGTGAGCTTAGAACCCAAGTGTGGGCTTTTCACCAAGCTTGTGGGTGTGAAACCACAAGGTGTTTGCATGATTTGATGCTTGGAGATGATAGAGGACCCCGAGAGGAGAAAGGGGCAACTTAAATTTATTTATGTGACTGTTGGGCTTGCTCAAGAAAAGTTAGGTCAGTTAGAGTTAAAATAAACCCACAAGGGAAGTTCATTGATCCCTTGAGAAATCATATAAATAAAGGAGGACATGGAGGCTAAAAGGACACATCCTTAGTGCAAATACATCAAGATATACCTATGAGATAATGCAAGTCCGAGGAAGCCTAGTGAAGCCTAGATAGGATGATTTTTTGGAGCATTTTTTGATTTGTTTGGTGCGAGTTTCCTTGGAGGATAGGGCTGTTGATTTCAAAGGTAAGATTGGAAATTTCTATGCATAGTTTATGGTTTTGCCTCTGTTATGTAGGAAGAGAGTATTTGTAGTTGTAGTAGTGTGGGAGACCTTGTTTGGAGGGCGGAGAGGCCTAATGAAGGCATACTATCCTAAATGAAACCACACAAAGATCATTGTAGGTGAATGGAGGGTGATTTACCTTTGAAAAGAGGCTCAAATATCTTGTTGTATCATGTCTGGAAGCTGTAGGGTGCCTTGAGTAGGATCCAAAGGCTAAACAGTGTGTGGAGAAGGCCTAGAAGGGACAACAAAAGAGGAAACTTGTATGGAGAAGGGAACCACATAACTTGGAGCAGATTTTAAGGCTGCTCGTGTGCCCTAACCAGAGCTTAGTTTGCAAAGAACCCGAGGATAAGAGGAGCAACATGTGTTGTAGAAAACAAAGTATGTTGACCTATTGTTGATAGTATTTTGGTAGTGGATGTAGAGGTCTAGATTGGATAGATTTGAGAAGAACACTTGTGGACTGTTGGAGGATAGCGAGAGAGTGTTCCCTGTGTTCCCTAAGTGTATATCTAGGAAGAACACTAGGTTTTCTAGAAGAGGAAGATTCGTTGAGCTCATTGACTAATATTTGAAGGGATGAATAAGAAGGTTATAGAGGATTAGTTTTTAGCCAAAGCTCGTTGTTGTAGGACTTCTAATAGTGATAGGTGGAAACCATCCCGCCCTATGTTTGTTTTCATTAGAGCAGCTGTTGGTGTTCAGGAAGGGATAATCGATCCACCCTAATCCGACATTAATATTATCAATCCGGGAGCGTATCCTTTCAAGGCTACGCACAAGGTATATGCAGGAACAAACGCTCAACCATTCAACCGAGGGTTTACAACCAAACTCAAAACATTTCCGTGAAGTAACTTAACACAAAACATTCAACAATCTGAATTAACAATAAATAAACTGCAACCTTAAAATAACATAATAAATCCACACATATACACAGACGCAACACCTGATCATAAGAGCGGGCCCAACTCTCTGATCAGGGCTGCGTTAGCTACGAAATGCTTTAAAACAGTAAAACCAAATGTATTTTATTGATATGTGAAATGTGATTACAACTTTCTCTCCGGAACCCCGAATTACAGGAACAATGTCCATTTTATACACAATACAAGGGAATAAAGGATTTCCCTGAAAACATGAGAATAGTGTGTTCAAGAATGGACTTTGGTTGAAACGGCACGAACAACAGCTACTCTAAATCGAGCAAAGGGCCAAGAATAGGCCCATGGTGTCACGGTCCAGCTGCGCGTTCCCCACTTGACTGGCCGTTACCGATTCTTGCTGCAATCTGCCGGAGCAAGGGTTCCTGTGTTCAATCTGTAGCCAAACATAAACCTTAGTGCTGCAATTAGGTAAAAACCCCACGATTTTACTTCATTAATCAAAATATCCCAATCAGACAAGTCAGGGTAATTACCTCCGAAGTTTATCATACAAATATGGGTAAATTAAGCAAAAAGGGCCAAAAAGGATGACAAAAGTGGGAAAAGAAATAGCCGAATTTGGTGCCCAACATCTCCCCCTAGCTAGCCTTCTGCATGCCCTCATGCAGCCCGCCGACCCCGCAGATCCGGGTTCTGCAACCTGTGAGCTTCATGAAGCCCGACAAGATCATACTCCAGAGTCATTTCTGTCCCTGGGACCTTAAACCCATCTGAAAGAAGAACCTCCTTCCACCAGTCTGCCGGAACATCATAAGCTGGAGTATAGACTTATGAAGGCAGCCAAAGAACAAGATATTGAAATCAAAGCCCCATCCAACTGGTACCACACGTTGGATACATGCCACGTATCTTGGTACTCGAGTGAGTACTCGTGCAAAATTGGGTGCCCCAAAAGGCTCCCTGCTTCTGACAGCTGTTGGTGACATCATCCATCTCCTCTGACAAGCATCCAGAGCTTCGTTCTGGAAAATAGTTATCTTATTGACACAAAGATCAAGACACCACCTTTGTGTCTTCAACATTCTGGCTTTGTTTTCCTCAAACTTCAAAAAGGCATAATGCCTATTGAATACAGTATCTGACCTTTCATGCTATGCCCTTATTATAAATGGCTTGGTGACTTGGTTAGATTCAAAAGTGTCACAAGCCCTCCGCCAATTAATTTGATTGAAAATATAAGAGGTGAGGGCCCTCATATGAATGTCCCCCACATATGGGACCGGATTAAAATTCCTGTCCAACCGTAACAAATACCCATGCAAATAAAGTTCACACATCAAATGCTGAGTTGGCACATCGTGATTCCTCATAATCCGGAGGAATTGTACACCATCCTCAATCTCATAACTGACCTCATTCTTAATGCTTTCCATGCAAAATAAAAGAAAACGTTCATGAAAAAAAAAAGAATAGCAAGAAGCAGGGGAGCGACATGCCATCACCTCTTGCACCAGACTGAACATGTGTTCCTTATCATTTTTCAGCTCGACCGCCTGCTTTTCTAGCTGCTCCACTTTGAGCTGCTGTTTGGCATGCCTCAACTTCATAATATCCATATGCTCCACATATCCGAATATGGTTGCGGCGGTTCTCTCTTCAGTTCTTTTGATTTCATTCTTATACTACGCTGTAGTGGATTTCCATGTCTGTATCTCGGCCATTAGGGCATAATCTCGAGCTTCAAAGAGATGTTCGAGTGGTTCTGTCTCGGCCCTCGCTTCGACCCTGTCAACCCTAGGTCTCCTGGCTCTCCGTCTATACCTATTTATCCGCTTCTGCATCTTATGCACTCTGCTCCTCAAATTCCTCACTTCCATTTTCAACCGCATTGTTTCTCTAAATTGATGTTGATATCTCTGCTTGATGGGCGGTCTTCACGATCTACCCAAATCTTCTTCCTCTTGTTTCACCTGTGCTTCCTCGGCTCCGACTGTTGGAGGTGAGTTCCTCGGGGCTGCCTCTACCGGGTTGACAGATGGTCCGATTTCCGCTTCCTGCCCTTCTTCTATCGTTTCTTGCTTTACCCTTTTGATACCTTCATGTGCCACTGGTGGGTTCGCCGGGACTGCTTTTCTCGGTCCCTCCTTTCCACCAATGGCCGTTCCTTCTTCAGGTACATTTTCTTCACTCACTGGTGGCCCAATAGGAACCCCTTCTGCTGATGTGCCTACTGGGGTTTCTTCCAGCCACAATCTTCGTTTCAAACTTGGAGGTGAGGGAATGGTCACGTTTTCTACTTCTCTTTGCTGTGGGGAACGGGTTACCCGCGCCCCTTTTGGCAACAAGACAAAGAATTGGAATATATTTTCTTCATCCACTCCTGGGGTCAGCGCTGGTTCTTGTGGAGCAGTGTCGGCCCCACTTCTCACTTCATCCGCCATTTCCCTTACAGCTTTCATAGTCGGGGTGGTCACGATTATCTCCTCCACAGGTTCCACATTAACAGGAGAACCCTGTGGGGTGGTCTCTGTGCCAACTACTCTGTCTGTCTGCTGAACTGGCTCCGCGGGCTGGGCTGGTTCTTGTGGAGCAGCCGCAGCCGAAGTTCCAGTAAGAATCTCTGCAACTTCAATTTGTTCGGCTTACATTTGTAAAGCTGACTCCTCTTCACATTCCTCGGCTTCCATCTCCATTTCTTCAGGCTCTTCCTGATCAACATAGTCGTCCTCCTCATCTCCCTGTGCGGCCTCATCCTTTTGCATCATTTCAGGTTCCTCTTCCCTAGCGGCTATAGCGGCTTCAATTTATTCTTCAATGGAGTTCCGAAACAACTCCCAAGGAATTGGAATCTTGTCGATAGCGTTCAATACTAATAACCGCACCAGTCCATGGTGAGAAAGGAATACTAGCACCTGCCATGCATCTCGAGCCGAATTCGCCATTAGGTTCAAGCTTCTCAAAATAAAATACGATACATTCATCGAAAAGGCTTCCGCTTGGGGAAACCGCAGGTGTGCTAGTATACGCAGGTGGTATTTAAATATAGTAGAATACCTCCCTTCACAAGTTATGTATTTGATTACAGCTTTTGCAACATCACTCCATGGCTGCGACAATGACATTCTATCATACCCCCGGCCTTTCGATGCAATTCTCTCCCTGACTTGAAGGAAAGCTTCGGGGAATTCCAGAAGATGAGTTATTCTGGAAAACCATCGTTCACCTCTCTGTGGCAGTCCACTAACTTCTGCAATTGTTTCCTCTGTAACTGGGATTTCGATTCCGCGGATCTGAGAAGCTCTTTCTTCCAAGTTCAGTGAAAATTCCAGCGTAATTTCCTCGTCCCAACCACTTAATCTATCCAAGTAGACATCCCAACCTGCATTCACAAATATCTACCATAATTCCCGATTGCACTAGATCCTGGATGAATCGTCGGGCTCATGGCGCATAGATCGCCCACCCATTGCTGTGAAGGTGGAAGCGGCATGATGGTTATAGTTGGCTGGCGGGGGAAGAGTGGTAGGCTCCGAACTGTTTGTAACGACGTCATGGCCATTTCCAAATATAATGGATAAAACAATACTGGTATGTTTGAAACAGATTACAGTGGCACTGTTAGATACATTTTGGTTTTAATACGGAATGTTTACAAGGTGACTGATGTGACTTTATGCGTGCGAGTACGCATCCCAACTTAATGTCATCATTACAAGGTACTTAAAGTCATTAAATTTAATTTAGTAATGGTCATGTGTCATAAGTACCTTTATTAAGTACGTCGTCAGTTATTATGACGGTACCTCCCCCCAACTTAAAGTGACGGCCGTCCTCGGTGCGCTCTGACTGTCCTTTTTGGAATATTTTAATTAAATCCGTAAAAATCAGCGGAGATGTACCTACAGACTTACCTTAAGGTGGAGTAACGAAAAAAGTGTTTGTCATAAATAGTGAGTAGCAGCAAGAGTACATGATGGAAGTAATGGAGTAACGACAGTTGCGGAGTAACAACAGTGACAGAGTAACCGCAGTTACAGAGTAACAACAACTATCAAACTAGGGCAGCTACGGAGCAACAACATCGACGGTGTAACAACAAATTCAGAGTGTTCGGAGTAACAACAACGGCGGTGTAGCAGCAGCTTCAGAGTAACAACAACATTAGCAGCAGCACTTTGGGGCAATTCCGGAGTAACAACAACAGCGGTGTAACCGAAACTTCGGAGTAACAACAACAAAAACAACAACACTTCGGAGCAATTCCAGAGTAACAACAACATCGGTGTAATAACAACTTCGGAGTAACAACAATAGCAACAGCATCACTTTAGAGCAACTTCGGAATAACAACAACAGAAGTAGCAACACTTCGGAGCAATTCTGGAGTAACAACAACATCGATGTAACAAAAACTTCAGAGTAACAACAACAATAGTATAGCTTCTCCTGGCCGAAAATATTTAATTCCTGCAAAACACAAACAAGTGAGAAATAACCACTTTTTTTTTTTTTTTTTTTTTTTAATGGGGGGTGAACGTGTCTTCTGTTGAAATAATCATTAAATTAGCTGAATGTGAAAGGGTTTTGACAAAGGCATCTTTAGAGGCTGGATAATGATATAATTTTAAACGATGTCCATTTACTACAAATGAAGTCTTATTCTCATCAATTGTAATTAATCTGACTGTCCCATTATCAAACACCGCATCCACTTTATATGGTCCCATTCAACGAGTACGGAGTTTTCCCTTGAAGTCCTTAAATCTAGAGTCATACAGTAACGCCCAATCCCCTTCATGAAACACCTTAGTTTTAATAAATTTATCATGCCATTTCATCCTCTGCTGTTGAACAGTAGTGGTCCTTTGGACAGCTGTTGATCGGATCTCTTCTAACTCATTCAGCTGTTCCAATCGGTGCTTCTGTGCTTCTGATAAGTCCAAGCCTAGTTCCAGGGCTATTCTGAGTGTGCTAATTTCAAATTCCACTGGAAACAAAGGGGATTTCCCGTAAACTGATTCGAAAGGGGAAAATCCTGTTGTATTGCGCCAAGTTTTCCTATAGGCCCACAAAGCTTTTGGAAGTTTCTGTGCCCAGCCCCGACGATGACTTGCTACTGTCTTTGTCAAGATATTTTCCAATACCTTGTTTGTACTCTCTACTTATCCATTCGCCTGTGGATGATAGGGGGTTTTTGTTCTGTGGTTGACCCCATACTTATGAATTAATTTCTCTATCATATGAGATCTGAACTATGATCCTCCATCTGATACAATTTATTTGGGAGTCCCATACCTAGCAAACATTTCTTCAAAAAGAAAATCTGACACTACTTGCTCTGTTGCCCTTGTGACTGCTCTAGCTTCTACCCATTTTGTTACATAATCAGTGAAAACTAGGATGTAAGCTTTTTGATGAGAAGGTGGGTTAAAGGGGCCAAAAAAATCAATGGCCCATCTCTCAAATGGTTCAAGGACTATCTGGGGTTGAAGAGGCATTTCATCTGCTTTCCCAGGTTGTCCCATCCTTTGACAGCTATCACACCTTCGAATATAATCTCGAGCATCGCGAAAAATGGAAGGCCAATAATATCCCATTTGTAGCACTTTATGGCCCGTTCGTTTATCTGCAAAGTGTCCTCCATAGGGTCCATCATGTGCGGCTTTTAGGATCTCATAGATGTCATCTCTTGCCACACAGAGCCGAATATGTTGATCAATCCCTGTATGGAAAAGATATCCTGCCATCCATGAATAACGGGCACTCTTATGAATGATCTTCCTCTGCTCCTTATAAGATAAATGACGGGGCACTTCACCTGTAGCAAGATAATTAGCAATATCTGCATACCACAGAGTATTAGTAGATACTGCAAAAAGATGCTCATCTGGAAAATTATCATCAACTGGTGTATTCTTACCATGATGTTCTAACCTAGATAAAAAATCTGCAACCACATTGTCCTTCCCTGGTTTATCTACTATAGTAATATCAAATTCCTGTAGTAGCAACAACCATCTTGTAACACGACCAGGGGTAATAGGTTTGTTCATTAAATACCTGATGGCAGCATGATCTGTATGCACAAAGGTAGAATACCCGGTAATGTAATGCCGAAATTTGTTGATGGCGTAGACAACAGCAAGGAACTCCTTCTCAGTCACTGTGTAATTTAATTTGGCTGGAGCCAAATTTTTACTAACATAGTAGACTGCATAAAGGAATTTATCTTCTTGCTGTCCTAATACTGCACCAATTGCTATTTGAGAAGCATCTATATGAATATGGAAGGGTAACGCCCAATCTGGTCCCCTAAGAACCGGAGCACTACAAACTAATTCCTTAATCTTTGCAAAGGCTACCTCACAGTCCTCTGTCCTTAACCAGCATACCCAATGAAACTACGTACCTGTGTGACCATTTTAGGTGTTGGAAAGTTCAGAATTACCTTTACTTTTTCTGGGTCCATCTTGATTCCTTCAGCTGAAAGCAAATGTCCCAGAACAATTCCTTGTTCCATCATCATATGACACTTTACTGTGCTCAGGGAAACACACGCTTGTATGCACCTTTCAAGGACATTTTCTAATTTTTTCAGTCCTTCGAAGAATGAATCCCCATAGGAAGTGAAATCATCCATATAGATTTCAACGCCATCATCTATTAAATCAGAGAAGATTCCCAAGATTGCCCTCTGAAATGTTGCAGGGGCATTACATAGGCCAAAAGGAAGGACCCGGTATGCAAATGTTCCCCAAGGGCATGTGAAAGTGGTCTTGTCCTGATCTTCAGGGGCAATTTGAATTTGGTTGTACCCACTAAACCCATCCAGAAATGAGAATTTTTTTTTACCAGCCAATGTGTCTAAGACTTGATCGATAAATGGCAACGGGAAATGATCCTTCTGCGTTGCCTTGTTTAACTCTTGGTAGTCCACGCAAATTTTCCACTTACCATTTTTCTTAGGGACCATTACCAGTGGTGAAACTCATTGGCTGTCTGAGATAGGGTAGATAAACCCTGAATCTGGTAATTTCTGGAGTTCTTCTTTCACAATGTTTTTTAATGCCGGGTTCATCCTTCTTTGGGGCTGTCTTATAGGGAGACAATCTTCTTTGATGTATATATGATGGGTACACAATTTATCAGATATCCCCTTCATGTCTGAGTAATCCCAGGCAAAAGCTTCCTTATAATTCTGAATAACATCTATTAGTTGCCTCCTCTGGGACTCCGACAGACCTGGATTGATGTTCAAAGTTTTTCCTGGTTCTATCTTCACTTGGGTGCTTTCATGAGGTGCATCAACATCTTCTTCTAATTCTTCTGCTGTCTCAATATCTTCCTGAGTCTCACAACTTAAAATAGATTTTAATGCTTGCTGATTTAGTTTTGAGACGGAACAAGGATCATTCATAAAGGAAGTAATCACATCATCTCCTGATTCCATTTTCAACTGAAGGGCCTAACCGATAGTAAGGAATGGTCTCACCTCTTCCTCTTGTGCTTCGACTTCCAACATAGATACAACCTCCTTTCCAGCTGCTGATTTCTTGGATGCGTCTGGTTCTGCCAGTGGGTACAACACCAAATTATTTGTGTTATGACCATTGGAAATGATCATATTTCCTGATCGACATCCGATATAAGCATCTGCAGTACCTAGCCACGGCCTCCCTAAAATAAAAGGGTGGCCTCCCACTGAATACTGTGTATGAAACACCAGGAAATCGACCATATAATGCCATGCATCTACTGAAATTGTCACATCCTCCAGCTTTCCCACAGGCTTGATTGTAGATCTATCTACCAGTTCCAGAACTGTGGGTGTATATTTCAAATTCTGAAGGCCTAATGTATGCATGGTTTCAGTGGTGATGACATTGATGGAAGCACCCAGGTCCACCGGTACATTTGGAATCTCTACCCCATTAATCTATACTGTTAGCACTGGGTTTCCCGGGTCCCCATACTTTACTGGTGTTGATTTCCCCATCATGAAGTCTGATAGCTTTCCCATAACATGTATAGTGAGGGGGTCCTTAGTTTTCTTTATATGTTTCTTTGAAAAATACTCCCTAAGAGTTTTTGCATATATTGGCACATCTTTCATGGCTAACAAGGGAATTTTAACAAATAAATTCTGTAATTCTCCTAACAGGTCAAATTCAGCTTGTGGACTGGGTTTACTTACAATCAGCCTCTCTGGGTAGGGCGGTTCAGGTTGAGATTGTTTTACAGGAGGCGCTTTAGCAGTTTGTTTTAGTTCTTTCAATTGGCTGTGCCTCTCTGTCTTCATTATCAAGCTGTTCAATAATAACCGGAGGGGGTTGAGTATTAACTGTCCGACCAGATCGCAAATTCATTTCATACAAATCTACCGTAGAAATACTATACGAGGGCAGGTTAAGGATATCGGCTTGATGAGCTCCCTTGTTATTGGGGTTAGGGTTAGGCTGCATTGGGAGCTGAGAATGGACAGGTTGGTTACTAGGAGGCAAAGTGGAGGGTAGTTGGAGCTGTTGTGATATTTGTTGCTGTGGCAGCTGCTGAGGGAATTGTCCCATAAATGTTCCTTGCCAAGTTGGAGCCCATGATGAGCTCATACTAGCCTGAGGGTTCCATTGTTGCCATAGTGGACGTTGGTACTGTGGCCACATAGGGGAGCAAGGTATGGGTTGGGGATTCATATTATAATTATTGAAATACTGAGATGGATCCAGATACATACCTTGATTTCCCATTGGTGGTTGAAATTGCCACGGCTTCCTGGCACCCATAAGATACAACTGCTCCATGTCCCTTGCTCCTTGAAATAATGCTTTCAGACATGGCAAGGAAGGGCATGAGTTGGTAACTTGATTTAACTCACAAATATCACACTTCTCCATAGACTTTGATGGACATTCCCTTTCTAAATGATTCTTTTTGCATTTTGGGCAGAAAATTGCCATAGCCCTTTCCTGCTCTAACTGCTTCTGCCTCACTTTCAAAGTATCCATCTGTGTTGACAGGGTACTAAGAATATCTGTCTTCAGGTTGTCTAACAGTTTCCCAATTTCTGCTTTCGTAATACCCCTGCTAGATCCTTTTGCTGAACGAACCCCTGATCTGTTTCTTGCAAGCCCTCTTGAGCACTGGATACACAAGTCGCAGATATTTTCAAAAGATTCCTTGGAGATGTCTCCTTTCCCCACAATATTCAGCATTTATATTCAATCCTCCTGAAAGGCTCGAAGGAGGATAACCTTCAGAATTTCTTTGTCCAAATCAGAATGTCCTGACCTTTGTAAGAGGTACTTGAATCTTTCCACGCAGTCTTCCATATTTTCATCTTCTTTTTGTGTAAAATTAAAAAGCTCCTCCTTGATATTCCGAGATTTACAATAGTCCTGATACTTCTCCAAGAAATCTGTTCACATACCATCCCATGTGGTAATGGATTTCCCTCCAAGGCCCATAAACCATCGCAGAGCCGTCCCCTTAAGTGTGGAAGGAAAAATCTTCAATTTCTAGGCATCCGTCATGTAATCATACCCCCGGCACACTATATCAAACTCAAACAGAAATGTGTCGGGGTCCTCTGACACGAGCCCATGGAAATTTGGTAAATATGTCAATGGGATAGGTTTTGTAGGTGCACCTCCTCCTGTATTCTCAATGGGAAACTCGATAGTAGAGGTTGTAGGAGCCATGAAAATCTTCCAATAGTCACTAGGAATTTCAACAGGTTCTGTAGGAGATGACTGGGGACTCTTTACTACTGGAACTCGAGTAGCTTTGGTAACACTCCCCTTATCTCTTGTTGATACAAATATTTCTTCGTTCCTACTGCCTACGTCTTGATAGTTTGTTCCCTCAACAATAACTTCTTCTCCCCTGTTGAAATAATATGATTCTGTCAATATGCTGCTTGCGATTTCTTCTCCTTCTATCCCCAATACAAGATCCTCTTGATCAGGTCCAATGCTACTTGAGCCTTCTGCTAATGAAGGACCTTGCTGTACTAAATCGCCAATGGATACTGGAGTATGCACCAGTTGATCTACTGATTTTCCTTAAGATCATACTCTCCTAGCCCCTGGCCTTACGACTGCACGAGAAGATGCTTCAGACTCTTCCTTCTCGATGATCTGCTGTATGTAAGTCTTTCTTCCCAAATCTGGTCTTCCCCTCTTTGGGGCTCTTGCTCCGCCCCTCTTATTTGATTCTCTGTTCATACAAGAATTAATGTGGTAGAAAATATTTTCATGAGCCTACAACACTTCGATCCTGAAGTAAGGTGTCAAAAGACCATTCCTACCTCAAGATAAAGGAATTTAAAAAGAGAAAGAAAAACAACAAGACAGAGACTAGAATTCTAAACCCAGAGCAGGGCGTCCAAAGACTCCTCCCTCCCTGGAACAAGAATAAGAAACACACAATCCACAAAAAGACCTAATACCTCCCGGATCTGAAGCAGGGCGTCAAAATACTCCTCCCTCCCTAGGACAAGAAAGTGGCCCAAAACTCAAAATAAAAGCGAAAAAGAAACAACCCAAACTAAAACCTACGTTCAGGACCTGAAGCAGAATGAGAAAACTCGTTTTCTCCTGTAGAAATTAGCTGAATAAATCACTTATTCACTGAATATTAACCCAGTCATATATCAATTTCGAATTGCATACATAACACATAACATTCTTCTACGATTAATTGTCACATGCGGAAATAACAGAAGCAATCTCACATCAATTCAATCACACATTAACTCAGTATGTATGGGGAAAGCCTATAGCTGAAAACCCCGCAGCTATTGTGTATATTATAATGGAGAAATCAAGTAACCAAACAAGTACAATACTCCTCACAAGTACTCGGTACTCTCTCATGAAGTTACTCACAATCTAGCTTGGTTTTGAACAAGTCTCGGGTTCAAAACACACCACTAACTGCCTTGCCTCTATTGCGCAATCATGGCCTGTATATGAAGAGGTTCAAGGTTCGAATCCCCTTGCCTTGATTGCGTAATTGTCATGGAAAATTCCTCCAAGTGTAATGCAAATCTCATGCAAAACAAATCTACCAACTGATAGCTTTACTCACCCTTTCATCTACCTCTTCCACGGGTCTCCACTGAACTGATCATGCACTGTAGTGAACTGAAGTGTTCTTGAGTTGACTAATGAGTTAATATTTAGTAAATTAAATATTATTTAATTTACTCCTCTCATATCTAGTTGATTAGTTAGTTAACTAATCCCAACTAGTTCAACTAAAACAAACAGAACACAACTCCACTACTTGTCCCGTTAACTCCTCCAAAACTCTTGCCACTGAAGTCTAACTGAAGCCAACCATGCAAGATGCCATCAAACCCTAGGAACCACGTGATTCCTTGTGTCAATTGCATGAGCCACCTCCATGACTCAAACTGAAGTGCGCCAAGAGAGTAAACTGCTGTTTATAGTCAAAATATTATTAAGGGTAAATAATATTTGACTTCCATATTTTTAGGAGATCAGTCTAAAAATAGCACGGGTCCTAAAAATAAGGGTCTCATCTATTTTTACCGACATGTCGCATACTTTAAGAATCTCCAAGTAGAATTCCCAAATTATGCTCCGTATGTCTAAAAATAGACATAGTCTAAAAATAGACTTTGCGCGAGAATTTGCCTGCGGGCCCACTTAGTGAAGGCGACTTCATTTCACTAAGCTCCATCATCTTGCTGCATTCTCAACACTCCCCCAGGACGAGAGGTCGACCCTCTAGTTTCCTCGATCATTGTTTGCACCTTGTAGCCTCCCCGGCAACGGCGCCAAAAATGTTGGTGTTCAGGAAGGGATAATCGATCCACCCTAATCTGACATTAATCTTATCAATCCGGGAGCGTATCCTTTAAAGGCTACGCGCAAGGTATATACAAGAACAAACGCTCAACCATTCAACCGAGGGTTTACGACCAAACTCAAAACATTTCCGTGAAGCAACTTAACACAAAACATTCAACAATCTGAATTAACAACAAATAAACTGCAACCATAACATAACAGAATAAATCCACACATATACACAGACGCAACACTTGATCAGAAGAGCGGGCCCAACTCTCTAATCAAGGTTGCGTTAGCTACGAAATGATTTAAAATAGTAAAACCAAATGTATTTTATTGTTATGTGAAATGTGATTACAGCTTTCTCTCCGGAACCCCGAATTACAGGAACAATGTCCATTTTATACACAATACAAGGGAATAACAGATTTCCCTGAAAACATGACAATCGTGTGTTCAAGAATGGAATCTAGTTGAAACGGCACGAACATCAGCTACTCTAAATGGAGCAAAGGTCCGAGAATAGGCCCATGGAGTCGTGGTCCAGTTGTGCGTTCCCCTCTTGACTGGCCGTTACCGATTCTTGCTGCAATCTGCCGGAGCAAGGGTTCTTGTGTTCAATCTGCAGCCAAACATAAACCTTAGTGCCGCAATTAGGTAAAAACCCCGCGATTTTACTTCATTAATCAAAATATCCCAATCGGACAAGTCAGGGTAATTAACTCCAAAGTTTATCATACAAATATGGGTAAATTAAGCAAAAAGGGCCAAAAAGGATGACAAAAGTGGGCAAAGAAATAGCCGAATTCGGTGCCCAACAGCAGCACAGGAAGACAATAGTGGAAAGAGGTCCCTAATTAGATGAGGAGAAAAATTGGGAAAGAAGACCCAAAATGCTATGGCCTTGAAGGACTACGGAGCATCTAGTGAGTGTGAAGACCCTATGTGTTGGTTGTAGATGGAATTATGATCAACTATAGGGTTTATTGGAGAGCTGAGTTCACTAACCTAAAGGACCAAGACCATTGATAGAGGAAGTGTTGCAGAATGAGAGCGAAGGACTTGTAGTATGTTCAGGGTACGACAAAGAAGTTGTGATTGTGCACTACATCAACTAGACTGTTAGTGTATCTTGTTATTGTATTCTTGTACTAGTGAATGTATGAGGGCCATTATCCATGGTATGAGATCCCTCTACAATTGTATTATTAATTTTATTGATATAACGAAGTTGGGTTATTGAAAATTGTAAAATGTTGTCTATATTTTGTGCACTAGTAGATTTATTGTTGTATATTGTTCCATTGTGCAAAGTAGTTTGTTATGATACTTGGATTGGTAGCGTCTATGATTGTAATATTCTGACCTAGACTCTAGTATCCTGGAAAAACAACATTGTAGAGGATTGGACGCATGATTTACAAATTGGAGTTACCTCCATATTCACGTGTACATCCAATTTTCCATGTTTCTTGCTTAAAGAAGATAATCGACCACAAAATTCCAATGCAAACTATTTTTCCAAAAGTTAATGAAGAAGGAAAAATCATACTAGAATGAGAAATAATCCTTGAAACAAGGATTATGTTGTTGTGAAATCAAGTAATTATTGAGTATTCACTAAATGAAAGAACCTAGTAGTGGAAGAGACGACACATGAAAATGAGTTATTCATGTAGAAAGACTCACAATTAGTCAAGTGTTAAGGACAACACTTGTTTGAAGGGGAGGGGAATGTTAAGCATAAAACCCCTTACTAAGCCCTAGGTACTGAGTTATCACATTTCTAGTATTATATTAATAGGTCGATCGTAACCTTTCATTGTACTCTTTCATTATAATTGTACCCTTTGTCTTACATACACACACACACCAATGAGATATAGTCTTAGGATCATTTCATTTTGTCTTGTGTATTGAATTAATTGTAAAAGGAGCTTCCCACCAAAGAGGATTGTATTCATCAACTTATTATAATTTTTAAGGTGTATGGTTTATAACAGTGCTTTAGTTTCCACCCTAGGCTTTGGCTTAACATTTCTAATTTTGACTAGAGGTTAGTGTCAAAATTGTCCATAAATTTAGAGTTACCATGCTTATTTAACTTTTTTTCTTTATTATTTCTTCCTAGGAAGTTCATTATAAAGTGATAAATTTTTTCTCACAGATCTATTTGGTGTCACAATATTTGAGGAATGCACGACGATTTATAAGATATGAATGCTTCTTTCACACATTATTTCATGCTTTTATTTTGGGCGACTCTTGCAAACATCATTTTGAAATTTTTTTTTCCTATAGAAGAAAAAATAAAATACTTTTGATGACCCTTAGATGGGGTGATAGATCATAAACCACCTAGATGGCATGAGACTCCATGTGAAGTGGAGGAGAAAGGACGACACACATCACATTTATTGGAGGCAGTGGATGTAGGTTATAACTCCAATACTCATTCCCTGTACATGCTCCCTCGACCATACGTTCCCTCTAGTCTGCAACACGACCCTAACTCTGACGATGAAAATCAAGATGATTTCTATTAACAACATAAGGAAGGGGGGTAGTTTGGTCACTGGGTACTTTGGCTAACGGTTGATGACAAGACATCACAAGGGATAATAATTTTGGCTTGAAGCATGGCCAACACAACTTCCATGAAATATTACACTCAAGGGATTTAACTGCAACTTGGCATGATGATTTCAAAGTACACCATCCAATTCCTCAAACGATGAGATTTTTACAATAGAGGGACACGGGGAATGATTTACTAGAAGGATATGGTAACAAGTTTGGTTTCCCAGTGTGTTAATATTTCTGAACATCCATGGGGATTGGTTTCCCAGATGGAAGGACCCTTTGTGATTTATGATTATGTAATTTTTGTCTCATTATTGTGAATAAGAGAGGGAAAAATGCATTTTATTTTAATGATAATATATTAAAATGAAAAATAATTCCAACCCGGATACAAAGCTAGAAATAATAAAATAAACAACACAAAAAAAAAATCTATATGTACCAGATAATGTACCTATTAATTGAGAGAATAATTAAGATAATAATATGAAATTAATTCTCTTTATAGTAGGTATAATGAATAAATATAACAACAAAGTGACATCCTTGTTTCATCTAGTCCTTCATCTGTCACATTGCATTTATATTCCTTTTATGCATTTTCTAACGTCTCTATGTTAATTACTTTACAAACATTCCTAAAAAGGATAACATAGTATTATTAAAGCATAGTTGATGATATTGTATTTAAAACTATTTCTGAAAACAACTTTGTGATATAATTTTTGAGTCTTATATCTAATTTCTATGGAAGCAATCTATCCTATGATGGATCACATTTGTGTGATTAGCATTCACATCAACTAAATATTTGAAAACTATGTGTCTTGGATTTATTTTTATAAACACCCATGAATCCTACTTGAAAATTTTCTTCTCATTGTCTCTGAAATCCAACATTTTAACTCTGAAAGTTCTTGGAACACTAACAATGTTGATTCATACAATATTTCAAGATAATGATTACATTTTCAACAATACCATGCTATTAGTTTGGTATTATACATATGAAAGATCAAAAAATTGAGAACAATAAAGAGTTTATGGAGTACACTTGATATTTTTATTTATTATATATAAAAAATATAATTCAAGTTTGCGTACAATGGTAATAAGCCAACATTTATATAAAACAATAAGTGAAAATATGTAACCCCCAACATTAACATTTCCTAAGTATTATTGATAACAGATAATAATTTATTTTGGTATATTACAAATCACTTGTTTTTAAAACTTTGGTAAGGGTGATGTTTTTATTTAAAATCTTCATTGTCTAAGATAGTTAATTTTCTGGAAGATTCCTTCATTCCTTAATTTAATAAGGTGCTCATTGACACTACAAAAATAAAATACTTTGGTTTTGAATTCTAAGATGTACTTTGTTTCTAGAACTAGACTTATTTGCTTATCTAAAAGGGGAAATTATATATATATGTGTGTGTGTGTGTGTGTGTGTGTTGTTGCAGCCAACTCTTTCTTCAAACACAATACATGGAAAATATCATGTAATCTCCATTTGTTGGGTATATCTAGGGCATTGGAAACTTTGGCTTACCCTATGTATATTTATTTTCAACTTTATATCGAGATGCTAGATGCATTAGAGAATAATTTATCATCACAAGAAAAAGATGATCAATGGGTTTAGGACGGTCGCTTAAAACCTCAAAAAAATTACATAGAATTTATTATATGCTTAATCAATTCAGCCAACTAGATGGAAAAATATTACGGCAAATGCTTATGTTGATGGTGTTGGAAATACGTCAACCAAGGGGTCTCCCTGATGTGAAGTCCCAAATACACCTCACACCATTTGGAGTAGGATCCCTATCCGAAATATTGACCTGGTTTCCATGTATTCTTATAGATTTTCCTTGACTCTAACTATTATCAAGAGAGAGGGGAGCACATGCTCCTTTGAAAAACAAGGGGGGTGTGCCTGGTGAGTGTTCGATCATATGTGTGTCAAGGTTCTTCTACTGTGGGGGAAAATATAAGTGAGTCTATAAGAGAGAGGTAATAGTACCACCCAAGAAGAGACACACATGAACCGAAGGATTTTGTCTAACATCCAGCGGAATAGTCCATAAGGGATGCGACAGTCATTACACACAACAATTTGAGAAGGATATTCCTAATATCCCATGGAATAATCCACAAGGATGGGACAAAAATTACAACCATTACAACACATTCTTAACAAGATAAGAAATAAAATAACCGAAATAGTTCAACTATCTTAGTACATGTGGCAACAAACATGAAACACAAACATTTGCAGATTAGTTTTACAAATATTCATAAGTAATGCATGAAGAATGTGCTGGCCTTGAAGGATTTTGTTATTAAGTAAAATTACCAAGACACATATGTATAATGAACATCACTAGCTCTAAAAGTTGAGTGTTGGAGCTACTCCTTGCTCCACAAAAGAACTGGTTTATCTCTCAGATGCTTTGCTGGTGGAGCCAAGGTGAAAAAGTACTTTGCTCATACAATGAGGGAGTATATATAACCAAGGGTGACTCTTTGACTACCCTCATGACTGTTTGACTTCCCATGACTTTTCAACTTACATGACTCTTTACATTCCATGTCTGTCCTTTGGAATTCCGCTTTACAATACACTTTGAATATAATATACAATGGTCTGCCATAGTCATGTGGCATATGACCACTCATGACATGACATGACACGACACTGCTGACATGGATTGCTTGATGACATAGAAATTTCAAGCCACTGATGCTGTTGAGAGTTGTGTGTCTTCATGAAAGAGCTTTCCTTTTCTCCTCCGCATGCCTTGGTGATAAGGAGTCTCCAATGATCTCAAGTCTTGGATGGTGGTCACAAACTAGTGTCCTTTCACTTTCTTTTGATCAATCGTCTTGTGAGTTCAGTTGCAAGAGTGTCTTCAAGCATGATTCCATCCATCCTTCCTTCATCATCTCTCCATGACACGATAGAGTACATGTTCCTGTAATTCACTCACGATGAGACAAAATAACCGAAAAACCCTAGCTTAAGATGATACAATCTGATCCATGAATTGAACCCAAAAAAAATGAGAGGTTGGACAAGGAGGCTCATTGACTTCGCAGTTGTTCAGTTCAGGTAGGCAATAGGAAACATTGAGCCTAGATACTGTGCACTGTGAATTTCACGCTGGGCTGAGGGACATGATTGTGCAATTTTGAGGGCTAGTGGGAACAAGTTGTAGGGTTTGGAGTTGGAGAAGCTTACTGCACAGTTTTAGAGGTCAAGGAGGCCTGTATGACTGCGCAGTGCACAATTCTAGGGCTCAAGGGATGATCTTGTGTCTTAAGGCTGCAAAGTGCGTAGTTCAAGTCAGGCTGGAGGCCATGACTGCGCAATTCTGGAGGTTAAGGTCAAGAATTAGTCAAAAAAACTCCACAATGGAGCAATATTGGGAGGAAAGTACTCCGCTCTGTGCAGTGCCAAGCAGCAAGGTCATAGTTAGAGGAATGATATTGTGCAGTGTGCAGCTCAGGGCAGGATGCATGAAGCTAAGTTTCTTGGTCGGGACATTTTCCGGAAAATGACTAAGTGCGGGATCGGTGAGATGAGTGAACAATGATGAACTTTGACTGTGATCAAACACTTATCATATTTTGTTGATTAAAACAAAATAGATCATCCTTGACATACAAACAAAGAATTTTCCTCCGTGCGACAATGTTACAACCGGTTACGGCAAGTGCGACACCGCATATACACTATACGACAACCGTGACGACACTTGTGCAAAAATTCTCAAAAATTTGGAAATGAATGCAATAGATACTTACAAGGTTATAAAAACTCATTTGCACAAAGGCGACCTCTTGGAACCACTAGAACAAGCTCGTACATGCAATACAATAACCAACATGCCGAAAGACGACACTTTTCCTATATTCCGAAAGGGATCGCAACACTGTGAGAAAACAAAAAGTATGACCTTAAAATTTGGCGACAGTAATGAACAAGACCAAGGAAGGCTCCAAAATTTGGTATAGGCCAAACTTTAAGAGGGGTTTGTAGAAACTACAACACTTGGCGAAACCTTGGTAAAAATCCAACTTCTCTGTCTCATTTGATTTCTTTTGTGCAGGGCCTTGGTTCTTCGGGGAGTATTGATTCATTGTGTAGATCACTTTGGTTTCCCCATTTACCCCATGAATAGACTAGTTTCTACAACACTTGGCGAAACCTTGGTAAAAATCCAACTTCTCTGTCTCATTTGATTTCTTTTGTGCAGGGCCTTGGTTCTTCGGGGAGTATTGATTCATTGTGTAGATCACTTTGGTTTCCCCATTTACCCCATGAATAGACTAAGTCCCCATCACACAATTTCAGTTTAGCTCAACAAATATTCAACTTTACCACAATGTTTTAAGAAGAGAAGGGTGGTGAAGATCATGAGTTTAAGATTTTAAGAGTATGAGTTTTCAGCTCAGGTGTTTATCTGCTGCCAGTAGGCCTGGAAAGTACCTCGACGAAGTTACGCAGGAACACAAACATTTCTCTGTTTCTAGTGAACCTAGACAGTACCCCGACGGATTTTCTTGCTTCACCTCTCTACACAGGAAGCCTTTCCCTTCTTTCACCTTTATTTGTTTATTTTAAATAGGACTGTGCATTGACACTTATTTATTTTGGGCAGAAGAGGGATCTCAAATTATTGAGAGAAGGAGAGGCTGTTCCTTCAAAGAAGTATACAGGTATCTTTGATTTAGTTTTGCTCATTTATATTTTCCCCCTTCTCCTTTTCTACTGATTGGATAAGCATGAAAATATCGAAAAAAAAATTGAATATAGGCACAAGGTTTCTCAGATAGACACGAGTTTACGATTTTCCAAAAACTCTCCTTATAGACGGATCATATTTTTCATCAGAATTTCATCGGCCAAAAGACATAACCAACACATGGAAGATGGACCAAAGGCTAACCAAATGTTGAAGTTTCAGAAGAATCCCTAGACTTCAACCACACATAATCTCAGAAACCAACACATGGACAAGGAAAACACCTATTCATGTGAAAAACAAGAAACAAGGTGAAAAACAAAAGAAACAAAACAAGAGGAAAGACAACACACAACAGGGAAAAAAAACCAAAAGACAAGCAAAAGAATCTAAACCAAAGCATAATGCAAGATAAATTAAGAAAATGCAAGAGAGACTAAGAGAAAAACATGAGATGAGTGCAAGATAAGGAGAACTAGGATGCAGATAATCCTACTCCTAACCTAACAACTAATAGGTCAGGGTCACGTATAATGAAGTTTTCAATGTAGCCACCGTAATCATTTCGGACCTACAATCACAAATATACGATCGATTAAAAAAGATTTAAAGTAGTGTGCAAGGCAAGAGATGATAGCTTGAATGAATTGCACAACAAAAGAAATGTCTTTCCTGTGGGAATAAAAACAAGAAACAAGTCGAAAAACAAAAGGAAAAACAAAAGAAACAAAACGAGAGGAAAGACAACACACAACTGGGAAAAAAAACCAGAAGACAAGCAAAAGAATCTAAAACAAAGCATAATGCAAGATAAATTAAGAAAATGCAAGAGAGACTAAGAGAAAAACATGAGATGAGTGCAAGATAAGGAGAACTGGGATGCAGATAATCCTACTCCTAACCGAACAACTAATAGTTCAGGGTCATGTATAATGAAAATTTCAATGTAGCCACTGTAATCGTTTCAGACCTACAATCACAAATATACGATCGACAGATTTAAAGTAGTGTGCAAGGGAAGAGGTGAGAGCTTGAATGAATTGCACAACAAAAGAAATGTCTTTCCTGTGGGCAGAAAGATGTGTCAGAACTGCTACTCTCGTCCAATTCACATGCTTAGTTTTTTGAAGACAACCATAATCAGATAAACCTCGAAGACTTATTTCAAATGCACCTTCTTCTGTGTCATCCCGCTTAGCAAGCATGAGAAAAGGGCGAAACCTATTTATTGCAATGGAGCTTGCCAAGTAAGATTGCTCAAACCGTTTAATTATTGGATCATAAAATTCATAATGATCCTCTCGAAAACCTCGAAAATTCTGAAAAAATGGATTTTCGATTAGAGGCACGAGATTATAATGATAATATTGTGGAGGAATATAGATCTGATCATATTTGGTAGTCATGTAGAGATAATGAGTACCTAACATAACCATCAACGAAGGTTGACGTGCCTCAACTGCTCGGTAAAAAACCAAATAGTGAGATATTGAACAATGAATATTTGAGGATGTAAAACAACTTTCATTGGATGTAATGATGAGAAAATGATAAAAAAAGACAATCATAAAAGATAGAATAATGATAAGATGAGATGATTAAAGCATTAGATCCCTAACTTGTCATTAACACAGGTAAATAAATTGGAGCGATTTCAGAAATGATCTGCATAGTAGAATTATCTTCCTCACGTGATAAGTGTAACAAACCATTTTTGTGTGACTGGTTGCACACCATACTAGCATCGTAATCATCAGGAGAAATGAACAAGAATGCTAGTATAAAAAACAAATGAAACCAGTTAGGGTGAAACAGGTGAAGAAGAATTTGATTCATCAAATAATCCATGCATCCACTGACGCTTAAGAGGGTTTTAGGTGCGATGAAGAAAAATATTAACATAAAAATATTTGCAAGAAGGATGAGGAGATGATTGTTTTCAAAAGAGTGCGATAGGTATGACTCCTTTGGCCAAAGATAATATTTAGGATAATAAACTTCAAAATTCAATGATTTTATGAGAGATACACATTCCAAACCGAAGTTTGATACAAGAGACTTGCATGAAGATAAAACATCCTGAACCTGATAAAAAATCAGATTTGGAAAATTCGAAATATGGTATATGGATTGCCAAATATATTTCAAAAAAGAATTTACATTGAGTGAAACTGTTTGGAGAGAAGAGTTTTGCGAAGAAAACCAGATCTGACTTGATTCAGGGGTCTTACTAGAGCTGAGAGATCTCAAAACAACCGTCAATGGAAGTTGAAGTGCCCAGACCCCGAAACTTTCCAAAATTATAAAATCACATCCCGAAGATTGAAACAAATCGCGCACTATGTGAGGATAGATGCTTTTACTGATCTCAATGAGATCACTATTAACTGGGTGGAAACAATCTCTATCACTGAATTGATTAGATTTTTTAGCGTCAAAAACCATATTAATCAAGTTAAAAGATTCCTATGATCGCATATTTGAAGATGTATGAAACGAGAGAATGTCATGAGCAATCTAGTTTGGAGAGTTGTCTTCGTGCAAGAGAAAATATGATAAGGGATGGAAAGAGTACTAAATGACCTGATTTTTTTCATCCTCATCATGCATAATATCATCACCTTGTGTCAATTGAGAAGTTAACTCATGCAGTGAAGTAGTTGGAGAGCATGGGATATCTTCACCGCATGAAGGTGCAAAAAAAACAAGGGAGCGCGAGGGATAGTGGGATGAAGAGGAAGTTTCAACAAGAGAATTTTATTTGACCGAAACATATTCTAGATTTAATCTTTAAATTTTTCATGAGAAAGTGAAAGATAAGCTGATGCGCTTGGGAATTAATCATTGATAAGTTGATCCTCACTGGAATGATTGTTTCCTATGGCTGCGGATTGATCAGAAGAACTGATTGCATTTGATTCACTACCGAGATTAGTAGAATGAGGATCATCCAAGAATGGAAGCACGCCATCATCACATGGAGGGTTTTGGAAAATATAAGAAATATTGAAAGCATATTCGCCTTCCTTCTCTACCTGTGTAATGTGACTGTATTGCATCTGAACCACAATTTGAACAAACAATGTGAAAATCAAGAGAGTGTGAAATAATAGCGGGTGGAATAGATTGATCGGGTGGACCACAATAAAAAGAGTCATGGCATGGAGATGGTAGAGGATAATGGAAATATGAATAATATTCCATACTAGATTTATGAATAACAACATCATCTTGCAGAATGGAAGAGTCAGTCTTCACAAGGGGCTTCATGAGTCGATATGGAATCTACTCCATTGAATCTGAATCATGAAAAACATAGGAAGAATGAGAAGATAGATTAGGAATTTTATTTGTGGATTTTTCAAAATTTATCACCATTGCAGAGAGGAACCCTCATCAGGACTGGAAAAGGGGGAGAAAAAAGAATAAAAGGAGCAGTAAATTCCTCCTCTGAGATTAGAGGTGTCTCATGATTCACAAGAGTTGGGGAAGTAGGAAAATTGGGGGGTTCAGGCTCACTGTGTGAAGAGATAAGAACCAAGTGCTCAAACTATTGTTTCAAGAAATCCTGATTCATGTCTTCTTCAGAAATTTCAAAGCAAAGGTGGATGAATCAATTAGAAAAATCTTCCATTGATTCATCAGACTTCATTATTAAGAGATTGATTATTTTACAAACATATTGGTAATTATACCTGTCAAAGGATTGATGGAGCTCCATGAGGAAATGGATGGAAGTAGTGGGAAAGGTATGGCACCATTGATTAACAAAAACTTCAAGGGCGAGGAAGAATCACACAAGCAAACTCTTCACCATTGATTTTGTAAAATTCACAAAAATTAAGAAAATCAGAAATGTGCTCAGCTATGGATGTTCCATCCTCACCATCAAACTTTAACTGGGACAAGTGATTGAGAGGCTCATTGGGGATTGAAAATCGATAAAGGGAAAAATTAGAGAAATACCCGAGATTAAGATTTGTGTATGAGTCATTTTATATAAGATTTTCAAAATATATTCAACAGACTCAGCTTGTGACATGACCCTCCTTCTAGTGCCATTATTAACGGTGCTAGAAATTTATCAACCAAGGGGTCTCCCTGATGTGAATTCCCAACTAGACCTCACACCGTCTGGAGTAGGATCCCAATCCAGAATATCGACCTGATTTCCATATATTCTTATATATTTTCCTTGAATCTAATTGTTAGCAAGAGAGAGGGGTGCACATGCGCCTTCGAAAAGAAAGGAGGGTGTGCTTGGTGAGTGTTCTATCGTATGTGTGTCAAGGTTATTCTACTGCGGGGGAAAAGAGAAGTGATTCTCTAAGAGAGAGGTAATAATACCACCTAGGAAGAGACACACATGAACCGAAGGATTCCATCTAACATCCAGTGGAATAGTCAGCAAGGGATGCGACAATCATTACACACAATAATTTGAGAAGGATATGCCTAATATCTTGCCGAATAGTCCACAAGGATGGTACAACAATTAAAACCCTTAAACCACTTTATCAACAAGATAAACACTAAAATAACTGAAATAGTTAAAATATATTAGTACATGTAACATGAAATATAAACATCTGCAGAATAGTCTTACAAATATTCATAAGTCATGCATGAAGAACGTGCTGGCCTTGAAGGATTTTGTTATTAAGTAAAATTTTCAAGACATATGTACAATGAACATCACTAGCTCCAATAGTGGAGCGTTGGAGCCATTCCTTGCTCCAAAAAAGAACTATTTTATATCTTTAATGCTTTGTTGGTGGAGCCAAGGTGAAAAATTCCTTTTCTCATACAGAGGGAGTATATATAATCAAGGGCGACTCTTTGACTACCCTCATGACTATTTGACTTCCCATGAATTTTCAATTACATGAATCTTTACATTCCATGTGTGTCCTTTGGAATTCCACTTTAAAATACACTTTGAATACAATATACAATGGTCCACCATAGTGATGTGGCATATGAACACTCATGACATGACACTGCTGACATGGATTTCTTGATGAAATATCAATGTCAAGCCACTGATGCTGCTGAAAGTTGAGTGTCTTCATGAAAGAGATTTCCTTTGTTCCTCTGCATGCCTTGGTGGTAAGGAGTATCCAATTATCTCAAGTCTTGGATGGTGGTCGCAAATTAGTGTCCTTTCGCTTTCTTTTGATTAATCATATTGTGAGTTCAATTGCAAGAGTGTCTTCGATCATGCTTCCCTCCTTCCTTCCTTCCTTCATCATCTCAGCATGACATGCTAGATTACCTATTCCTAAAATTCACTCATGATGAGACAACATAAATATGAAAAAACCTGGCCAAAGATAATGCATTCTGATCCATGAATTGAACCCAAATGATCTAATGGATCAGTAAAGTGCTCAAAATTCAAAGTGTTTTAAAGTGCTTGAAACCAATGCCAAAACAAAGATCTCATCACCCTAAATTCAACGCTTCTAGAATCACTACAAACCGATATCGTATGCTCCCGATATCGTGTTCTGACCATTTTCTCAAACAACTAAAATTTTTAAAGTTGGGTTGTAGATATGCCCATTCAGCAGTTAGTACACTGACTAGGCATGTGACTGGGAATATTGATTTTGTATTTTCGGGCTAGTGGTTGGTTGACAACTGTCTCATTTTGGTTCAATCGTGAATGGAGGTTTTTGATTGGTTGAGGGTCGAATAATGGTGGAGAACAACGTGGGCCAATTTCTTGTTGCCATGTGGCCTCCTGACATCATTGTAAAATTTTTTATGGGTCAGACTGGGCTTGGCAGGGTTTAAATGATGGACCTACCGACTGGCAACATGGTGCTCCACCATTCCACCACAAGTTTTTCTTATTGTTTATAGTTCACATTGCATATTTAAAGCTTCTTTGGTGGTGTTAGAGCTCTATAATTTATAATATTGGCAAGACTAAACAATAAAGCATAACATCAAAGTCGCTTGAAGCCTAAGATCTAGCCCTCCTAGACTCAGAGTGAGATCGCTCTATTAGATTTATATTTGTTTGAGTTTACTGATGTTAGGCTAGTTAAATTGATTGTAAGAATTGTTTGTTTGACTGTTCTTGGTTGGATACAAGGGGTCTTTCCTAAATAGTTTCAATTGGGCTATGGAGTCAAAATAGGCTGGGTGTACACATCAAATTTCAGAGAAAATGCAAGGCAAGCTGAATGCGAATATTGGTGGTTATAGCTGAGTGGAGTTATAGGATGAAGAAAAGTGCTTTCAGTAATTCCTTACGAGAAACCAAGAGTTCTTAAATAATACATCAGAAGAAAACATTGAAATGTAAAGACAATCAGAATTAAGGTACTCTGAAACAACAAATCTTAATCTAACCTTACTATTTTACAAATAGAATTATAAATGAAACATGTGAAGAGACTATAGTGGGAAAAACATTAAACATGAATGAGGAAAAACATCAGCAGAACACACAACAAATGAATCTTGCAGAATGTCTCTTTATTGATGCTCCAACGTGAAAAATATGAATACTTGCAAGGAAATTTTTTTACAAAACCAGGGTCCAGCCCTTGTTACAAAATGAAAACTTGTATTTAAACTATTTACACCGGCTTGCCGTTATCGAAAGGGGAATCGGTTCATTTAATATACGAGTAACTGAAAATGGGTCTATGCATTTCATGCATGAACACATGTGATTGTTTCTAGAAATATGTTCAAAGTAGAAGTGGAAGTGTCCCTTCATTGGAATGGCCCTCTGGCAGGTGCCCGATGTCCTTATGGAGCCGTTATCTGACACTGTGGCAGTTTTCCATGCCAGCGGATCTGATACACTCGATGCGCTAACATTGACAATTCACTGAGCTGCCAGCTTCATCACTAAACTGAGTTTTCATCCTTCCTGGGGCATGAATAGATTTTCCCAACTGTTTAGAGTCGCGATCTTGGTCCTGTTCAGGTTTTTGTAGACTTCATCAGTCTCGGTGTACTTTACGAATGCGGGTTTCAACTGAAAAATGTGTTTCACCTCATGCTGTATGAATACATCGTTGCTGATGGCTTCATAGAATGCTTTCCCGGTCATGGTGTTATTTAGATTCGTGAGCTTTGCTGTGTCCTCAGATATCTCTGTGAGACTCTTTAGATAATCAGTCCTGGGCATTAGTTTATTTTTGATGAAAAACAAGGAAGGCAAGCCTCTTTTGTTCAATGGCTCAATCCTGCTAACAAACCTACTCACCCCAATCTCCAGTTGATGGCATCTTTCTTCTAGCTATGTGACCAGACTCTTCTTATTCAACACCCTTTTAACCTCAAGAACATAAACTGTTCTATCAACCACTTCTAGTTGCTCCAATTCATGGCTTCTCTTGGAATTTAGAAATTTGATGATCTTGTTGGCAGTTTGGGGCTTTTCTCCAAGTTCCTCATTGGCTTTATCAATGGAAATCTTCACTACATCAATTAGATCCCTTTGTTAAAAAATTTTCTGAATGGAGGGCCATATATCGTTTACAGACTCAATTATATCCAACCATATAATTTGTTTCACCCTTCCCATCATGTAGCCGATTGAGGATTCCCGAAGAGACTTCTGCAAACTCTCATTTAGATTTTTGCTAATGTGAAACTCTATGGCATGTGCAGAGTCTTTGCCTTTGATTTTCTCTAGTAGGTTGCTGAGTTGATTCTGCATCCTTTTGATCTCTGATGACTGTAAAGACATGTTATCCATTGGCTTGGGTAGCTGCTCAGTACTTTCCGCTGGTGCTCCTGTGGATGTTGTAGCTGCTGGGATCACTGTGAGAGGAACCGCTTGTAGGGGGATCGTGGCTTTAGCTGATTATTTTACTACTCCCTTCACTGCATCCCATATTTCTTTCTGTCTTTCTTTGATCAATACCCATCTCATCCTCCATTTTCTTGATCTATTCTATTTGTTCAACAATTAATTGTAGCATTTATGCTTTCTGTGTTTCAATTGCTTCTATATCCTTGGCCATAGGGTCTTCTGTTACTTGCATCTTAAGCTGTCTCCTCAAAGTATCTATGTCTATATTCTTTTGCCTCACCAGGGTTTGTGCCACTGCTATGTTCGATGGATTTTATCCGAGCTGTATCACTAATTCTTCCAGAGATTTTATCCTTGAATCTTTGGCCATGGCGGAGACCTTTTCCAACTTTAATTGTGACTGTGCGTTGGAAAAAGTAACTTTTAGTTTTGAGAGGATCATGGCTGTGATAGTTAGGGTGGAGGATATAATTTCCCCAATATGATTGTGCATCTCCATCTGGTCTATTGGGTGGATTTTCTTTGCATCAAACTCAAAGGATGTCTCCTTTTAGTCTACTGCACCTTTGGGCTGAGGAATTTGTGCCTCCAAGAATTCCATCCTCATTCTTCCCTTATCATAGTCAAAGGCTGATAGGAGTCTTGAGAACCTCATTCCTTCTCTTGATCTCCCTGAATGTGTCATAGATGTCTTCCTCCTCTTGTTTTGTAGTGGAAGTGGATGTGGGAGTTTGCACATTCTGCTGTTGGAATGGGACAATGGCAGAGGATGTGGAGAAGATCGGGTGGCCACCTGCTGAAGATGAACTTGGTGAATCCCAAATTATGATGATAGTTTGCTAGGTCTCCTCATTTCCTTGATCAAGGCCCATGTTGATCTTGTCTCTCTTCCTATATTTCATTTTGATCTCCTTAGTGGAGGAATCGATGTCCATGTCTGTTGGATCCTCCATGGTCCTCTTACTTCCTGTTTCCCTTTCAGGATCCTTTCCTTTGTCATCTTGAACTCCTGCTGCTTTCTTCTCTTGTGGAGTTGGTGTTTGGATTCCTAAAGTAGAGATGACTTGCTCTTCAGCCTCTAGGAGTGTGTTTGCCACCCATTCTTCTTGGTTTATCTACTTCTCTATATCCAGTCTGTGGGTATGTGTGTAGGGTGTGGACTTGTTTTCCACCCTATTCTTAGAGATTATCCCCATTGGATCATAGGAACAGGTGAAACTGTGTGTGAATTTCATCTCTTTCAGTATTTTATTTGCCTCTCCCCCTGCTGCCCTGCTGTTGCAGATGAATGGGCTGCTTTGGGATTTGATCCTGAATTATGACTTCTTCTTGGCGGAAATGAAATACACCTCATCAACATATATCATTTTCCTAATATTCTCAAGGGAAAATATCCTCATGGAGAGGTATTTGGGTAGTTTATAGGGGGCCAATTCACTGCCTTAAACCCTGAACTCTGTGTAGTTCTGGTAGAGATACCAGTCTGTTGTCCTGACCTGCTCTGTCAACTGCATCACTTTCTTGATTTCCTCACTGACCTTGGGCTTTGTGGTGCTACTGAGTGCATTGATTGCTGGATGAAAAAATAAGTCTAAAAATCTCTTGTATGAATAGTCTTCGTGCTCCTTTCTTAATAGATTTGTCCAAAAAATGACAGATTGGGATTGAGAGTCTTCCCCTTGCTTTATCATGTCGAATTTGAACTTGCTGGATTGAAAATAGGTAAACATGTACACCAACACAAAGGTGTATTTGAATACCTCCTTCTGTTTGAAAATTCAAGAACTGATCATGGACTGCATCAGCAAGGAACTGAGCATAGTTGAACATAACAATGTGCTTGGCATTTGTAGAGAGGATAAACAAAAAACCAATTATGGCTTAATCTATCCATTGATCATTATGATAACCTAACAAATAAGATAGGGTAGTGACAATGTGCTGGGTTCTTTCTGTGAATGTGGATGATGGATATGGGGGATTTGTCGTAGGCATTGGTGCATTGGGGTCCATGAAAAGCTCCAAGGCTTTGGCCCTGCTGGAAAAATCTAATCCCTGGTATAGTCCTATCAGGGCTTCATATGAAAAAGGGACAATGTTCTCAATAATGGGGGCCTGTAATCCCTTGAATGGATGGGGCATTTATATGAAACAAAATATCGCCTGTAGGGATCACTATGGCTCTTTGCTTAATGTCATAGACTGACACTTCATAATTAGCTTAGGGCAGCTATGGGTTATAGGGAAGATGTAATGTGGAAGCTTGGTCCTCCACAAGTTGATACCATCTATAGACATTGATCTTGTTGAGGTCTGACTTTGTCTCGTGGATCTTGTAATTGCTCTCAGCCAAGGGAATATGGTCCAAGTCTACTTGGGGGTAGACCATGGGATTGAAAGGCTACTGATATGCCTTGGGAGGCATGATTTGATTTTTCACTCTCTGTTTCACTTGCAATGGAGAATGGGCTGCAAGAGAAGGGGAATACAGAAGGGAGAAACGATATGAATTGACACTAGGGAAGGGGTAAGACCGAAGGGGATTGAGATTGGAAATGAAAAATTTGAAACGAGATTGTAACCAGGCTTACCGAGCGCTAGTTGTTCCATATTTGATGTGAAATTCACCCTTCGGCCAATGTAGCTAGTCATGATCTCTTTTGCAGATGCCTGTGAATGTCACAACTTGTAGTAATTAAACCGAAACATCAAATGGAAACAATAGTGCCACGATGAATTCTGGTTTTAACATGTGGCTGGAGGATTCCCGTTGAGTTGGCGTGGGTCCATTGGATAACGACCTGACCATTCATGGTGCAACCATGCTATTGGTGGAAGGGGATTTGATGGGGTGAAGTGGACAGGTGATGGAGGATGCGGGGCAACAACATTGGAAATGGTCACAGGGAGACAACGGTTTGGGGAACAACGTAAACAAATTTTCATAGGGTGGCTTAGGTGGTAAGAGGTAATAGAGAGGGGGGGGGTGTGAAACGGTGGGAGCGTGACACGTGGAGGGGTAGGTGGTAATGGATACTGCCCATTTTGTACCCCCCCTGTCTTTGTTAACGTTCGATAGCTGAAGGGGGGCTGAAATGAATTGAGGGCCATGGATGGTGAGGTGAGGGGCAAGGATGGATGGTAAGGTGAGAGATGTTTAGGGTTGATGGGACTATGGGCCAGGGTGAGGGGATGAGCGCCAGGAGGAAAACATGATGGGGCGAGGAGAAGGGACATCATACTTTAGAGGATTTAGATGTGTGTGGAAGAGGTGAACCTTAAATATTGCGAAGTGTGAAGTGTGGGTAAATGGGAGGGCCCCACAGCTATCGCAGATCACACTTTGAGGAATTCAGTTATTAGTAATAAGGGAAAACCTTAAAACTTGCGAAGTGCGGGGAAATGGGAGGTGACATGGAGGGAAGGTGGGGCTTGACCACAACCCACAGATCACAAAATTTAATTTGAAGGATTAGAAGTAAAATCTAAATGGTGCGAAGTGCGAAACGCAGGGGGAAAAGAGGTGACGGTGGGGCTCGACCATAGCTCGCAGATCGCAAACTTTAACTTGAAGGATTAGAGGTAAACTATAAACGTTGTGAAGTGAGAAATGTAAGGGGGAAAAGAGGTGACGTGGAGGGAAGGTGTGGCCCGACCGCAACCCGCAAATCGCAAAATTTAACTTGAAGGATTAGAGGTAAAATATGAATGGTGATAAGTGCAAAACACGGGGGAAAGGAGGTTTCATGGAGGGAAGGTGGGTCCGCCCGTAGCCTGGGGATCACAGACTTTACCAGTTTCTTCTAGTGCTATCCTTTTATACTTGCGAAGTGCGATTTTGGTGCTTGGCAAGACTTGTGCAATGCTTCAAATGAAATAAAATTCGCCTCAAATTATTTTGAAGTCACCCTTTCATTTTTTCCTTTCGTTTCTCCCTTTTTTCAGATATACCTACCCGAACTACTGATCTAGCATTTTTTGTCCTTTGTAGGGTGCATTTAGAATTTCAGACCATGAACATTTTCTTTTAAAATTATAACCTAACCCCTATCCGTTATTTCTCCTATTGGTCCAGATTAAGCTGTTGAACCAATCTCATTTTGTACCTATCCACTGATAAGCCAAGATTAAACAGTTTGGAAAATCTTTATTTTCTAACCTATCAACAAAAATTGAAAGCTGTCCAATCATGATTAAACTGTATCACTGGACATACCTATCTAAAGAGTAGTGGAATTTGGATTTGCAACACTTTCAATTTTTTTTTTTTTGGGTTCTTTCCTTTTTCCCCTTTTTTTTTTTTCTCTTTTCATTCTTTTCTCTTTTACTTTTTTTCTTTTTCTTTTTCTCTATTTATTTATTTTTTTATAATTATTTTTTTATTTTTTAATTTGAAATCATTTGAATTTTGAAAAGCCTTTCAATAATGAAAACGTTGCACGAAATATGAGTATCTAAACACCTTGAGATCCTATAATTTATAGGGTACTAACAATGGCTCTAGCTGTGGATGGAACTTCTTGAAAAGAAGTGTCAAGAACTTGAGACCAGTAGCCTTGGATGCTCTCTTTTCTGCACATTTTTAACTGCTTTCCTTTCTTTTCAACATATTTCCTTTCTATTTTTGTATCTGCTCATTGAACTAGGCTTAGGGCCTTCACTATGAGCTTCAACCTCATCCAATGAATTATTGAAAACCATAAGACTGTGGCATTTACAATGATGAAAATTTAACCTGAGTTTAGAAAAAATAATGTTTAGCATCCTGCCATTGACAGGACCTCCAAATACTTTGGTACCATCCAACCCTTTGAGAAAGTAAGCATTATTTCCCTTGAAAGCATGAATGATGTATGGACCTTGCAAAAGATTGTCGAACTTTCCATGCTTGCCTTTATCCTCTCTTATGGAATCCCATTTCAGAACCTTGTCAGCTAGATTGAAATCACTGGCCTTGGTTCTATTGTCAAAGATATTTTTGATATTCTCTTGCATCACTTGGGTTTTGTTCTAAAGCTCTTCTCTGGACTGCTACAACTGAATGATGTCATTAATCCTCCTTTGAATGTCATTTGGTTCAGCTTGAACCTCTTGGATTATCTTCATCACTGGGACTCCCAAGGAAGAAGGAAACACTACATCCATTCCATAAACCAATTGGTATGGAGACATGCCAATTGATTTCTTTGTGGTGAGCTTATCAGCCCACATAGCATTAATCAACTTATTATGCCATGATTTATTGTTATCCTCCAGAAGCTTTTTGATGATGTTCACCAGGATTTTATTTGAAGATTCAGCCAGTCCATTACCTTGAGGGTAGTAGGCTGTTGAATGCCCCAATGTTATATGATATATGTGGCAGAAATCAATCATCTTTTTGGATCTGAAGGCTGCAACATTTTCTGTCATGATTTTCCTAGGACAAACAAATCTAGAAAGGATGTTGGTTTCTAGGAATTTTATGATGACAGAGTTAGTGGCATTGCAAGAAGGGGTGGCCTCTATCCATTTGGTGAAATAGTCTGTAGAATTAAGGATCCATTTGTGTTGAGCAAAGGACGAAGGGTGAATTTCTCCTATGAATTCTAATCCCCACTGTTGGAAAGGGATTTCTACAGAAATAGGTTTTAGGGGAAAGGGAAATAGCTTCCTCTTTCCTTCAAAAATTTGACATTTATGGCTGGCAGTAACCATCTTATGGACATCAGGAAAAATGGTGGGCCAATAAAAACCAGCTCTCATGATTTTTTTAGCAGTGGTTTTCCAGTAGAGGTGGCCACCACAATCACCTCCGTGGAACTCTTGCATTAACCTATCTGCATCATCCTTTAATAAAAATTTAAGAAAAACACCTCCAATATCTTTCTAATACAAAACGTTTTCCAAAATGCAGAACCTAAAAGCTTTGAGTTTTTGAAATCTAGCCTTTGTTTGAGATAAACCAGGAGGAGGATTTAGATTAGTTAGTACATACAAAATATCAGCATACCATAGAGAATTCATGAATTCTTCATCAATCAGTGGAGTTTCCAGTTCCTCTTGATCATCTAATGCATGTACCATGTTGATGTCTAGTGTGTGTAAATTATATTCTGCCATCAATTCATCTAGTCCTTGGCCTTTGATCAACTTGGTAGGCCTGATTTCCAAATCGTACTCTAGGATCACTGCAATCCATTTCCCTCTTTTTCCATCAGGACCGTTTTGTGTTAGAATGTCTTTGACCACTGCATTTGGAACATAAGCAATGATATGTGAATGTAAAATATAGACTCTAAAATATTTAAATGCTTTAACCAATGCAAAAGCCTATTTTTCCATGATATTATATTTCAAGGATGCATCTCTTAATGCCTTGCTAAAAAAGGCTATTGGCTGTTCTTGTCCTTCACTTTTTTTCTGTAACAAGACAAAAACAATAGTATGTTCAGAGGTAAAATAAAAGATCATGAAATCTTTGGAGAAATCCAGGTGGATTAGTACTGGGGCCTTTGTCAATGCTAGCTTGAACAATTCAAAAGACTGCTTCAATTCTATGGTCTACTTTATTTCTGATCCTTTCTTTAGCATGTTAGTTATGTTCCTCAAAAGTTCTGCCAAGTTAGGTATAAATCTCCTTATGAATTTGATTTTACCAATGAAGGATTGGAGTTCTTTCAAATTTCTGGGATGGATGATTTTCAATATTCCTTCAGTTCTGTTGGGGTCAATTTTGATTCCCTCCTTAGAGATAATATGGCCTAAAATTTTTCCTTCTTCTAAGCCAAACAATGTCTTCTTAGGATTCAGGGAGAGTCCAAATTTTTTTCATTGTTCGAAAACCATTCTCAAGTGTGTTAAATGTTCTTCATCAGTTTTAGAAAACACAGTGCTGTCATCCAAATAAATCACAACAAAGTGGCCAATATTGTCAGCAAATGTAATGTCCATGGCCCTTTCAAAGGTAGCTCCAACATTCATTAGCCCAAAGGGAATTTTCACATACACGAAAGTCCCCCAAGGAGTTGTAAAAGCTGTCTTATCTTGGTCATCAGGGTGTACTAACACTTGATTGTAACCAGAGAAACCATCTAACAAAGATATCCTACTAGAACCCACTACCCTTTGTAGTATGTGATCCATCTTAGGTAAAGGGTAGTTATCCTTAAGAGATACCTTATTAAGGTTTCTGAAGTCAATGCAGAGTCTAATCTCGCATGTTTTCTTCCTAGTTGGGACAATATTGGAAACCCATTGGGAGTACCTAAGTGGCATTATGATTTTTGCTTCATACATATTTTTAATATCTCTCAACTAAAGGCATTAAAACAAATTTATTCTTCGTAATTTTCGCCTAAATGGATTTCGATTTTTTTTAATTGGAATCTTGTGCTGAATGATGCTGGTATCATAGGATTTCAAATCCTCATAACTCGATGCAAACACATTGGTAAATTTTTTAATAAGGCTATATATTTTTTCTTTGTAATAGTAGGCAGAGATTTAGATAGTTTGATGATTTTGGGGTTCTGCTCTGTGCCTATATTACATTCCTCAATGTCTGTTTCAGTTGGCTCTATTTTGGGTTTTTTGGCCACATCATTAAAGTCAAATAACTCTTCTAAAGGGACTAGCCCCCTAGGCAGATTATTGTCTTTACGTTGGAGTATTTCAAATTCCTCTTTTTCCAGGTCTCGTTGTTTATCATTATTATATACAGTGTTGTGAAATGAAATATTTTTAGTAGTATTTACATCTAGAACAATGTTTTCCAGAACAATAGATTGTGTTTCCTCAGTAGTTTGTGCCTTGATAAAATTGTCTCCCTCACAATCCATATCCACATTACTATTTTCAAATTCATCTCTAGATTGCAGGAAGCTCTCAATTTGTTTATCACTACCAAAAAATTTCCAGTATCTCATGTTGTCTGGTACTGCGGGGCGATGTTTGACTTCAATTGTGTGCTGCTTGTTTGGGTGAGGTAGTTTACAGGTGCTTTCTGAAACAACTAGGAAATTGGCTAGGACATTTTGGTTTTTGGGAATGACTTCCAAACCATATTCATTTAAGGTACTCAAAAAATCTAGGACAACATTTCTGTAAGCTCTCATTCTAAGGTGTTTGGCTGCATATATCCCTTTAACCTGTTTAATGACTAGCTCAGAATCACCCTGCACAGAGATCCTCCTTGCTCCTAATATTTTCAACATTTGTAAGCCCAACATCAAGGCTTCATACTCGGCAATGTTGTTTGTGCACTGGAAGTTTAATTTGTATGAATGACCCTGTGTGCTGTTGTCTCTGTGTTATACACCCAGATTCCTGCCCTAGACCCAGCTTGGCTACATGAGCCATCAAAATTCATGTTCCAAAGAGGTTCAGGGGCATGTTATGGTTGCTATGTTTGGGTTTGGCTGTTAGTGTTTTTCGTGGGATCATTTTCTACTTGGGAAGTCTGTGAATGAGCGATTCCATCATTATACAAAATGAAGGAATCTAGGTCAGTGTGAACATAGTAGAAAGGGTAGTTGTGAGGCTTTTCTTGGGTACTTACCATGTACTTCATCAGTGTTTCTCTATAAAGCTTCCTCGATTAACCAAACACCGGAATGGTAGCATAAGTTGTCTAGGTGCAGAGTTCCTTGTAATCCCCCCCCCCCCCCATGAGAGAGATAAAAGCATGCAGTATTTTGGGGGAATGTCTGCCACAAAGATATCCATCACTAAAATATTTGAAGGTATTTGAGCTAGAGTGATATAGAGGTCCTTGATCAGGCCTAGGCACTTAACTTTTCAAGAATCAAAAGAGTATAAATCCCTGTAGGGTCTAGTGATTTTGAGGCTGAGTTTCTCCATGACTGCTTGGGGCATTAGGTTGTGTGAGGCACCAAAATCCAACATGGCGTTATGTAGTATTTTATCATGAATATTCAAACTGACATAAAAAGGGGGGACCCCTCCTTCTTGTGGTTTGCCATCAACCTCTGGCCCAAAAAAGAGCTGAGGCTGGTCATCACTCAAATTGACAGTGTCTGTAATCTCCCCTATATTTAACACTTTTAGGACCTGAGATCTATAGACATTTTTGCTGAGAAATTTAGTGAGAGGGACATAAATCTTTACCTTCGCAATTTCGCTCCCAATACTGAAGGGTGTTTGATTTCTCAGTAGGTTTGACGTATCTATCCTTTAAACCTTTGTTATTTGGTTAACTTCAGTTTGTTTGCTTGTACTAGGGATGTCCTTCTGAGGGTTTCTGGTAGGAACATCTAATGGTTTCTTGGAACTGTTCTCTATGTTTTTCTTTTATGAATTATTTAATTTTTTCTTAGTGTTTTTAGTCATTTTCTTAACTTAGAATTCAGATACTTTCTTGGTGGAGTTCTCTGAATTCCATTTATTTAGTTTTGGAAATTCTTTTTTCTCCTTAAGTTGTATTGTCTGTGGACTTCCAAAATGGCATCCTCAAAGCCCAGTTTGTAGTCATAAGATTCTTTGGGTTTGAGGTCAGGTTGGGCTAGTGAGAACAAGTCCTGCTCTTCTTCAAAGAGGAAGACAAAATCCTCTTCATTGATTCCCATAATATTTATATGATTTTCCTCCTCTTCCTCCATTATCCCTTTGTTATCATCAAACATAATTTTCTTGAAAGGGAGGCCCGATCTGCTGGTCAGGACCCCTATGCTCTCTCTAGCTAATTTGTGGAGGGGTTCTTCTCGGGTTTTGATTTCTGTTTTCAGGTGCCGGTTGGTTTTCTATGGGTATTTCTCTTTCATTCAAACTAATCCTCTCCATCATCCTTTCCATAGTCCTTACCAAGTTATCAATCTTGGTATCGAATGTGGAAGCGATAGGCTCTTCTCTTATGGTGACTCTCCTCTCAGTCCTGATCCTGGGCCTTTTAGCTAACAAGTTAGCCTCTACACTCACAACATTCTTCTGCATTTCCTCTAAGGTTGATGAGTCTATTTCCCTAAGCTGATAGGCCATGTCTGGGTCAAATCCATCGAGGAAATTAAGTAGGAATATCCTTGAGGGTGGTCTCATATTAGTAGGGAGTGCATTGTATAAGTTGTTGAACCTAGTACAATAGTCTTGCACACTCCCTTCGGGGGATATTTTGATAGTTTCATACTCTGATAGAATTTGTAGTGGGTTCTTCTTGAATTCCCACCTACGGATAAAAATTTGGTGGAAAGCAGGGATATCATGGATACTATTAGCAGTTAGGTCCTTAAACGATTTCTTGACCTCACCCCCTAAACTATGGGAAAACATTCTCAACTGGACACTGTCATCATCAATTTCTCGCAAGTCGAAATAGTAATTCATCTTATCAATGTGTTGTGCTGTCGTAGGACCAATGCTGTCAAACTGGGGAATCTTGGATTAGTAGTCTTGGGGCATAGGGGGTAATGGGACTGGTAGCACCAATGGGTCATATCATGCTACCACGACTGGTGGAGGTGGTGGAGGAAGATGAACGGTGGATGAAGGTGGATGGGTGGTGGTGTGGAGTATGGAGGGATGAAAAACTGTAAAGTCAGTCCAATTCTGAGATTTGGTTCTGAATAGACCTGGTTAGAACTGCAAATTAAATTGAATGTCTTGCAAAGTGACAAAGCTATCAAGTAAGGAGCTAGATCTATGGAGAACCCTGCTATTGGTTGGACTTTCTGTTCTGGGAAGTTTCCTCAATATTTTTCTCAGGATTATCTACAATAGGAGGAGGATTTGGATCTGTATGGGATCTGGTGGATATTATTTTGGGAGCCAGAACTTAGCTCAAAATCATAGAAAACTCATTATTGAATATTGAAAAAAAAAATCTTTAAGAGAAAGTTGTATCATTTAGTGTTTTTTAGCTGGGGTTTCTGAATTCGAGTGAAAATTAAAAAATTCTATCTATGTCCCCAGTATGGTAGCCATATGTTAGCACTCTATAATTTAGAATATTGGCAAGACTAAACAATAAAGTGCAACATCAAAACCGCTTGAAACCTAGGATCTAGCCCTCTTAGACTCAGAGAGGGATCTCTCAATTAGATTTAGATTTGTTTGAGTTTACTAATGTTAGGCTAGTTAAATTGATTGTAAGAATTGTTTGTTTGATTGTTCTTGGTTGGATAGAAGGGGTATTTCCTAAACAGTTTCCATTGGGCTATGGAGTCAAAATAGTCTGGGTGTACACATCAAATTTCAGAGTGAATGCAAGGCAAGCTGACTGCGAATATTGTTTTTTATAGCTGAGTAGAGTTATGGGATGAAGAAAAGTGCTTTCAGTAACGACTTAAGAGAAAATAAGAATTCTTAAATCATACATCAGAAGAAAACATCGAAATGTAAAGACAGTCAAAATTAAGGTACTTTGAAACAACAAATCTTAATCTAACCTTCCTGTTTTACAAATTGAATTATAAATGAAACACGTGAAGAGATTACAATGGGAAAAACATTAAACATGAATGAGGAAAAACATCACCAGGACACGCAACACATGAATCTGGCATAATGATCTCTTTATTGATGCTCTAGCATGAACAATACGAATACTTTCAATGAAAAGTGTTTACAAAACAAGGGTCAAACCCTTGTTATAGAATGAAAACTTGTATTTAAACTATTTACACCAGCTTTCCGTTGTCAAAAGGGAAATCGGTTCATTTACTCTAAGAGTAACTGAAAATGGGTCTGTGCGTTTCATGCACAAACACATGTGACTGTTTCTAGATAGATGTCTGAAGTAGAAATGGAAGTGTCCCTTCGTTGGAATGGCCCTTTGGTAGGTGTCTGATGTCCTTGTGGAGCCGTTATCTGACGCTGTGGCGGTTTGCTGCGCTGGCAGATCTAATACACTGGATGTGCTAACACTGAAAATTCACTGAGCTGCCAGCTTCGTCACTGAACTGAGTTGTCATCCTTCCTGGAGCATGCATAGATTTTCCCAACTCTCTGGAGTCGGGATCTTTTTCCTGTTCAGCTTTCTGTAGAATTCTTCAGTCTCAGTGTACTTTACGAGTTTGGGTTTCAGCTGAAAAATGTGTTTCACCTCATGCTGTATGAATACATCATTGTTGATGACTTCATAGAATGCTTTCATGGTCATGGTGTTATTTAGATTCACGAGCTTGGCTGTGTCCTAGGATATCTCTGTGAGGCTCTTTACATAATCAGTCCTGGGCATCAGTTTATCGTTGATGAAAAATAAGGAAGGCAAGCCTCTTTTGTTCAGTGGCTCAATCTTGTTAAAAAACCTACTCATCCCAGTCTCCAGTTGATGGCATATTTCTTATAACTGTGTGACCAGACTCTTCTTATTTAAAACCCTTTTAACCTCAAGAACAAAAGCTATTCTGTCAGCCACTTCCAGTTGCTCCAATTCATGGTTGCTCTTGGAATTCAGAAATTTGATGATATTGTTGGAATTTTGGGGCTTATCTCCAAGTTCCTCATTGGTTTTCTCAATGGAAATCTTCACTACCTCAATTAGATCCCTTTGTTCAAAAATTATTTGAATGGAGGGCCATATATCGTTTACAGACTCAATTATATCCAACCATATAATTTGTTTCACCCTTCCCATCATGCAGCCGATTAAGGACTCCTAAAGAGACTTTTGCAAGCTCTCATTTAGCTTTTTTCTAATCTGCAACTCTGTGGCATGTGCAAAGTCTTTCCCTTTGAGTTTCTCCAGCAGGTCGTTGAGTTGATTCCGCAACCTTTTGATCTTTGCTGATTGTAGAGACATGTTCTCCATTTCCTTGGCTAGCTGCTCAATACTTTCCCCTGGTGCTCCTGTGGATGTTGTAGCTGTTGGGATCACTACGAGAGGAACCGCTTATAAGGGGATCGTGGCTTTAGCTGCTTCTTTTTCTTCTCCCTTCACTGTATCCCTTATTTCTTTCTGTCTTTATTTTATCATTTTACCCATCTCATCCTCCATTTTCTTGATCTGTTCTGTTTTTTCAACAATTAATTGCAGCATTTCTGCTTTCTTTGTTTTAGTTGCTTCTATCTCCTTGGCCATAGGGTCTTCTGTTACTAGCATCTTAAGGTGTCTCCTCAAAGAATCTATGTCTGCATTATTTTTCCTCACCAGGTTTTTGTGCCACTGCTATGTTTGATGGATTGTATCCGAGCTGTATCACTAATTCCTCCAGAGATTTTATCCTTGAATATTTTGCCATGGCGGAAACCTTTTCCAACTTTAATTATGACTGTGCGTTGGACAAAGTAACTTGTAGTTTTGAGAGGCTCATGGCTGTGCTAGTTAGGGTGGAGGATATCATTTCCCTAGTCTGCTTGTGCATCTCCATATGGTCTACTGGGTCGATTTTCTTTGCATCAAACTCAAAGGATGTCTTCTTGTAGTCTGCTGCACCTTTGGGCTGAGGAATTTGTGCCTCCAAGAATGCCATCCTCATTCTTTCCTTCTCATAGTCAAAGGTTGATAGGAGTCTACTACAGGAGCTACTTGTTTGTTTCCAAAACTAATTGTAGGTGTTGGTCTTGAGAACCTCATTCCTTCTCTTAATCTCCCTGAATGTGTCATAGATGTCTTCCTCCTCTTGTTCTATAGTGGAATTGGATGTGGGAGTTTGCACATTCAGTTGTTGGAATGGGATGGTGGCAGAGGATGTGGAGAATATCGGATGGCCACTTGATGAAGATGAACTTGGAGAATCTCTAATTGTGATGATAGTTTGCTGGTTCTCTTCATTTCCTTGATCAGGGCCCATGCTGATCCTGACTCTCTTCCTATATTTCATTTTTAACTCCTTAGTGCAGGAACCAATGTCCATGTCCATTGGATCCTCCTTGGTCCTCTTACTTCCTATTTCCCTTTCAGGATCCTTTCCTTTGTCATCTTGAAATCCTGCTGATTTCTTCTCTTGTGGAGTTGGTGTTTGGATTCCTGAAGTAGAGATGACTTGCTCTTCGGCCTCCTGGAGTGTGCCTGCCACCCATTCTTCTTGGTTCATGTACTTCTATATATCTCGTCTGTGGGTATGGGTGTAGGGTGTGGACTTGTTTTCCACCCTCTTCTTGGAGATGATCCCCATTGGATCATAGGATGAGGTGAAATTGTGTGTGAATTTCATCTCTTTAAATATTTTATTTGTCTCTCCCCTTGCTGCCCTACTGTTGCAGATGAATGGGTCGATTTTGGATTTTATCCTAAATTGTGACTTCTTCTTGGCCAAAACGAAATGCACCTCATCAACATCTATCATTTTCCTGATATACCCAAGGGAAAAGATCCTCAAGGAGAGGTATCTAGGTAGTTTATAGGGGTCCAATTCACTGCCATAAACCCTGATATCTGTGTAGTTCTCACAGAGATACCAGTCTCTTGTCTTGAACTGCTTTGTCAACTGCATCACTTTCTTGATTTCCTCACTGACCCTGGGCTTTGTGGTGCTGTTGAGTGCATTGATTGCTGGATGAAAAAATATGCCTACAAATCTCTTATATGAATAGTCTTCGTGCTCCTTTCTTAATAGAGTTGTACAAAAAATGACAGATTGGGATTGAGAGTCTTCCCCTTGCTTTATCATGTCGAATTCGAACTTGCTGGATTGAAAACAGATAAAAATATACACAACCATAGAGGTGTATTTGATTACCTCCTTCTATTTTAAAATTCAAGAACTGATCGTGGATTGCATCAGCAAGGATCTGAGCATAGTTGAACATAATAGTGTGCTTGGCATCTGCAGAGAGGATAAACAAGAAACCAATTATGGCTTCATCTATCCACTGATCATTATGATAACCTAATAAATAAGATAGGGTAGTGACAATGTGCTGGGTCCTTTATGGGAAGGTGGATGATGGATATGGGGGATTTGCCGTAGGAACTGGTGCATTGGGGGCCATGAAAAGCTCCAAGGTTTTGGCCTTGCTGGCAAAATCTAATCCCTGGTATAGTCCTATGAGGGTTTCATATGAAAAAGGGACAATGTTCTCAACAATGGGGGCCTGTAACATCTCTTTAATGGATGGGGCATTTATATGAAACAAAATCTCGCCTGTAGGGTTCACTATGGCTCTTTTCTTAATGTCATAGGAAGACTGACACTTCATAATTAGCTCAGCGCAACTATGGGTTTTAGGGAAGATTTAATGTGGGAGCTTGGTCCTCCACAGGCTGATACCATCTTCTTTGTCAAGGAGCTTATCCTCGAGCCAATAGTAGACATCGAACATGTTGAGGTCTGACTTTGTCTCGTGGATCTTGTAATCACTGTCAGCGAAGGGAATATGGTCCAAGTCTACATGGGGGTAGACCATGGGATTGAAAGGCTGCTGATCTTCCTTGGGATGCATGATTTTCTTTTTCACTCTCTGTTTCACCTGAAATGGAGAATGGGATGCAAGATAAGTGGAATAGATAAGGGAGAAACTGTATGAATCAACATTGGGGAAGGGGTAAGACTGAAGGGGATCGGATCGGAAATGAAAAAGTTGAAACAAGACTGTAACCAGGTTTATTGAGCGTTGGTTGTTCCTTCTTTGCCGTGAAATTCACCCTTCGGCCAAGGTAGCTAGTCGTGATCTCTTTTGCATATCCCTATGAATATCGCAGCCTATAGTAATTCAATCGAAACAACAAATAGAAACAGTGGCGTCACGATAAATTCGGGTTTTAACATGTGGCTGAAGCGTACCTGTTGGGTTGGCGTGGGTCCATTGGATAATGAATCGAACATTCATGGTGCAACAACACTATTGGTGGAAGGGGATGTGACGGGGTGAAGTGGAAAGGTGATGGAGGATGCAACACAACGACATTGGCAATGGTCACAGGGCGATAATGGTTTGGGGAATGACGTAAAAAAATTTTTGGAGGGGGGCTTAGGTGGTAAGCGGTAATAGAGAGGGGGGGTACGAAATGGTGGGAGTGCAACACGTGGAGGGGTAGGTGGTAATGGATACTGCTCATTTCAGCACCCCCCCCCCCCCTTTTGTTAACGCGTCCAACGGTTGAATGAATTGAGGGCCGTGGATGGCGAGGTGAGGGGCGGAGATGGATGGTAAGGTGAGAGATGTTTAAGGTTGATGCGATGGGTTGATGGGACTATGGGCCTAGGTCAGGGGATGAGCGTCGAGAGGAAAACGTGATGTGACGAGGAGAAGGGACCTGATAACTATCACACATCGCACTTCATAGGATTTAGCTGTGCGCAGAAGATGTAAACCTTAAATATTGTGAAGTGTGAAGTGCGAGGAAATGGGAGGTGATGTGGCAGGGAGAGCCCCATGGCTATCATAGATCGCACTTTGGGGAATTCAGTTATTAAAAATAAGGGAAAAATTAATCTTGTGAAGTGCGAAGTGCTTGGAAATGGGAGGTGACATGGAGGGAAGGTGGGGCCCAACCGTAGCCCACAGATCGCAAAATTTAACTTGAAGGATTAGAGGTAAAATCTAAATGGTGCGAAGTGCGAAGTGCAGGGGTAAAAGAGGTGATGTGGAGGGATGGTGGGGCTCGAGTGTAGCCCGCAGATCACAAAATTTAACTTGAAGGATTAGAGGTAAACTCTAAATAGTGCGAAGTGCGAAACACGGGGGGAAAAGAGGTGACGTGGAGGGAAGGAGGGGCTCGACCGCAGCCCGTAGATCGCAAAATTTAACTTGGAGGATTAGAGGTAAATTCTAAATGGTGCGAAGTGTGAAACACAGGGGGAAAGGAGGTGATGTGGAGGGAAGGTGGGTCCACCCGTAGCTTGCGGATCGCAAAATTTACTAGTTTCTTCTAGCGCTATCCTTTTATACTTGTGAAGTGCAATTTTGGTGCTTGGCGGGACTTGCGCAACACTTCAAATGAAATAAAATTTCCCTCACATGATTTTTAAGTCACCCTTTCATTTCTCCACTTTTGTAGATCTACCTACCCGAACTACTGATCTAGCATTTTTCGTCCTTTGTAGGGTGCATTTAGACTTGCAGACCCTGAACATTTTCTTTTAAAATTCTAACCTAACCCCTATCCCTTATTTCTCCTATTGGTCCAGATTAAGCTATTGAACCAATCTCTTTTTCTACCTATCTACTGATAAGCCAAGATTAAACAATTTGGAAAATCTTTATTTTATAACCTATCAACAGAAATTGAAAACTGTCCAATCATGATTAAATTGTATGACTGGATAGACCTATCTAAAGAGTAGTGGCATTTGGAATTGCAACACTTTCAGCTTTATTTCTTTTTTTTTTGGGTTCTTCTTTCCTTTCTCTCATTTTTTTTCTCTTTTCATTCTTTTCTCTTTTACTTTTTTCTTTTTCTTTTTCTCTATTTTTATACCTTCTTTTTAATTTTTATTTGAAATTATTTGAATTTTGAAAATCCTTTCAATAATGAAAACCTTGAACGAAATATGAACTATCTAGTCACATTGAGATCCTATAATTTATAGGGTACTAACAGGTGGCATGTTGGGGGTTGGGGCTGGGGTTAACCCCTGGACCCTGGTCCACACATACCACGAGGCTGCAGCTAGGCAGCCTGGGGCGCGGGGTTAACCCCGATCCAAACCCACAATATATATGAAACCAACCACAATTCGATATAGTTAAAATTGCGTCAGGAACCATAACCCATACCATGAGAAACCATGGTAACAAAGCATGGTTCGATTTAAAGTTTGGGCACGAAAGTCAGGAACTCCACCATCGTTTACCAACTGAGCCACATTTAAAACCTAGTTCAACCATTGGCGGGATTTTTTTGAATGACCCGAAATCAATGGATATAAATGGGCCACGTGGCCCTGATCAGTTAGTTCGTGGTGGTCACCGCACCATTTAAAGAGGCGATAATTTTCACCTGAACCGACATGAATCTCGCTGGCGTGGGGCAAATTTGTCTCTCCATGTTGCCGAAAAGTGCGGAAAATGTAGGATGCATTGCAGGTGGGTGCGAATTGTAGCACAATTAGCATGAAAACTGTTCTAGAGCACAACTCAGTAATTTTTTGACCAATTTGAGTGCAGATAGAGCTCAACTAGGGGTTTTTGACTATTCTGGGGCCATTGGAGACAATATTTTTTCATTTTGAGCACTAGAAGTCCATGTAAACACATATTTTTGAGCATAATGAAAGAGGCCCAACATTAGAAGCTGGACCAGGAGATGCAGCCAAGGAGGGGTGAACTCCATCATTATTTTGTCTTGTGTTTTTGTTATGGTATTATTGTCTTTGTTTATTACTGCAAATTTGAGTTTAAAAATTAATTTATATGCTAGGGAAACTTGTCTAATTGTATAAAAAAACATAAAATTTCACTTGCAAACTTTCATCAAAACCTTCAAGTTTTCTAATACAAATTAGTTTGGTATTAGAGATTTGGTTATTTGGTTGTATTGAGGGTTTGATTCTATTGCAAGTGTTTTCTGATGCTTAGAAGGTTGAATCTTAAAAGAGGATAAGGAAAACTTGTGGGAGAAAGTCTTCAAGCTAGTTCAAGGTGAGCACATTTGCCACAATCTCCACGACAAGTTTCACCTCAAGTGTCACCAAAGGCCTCACTAGTCATGGAACATGAAGGAGATATTAACAATATAAATGATGATGAGAAGGATTTTAGGAAATAATTATTTGACATGACTAAGATGGTGAAATTTCTTTATGAGGAAAGGAATTCAAGGTTGCAAGGTGAGAGATCAAACCCTCCAAAGGTAAATGGAGGAAATGGAGACAAGCCTTCAAAAGGGAATGGAGGAAATGGTGATAAAACACCTCTAACTCCACCTTTCTCCTCACCTCCATCTTCACCATCATCATCCTCTACATAAAACCCTTCACAAACACCTCCACATTCTCCAAAGGGACATGATAAAACTCCAATTTTGAAACTTGACATAACATTTGAATTGCCTACGCATAATGGAGAGGTAAAAGCTAAGAAATAATATAATTGGGTTTGTCATATTGAAGTGTTTGTAGGATACAAGGGACAAAAAGTGACGAGAGAAATATTCAACTTGCTTCATTAAGGTTGGAAAGTGAAACACTCATTTGGTGGGAAGCCAAAACACAAGAGGATATCAAGAAAAGAGGTAAGATCATAATTTATTGGAATGATTTTGTCGCTGCCTTAAGAAGAAAATTTTATCCTTTAGCATATATGCAGAAAGTTATCATGGATTGGAAAAAATTTAGGCAATTAAACGGTCAAAGTGTGCAAAGTTATACCCAAGAGTTTAGAAGGAGAGCATTGATATTGGGTGTAGATTTATCCTCTCAAGAGACTTTACTCAAATACATTGGAGGTTTACATAGCTACTTGAGACACACAATTCTCATGTTTAACCCTACAGATTTAGATGAGGTTTGTGTATAGGAAACACATCTAGAATCAAGAGGGAAATTTTTTCCACAAGAGGGTAGCAAAAATACGTTTAAGGTGGAGACAAAGGAAAAGAAAAATTGAAAAGAAAAGGGGAGAAAAATGCATCCATCAAGAAAGAGGGAGAAAAAATCACATGCAAACACTATTCAAAAGAAGGCCATGATGAATACTACTGTTGGAAACTTCATCCTGAGATGAGACCCAAAAAGTTTAACAACAAAGGAAAACAACAAAAAATTGCAACTACACAACATGATTTAGGTTCTGATTCGGGAGATGAAACAAAGGTCACAACCATGGGATTGAAAGGTAAGGAATCCATTGTAAGTACTATTTATTCAAATAACCTCACTCAAAATGAAAAGGAAAGAATATAGATTTTCCATATTAGAGTCACCTAAAAATATAGAAAAATAAACACTCTATTTGATAATGGCTCACAAGAAAACCTCATTTATGAAAACATTGTCTAGAAATTGAATTTGGAAACCATTCCTCATCCTAAACCTTATACTTTAGGTTGGGTGTGTGACAATGCAAAGTTTCAAGTAACTATAAAATGTAAACTGGAATTCACCATTACTGCAAAATTCATTAATGAGGTAGAAATTGATGTAGTTCCATTAGACATATGTGGTATTGTTTTGGGAAGCCCATATCTTTATGATAAGAAATCTATCTTTCATCACCATGAAAACAAGTATCATTTGTTTAAAGATGGTGTTGTGTACATTGTTAGAGAACATCACAAGAAACTAAATCTTTCACTTGTGAATGCTGGACAAATGAAGAGGCTTGTTAATTCTAGCAATAATTTTGTACTTTTGATGATCAAACCCAAGAATGATGCCGAGAATGAAGCTTTTCAAGGATGTGATGAAAAGTTGAAATTTGCTTTGGTTAAGGTTTTTAATCAATATGATGAGATGTTTTAGTAGCCTAAAGGATTACCTCCTAAAAGAGGAATCCAACATGAGATCCAATTACAAAAATATTGTCCTCTTCCTAACATTGGCATGTATAGGATGCGAGTGATGGAAAATGTAGAAATTAAGAAACAAATCCAATAGTTTCTTGAGAAATGGATCATCCGACCAAGCACATTTCCATGTAGGTCACCTATTGTTTTAGTGCCAAAGAAGGATGGCACATGGCACATGTATGTGGAATTTCGTGCATTGAACAATATCACGGTAAATAATCGTTACCCTCTTCCTAGAATCAATGATTTACTTAATCAATTGAAAGATGCTGTTTATTTCACTAAGTTGGAATTGAGGATTGGATATCATCAGATTAGGATTGCTAAAGGAGACATGTGGAATACAAAATTCAAAACAAAGAAAGATTTGTTTGAATGGTTGGTTATGCCCTTTGGGATTTTTAATGCTCTTGGTACATTCATGCGGGTAATGAATGATGTTTTAAGGCATTTTCTAGATGATTTTGTGATAGTCTACTTAGATGACATATTTATTTTCAGCAAGTCACCTGAAGAACATGTCATGCATGTCAAGAAAGTGTTATATGTATCAAATAAGGAACACTTGTTTTTAAATATGTCGAAATGTGAATTCGGGAAAAATTCTTTAGTCTACTTGGGCCATATTGTTGGAGGGGGTAAATTGAAGATAGATCCCTCAAAAGTCAAAGTCATTTTGAATTGGCCAAAACCTAAGACAGTGGCAGAGGTTAGAAGTTTCTTGGGAGTAGCCCAATATTGGAGAAAGTTTATTTCTAACTTTTTTTCCATTGTAGCTCTATTTCATGCATTAACAAGTGTGAAGCATGTATTTCAATGGGGAGGAAAACAACAAAAAGCATTTGATGCATTGAAGGAAAAGGTCATTTCGACTCTTGTACTTGCACTTAGTGAGTTGAGACAATCATTTGAGATACAAATTGATGCAAGTGACTATGCCATTGATATGAATTTGAATGTTAGTTTTGCTGTGCTAATTTCATCTTCAGATTTATATTTAAAATGACGATATTTGATTCATGTGCATAGGCTTCTTGAAGTGTTTATGATTTTTAAACAAGTAAATGTATGGATATTATGTTAAATTCATGAACATAAAAACATAAAAACATAATGTTGAACAAAAACAATAAAAGGTACAATAAACCATCAAAATGATCCATTAACACAATTTTTTGATGAAGGAGTTCACCCCTCCTAGGCTACATCTCCTTGGTTCAACTTCCATGGCTTGGGCCTCTATATTAGCTCAAAATGGAAAAAAATGCTGTTTACAATCACCAACTTCTCCTGAAACCTACTCCAATGTGTTCAGAATGTCCAAATATCTAGGTTAGACTCTTCTAGAGCCAAAAATGGTCAAAATTCTCTCCAATTATGCTTCATTCAATTTTTCCCTAGAAATCTCCTCCAAAACTAGAGAGAACTCCAGTTAATGCAGCTAAATTCTGAAATCCGTCGAAACTTGCAGACTCTGCCAAATTCGCTGCTATTTTTAAACTGGATTAATTATCACTTAAGCAAGGTTTAATGGTGGATAAGTATGATTTAACTGTGCATAAGTGCGTTTTAATTAAACACTATTTAAGGTCTTAAGATACAAGATTAGTAGAACTTAACCCCACATTAATCCGTTAATCCACTGCTTTGAACTCCGCTTCGCCTTCGGTCTGGTGGATAGGTCTTATGGTGGGGGGGGCTGGCTACCTCCAAACCCCCGCTGGTCAAACCATGCAAATTAAAATACATGTTGGTCGCATAGTATAATAAGAACTTCATTGGTGGCTTGGTGGCAAGCCATGAAATTGGCAAGGGGGAGGTCATGGGGTCGACTCGGACCTCCGTTCATCTGTTGATAAGTTTTGCTGCAAATATATATATATATATATATATATATATATATATATATATATATATATATATATAGATATATATATATATATGTGCGCCCAATCTTGATATAGTTATAACTTTAATATAAAATCATATGTGCCTATAATAAATCAAACTTTGACATATATACCAGAAATTCAACCTTAGATCATGAAGTTTGGAAATTCACCATTGCATAAACTTGAACCTTGGCAGGGGCAAATGGTGGCCTCCGGGCTAGCCACGTGTCCTCATGCTATTGGTTCTCAAATCCTCATGTAAGATTGAAACAAATCACCCTCCTTATCAACCATCCACAATCTGACACTTGGCATGGTGTCATTGGGCAAAATGGAGAAATATTTCCAGAATATCCTTTTTTGCTGACTAGGTTGCCATGTCACCTGTCTGTCCTTTTCTGCAAAATTTTTAGCTGTTTGGGAAAAAGAACAACATACCATAAATTTCACATATGGAGTTGGTTTTTGGTTAATTTAATTGCACCAGATTCCTAGAAATGAGCTCTTCGCCGTTGTTCTGGTTTGGAGCATTTATGAGCAATTCCATTTTTGAGTTTAATTCTGAGCCTCTGATAATTCCTCCCCACTAGAATCCTTTTGGACCCCAAAAGATACTATCATTTTTTCATTAGGTGAGGGTACAAATCCCTCATCTTCTCAATCTCCATCCATTTGGCTTTGGAAGGATTTTTTCCCTTGATTCCCACTCGAAGGTATTCGACATTCCCTCTCCTTGAAAATATGGTTCTTCTGTCAAGTGTGAGATCTTGCTGAAGTTCATCAAGATATTCTAGATAGAAATCATCTATTGATGGCAGATGAACATGCTCTCCTTGATCATCAATCAACAGAGGCTCAAATAATCTCAAATTCTCAACATTAGTGACATAATATATTTTTATATAAGGAGGAAAATCTAGCTTGAATGCATTGTTATCAATATTTTCCAGAATTTTAAAAGGACCATAATGGATTGGCTTAAGCTTTTTACCTTCCCCTTGAAGTCTTTCTTTGCTGATATACAACCAAACCTCATTAGCGACTTGGAATTTATGATCAACACGGTGTTTATCATGCCTTGCCTTGTATTTTCTTTGACTCTTTTTAAGCTGTTCTTGCATTATGTGATGTACCGACTGAGTTTTCTCAATGAATTTTTTCAATTTATCTATGTCGCTATGACCATAAATAGCAACATATTTCCCAAATATGAAGTCCAATGGCGATCTTGGCAAGTACCCAAGACATGCCTCAAATGGAGATGTGTTTTGGAAGAATGATTTACCCTATTGTATCCATGTTGAATGTAATGCAACTGTTCATCCCACAACTTGGGATGTTTGCTGCAATAACCTATAAGAAGATGAATTACTGTCCTGTTAACTACCTGGGTCTGACCATATGTTTTCAGATGAAAGGCTGTACTATTCTTAACTTAGTGTCCATCATGTCTCACAATTTTGACCAAAAATTCCCAACAAATCAGGAAAATTGATCACTTACAATAGAAGTAGGAAGACAAAATGAACCCATACATTTTGAAAGAAAATATGAGATGTTTGTTCAGCTGTAATTTTATTTTTACATGGCATCAAAATAGACATTTTTTCCTAACCTATCTACAACTACATACAATTAATCATGACCTTTCATTGACATTGGAAGACTTCCTACAAAATCCATTGAGATACTCTCCCAAGGATGTGAAGGTACCCAAATTTGAGTGTACAATCCTAGTTTCCTATTGCTAGGCTTGCTTACTGCACACAAAGAACATCCTCTAATGAACTGAGATACACTATCCAACATGCGTGGCCAATAACAATACCTTTGGAGATTTTCTATCGTCTTGCCTACACTGAAATGTCCAACAATAAATGAAGTGTGCGCCTCCCTTATGATACTGTTTATTTCTCCTCGTGGAATACATAAATTTCCCAAGTGATACAACAAACTATTATGTACATGGTAATATAACTCTTCAACTTGGTTTCCTTGACTGAAGCTTTCATACACATCTAGAAAATCATTATCATGTGCATATTTTTCAACGTAACTTTCATGCATAAATGAATTGTGCTTGAGTATAATAGATGAATTTACAATAGGCCTAGAAAGCATATCAACTACCTGATTATAAATTCCCTTTTCATACCTAATAACCAAATGGAATTGCTGTAGAAATCCCATCCATCTGAAGTGTCTTGATTGCTGCAACTTTGATTGTGATTGTAAGTAATGTAATGGTTGATGGTCAGTATGGATAATGGTCTCCTTCCCCATCAAATAGTGTTTCCATTTCTTTACACTTTGTACCAATGCATAAAACTCTTTGTCATAAGTGGGATAGTTAGTCACATTTCCATTAAAAATTTTAGAATGAGACAAAATGGGCTTACCATGCTGCATGAGAACTGCTCCCATGGCATAATCACTAGCATCTGTTTGAATCTCAAATGGCTGTCTGAGATTCGGAAGAGCCAATACCACTACTGAACTGATCCCTTTTTTTTTTTTCCCGCAGAAAAAATCGGCAACCTTTTATTTATAAAAATGAAAAGTTACACATAGCATATGCATTGAAGCATTTTCAGAAATTGCCCATTTGGCTCATGTGCTCTCGCACACAATGCGTTGTAGCGAGGCTACCTTGCATTCAGAAAAAATGAATGGGAAAGAATGTGAAAAGAGAAGAGAGAGAGAGGCAGAAAAATTGGAAGCTGCTAGATCATGGGAAAGTGTCCCACAAATAAGGTTTTTCGCCCTTTATTCTTCTCAACCTTGCGCCATTCACCCTGAGATGGCTCACAAGTGGCAAGGACAATTTTATTTTCTACACTTTGGGTTCCTGTATCCTTGTCCGAACCTGATGTTTCTGATGTATGGCGTCTTTTAATCCCTCCGCTGCCCGTGTCCACGGCATTCTTGTCTGATGGTTTCGTCTGAAGATGTGGGTCCACGAGTGCAGTCATGTCCTTTGTTTGTACCTTTGGTTCCTGTGTAGGCTACTTATTTTCTGGTGGAGTTAGTTCTTCTTCTTCTTCTGACTCATCCTCCTCTGAATCAGGAGGGGGAAACTGCCAACCTTTCCTCTACTTCCTGTTCGGTTTCTTTTTGTTGTTTGCTTTCTTGGCTTCTGGGCATGTATTTTGTAGATGTCTTGTCATCCTACAGTTCCAGCATATGAACGCAGTGTTCTCATAATCTAGTGATTGCAACCAATTTTGTTGCTTATAAATCAGCATAATGTTCTCCGGTAATCCTTTGCTTAGATCTACTTCCACGCAGATCCGGGCAAAAGTGAAGATTCGTTGTTCTAATCTTTCCATGTCTGTTTTAATATACCGCCCAAGACTGTTCCCAATGCTCTCAAGAACCTGTTCGTTCCAGAAATGAAGAGGCAGGTTGTGAAGTCTCACCCATACTGGTAGTCTGGAATCTGTCATAGTGTTGGGGTCAAAATCGGGGAACCATGGAGTGATAAATAGCCCCGTGGACCCCCAGAACCAAGGCCCCTCTCTGATTATAATATCCCTCTCCTCCGAGGTTTGAAATTTAACAATGAAAAATCCCTTAGAACAGAGATGTATTTCACATTCCAGGGACCATTGGGTGAAAATCCAATGAAAAAGGTCCATGGGTTTGGGCCAGAAGCAGTTGAAGTGGCATATTAATGCCTGGGCTTCATATGTCTTTATATGCTCCTCTGTTGCTGGATTGTTGATTTTTAGAGCTGGGGTTTGGTCCTGTTGTTCAACTATGTAAGGCCTCGGAGTATTTCCAGCTTGTTCTTGAGCTGAGCCAACCACTTTTTTCCCCTGTAGGATATTTGTGTAGGTGGGGCCTCCATTTGTTTGCTGTTAGTTGGTGGGCGTTTTCCATTTTTCTCCCCCTGCAGATCTTGGCATGCTCTGGTTCACATCACCCCCTCGCAGTCGCAGATTTAGTGTAATAGTCATCTATGCTTTTATGGCGTAATCCTTTAAGAGCCTGCAATCCTGGAGAGAGATGTGCCCGTTGACCAGATGTTGAATCAGTACTGGGTACCCTGTCAAGCCCCAGATTTGATGCTTGAGTTGCAGAATAGAGGTGTCATCGTTTACCCAGGCTAAACGTGACTTACCCACCGGAGGTCTGATAAAAATTTGAAAATGAGGAGAGTTCAGTGGAAACAAGTTCTTACCTATAGAATGGGGTTCAAAGAACGATTTTGTTGAGAGCGGTCCCTGCTTATGCCACTCCCTCCTCATCTCTGCCTCTCCTTTCTTTTGATTCAGTAAAAGGTTATGCAGATCAGGCTTAGGCACCTCTTCTCTCGGAAAAGAGGAAGAGAATTTTCTGAGCTCTGTATCTGCGTGGCTACCAGGTTTCTTGAATACTGTCGTTTGCGCCTTTGCAGCCTCTCCATCCTGTAGAGAACCCCCCTGGGCAGATCTAAGACAGTCTGGAGGCAGATCAATTTTTGAGGGATCCAATCTGCCATGCCGCTGCAAGATTTACCTGGGGCAAGATCCACAAGCATTTTTCCAGATTTGAAAAGCCCCAAATCGCCAGCGTGAGAGCCACTCCATCTATCCGGCATTGGGATCTTCGCTCTCCCTGGTTGCAGACCCCATGGAGTAACAGACGCATCGGCGGCACCAACAAAGGAGTTGTTTGTAGCATTCTTTGTGCTGGTTTCATTGGCAAAACTGTGTGCTCTGAGTAAGCAAGAGCCGAAGTGAAGTGCGGCCAGGTCCAAGCCGGAAGCCACGGCTACAGGGGAAGCTGCGTCGGGTGCAGGATCAGCGCAAACCTTGACGGTGGCGGCAAAGCGCAGTGAGACCCTAGCGCGATCCATCAAAGCTCTCTCTCTTCACTACTCTCTGTGTTACCAGCAGAATAATCCCTAACAAAGTGAACTAATGTTATTCTAGGGATGCTGAACTGATCTTTTGTTTTAAAGCATCAAATTATTTTTTCTAGATATCTCCCTAATTGAATACTTTCTTGACACTTGTCAATGCATGTAACATAGCTGCAATGGAAGAAAAATTAGCAATGAATTTCCTCCAATATTGTGATGCCCCAAGAAAGCTTCTTACCTCCGTAACTGTATTGGGCTTGGGCCAATTCAAAATTCCTTGAACCTTGGAAGGGTCTATCTTTAGCTCACCTCCTCCAACAATGTGTCCCAAATACACTAAAAAATTCTTGCCCAACTCACACTTCGACATCTTTAAAAATAACTGTTCTTTTTTCAACACATCAAGTACCTTGTTCACATCCATCACATGTTTATCTCTTGATTTTATGAATATCAAAATATCATCTAAGTAAAAAATGATGAAGTCATCTAGAAATGGTATTAATACATCATTTATAACTCGCATGAAAGTAGCTAGAGCATTGGTAATACAGAATGGCATAACAAGCCACTAAAACAATCCTTGTCTAGTTTAAAATGCAGTTTCCAAATGTCCTCTTAAGCTATTCTAACTTGATGATAACCACTTCATAAGTATAGTTTAGTGAAATAATTTTTATACCTTAATTGATCAAGTAAATCATCAATTATTGGGAGTGGATATTGATTTTTTATCATGATTTTATTTAGTGCACGAAAATCCACGCACATGCGCCAAGACCATCCTTCTTTGGCACCAAAACAATCGGTGAACCACATGGAAAAGTAGATGGGTGTATGATACCTTTGTTAAGAAATTATTGAATTTTATTCTTGATTTCCATGATCTCCATTATTGAAATGAAATACATGCCAATGTTTTGAAGTGGAACATCTTGCTGCAGCTGAATCTCATGTTGAATTCCCCTCTTGGGAGGTAACCCATTTGGTTCCTAAAACATCTCGCCATGCTGACTTACCACATCGAACAAATAAGATTTTAATTTTTCATCACAACCTTCAAAATATTCATATTCCATATCATTCTTTTTCTTGATCACGAGAATATATATATATATATATTTTACTTGCATTAACTAGTCTCTTCATAAGCCCCACATTAACTAAAGAAATATTCAGCTTTTTACGATGAGCTCTCACAATATACTCCACCCCATCCTTGAGCAAATGATATTTGTTCTCATGGTGATAAGATATCTCTTTCCTGTAATACACCTATGGACTTCCCAAGATAATTCCTGAAATGTCAAGTGGAACCACATCTAACTCAACTTCATCAACAAAATTTGCAGTAATGGCAAACCTGAATATACATTTTCTTGTAACCTATAAATTTGAATTCTTGAATATCAAACCCAAAGGATATGGCTTATGATGAGGTAAAGTTTCAAGGTTAATCTTTTTGACCAAGTCTTCTGAAATCAAGTTTGCTTGTAACCCACTATCAAATAATGCATCAATATTTGTATGATTTGAGATCACCCTTACATGGAAAAACTCTATCTTTGTTTCTTCATTTGGAGTGTTGTTGTGACAATTTGAGGAACTAGTGTTGGCTATGGCTTCTTTTCCCTTTGTGACCATGGTTGTAATCTTGGTCCCATCACTGGAATTGGATCCAAGATCATGTAATTTCCAACAACGGGATTCATAATGCCCCTCTTTGGAACAATGTTTGCATGTATTTTTCTCCCCTTCTTTCTTAACACTTGCATTCTTCTTTCCCATCCATTTTCCTCCCTTCTCTTTCCCCTTTCCCTTGAATTGATTCTTCTTACTACCCTATTCCTAAATGTTCTTTCCCCTTGCTTCAAGGTGCGTGTATTGCATACAAAATTCATCTAAATTGCTTGGGTTAAACATAAGGATAGTATTTCTCAAATAGAAATGTAATTCCCCAATGTATTTCAAGAGAGTGTCATGGGAATTCAAGTTTATTCCTAACAACAAAGCCCTTTTCCTAAACTCCTGGGTATATTATTGAACTATTTGACCCTTGATTTGCCTAAAGTTTTTCCAACTCATAATTGATTTTTTCATGTAAGCTAAAGGATAAAACTATCTTTTAATTGAAGAAAGAATCTTTACCCAAGAAATGTATATCTTACCATGGTTTCAAATTTCCTCTTGAGTCTTTGCTTCCCACTAGACTAGTGCTGTTCCTTCTAGCCTCAATGAAGCCAAATGGATCTTTATATCATCTTCTTGTAGGTTATGAATTCTGAAATAAACCTCCAATTGACGAATCCAATTTTCCAACTTCTCTGCATTTACCTCACCATTATACATGGGAAGTTTAAACTTAATGTCCAATTTGAGTAAGGAAGTTTTTCCTTTTGGGGTTTTTGAGTGAGTATGGGTGGGTTTTGTGGTGGAAGTGGAAGATGATGCTGATGGAGATTATGAGGAAGATGATGAATATGGTGGAGATGGAGAAGGATTTTCTCCACTACCATTTGAATCCTTCTCTTCATCCCTCTTTCCTTCCGAGGTTCCATCTCCATGTGGAGACTTAGAATTATCTCCAACCATCTTGGTGTTCCTCTCTTCAAAAAGGATCCTAACTCACTCAGTTATGCCATAGAAAGCATTCTTGAATAATTCCTCTTCTGAAAAACCTTTAGTCTCTCCTACACCTGACATGATGGCTATGGATTCAAGCTCAGATTTTGGTGCAGCTTGTACCTCTTCAATCTTAGCTAGAGATAAAACTTGAGGTGATTCAAGTGAAGCTGGGAGTGAAAATTTGGGTGGAGATGGTGGCCTTATGGCTCTCCTTATTCTGTTACTAACCTCATGACTAGCAACCAATAGTTTCCCTTCTCATCTCTACAATTTCAACCTTGTAAGAATAAAAAATTTGCAACCATTAAAACTCTACTTGCACAAAACTCAAGAAAATCAAGAAAATAACCTTCTCTCTGATACCATATTGACCTGAATTTGAATGTTAGTTTTGCTATGCTAATTTCATCTTCAGATTTATATTTAAAGCACTGATCTTTGCTTCATGTGCATAGGCTTCGTGAAGTGTTTATGAATGTTAAACATGTAAATGTATGGAGATTATGTTAAATTCATGAACATAAAAACATTAAAACATAATGTTGGACAAAAAAAAAAAGGTACAACAAACCATCAAAATGATCCATTAACCATCAGAATGTCCAAATTTCCAAGATAGACCTTATTGAGCCAAAAATGGTCGAAATTTGCTCCAGTTATGCTTCATTCAAATTTTCCTTAGAAATTTCCTCCAAAACTGGAGAGAACTCCAGTTAATGCAGCTAAATTTGAAAATACACCGAAACTAGCAGACTTCGCCAAATGCGTCGCTATTTTTAAGCTGGATTAATTATCAGTTAAGCAAGGTTTAATGGTGGATAAGTATGAGCTAACTGTGCATAAGCATGTTTTAATTAAACACCGTTTAATGTATTAATCTATATGATTAGTAGTACTTAACCTCGCATTAATCTGCTAATCCGCCGCTTTGAATTCTGCTCCGCCTTCGGTCTGGTGGATAGGTCTTATGGGGAGGGAGATGGCCCCCTCCAAAACCCGCCTATTCAAACCTTGCAACTTCAAATAGATGTCGGGCGCATAGTATACTAAGTACTTTGTTGGTGGCTTGGTGGTAATCCATGCGGTTGGCGCGGGGGAGGTCGTGGGGTCGACCCCGACCTCCGCCCATCCGTTGATAAGTTTTGCTCCAAATATATATGTGTGCGCTCGACCTTGATATAGTTAAAAAATTTAATATAAAATCAGATGCGCCTATAATAAATAAAAATTTGACATATATACTCGAAATTTGACCTTAGATCATGAAGTTTTTAAATTCACCATTACATAATATTGAACCTTGGCAGGGGCACGTGGCGGCCTCCGAGTTAGCCACGTTTCCTCATGCTATTGGTTCTCAAATCCTCCAGTAAGATTGAAACAAATCACCCTCCTTAGAAAACATCCACAGTATGACACTTGCAATGGTGTCATTGGGAAAAATGGAGGAATATTCCCAAAATATCCTTTTTTGCTGACTAGGATGTCATGTCACCTGTCTGTCCATTTCTGCAAAATTTTTAGCTGTTTGGGAAAATGAGAAACATACCATAACTTTCACATACGATGTCGATGTTTAATGAAACAAATTGCAGCAGATTCCTGGCGACGAGCTCTTCGCTGTTGTTCTAGTTTGGAGAATTTCTAAGCACTTCCAGTTTTGAGCTTAACACTAAGCCTTTGATCAGCCATGGGCTCAGTATTGATGAAACATGGTAAGCCCGTCTGTTTTCATTCTCAAACTTTTAATGGTGCAGTGATTAACTATCCTACATATGATAAGGAATTCTATGCATTGGTGCAAAGTGTGAAAAAGTGGAAACATTACATGATGGGTAAGTGTAAATTGTTGTAGATGTTCTATGCTTGATGCAACTTTAATTTTTATCACAATAACAATCAACAATCACATAAACAAGAAAGTAAAATGCCGATAGAACATACCAGTAGATCGACAGAAGAAAAGCCAAAATATATAAGTGTGTTGGTGCATTACGAAAGTCAACACGATGCTTCAACCAGCAAAGTCTCAATATGGTCAGCCAACAAGAAGTGTCACACAACCCTCTAGGACAACCATATCAGTCAACCCCAAAATTCAACGCTATCAGTCAACGGTCAATGCAAACAACAACAGCATAAAGTTAACGCATCCAATTCAAAGTCAACGTCTAGCCTCGAGATTTGTGCCAAAAAATGCGGATTAAAGAAATCAAAGTTTTGGGAGAGTTTCGAGTCAATTTGACCAAGCATTGACCAAAGTCAACGCTAGTTGATTTATGCGCTGGAAACCATAGACAATGCAAAACCCTAGCTAGTGATTTTTCCCACATGTGAGTGAAGAAGAGACTCCAATAGATGATCGAACCAATCAGATGAGAAGAGAGGATGTGATGCGATGGATGAGTGAAAATTTCCTCCAACATTGACCAATTTATATCCATCAATGAGGGTTTGTGGCACAACTGCTGGGGCTTCAAGCCTACATTTCATTTCAGGTCGACCTGCACATATTTTGAATAAATTAAAAATAAATGTTCTACTCATCGGATCAAGATGATCTTTATATTGATGTTGCACCTCTCCAAAAGAGGAGTCCAATAAAAATATTGGCATCTTCATATGAGCATCACAACATGGAGTTTGGACCTAGTTGTCCAAAATTAACAGTAAGGAAATAATCATTCACACCGATCATCAACCATTGCAATACTTGCAATTACAAACAAAGCTAAAACAAACGAGGAACTTCAGATGGATGGGTTTTCTTCAATAATTCCACTTGGTGATAAGGTATAATAAAGGTACCTATAACTCATACCACCGAAGTTCTTCTTCTTAGCATGAGCAGTGAAGGCAACATTTCCTTCATTTTCATATTCCTTCATCCTTGTCTCTTCTTCTACACATCTTGATAGTACTTCATCGAAATCAGATATGACATTGTTATTGATAATGGTAGTGTTGAATACATGCAATTCGAATGAGAGATCTCCAAGTGTGGTGCAAACTATCTCTCGATCAGCTATTGTCTCCCCAATAGCCAAAAGATTATTCCTGATTTCGATTAGCTTCATAAAATATGATTGAACAGACTCATCCCTGATTTTCTTCAGATTCTTCAATTGGTTCTTGAAGAATAGGACTTGATTCACATTTTTGGCCTTGAACATGTTGACCAACTTATCATACATCTCCTTGGATGTGCCCAGCTCAGAGATGTAGGCAACTAGACTCTTATGAATTGAGTCCCTGATCATCATCTTTTCTTTGATTTCCCCCTTCTTGTACTTTGATTTGGCAGAAGTAGTTGTAGTAGTTGGAGGCTCTTGAATTTTACCTTGCACATAGTCCATGACATCTTGGTCTTCCAAATTAAGATTCAGTGTCATATTCCAGTCATGGAAGTATTCCTTCCCAGTAAATTTGTCATAAGCCTTGAAGCCATTGTAGTTTGAGGAACCCATGCTCTTCTTCGGTGATTGCTACAGACTAGGGCTTTGTCTTCACCTCAGCTCCGATACCATGTAAATTTTTGTAGATGTTCTATTCTTGATGCAACTTTACTTTTTATCCCAATAACAGTCAGCAATCACATAAACAAGAAAGTAAAATGTTGATAGAACATACTAGTAGATCGATAAATGACAAGCCAAAATATATAAGTGTGTTAGTGCATTACGATGGTCAAAAAGATGCTTCAACCATAAAAGTATCAATACGGTCATCCAACTAGAAGTGTCACACAACCTGCTAGGACAACCAGATTAGTCAACCCCAAAAGTCAACTATGTTAGTCAACGATGTTAGTCAATGGTCAACACAAACAACATCAACATCAAAGTCAATGCAGCCAAGTCAAATTCAATGTCCAACCTCGATATTCATGCCAAAAAATGCAGATTAAAGAAATTGAAGTTTTGGGAGAGTTTCGGGTGAATTTGACCAAGCATTGACCAATGTCAACACTGGTCAATTTCTGCGCTGGAAACCCTAGACAGTTCGAAACCCTAGCTACTTCTTTTTCCCACATGTGAGTGAAGAAGGGACTGCAAAAGATGCTCAAACCAATGAGATGAGGAGAGTGGATGTGATGTGATGGATGAGTGAAAATTTCCTCCAACGTTGACCAATTTATATCCATCAATGAGAGTGTGTGACAAAACTGTTGGGGCTTCAAGCCTACATTTCATGTCAGGCCGATCTGCACATATTTTGAATAAATTCAAAATAAATGATCTACTCATCCGATCAAGATTATCTTTAGATCAATATTTCACCTCTCCAAAAGAGGATTCCAATAAAAATATTATCATCTTCATCTGAGCAAGACAACATGGAGTTTGGACTTGGTTGTCCAAAATTAACACTCCCTCTCAACTAGGGAGAACTCCATCCACCTGTGCAATCCAAACATCATGCGTCATCCCATCCGAACTTACTTTCCTGACTTCTTTATTTCAGAACAAAAGTGGGTCAGTCATAAAGACATCATTCCTGGCTGAAAAATTTAGCCCAGAGGTCCAAAACCTCGATAGGACTCGGAGAGTCTCATACCAACCCAAAGTTGGTTTATCTGACCCGAAGTCAGTAGGAGGTCCGAAACCTCACTAGAATTGATCCCAGATCAAGTGGTTGGACATGTGCCATCCTATATAGAGGGTACTGAAATATATGATGCGTCCATCAGTCTTTGCTACTAGTCCCTAGTTTTTCCCATCTCACTGGCCAAATGAGAGGTACTTCCCATGAGCCCAAGACTCAATGGGTAGGATTCATACGGGGAACAAATCATGAGAGGTGAACCAACTCAATCATCCTAACGATGGGGTAGAAGCACAACAAGGTTCGATAAGCCTAGCCCTGTGAGTGCTTATAGCTCCGAGAAGCTATCCCCAAAGCCCCTCAGAGCTCCCAGAGCTCATCGTCCAACATGACGCTCAAAATATGGTCATTCCATGATACCAATATTCTCATGGAATGTTAGGAACTTGACCTTCCCTAGGGGATTTGTGAGAATATCCGTGACCTGCTCATCAGTTCCTATATGATTGAGCCTTATGATGCCTCGCTGTACCATATCTTAGATAAAATGGTACCTGATATCAATATGCTTGGATCGATCGTGGAACACAGGATTATTAGACAACCGAATTCCACTTTGGTTATCATAGAGTATCACAATAGTATCTAGCACATGGAAAAACAACTCATTGAAGATATTGCACAACCAGACTTCTTCACAACAAGCCATACTCGCTACAATGTATTCGGCCTCCATGGTGCTCAAAGCCACCGACTTCTGCTTCCTGCTCATCCATGATATCAAAGCAGAAACAAGTGTGAAGAAACATCCCAATGTGCTCTTATCATCGACCACAATACCAGTGCAATCAAAATCAATACACCCATGGAGTGTCACGCTCCCAGCAGTGTATCTCAACCCATGGTTTATCGTGCCTCGAAGATATCTCAACAAATTCTTGGCACCAACCCAGTGAAAGTGATGAGGCTCAACCATATGTTTACTCAAAGTGTTCATTGAAAAACATATGTCTGGACATGTGTTCACTAAGAACATCAGGCCCCCTATGAGTTGACGATACTCAGTAGGATTTTCTAGCACGGGCCTAGCAGCGGTGCCAGTCAACTTCTTAAATTTGAGCTCGATCGGTGTCGACACGGACTTACAGTCCACCATACCAAATCTTTCTAGAAGCTTCACAATATATTTTCCTTGAGAAAGGAAGATCTCGCCAGGTCTTTGCCAGACCTCCAGGCCTAGGAAGTAGTGCATTAGTCCTAGGTCCTTCTTCTTGAACTCAGCAGTGAGCTCCTTCTTGCATTGATGAATGAGAGGGTCAACACCTGTCAGGAAGAGGTCGTCCACATACAACACTAAAATGAGAGGCTTTTCTCTATCAACCTTGAAGTAAAGGTTTGGATCATAATTACCACGAGTGAAGCCCAACTTCATCAGGTAGCTATATATCCTCTCATACCAAGCTATGGGTGCTTGCTTCAACCCATAGAGGGCTTTCTTCAAGCTGCAGACATGGGTGTTCCGATCCTGGACTTCAAACCCTAGAGGTTGCTCCACATACACTTATTCCTTTATCACACCATGCAGAAATGATGTCTTCACATCCATATGATGAAGATTCCCTCCTTGCGTAGCAGCGAGGGCTATGATAGATCAGATGGTGGTATATCGGGTGACAGGTGCAAACATATCATCATAGTCTATGCCTTCCTTTTGAGAGAAGCCCCAGGCAACGAATCTTTCCTTGAACTTTTCATCACTTCCATCATATCCATGCTTGATCTTATAGAGCCATTTTGAGGTGACAACTGCTTTGTCCTCCAGTCTTGGAACCACATCCCAGACATCATTCTTCACAATCGACTCATATTCTTTGTTGAAAATTCAGCAAGATGATGGAGCTTAGTGAAATGAAGTCGGCTTCACTAAGTGGGCCCACAGGCAAATTTTGGCGCAAAGTCTATTTTTAGACATATGGAGCATGGTCCAGGGGTTGCAGTATGTTATTCTTGGAGTATTGGTCATGTTGGTAAAAATAGATGGACCTCTATTTTTTGACCTATAGGTCGATGTCTATTTTTAAACTGCCTATCCTAAAAATAGGGAAGTCAAATATTATTTACCCTTAATAATATTTGGACTATAAACTTCAGTTTACTCTCTTGGAGCACTTCAGTTCGAGCCTTGGAAGTGGCTCATGCATCTGAAAGAGGAATTACGCTATTCCTAAGGGTTTTGTGAGCACATGCATGGTTGACTTCAGTTAGGACTTCAGTGGCAGAAGTTTGGTGGAGTTAATGAGACAGCTAGTGGAGTTGTGTTCGGTTTAACTTAGTTGAACTAGTTGAGATTAGTTTAGCTAGCTAATCAACTAGTAATGAGTGGAGTGAATTAAATATTATTTAATTCATTAATTAGTAACTCATTATTCAACTCAAGAACACATCAGTTCACTACAGTGCATGGACAGTTCAGTGGAGACCAGTGAAAGAGGTAGATGAAAGGGTGGAGTTAGTTATCAGTGGCGACATCAGTTGTGCATGAGATTTGCACCACACTTGGAGGAATTTCCCATGATGATTGCACTGTCAAGCCAAGGAGATTCGAACCTTGGATCTCTATTTAGACAGGCCTGGATTGCGCAATAGAGGCAAGGCAATTGGCGGTGAGTTTTGAACCAGTAACTTGTTCAAAACCAAGCTAGTTTGTGTGTAACTTCATGAGAAAGTACTAAGTACTTGTGAGGAGTATTGTACTGAGTTTGTTACATGATTTCTCCATTATAATATACACAATAGCTGCGGGGTTTTCAGCTACAAGCTTTCCCCATACATACTGTGTTAATGTGTATGATGATTTGATGTGCTATCGCTTGTTTTATTTCCGCATGTGTGATGATCTGAGTGGAAGAGATTATGTGTTGCATATAAATTCGAATTGTATGTGATCAGGATAGTATCGGTGGATAATTGATCATTATTCAACAAATTTCTACATGGTATCAGAGCTATTGAAGCAGAGATTGATCATCACAGTGATTACAAACTTATTTCGGTAGACAGAGTCTGGATGCGGGCCAGGTAGCCTCTGGATCCATCCTTTCCTTTGAAAGGTGATATATCCAGTAAATGCCCATGCAGTCGATCTCTGTGCTAGAAATAATTTGTTCTCACAGATCAAGAGCGGTTGAGCTTTGAGTTGGAATTCGAATTTTGCAGCAGTTTTGTGTTCTTGGTGCCGGTGTTGAAAATGTCTTTCAACAGTTTGCGACTCGAATATGCTCTTGAAGGCAGTTCGAATTATGTTGCATGGAAGGATCGCATGGAGGAAATATTAGAAGATAATGGTTTGAAGGAGTTCATAGATACAGATGTCCAAAAGCCCACTGATCCTGCTGAAGTCGAAGCATGGCAAAAGAATATGGCGAAATGTCGAAGGATCCTGTTGGAGGGCGTCAAGGATCATATTGTATCCAGCCTGCATGGAAAGGCTTCTCCATATTTAATGTGGAAAGCTTTGACGGATCTATTCTAGAGTAAGAGCGACCAAAGGAAGCTGGCGCTCAAAGATAAGCTCGGGAACATCAAGATGGAGAAAGGCGACAGTATCGCCAAATACCTCACGAAGTTCACTCAATGCAGAGATGAGCTGGGAAGTGTGGGGGTGACTGTCGAAGACGAGGACATGGTCGACCTGGCTCTCCTTGGTATTTCGAAGGCTTGGCACTCATATCAAGATAGTGTCAATTGTCGGGAGAAGCTGCCGGGATGGGAGCGCCTTTGGGCGGATCTCATGCAGGAGGAGATAAGGAGGACTACTCGAGATGGATCTTCATCAAAGGGAGCTGATGAAGAAAATTGCGCTTTGATGTCCAAAGCTAAGAAAGGGAAGGGTAAGAAAACCTCTCATTCTGGAGCTAAGGGCAAGAAGCAGGATATGGCGAAAGTGAAGTGTTTTCACTGCCATGATCACGGACATTATGCTACCAATTGTCCAAAGAAGAAGAAGAACAAGCAAGCGGGAAGATCTGGAGATGGAGAAGCTTTGGCTTCACAGTTCGAGCTTGACTTTTCACTGATTGCATGCTTGGTTTCAAGTGTGATGGGATCGGTGTGGTTCTTGGACAGCGGTGCGTCATTTCATATGACGGGAGATCGGGATTTGTTCTCAGATATGGAGGACAAAGATTTGGGTGTGCACATCGAGATGGGCGATGATGGTAGATACAGTGCGACTGGTATCGGTACCATATCCTTTCAGAGGGAGTCTGGTAAACCCTTTGTATTGAAGGATGTCATGCATGTACTTGGATTGAAGAAGAACTTGATCTTTGTGGCGATGTTGGAGGATAAGGGGTATGATGTGGTCTTCAGCGAAGGAAAAGCCTTCCTGCGCAGTAAGACTACTGGAGAGACCCGGAAGATAGGGGTTCGGACCAAGAACCTTTATCAGTTGCAGGTAGATGGCTGCGCAACTATGGCATGCAAAGTGGGAGAAGTGGTGAGCCGGGATGATGAGGGCGAACTGTGGCACAGGAGATTGGGCCACCTTCACCATGGAGCTTTGAAGATTCTGCAGCAGATTTCTATTGGGCTTCCTAAGGGCACCCTTGCGCAGTCAGATCAGTGCAAGGGGTGTACTTTAGGGAAGTATGTGAAAGCCACCTTTCACGAGAAGGATAGTCGCGCCACGACGATCCTTGAGAGAGTTCACACGGACGTGTGTGGTCCTTTCTCAGTTGCTTTGACAGCAAAGCACAAGTATTATGTGATCTTTGTTGATGATTTCTCTCGAAAGTGCTGGATCTTCTTCATGCAGAAGAAGGGCGATACATTCGCGAAGTTCTGTGAGTTTAAAGCACTGGTCGAGAAGGAGTCGGGGAAGAAGGTGATTGCTCTAAGGAGTGATAACGGTGGTGAATTCATCTCGACTGAATTCAAGGAGTTCTGCAACGCAGAAGGGATTCGGAGAGAGCTCATCGCACCCCATAACCCACAGCAGAACGGGGTGGCTGAGCGGAAGAACAGAACAATCGTGGGTGCTGCACGAGCGATGTTGCATGATCGGGGCCTACCCCTTCACTTGTGGGCTGAGGCATGCAATACAGCAGTGTATGTGCAGAACCGTTGTCCTCACAAGGTTCTTGGCATGAGTACACCGGAGGAGGCTTATTCTGGCAAGAGGCCTGATATTTCCCATTTGCGGATCTTTGGTTCTCCTGTCTACATGCATGTGACGAAGGATGCAAGAAGGAAGCTGGATCCAACCGTTGAGGTTGGAATATTTGTGGGGTACACTGATACACCTCACAACTATCGGGTGTATTTGTCAGACAGTCGCAAGACTGTTGTGCGACGGGATATAAAATTTCGGGAGGAGAAAGCCATGCAGTGTTCGCTTGAGAGGGAGCTACACTTGCATGCAGATGAGGAGCTGTTAGTTCCTAAGGAGGAGCTTCCGGATGTGGATCAGCCACAAGAGGAAGTTCAGGAGGTGGAATAAACCACCCATGCAGCGCCAACCATCAGAGGGCGCAAGCGCACTACAGAAGCTGAGCGACTGGCTCGAGATGCAGAGAAGGTTGTAGGACCACCTACAGCACAGCGCAGATAGAGGCAGTCACCGGATCGGTACACTGGATACATGGCTCTTGTGAGTCAATGTGTTGTGACGAAGCCATCCTCTTTTGAGGAAGTTGTGGAGGAACCCGCATGGGTAGATGCCATGATCGAAGAATATGATTCAATCGTCAGAAACAGTGCATGGGAGATTGTCCCAAGACCGGAAGGGAAATCAGTGGTGGGTTTGCGATGGATCTACAAAGTGAAGCAGGCGGCTGACGGGAGTGTGGCGAAGTACAAGGCGAGATTTGTCGCCCGTGGCTTCTCATAGATCGAGGGGATCGATTATGAGGAGACCTTTGCACCTGTCGCAAGGTACTCTTCCATACGGACGATCCTTGCTCTCTCAGCGCAGATGGGGTGGCACATTCATTAGATGGATGTGAAGACTGCGTTCCTCAACGAAGTCATTGAGGAGGAGGTGTACATAGAGCAACCTAAAGGTTTCGAGATGTTTAACAGTGAGTCGCATGTGTGCCGACTCAAGAGAGCACTGTACGGGCTGAAGCAAGCACCTCGTGCTTGGTACACTTGGATAGACAGCTACTTCACCGAGCTTGGATTCTCCAAGAGTGAGGTGGATCCTAACCTGTACCAGATTGTGGTGGAGGGGAAGCTGTTGATCATCGTACTGTATGTAGATGATCTGATTTTGACTGGCGATGAGCAGTTGATACTTTTATGCAAGGAGGATCTTGCACGAGAGTTTGAGATGAGGGACTTCGGCATCCTTCATTATCTCCCAGGATTGGAGATTTGGCAGCGCAGCGGAGGACTGTTTGTTTCCCAGGGAAAGTATGCCCGGAAGATTCTGGAGAGGTTCAACATGCAAGGCTGCAAGCCTGTTGACACTCCTCTTCCTGGTGGTTGGAGGAAGGAGGATGCTACTTCAGCGGAGGTAGTGGATGCCACTGTCTATCGACAGTTGGTGTGGTCTCTTATGTATCTGGTCAATACACGACCCGATATATGCTATGCAGTTAACCAGCTTTCGCAAGCTATGGTTAAGCCTACCAAGCTCTTTTGGAAGGCAGGCAAGCATGTATTGCGTTATATCAGAGGCACATCAGGATATGGTTCATGGTATAGATAGGAGGATCAGTTGAGGCAGCATGGCTTCTATAGATTGTACCATCATATCGTGTAGGATTGTGTTCAATGAGAATCATGATGCTTTCATATAAAATTATATGGAGGATCAGATTTACAAGGACATCCTCACTAAGGCGCTCACCGCTGTGAGAAAGATTGAATTCCATGAGGCAGGATAGGGTTGCAGATAATCCATATCTTGCTGAGAGGGAGTGTTGAAAATGCAGCAGATGATGGAGCTTAGTGAAAAGAGTCGCCTTCACTAAGTGGGCACGCAGGCTATTTTTGGCGCAAGTCTATTCTTAGACTATGTCTATTTTTAGACATGTCGATCATATTCTATGAGTTGCAGGATGCTATTTGTGGATGGTTGGTCAAGTTGGAAAAATAGATGGACTTCTATTTTTAGACATATTGGGCGGAATCTATTTTTAGATTGCCAGTCTAAAAATAGATATGTCGAATATTATTAGCTCTTAATAATATTTGGACCATAAACTCGCCATTTCTGGAGCACTTCAATGAGCCCAAAGTGGCCTGCACATCCATAAAGTGGAATTACATTATTCCTAAGGGTCGGTGAGCACATGCATGGTTGACTTTACAAGGGTGGTTTTGGTGGAGTTAATGAGACAAATTAGTGGAGTTGTTTTCTTTGTTTAACTTAGTTGAACTAGTTGAGACTAGTTTAACTAGCTAATCAACTAGTAATGAGTGGAGGTTCAACATTATTTAATTCATTAATTAGTAACTCATTATTCAAATCAAGAACAGCATCACTCACTACAAAGGCATGGAGCTACTGTTGGAGACCAAAGTAAAAGAGGTAGATGAAAGTGGGGTGGGAGTTAGCTATCAAGAGAGACATCAGTTGTGCATGAGATTTGCGCCACACTTGGAGGAATTTCCCATGATGATTGCGCTTTCAAGCCAAGGAGATTTGAACCTTGGATCTCTCTTTAGACAGGCCATGATTGCGCAATAGAGGCAAGTAATTAGTGGTGAGTTTTGAACCAGTAACCTGTTCAAAACCAAGCTAGTTTGTGTGTAACTTCATGAGATAGTACTGAGTACTTGTGAGGAGTATTGTACTGATTTTGTTACATGTTTTCTCCATTATAATATACACAATAGCTGCGGGGTTTTCAGCTATAATATTTCCCCATACATATTGTGTTAATGTGTATGATGATTTGATGTGCTATCACTTGTTTTATTTCCGCATGTGTGATGATCTGAGTGGAAGAGATTATGTGTTGCATATAAATTCGAATTGTATGTGATTAGGATAGTCTCGGTGGATAATTGATCATTATTCAGAAAATTTCTACATTCTTTGTGCATATCATTCTTCCATGATGCTTTACGATTTCTTCAAAAGATCCAGGCTCAGATTGTACATTTGTACTCTTGGCTGATAGACACCCTTGGTATCTATTCATCTTCTTGCTTTCACGGAATGTCCCCCTTGGGGCCATATGTCCCTCGACATCCTCGAGAGTGTCCTTGAGCCATGATTGTATCTTCCTTATTGAAGGAGATGGATCAATAGGGTCCATCGGTCCTTCCAAATCGGGCATCGACTCATCCTTTGTTTCTTCTTGATTTCCAGGCCTTGCTTCATGATCATCCTCAGATCTCGAAATATTGATTACTTTCCTCAAGGAAGCATCTTCTTAAAAGGTAACATAATGTCATAGATCCACTTCCTCTTGACCAGGCACATAGAATCTATAGGCCTTCAATGTTTCTCTATAGCCCACAAATATTCCCTTCTTTCCAAAAGCATCCAGCTTGCTCCTCTTCTCCTTCAGCACATGAAAATAAACAGGACATCCAAAAACTCTAAAATGTGAGACGTCAGGTTTCTTACCAGAGAAAACCTCTTCGGGAGTTTTGGAGTCCAGAGCGGAATGAGGGCATCAATTTTTTATGTACACAACAGTGTTCACAGCTTCTCCCCACAAAAAATTTGGAAGACCTTGGTCACATAGCATGGCACGGGGAACTTCCACAATGGTCTTGTTCTTTCATTTAGCAATTCTATTCTGCTAAGGAGTATAGACAGTTGTGGTATCCCTCTTGATTCCAACTTCTCTACAAAAGTTCTTGAATTTGTTCATCTCATATTCAGTGCCATTATTGATCCTCAATATGTTGATCTTCTTCCCTGTCAGATTTTCCATCGAGGCTTTGAAGGTACGGAACCACATGAAAGCCTCATCCTTCTTCTTCAAGAAGTATATCCAAGTTTTGTGAGAGAAGTCATCTATGAACATCATATAATAAGAACATCCTCCCAAGGATGTTATGGGAAACATACCAGACAGATTAGAATGTATCAATTGCAAGACATCAGATGTATTTGTGACACTTGAGGGGAAAGGTCCCCTTGTATGCTTTCCTTGGGCACAACCTTGACACACACCTTCATGATCATTTGTGAACTCGGGCATCCCCTTCACCACCTTCCTTGCTTCGGGAAGGGCCTTGTAGTGAAGGTGTCCAAACCTCTGGTGCCATAGTTCAGTCTGTCGAACAATATTACACGTCATCGCTCCCAGTGGACTTCCTCCAACCTGTTAGAGTGTATCAACTCTAAACCCAATCGTGATAGCTTCCTTGAAACTATTCTTCCAGATACGAAACTTCCCATCAGTGAATTCCACATTGAAACCTTTGTCTTCCATGGCTGATATAGACACAAGGTTCATAGTCCCTGTCCCTTTCATGGGATATGTGGCATTATCTCGAAGGATAATTTCCAGATTAACATCCTTCTCAACCATATCAGAAAGTGCTTCCTTGAACCCAGTTATGTGCCTTGAGGAACCACTATTCATTAACCAAGCATCCATAGTGTCAGGTGGAGATGCAGTAGACAGGGCAGATACAAGAATGTATTCATTTATTTTATTATTAACAACATTTGATTGCTCATATCTGGAATTTATCGACCTATTGAAAGGTGCCCATTTCCACTGGATGGAGCCTTCCTCTTCTCTTTGAACCTGTTGTTCCTTTGATTTCCATTCCTTCAGTTGTTTTTGTTGTCATCATCATCAGGAGAATCCTTCGTGAAAGGACATTCTCTAGCATAGTGACCTAGATTGTGACAAGTGTAACATTTACCTTTCTTCCCTTGGGCCCTTGCTCTTCCTTTATTCCCCGGACCACCAAAGTTCTTCCTCTTAGCAGGAGCAATTTAAGCAAAATTTCCTTCATTTTCATATTCCTTCATCCTCGTCTCTTCTTCTACGCATCTCGATAGTACTTCATCGAAATCAGGTATGACATTTTTATTGAGAATGGTAGTGTTGAATACATGCCATTTGGATGAGAGACCTCCAAGTGCGGTGAGAACCATCTCTTGATCAGCTATTATCTCCCCAATAGCCAGAAGATTATTCCTGATTTCAGTCAGCTTCAGAAAATATGATTGAACAGACACATCCCTGCCTTTCTTCAGATTCTTCAATTGGTTCTTGAAGAATAGGACTTGATTCACATTGTTGGCCTTGAACATGTTGACCAACTTATCATACATCTCCTTGGATGTGCCCAGCTCAGAGATGTAGGCAACTAGACTCTTATGAATTGAGTCCCTGATCATCAGATTTGCTTTGATTTCCCCCTTCTTGTACTTTGATTCAACAGAAGTAGTTGCAGTGGATGGAGGCTCTTGGATTTTACCCTGCACATAGTCCATGACATCTTGGTCTTCCAAATTAAGATCCAGTGTCATCTTCTAGGCATGGAAGTATTCCTTCCCAGTTAATCTGTCATCAGCCTTAAAGCCATTGTAGTTTGAGGAACCCATGCTCTTCTTCGGTGATTTCTACAGACTAGGGCTTTGTCTTCACCTCAACTCTGATACCATGTAATATTTATAGATGTTCTATGCTTGATGCAACTTTACTTTTTATCCCAATAACAATCAGAAAGCACATAAACAAGAAAGTAAAATTTTGATAGAACATACCAGTAGATCGACAAAAGACAAGCCATAATATATAAGTGTGTTGGTGCGTTACGACAGTCAACAGGATGCTTCAACTAGCAAAGTCTCAATATGATAAGCCAACCAGAAGTGTCACACAACCCTCTAGGACAGCCAAATCAGTCAAACCCAAAAGTCAACAAAAGTCAACGCTGTCAGTCAATGGTCAACGCAAACACCAACATCAAAAAAAGTCAATGCATCCAAATCAAAGTGAATGTCCAACCTCGGGATTTGTGCCAAAAAATGCGGATTAAAGAAATCAAAATTTTGGGAGAGTTTCGAGTCAATTTGACCAAGAGTTGACCAAAGTCAACGCTGGTTAATTTCTGCGCTGGAAACCTTAGACAGTCTGAAACCCTAGCTGCTGCTTTTTCCCGCGTGTGAGTGAAGAAGAGACTCCAATAGATGCTCGAAAAAATTAGAGGAGGAGAGAGGATGTGATGTGATGGATGAGTGAAAATGTCCTCCAACGTTGACCAATTTATATCCATCAATGAGGGTGTGTGACACAACTGTTGGGGCTTCAAGCCTACATTTCATTTCAGGCCGACCTGCACATATTTTGAATAAATTCAAAATTGCTCATCGGATCAAGATGATATTTAGATCGATCTTGCACCTCTCCGAAAGAGGAGTATAATAAAAATATTGGCATCTTAATTTGAGCATCACAACATGGAGTTTGGACCTAGTTGTCCAAAATTAACGGTAAGGAAATAGTCATACACACCGATCATTAACCATTGCAAAAATTGCAATCACAAACAAAGCTACAACAAGCGAGGAGCTTCATATGGATGGGTTTTCTTCAACAATTCCACTTGGTGATAAGTTATAGTAAAGGTACCTATAACAAGGTTGTTGATATGATCATAGACCAATTGTTAGTGCATATATTATTCTTAAGCATAATTCTGTCATGCATGAGAGCTATGTTGATAAATATGCTTTAGATAATGATTTGAAGGATGTATATGCGAATTTGTGTGAAGGTAACCAAGTAGAGGAATTGGATTATCATGTGCATGATAACTTGTTCTATCATCTTGGAAAGCTATGTATTCCAAATGGAGAGAGAGTCAACATCATAAGAGAAGCACATACTTCTCTTATTGTTGGTCATTTCGGTGTCGGTAAGATAGTGGCACAATTACAGAGGTATTATTACTGGCCTCGTATGCTTAAAAGTGTGTCACAATTTATAAGAGGATGTTCTTTATGTGTTGTCAGTAAGCCTAGAAATAGAAAGTTGGGATTGTATTCGCCACTTCCAGTACCTTCCCGTCCATGGGAGAGTTTTTCTATGGATTTTTTAGGAGGTCTACCTATGTCTAGGAGAGGTCATGATTATCTTTATGTATTTGTGGATAGGTTCACCAAAATGTGTATTTTGATGCCTTGTAAAAATTAGGTTACAACAGTGAAAAAATTGCTTAATTTTTCTTTCATAATGTATGTGTACATTTTGGGTTTCCCACATCCATTGTTAGTGATCGAGTTGGGAACTTTTGGTCAAGCTTGTGGGGACTCATGGAAACAAAATTGAAAAAGAGCACAACATTCCACCCACACATTAATGGCCAAACATAGGTGGTGAACAAAACGATGAAACATATTCTTCGTGGTTATTGCAGCAAGCATCCTAAGTTGTGGGATGAACATTTGCACTATATTCAACATGGTTACAACCGTGCCAAGCATTGATCGACTCAAAAATTTCCATTTGAGGCATGCTTGGGATACTTATTGTTAGTATGAATTCTTCGTCGAAGCGTACGAAAAAGAACCACTTTAGCTACGCATAACTAATAGCCCTAACAACAATAATGGCTGCAAAACATCTTCAGATCTGCAATTAGTAGTTAAAGTGTTGCAACAAACAGATCTATAAATGGAAAGATATTAAGCAGTAAAGTAAAGAGTTTGCTCCATGCATCCAACAGACAAGACAAGAACACGATTTTTTGAATGAATTTTTATTTTACAGGGCACCTGGGAGGAAACAAGAAGGTGTATCCAGATCTCCTCAATGGGATGGGTTCTTTGTAGTCCTCAGCACTTCAGATCTAAGCTTTCTCTCTCTTGTAGATGTGGAAAACCCAATGTAGAAGGTAGAGCTCAATGGGAGCAAAATGGCAGAAATGAGACCAAGTGTATAGATCCAGAGTGATCTAATATGCAACAAATGGTGAAGAATGAAGGGGAAAACCCTCCTATTTATAACAAAATATTGGGTCATTCTAGATCTTGGTGCATGATTAAAATAATGTTAACCAAATCTAGATCCACCTCTATGGAATATTTTATTATTATTTGTTGGAGGGAAAGGGACTTTGACTTGAGTCAAAATCCCTTGATTAGTGAAGAATAAATAAATAAATGATTTATTTATCCTTTTAAGGAAGTGGTTGAGATATAATCAAATAAATAATGATTTATTTAATTAATAGTGGTTGATTTGGTCATATTTAACAAGGAATATTATTTAAATAATTATTCCTAGAAAATAATAAGATAACCATGGGTGTATCTCATTAATTTCTTTGTTTTTGGGTTAAACATGACTGGGAATAATAATTAAATTGTGGTTTAATTAATTATTCCTTTTGGGGTTTCCTTAATTAACATAGTGAAAGCAGTTTTACTTGGGGTAAAACTGGTCTTACATGGTGTACTTGGGTCCATCTAATAATAAAAGGTGAGATGACCCAAAAAATGGTGTAACACTTATCCAAATCTCCTTTAGATTTTATCTTTGTGAAATATGTTTCTATTGATGGACAAAGTGACATAGATAAGGCCAAAATGTTCATCAAACAAGTTCAATTGGTACATCAAATAGTTCAAGAACAGTTGGAAAAGAGTCAAGCCAAGTACAAGACAAGACATGATAAGCATCGTGTGGATCACAGTTTCCAAGTCGGAGATGAAGTTTGGATTCACATTAGCAAAGAGAGACTCTAAGGAGAAGGTAAAAATTTGAAACCAATTCGATATGGTCCATTCAAGATTTTGGAAAATATTGGTAATAATGCCTTCAGGTTGGAGTTTCCTTCATATATGAAAATTTATACAGTTGTTAATGTTGAGAATTTTGAGATTGTATGAGCCTCCTTTCATTGAATATCAAGGAGATAATGTTCCAATTCCTTCAATTGAAGATTTCTCTCCTGAATATCTTGAATAATTTCAACAAGACACCATCATTGACAAGAAAACAAGGACTTAAAAACGAGGGAACGTGGAGTAGCTTCGTGTGGGGCTCAAACGAAAAAATCTATGAAAATATAAATGGATTGAGATTGGAATGGTGAGGGAATGGTACCCTCATCTTATGTTGACTAAAAATTATATTTTGGAGGTATAAAAACTTCTAGTAGGGAGGAATGATCTAGTGGATCAGTAAAGTGCTCAAAATTAAAAGTGTTCGAAAGTGCTCGAAACCAGTGCCAAAATGAAGATCTCTTTTCTTTGAATCCAACGCAACCTGAATCCTGCAAAACTGATATTGTATGCTCCTAATATCACGTTCTAAATGTTTTCTCAAACAACTACAATTTTAAAGTTGGGTTGCAGGTACGCCCAGTTAGCAGTCTGTAGCTGAATAAGAATGTGACTGGGAAGATTGATTGTGATTTTTGGGCCAATGGTTGGTTGACAAGTGTATCATTTTGGTTCGCTTTATAATGGTGGTTTTTGATTGGTTAAGGGTCGAACAATGGTGGAGAGCCACGTGGGCTAATTGTTGGTTGCCATGTGGCCTCATGAAATCATTTTAAATTTTGTTATGGGCCAGACTGGGCCTGGCAGGGTTCGAATGTTGGACCTACCAGCTTGTAGCATGGTGCTCCACAGTTCCACCACAATCGTTGCTTGTTAAGTATAGTTCACATTGCGTATTTAAAGTTTTGTTGGTGGCATGTGTGGGGTCTGGGCTGGGGTTAACCCCTGGACCCAAGTCCACCCATACCACGGACCGCAGCTGGGCATCCAGGGGCGCGGGGTTAACCCTTTCCCTAGCCCACATTATATACACAACCAACCATAGTTCGATACAGTTCAAAACCCGATGGGAACCATCACCCATACCATGAGAAACCATGGTAACGAAGCATGGTTCAGTTTAAAGTTTGGGCACGAAAGTCGGGAAATCCACCACAATTTGCCAGCCAAACCACAGTTTCAACCTAGTTCGAACATTGGTGGGATTCATTTGAATGACCCGAAATCAATGGTTATCAGCGTTCCACGTGGCATTTATCAGTCGGTTTGTGGGGGTCATTGTGCCATTTAAAGAGGGGATAATTTGCGCCCGACCCGACGTGAATGTCGTCGACACGGGGAAAATTTATTGCTCCACTGGAAAATTTAGGATGCATTGCAGGGGGTGCGAATTGTAGCACAGTTACCAGGAAAATTGTTCTATAACATAATTCAGTCATTTTTTTACCAATTTGAGTGTACAAAGATCCTAGCTAAGGGTTTTTGACTGTTATGGAGCCATTAGAGACAACATTTTTGCATTATGAGCACTGCAAGTCTATGTAAAAACATATTTTTGAGCACAATGAAAGAGGCCCAACATTGGAAGCTGGGCTAGGAGATGTAGCCGAGGAGGGGTGAGCTCCTTCATAATTTTGTTGTCTTGCATTTTTGTTATGGTATTTTTGTCTCTGTTTATTGCTACAAAAATAAGTTTAAAACTCAATTTTTATGCTATGACAACTTGTTAATTGCATAAAAAAATTAAAATTTCACTTGCAAACTTTCATCAAAACCTTCAAGTTTTCTAATACATAATACTAGAACGAGTGAGAGTCTGGACAAGGTGGATGAGTGATTACGCAGTTTCGTAGTTCAAGTAGGCAAGGGGTAAATTTGATCCTTGAAACTGAGCAGTGTGTAGTTCACGCTTGGCTGAGGGACATTCCTGTGCAGTTTTGAGGGCCAATGGGGATAGGCTACAGGGACTGGAGCTGGAGAATATTACTACGTATTTTTGGAGGTCAAGGAGGCCTAAATGACTGCGCAATCTATAGTTTTAGGGCTCAGGGGATGAGATTGTGTCTTAAGGTTGTGAAGTGTGTAGGTCAAGCCAGGCTGGAGGCCATGACTGCGCAATTCTAGAGGTGAAGGTCAAGTCTTGGTCACAAAAACTGCACAATGGAGTAGTCTTTGGAGGAAAGTACTGCGCAATTCACAATTCCAAGAAGCAAGGTCACAACTAGAGGACTAATACTATTCGATGCACAACTCATGGGAGGCCAAGTGAAGCTAAGTTTCTTGGTCGGGAAGTTTTCCATAAAATTACTAAGTGCGGGACCGGTGATATCAGTGAACAATGATTAAATTTGATTGTGATCACACACTTAGCATATTTTGATGATTCAAAAAACATATATCATCCTTGAAATACAAACAAATAATTTCCCTCTGTGTGACAACGTTACGACAAGTGCGACACCACAGATACAATTTTCGACGACCGTGACAACACTTCTGCAACAATGTTGAAAACATTTCAAATGAGTGCGGTAGATTCTTACAAGGTTGGAACAACTCATTTGCACAAAGGTGACCTCTTTGGACCACTAGAACAAGCTTGTACATGCATTATGACAACCAACATGCCAAAATATAACAATTTTACTATCTTGTGAAATGGATCAAAACACAGTGAGAAAACAAAAAAGATGGGCTTAAAAGTTTGCGACAGTAATGAACAAGACCAAGGAAGGCTCCGAAATTTGGTATAGGCCGAACTTTTAGAGGGGGTTGTAGTAGCTACAACACTTTGTGACACACTGATAGATCTCAACCTTCTTTATCTTGGTTGAATTATTTTGTGCAGGGCCTTGGTTCTTCGGGGAGTATTAATTCATCGTGCATATGACTTTGGTTTCCCCACTTACCTTGTGAATATCCTAAGTCCCCGTCATGCCATTTCGGTTTAAATAAACAAAGATTCAACTTTAACACAATGTTTCAAGCAGGGAAGGGTCATGAAGCTCGCAATTTTAATATTTTTAGAGTATGAGTTTTCATCTATGGTGTTGCTCCACTTCTAGCAGGCCTAGATAGTACCCCGACAGAGTAATGTAGAAACGAAAACCTTGCTCCGTTGCCAGCGATCCTAGACAATAACTCGGTGGATTTTCTTGATTCACCTCTTTGCGTAGGAAGCCTTTCTATTATTTTGCCTTTATTTATTTATTTTAAAGAGGATCGTGCATTGGAACTTATTTATTTTAAGCATAAGAGGGATCCCGACTTGTTGAGAGTAGGAAAGGTTGTTCCTTCAGAGAAATATATAGATAAATGTGATTTAGTTTTTCTCATTTAGATTTTTCCCCTTCTCCTTTTCTAGTGATTGGATAAACGTGAAAACATCGAAACATAAATACTGAATATAGGCACAAGTTTTCTCAGGTAGACACAAGTTCATGGTTTTCCAAAAAAGCTCCTTACAAATGGATCATATTTCCTGCCAGAACTTCATTGGCCAAAAGACACACTAAAAGGAAAATACCCTCTAGCAGATGTTTTTGAGGAACCCCTTATAAAAATACCCCAAACATCCATTTCTAGCGGAGGTTACTAGAGGATGTTGGAAGGCAGAGGTTTTCACGGATGTTTTTCATCCGATGCGCTTATCATCGTACACCGCACCGGTGCGTTCAACAAGAGAAAGCACCAATGCACACAAATCATTGGCACACCGGACATTGTGCACTCCGTACACACCTGCCCGGTGCGTCGTATTATTGTAGCGCATCAGTGATTTACGACTCTTCTGCATCGGTGCCTTATAAAAAAGCACGCCAAAACAGAAAATACCTGGTGCGGTATTAAGCAACTGCACTGGTGCGCCCATAAAAACCCCGTGCACCGAAACAGGTTTAAATAAAAAAAAATTATGGCCAAAAAACCAAATTTTTCACTTTTCCCAGTGCTCCAGAGCTCTCAAGCACCGGTGAAATTTATCCTTGTCTGTGCCGCCCTAACATCGGTGCTCCCATTGCACCCATTGCATACACTGCTGCTGTGCACTGCCCACCAATCTCCATCTTGAATTTTGCAAAATGGTGGGAAAATTTTCTTTTGAAAATTCAACAACCAATATGCCTCCTTGAAAGCCAAATGTATAGGTAATTTTCTTGTTTTTCCATGATTAAGCTTTTTAGGGGATTAGAATTTCAAATAACCTTAAAATTAACCATTTAAAAAAAAAAAAAATTGTCGCGTGGTGCGCTCAAACTGTTCGGCTCGCACCGGTTCGTAGTGCTGCCTGTAAATTTACAAGCTGCACCGCAACCGGTGCTAATGGTATCCGCATTGGTTCCGGGGCGGTGCCGATAAGCGCACCATGTTATTTTAACATTTTTAAAAAAGTGTGGTGCGGTCGTTTACCCGGCTGCACCGTTGACCATGTGGAATAGTGGCAACGCGGTGCGTTGACTAAAATATATGCCCCGAGGTGGCTAATTTTATCAGCGCACCGCATTTCACATTTCTACAGGTTCAATGGTGTAGCCTGGTAAACTGGTGCTAAAAGTGTCCACACTAGTTCCGGGGCGGTACCGAAGGTGCACCGCGTTATTTTAAATTTTTTTAAAAAGTGCGGTGCAGTCTGTTACCCGGCTGCACTGTTGCCCTAATGGAATAGTGGCAACCCGGTGCGTTGACTAAAATATCCGCTCTGGGACGGGTATTTTTGTCAGCGCACCGCTTTCCGTATTTCGACAGGGTCAAGGTGTAGCCTGGTAAAAGACGACACCGTTGACTATGTCATTATGGTAGGAGGTTAGTCTGCTAACTTAACTATACGCCCCGAAACATAGAGTTTAGTCAGCGCACCGAAATCCTGATACCGTACATAGTCAACTATGTGCTACAAATTTTTGGGAGCACTGCCACCGGTGCACTGAAGATTATCTGGTGCACCGTCAGTGGTGCCCTCCATAAAAAAAATGCACCGGGATCGGTGCATGATTGTTTTTTTGGCGCACCGACTGTTTTTTTTTTGTTTTTCCAAAAAAAATTATATATGTATATTTCTAAATACATGTATCATTTAATAAAAAAATTGTATTTAATATGTCAATAATTCAGAGACGTGAAAGGAGAGAAGGCAGTGAAAAACAACAACAACAGAGGACCAGTATAACATGGTTCGCCTGTGGGAGGCACGGGAGAGGGAGAGAGATGCGTACCCTCACCCTGTTATAACAGCTACCTAGGGGCTCCTAAGGAAGGTAGGCCTCCTCAAGTTCTATGAGGAGGCTACTTCCCTAAAGAGGCATGGTTTGTTTTTGAGACATCTTATCCGAAGGTGGAATTCCCACCAACAGGCTTTCCGGGTTGGTCTTAACCAATAGTACACACCCACTGAGGAGGACATATATTTCATTATAGGGATATCGAGGAGAGGGGTAGATTTTCCCTCCTTCCTAGAGGTTCCAGCTGGCTATGTAGTAGGGAGTCAGTTAGTGTACTCCCAGAGATACATTGGAGCATCAATACTGTCTCCTTCAGATTTTCAAGTTGCTGGAGGTCAATTACGTATTGGTGCATTTGGTAGTGAGAAGGTGAGGTGCCTCTCACTTCTCATTTAGACCATTTCACATAACACTAGTGATGGGAAACACATTATGTTGATTCTTTAGTACAGGAGCCACGACTTGTCAGGTGGTCTGCCATTTTTTTGCGGCAGTTCTGTACAGCCTTAGATAGATGTCGTGCTCATGCACAAGGGAGGGACAACTTCCCTCTTGCTTAAGAGATTTTTTGATTATTTTTTGAGAGGTTTCCAGAGACGAGGCCTACTTTTGTTCGACAACCTCATAGGCCAATGTTCGAGGCATAGATGCACATGTGGGGGCAGATGATGCCCAAGAGGGTCAAGAATGTGTTTCCAGCGAGGATATCGAATGATGCACTGGAGTTGCTAGCCATTGTTGACGAGCATCCTTTCATTATGGTCTGGGTTTGGATTGGCGAGGGTGTGCCAACATCCTCTTCACAGCTGATGAGCCGCCGTATGATAGAGGTAATATCACTATATTATTTAAATTTATTCTAACATGTTCTTTAACTTGTTTTTATTAAATTATGTAATGAAATTGTCTAATTGTTGTTGTGTACTTGTATATATTTTGCAGAGATTGGGTCTTTTTATGGCGAGGACATGCAGGAACCACCACATGATCCAGGTGTGGATCCTAATGATGATAAGGGAATGCCAGATGCCAAGGATCATTAGGAGGTCGCTGCAGAGAGACCTGCTCCTGCTGGTGTGCCGATACCACCTTTTGCTAGGTGCGGTTGGCTTGATAGCAGATACAGGATGGAGTTGGGCGACTAAATCAATGCATTGATTGTTGAGGCGGGCATCAGGCCTGCTCATATGAGAGACATACAGGCCAATGGTAGGCTGTTACAGATGTGGAGAGGCATGTCGCGTGACATGTACAACCTGATGCGACATGTCGTAGGAGCTACGACCTTAGTTACGCGGCTGAGGAGGACCGTTGCACGTTATAGGCATGGTCGAAACGCAACGCGTGATCGAAAGTTCGCGAGCAATGACTCATCATATCATGATCGTTCACCTCGCGCCGCGCTAGATGAGAAGCCTCCACTAGCATCTAGGAGCAGTCATCATGGAGATCAGGCTAGACCATCAACCACATCCAGTCAGTAGCCTGCAGCGTCCAGCAGTACTCATGATCATTAGTAGGCTGGACCATCGACCGTCGAGGCTATACCATTGAATGAGCAAGCCTCAACTAGTACTACTTATATTGATGTTGTACCACCAGTTGATCCATGACATTTATATTACAGTTATATATTTTTGACATTATTCACTTATATATATATATATATATATATATATATATATATATAGTCCATGTATTTTATGTTCATGTTGCAGTTGTACTTAATTTACATGTTGGTGATCATCATGATGTGTATATTGTTAGGTCATGTTAGATAGGTTCATTTAATGTGTAGCTTGCAGATAGATGTGTATGTGATAGCATGAGTTATTTAACATGAGATGTATATTTGATGTTTTTGTTGTGATGATGTTAATATATAATATTAATTTTGTTTTTTTAGATGATCATGATCACGATGATGTTAGCGATTTTGAATGTGTATTTTAGTCAAATATGATGTTTGTACGATGGTTATCATGAACGTGATGTTTATTAATTAATTTAATATTAAATGATCATGATATTGTAAAATTGTAATATTTGTAATTCTAATTGTATGTAAAATTCTAAAATTGTAATATTTGTAATTCTAATTGTATGTAAAATTCTAAAATTGTAATTGTAATGGTATATATGTAAATTTGTAAAATTGTAAATGTATATATGTAAAATTATAAAATTGTAATTGTAATTGTAGATGTACGTGAAATTGTAAAATTGTAATTGTAATTGTAATTGTAATTCTAATTCTATGTAAAATATTTGTAAAATTTTAATTGTATTACTATGAATTGATTGTAATTGTATGTTAAATTCTAAAATTGTAATTGTAATTGTATGTAAAATATTTGTAAAATTTTAATTGTATTAATGTGAAATGATTTTATTAAAATTTGTAAATTTGTAAAATAATAAAGCTAGAATAATATGAATTATTGTAACATAATAAAGTTTAGAAAATAGTGTAAATAAATTCATGTACTTTAGAATTATCATTATTTTATTATGATCTTAGATACAAAAAAAAACTAATTTATACAGTACACCATTGTTATTTAGATCAACATAATTGCAAATTAGCAAGTGAAATATTGATTTTAACATTAACACAATGCAAATTACCAATTAATTCAAAATACATAATATAATGTTTCGAAAAACCCATCTTAAAAATTATAAATACTGATGAAATAACACATGTACCATATCACTCTCGATTCTCATGATCACCCTCATTATCTTCCAACTCGCGTGGCATGATAACACTATTGTTGTCAAAAATATATTTTGATCTAGGGTCATTTGTCAATACGAACCACCAATCCCTATCCAACACTTCTGGGTAAAAAAACCCCTGGTTGCAGTGTTTGGGGAAAACATAGGGCTCCTTAGCTTCATCTCACATCTTTCTAGAGTTGATACATATCAGCCTACTATTGCGATATTCCTTTACATTATTCGGATCAAAGGTGTCCCACCACTTGCACCTAAAAATAACACATTGGAAAGAAGATACATCCACTTCAATGATCTCTTGTATCTTTCCGATGTAACCTAACGTCCCTCGTACTAGGTTTTGATCATGGTGGCTAGATTGACTAGATTGATCGAAATCGACTTCCACTCCATAGTGTTGTGTGATGTTTCCAACATCTTCATTTTCTGTGCAAAAATGGTGTCCATATGCCCACATAGATGGGAACAAATGCACCTATTATAAAAAAGTTAAAAAAATCATAGTGTCATGTGTCTTATAATAACCCAACATTTAAAATATGAAATATAGATGTCTTATAAGTTTCAAATTTAAATATAAATTAAAAATATTATTACCGAGTTGCTGCACCCAATCCCTACTTTTAACGCATCCTCTTCATCACGTGGGTAACGACCGGTTGCACCGTATTTATCTCTGACTTGGTCTGCAACCCAAATCTTGGGGCATATTTTTGGCATATTTTCTTTTAAATGAATATGATAAGGCACACTTCTACCATTCAACCATCTGAATTATTTCCTGTCACTATCCCATTTCATCCTCTTTTGTTCGTACAATGCGACCCACGGTTGTGTCGCTTCAGAATTGTAAAGAACGAATTTATTGATTGCTTCAATTTCTGCATTCGCTGATGAAATCAAACTGACATTATATAGTACTTAGAGATAAAAATATACATTATATCAAAGTTCAACATGAATATTAACTTTGTGTAAATTTGAAAAATTATAAGTCGCTTACTCTTTATCAAGCGTTTTTTTCCACTCGTTTGGAGCAACTCCCCTTCACTTTTGTCTTCATCCCTTTTGTCCCAAATCAATGCACCTGGTCTCTTGTTGATCTTCTTGATGTAATCCTTGGCATAATAGAAAGACTCATACGATATGTACCCCTTTGCCATAGACCCCTCGGGTTTTTCCCTTTGTCGAACAAAAGCTTTCAATTTCTTCATGTACCTCTCTAAGAAGAGCATCCAACGACAAGAAACCACCCCAACTAATTCAACCTAATCTACTAGGTGGATTAGAAGATGAACCTGTAAGTCCATGAAACTCATCCGCATTTCCTTCTCAAACATACAAAGAATATCAACTATCTCTTGACGCCACCGTGGAATGCTAGCCACATGAATCTCCTTTGATGTGATCCAACGTACAAATGCAAATAATTTAGATATGGCACGTCCTAGGTCTTGAGGGAATTCATGTTTCACACACCCACGCACGAATAAAGGACAATGACACTGCAAAGTTATAAACACGTGAAATAATATACAAAATTAGTTATGTTTTATAATCCCCACATGGGATAAAATGTATTAATATAACAAATAATAAAATCATGCTTTTGACATTATACGTACTCTTAGAAGATTCAAATGGTCATGCGATTTCAATGCCAACAAATGGTCATCCACGGTGAAGCAGCGCCGTAGTGAAGACTCATATGAAGTTGACACCCTCACACCCATTATAAATTCCTTTACCAAAGAAATATCATCTTTTTTAAAAATCCATGGGACATTACTTCTTTGAAAAACCATGAATTAGAGGGACCAACGCCTGCCTCTGATCCCGTACTTTCTAATCATCTTGGCCAATGTTTCTTTTTAGTTTTTGAATTAATAAGATCTTTCCTAACAACCAATGTGTCACTTTGTTTCGATGATATGTGCCTCCATAAATAAGATGGAACATTTTTAAATATATGCATAGGATCTAATAAGTGGGTCATCTTAAGATGCTCCCAATATGGGAGGTTATAAAAGATAGATTTCCTTTTCATCCCAATGGGAAATTTCTCAACATAGGTGTCGAAGAATTATGGATCATCGAACATAGGCTCTCCATTTCAATTGAAAATTTCTATGAACTCCTCCTCCTTCTCTCTCTCATATGCTCTAATCCATTCAGCTGGTGTCGTTATTGGAGGCCTTTGGGTTCTATCTCGTTTACCATTGAAAGCAGATGCTGCTCTTCTGTAAGGGTGTTATTCTGGGAGGAATACCCTGGAGTAATCATACACTGGCTTTCATAGGTCCTTGGACCATCTAGCTTTCAGAGAAGGTCCACAACATTTACATCCAAAATTCCCTTTTGTTACAAGACCTACGAGATTATTGTATACAATTAATATGCATGGCACATTAAATAATATCATGAAGGTTAGAAAAAATATTACAACGAATTAAATAACTAATATGTGAAAGAATATTTTTAATTATATAAACAAATCAATAAATTAAACATGTAATTTACCAGAGCAAACTCCTAAGCTTGGATAATCATGTGTCATGTAAGCATATATGCCATACAACGTAAAACTCCTCTTTGCTGTGATGGGTCATGATACATCGTATACATTTATCCCATCTCATAATTCCTTCAATTCATATACCAGTGGTTGTAAGTAGACATCCATATTCTTCACTTGTCTTCTACTAGGGACTATGAGAGCCAACATAAGATGTTCATTCTTCACGGACAACCATGGGGGGATATTGTTATTGATCACTACTACAAGCCAAAAAAAATAGTTGGTGTTCTGGAGGGAATATGGGTTGACGCCATCCATGGCTATGCTGAGTCGTAGACTTCGTACTTCATCCTTGAATTTTTCGGGCCATGTATCCTCTATATGCTTCATGGATATTGAATTAGTTGGGATTCACATAACTCCCAACTCACTTCTGTGTGAGGCATACCATCCTTGCAACATAGCTAATTATTTGCAATGAAAGAGCCTTTGAATCCTTGGGATTATAGGCATGTGCCTCAATATCTTAAAAGAAGGACCAATACGTGATTTACCCTTATTTTTTGATTTATCATACCTGTCATGCCCACATTTCAGGCACAACTCTTTGTCTGCATATTCTCCTATATATAGAATACAATCATTTGGACATGCATGATATGATATGTACTCAACACCCAACATTTTCAACAATTTCTTTGCCTCTTCGCAGCTACCAGGAAAGACATTATCACTCGGAAGAACCTTATCTTTGAATAACCTGTAGTTGGTGATCATGGAAAAATATATTAATAAATGTACATTAATGTCGATATAATTATTAACGTTCATAAAATTTACCATTTGTAATGTTCATTGCAGTGTACTGATTATATTTCAATTTATATAAGGGAGTACTTTATGTAACTTACCTCAAAAATTCCAAGAAACATGCATTTGAAAAGCCAAACTTTGCTTTCAAGTTGTACAGTAACATCATTGTCCCCAACTGGGTAGAATTTGACTGACCGCCAAGTCCAAAGAGAGGGGTGGTGGAAGAAAATTTAAGGCTTTCGAAAAAGATGTCAATGATACGAGCATCATCCCCTTGCTGATCATCATTTTGGAATGAATCTAACAACATTGTCTCCATGGCAGCCGTATCCAATAAGAAATCACCCATACCAACCTCTATTTGAAATCCTCCATTGCCAGCTTGTGAATAACTACTATTGTTGTAGTCATTCCTAATTGGTGAATCTGGACGTAGGGGGAATTGAATTGGTGGTTGATTCAGCCATTCTTGGTATCACTAGAATCCTAATATTTTTTTTTTTTTAACATGATTATTACAAAATATATGATATGAATTAGTAACCATGTTGATAATATTGCATGATTATAAATTGGTTTGACGTTGAAATAATTACATTAATCAATATATCAAACAATTATAATTATTTCCATCATTGTTCAGGGATTGTGGCTACAAGATGCAATATTGTTACAATTGGCAGGATGAAGTAGATGTCCATTTTCATATACCAAATGCGCCTTGCAGTATGTAGCTCCTGGTAAGAACTTTCGACGTTTTGAATCTGTTTGAATATTTTGTGCATCTGAACTCGATGCTGAATCTGCATGAACCTGCAAATTTGTATACATTATAAATTTAATTAAGCTGTGCATGATTGACATGGATAAAAAGCATAAATTCAATTATATAATGAACAGATAAATAAAATCTGAAGTAAATATTACCCCTCGAGATGGATAGGGAGAACTCCACGATGGACTTTGAGAAATATTATGAAACGAGCTGGATTTTGAAGAATTGTCCATTCGATATAATTATGATATTTTCTCCCTGCATTTGAGAAAAATCGACAATAAATTGTGGTGCACACACCTAAATGCAATTTCTGTGCCTTAAAAATGGACTTCTTGTTATCGGTGCTAATGTACATATCACCGCACCAGTGTGTTTTTGGTACTGCGCACCGGTGCCGTTTTATAAACATACGCACCGGTGCGGTTCTGTTAAGTGATGCACGCGTGACGAATAACCAAAAATAAAAAAAAGCGCAACTCTATTTTCTTTAAGTAAAAAAAAGCGGTAAATTAAAAAGTGAGCAGTAAAATATTTTCGAAAATCTAATTTCATAAAACATTTCTTTAAATACTAAACACTTTTCATTATTTCACTATTTTTGCAAAAATTTTCAGCCAGAGATTTGCAGGAGACATATCTGGAGCAAACAGAACATGAGAGCACTATGGAGTAGGGAAATACGTTCGAACAGAAGTATTCAGACAATCAGAATTCCAAACCTCTAGTGATTTAAACCCTGTAGCATAGAATTTCAAACGATCTCACGATTAAAGTTTATTATTATTTTTTTACTTTTTCTGCAATTTTTTTTATGCATTAAAAGAAAAAAATCAATGTTTATTGTTTTTTTAACTTCTTCTGCAGTGTTTTTTACTTTTTCTACAGTTTTCAGAAACAAAATAAAAAAAACCATTTTTAGAAACAAACCCTAGATTCTTTTTGTTTCTGCCCTTTCTTCTCCCTCTTTCTGTGATTTCCGAATTAGGGCTTTTCAATTTAGATTTGTAGGGTTTGAATTGCTAAATATAGGCATAAGTCATCCAACCCATGGGACGAATTGCATAGTCGGATCCCAATATATGTCGGCCCTTGCGTGAATTAAAAAGGACAGATTTTTTTCATCGGTGCGCCCAACGTAACCTAGCGCATCGGTGTGCTGTATTATCCCAGCGCACCGCAAAAGTACCGTGATAAAAAATTGAAAAAACAAAATATTTTTTTATCAGTGCGCCATATGTAAACTATGGCACCGGTGCGCTATTTCATTATGGCACACCGCGAACGTGTTGTTTCGCAAAAAAAAAAAAAAAAAACCATTTTAAAAACAAACCCTACATTCTTTTTGTTTCTGCCCTTTCTTCTCCCTCTTTCTGTGATTTCAGAATTAGGGCTTTTCAATTTAGATTTATAGGGTTTGTATTGCTAAATATAGGCCTAAGACATCCAACCCACGGGACGACTTGCATAGTCGGATCCCAATCCATGGCAGCCCTTGCGTGAATTAAAAAAAAAAAAAAACATATTTTTTTCATCGATGCATCCGGCGTAACCTAGCGCACCAGTGCGTTGTATTATCCCAGCGCACCGCAGAAGTACTGTGATAAAAAATTAAAAAAACAAAATATTTTTTTATCAGTGCGCCATATGTAAACTATGAAACCAGTGCTCTATTTTATTATGATGCATCGAGAATGTGCTGTTTCGCAAAAAAAAATCCATTTTAGAAACAAACCCTACATTCTTTTTGTTTTTTCCCTTTTTCCTCCCTCTTTTTGTGATTTCAGAATAAGGGCTTTTTAATTTGGATTTATAGGGTTTGTATTGCTAAATATAGGCCTAAGACATCAAACCCATAGGATGAATTGCATAGTCGGATCCCAATCCATGTCGGCTCTTGCGTCAATTTAAAAAAAAAAAACAGATTTTTTTTCATCGGTGTACCCAACGTAAACTAGCGCACCGGTGCGCTATATTATTCCGTGCATCGCGAAAGTACGTGATAAAAAATTTAAAAACAAAATATTTTTTCTCTGCGCCATATGTAAAATATGCAAGCGGTGTGCTATTTCATTATGGCACACCGTGAACGTGTTTGCACAAAAAAAAAGTCCATTTTAGAAAGAAACCCTAAATTCTTTTTGTTTACGCCCTTTCTTCTCCCTCTTTCGTGATTTTAGAATTAAGGCTTTTAATTTTAGATTTATAGGGTTTGTATTGCTAAATATAGGCCTAAGACATTTGACCCATGGGACGACTTGCATAGTCGGTTCCCAATCCATGTCGGCCCTTGTGTGAATTTAAAAATAAAAAAAAAAAAAAAAAAAAAAAATAAAAAATAAAAATATATATATATATATATATATATATATATATATATATATATTTTCATCGGTGCACTCGGTGTAACCTAGCTCACCGGTGCGCTGTATTGTACAAGCGCACCATGAAAGTATTGTGCTAAAAAAATAAAAAATAAAATTTTTTATCAGTGCGCCATAGGTAAAATATTGCACCGATTTATGCTACAAAAACTAACACTCGATGATTTTTATTATTTTCTCTGTGTTAATTGGTGCGGTGGTTAACATGTAACGCTCCAGTGCACCTTGTTGACATAGAGCACCATACGGTCTATTATACTGTTTGTGCGGTGCGTTTATAATACCTCCACGCACCGACGTCAGTGCGTACCGAATGAATGGTGCACCGATTTCTTGAGATTTTTTTTTTACCGGAAAAGCTGACAATTTATTTATAAATATATTAATGAATGATATGGTACAGGTTTCAGATTGATAAATAAATGACTAACAAGAGATCAAGTAACAAAAATACTAATACACATCAAAAAAAGCAAAAAAGGCAAGTTCTTTGTAAATTCTTTACAAAAAATATTATTTTTGAACTATCTGCAAGTTTAACTAATATTTATTGTTTACTTTGTATCATGCAGAGCCACAAAATGACGAAGCTCGATAAGATTATTTTTGATCTAGGAACAGAAGAGCATAAAATCTTGATGGAAAAATTTCTAAAGGATGAATCAGGTGAATGAAAAAAAATACTATCGATCCAATATGAGTTTTATTTTTATTTTTATTTTTTCATTAATAATATACTTAAAATTATTAGATAACATGTGTCAAACATTCTATTAATTCACATCTGTTTAATGTTCTACAGGGACCAACAACTCAGAAAATGAATGTTGCTCTAAGAAAAGAAAAAAAATTAGAACATGCAAATGAAAATGAATTGCTCCTTAGCTCATCTGGAGTGGTGTTGGAGGTTAACGAAAGGGGGAAATTTTTTTTCAAAAGTTTGAGGGATCTAGTGGAACGAATGTATAGATATTATTTCCACTTACAATACAAAAACCAATCCAATGATTCCAAGAACCAAATTTTATCTAAATTACAGGAAGAGTTTCTAGGGAATTGGTTAATGAGACATGTTAGACTTTTAATAGAAAAAATGTACAACAACAAAAAAGAAGCAATGAAAAAGTAATATTCCTTTAAATGTTTGTCTAGAATTATTTATAAATATCACTTTTGTTATATTTACTTTTCATATATCAATATAAAAATTAAGTAGTTTATTGTCATGTTACATTTTCAGGAAGATTATGAAAATCTCAAAAGATGAATGAGCTGATATCAGAAATATGCCATTAGGAATGTACAAAAAGGTGTACAAGGAGATGGTCAAAGAAATGGACAAAATTGCATCGCCAGAGGATCCATCTCAACAAAAACGTGCTTCAAATTTAATATGTAATCATTGAATTTTTTGATCATTAGGTACAATAAATAAACAATTTAGCATTAAATATTAATTTTCAAGTATTTTCTTGCAGAAAAGAAAAGAAAATGGAACCCATTCAACACATAAAACAGGATGACAAGGAAGAAAAGGGCTTATATCTAAGTTTGTGAGTAATTGTTACTTCCTTATAACAACTTAACTAGATCTCATTTTTGTATTTTTTAATTTGTTTTACAAAAATCTTCATTGAATGTCTTCAAATAGGTGCTAACATACAAAGAAGAACCATCAGAGAAATTGATTGAAATTGGGTTAAATATGGGTTGTGAGTATATGTTGGCATATCAAAAATTAATTGTGGAATTTGTAAGCATGTATTGATTTTGTTTTACTTAGCTCCATCTATAATTAATAGAAAAATAAAAATCTTTCATATTAAATATATGATTTGTTGTGGGGTATAAAACTTGCAGGAAACAAAGTGTGGAACTGCGCCAATAGCTGAAATCTCGGAAGATGGCATGTTACATGGTTTTGAAAGAATGTGTGTAGTTTATGAGTCAATTGTTACAATGGTACATCATTTATTTTCGATTTACATTGATGCATATTATTTAATATTCCAATTTTCATTATTCTCACCAATGTATATACGCTCATTACAATTTATTTTTATGTTTTTAGATGGAAGGTGAAGAAGAAGAAAACAATCAACACGTGAACAAAACATTCTTGAAAATAACCATGGTCATGGAAGTAGCTCTAGTAGTGACAACAGTTTAAGAAAAGAATGATGATCACTATGTTTGGATATAAAAGCAAGGCATTGTATTATTTGAAATATTATCCTGTGAAATTAGACATTTTGTTTAATGTAATGGACATAATGTCCAAATTGAAAGACAAAGGGATACCAATAACTGTCCCATTTTGTATGACAAAGACTGTCTTATTCATATATAATAATAATAATATGTTTTAATTTATTCTATTTCGTTCTCCATTGTTGTTGTGAAATGTAACACCATTGATTAAATTTATGGATGATTAAATATTATAATGAAGAGATGTGAAATTTGATGATATGCTATAACAAATTAATCCAAACATCACATTCAAATGCACTAATAAAAATTAAATTCCTATGAATGTTGTTATAAGATATATATGTGTCGACTTTTGATGAATAATAAATTTTAAAAAATCACAAAAAATTATGATATGATATAAAAAATTAATACAAACATCACATTCAAATGCATTAATAAAAATTTAATTAATATGAATACTATTATAAGATGTGTTGACTTTTGATGAATAATGAATTTAAAAAAATCACAATAATTGCACTGTCACAGATCGATGTTTCTAAAAAAAACAAAATGAAACCGGTGCGTGTCAGTTACTGTACGCCGGTGCATTTCTACGACCCGTGGGCACAACACAAATACTAAAACCAATTAAAAATATCAGTGCACTTGTGCGGTATTGCGCGTCAGTGCGTTTATGTGGAATTACGCACCAGTGCATTTGTATGACCTTTGGGCACTGCAAAAATACCGATACCAATTATAAATCTCGATGCGTTTGTGTGATACTTCGCACCAGTGCATTTATGTGTATCTACGCACCGGTTCATTTGTATGACCTATGGGAACCGCACAAATACTGATATCAATTATAAATCTCGGTGCATTTGTGTGATACTGCACACCGGTGCATTTTTATAAGTCTATGCACCGGTGCATTGAGATGACCTATGGGCACCGCATAAATGCCAAGACAAATTAGAATGGCCCCGTGCGTTGTATCACCAACGTGCGCCCGGTGCGGTTTTATACCTTGATGACCTGATGCATTTTCCTTCGACCGGCCCGTACCGCCTTCTAGATGTACGCACCGGTGCGTACAAGCCCGAGTAGTGCATCGATGAAAAAAACATCCGTAATAACCTCTGGCCGCCCATTTTTTTAGTTGTGTTGAATTTCCCTTAAAAGCTCCGCCAAAACCTTCATGACCATAAACGAATGTTGTAGTAAATGTTTTTTTGACAATTTTGGCCAATTTTATAACACTAAAAACCTCCTTTATAACCTCCGCTAGAGGGTCTTTTCCTTGTAGTGACATAACCAACACAAGGAAGATGGACCAAAGGCTAAGAAAATGTTGAAGTGTCGCAACACTCAGATTTTAGCCACACACAATCTTAGAAGACAACACATGGACAAGGACACCACCTATTCATGTGACAAACAAGAAACAAGGAGAACAAAAAAAGGAAAAACAAAAGAAACAAAATGAGAGGAAAGACAACACATAATAGGGGAACAAAACCAGAAGACAAGAACAATAAGCTAAACCAAATCATAATGCAAGAGAAAGTAAGAAAATCCAAGAGAGATTAAGAGAACAACATAGGATGAGTGCAAGATAAGGAGAAATGGGATGCAAATAATCCTACTCCTAACCTAACAGCTAATAGTTCGAGGTCACGTATAATGAAATTTCCAATGTAGCCATCGTAATCGTTCCTAACCTGCAATCATAAAGATACGATCGATTAAAAAAAAATTAAAGCAGTGTGCAAGGGAATATATGAGAGCTTGAACTACTTACACAATAAAAGGAAGGTATTTCCTGTGGGCAAAAAGATTTGTCATAACCACTACTCTCGTCCAATTCAAATTCTTATCTTTTCGACGACAACCATAATTAGACAAACCTCGAAGAATTCTTACGAATGCGCCTTATTCTGTGTCATCCTACTTAGAAAGAATGAGAAAATACTGAAACCTGTTTATTGCAATGGAGCTTGTCAAGTTAGATTTCTCCAACCATTCAGTGATTGGATCATAATGATTCATATTGATCCTCTTGAAAACCCTGAAAATTTATGAAAAAATATATTTTCAATTAGAGGCACGAGATTATAATGAAAATATTGTGGAGGAACATTGATACGAACTTATGCGGGAACAAAATAGAATACATATATAAAAATAAACATAGAAGTGCAACATAAATAAAACTTCATTTCATTAATATCAAATAACTGAAATATGCTTACATACAAAATGGAAGTAAACTAGCTCAGCTGATTGTAGGTTATCTCTAAGAAGAGAAGTGGAAGCTACATGCCTCTAAAATGTGTCACAATGAGGCTCAATGGCCTTTTATCATTGAGAAACAATGAAAATCCTAAATATCCAAAAACCTAATCCTAGGAGATGAAGCGCAAAATGCTTGTGGGCCTTGTTGGTGTAATGTGGAACATCAACTTCTTAGGGTCGTAACTTTGGCATATGATCTCCATTTGGCTACATGATACCTCATTTCGAAGATCTCGAAGAGGAGGCCGAAAAAAATGGGTAGACCAATTTGAAACTTTTTAGTTCTATCCTTTTTTCCTAAAAACGTCTTTTAGTCCCTCAAAACTCCTTCGAAATTTTAGGACCCGAAAAACTGCAAAAAATAGTAAATTGTGCTACAATTAAGGAAACTGAAAAAATGAAAGGAATAATGGTGGGGCTCTAAGTGGAATAGGAGGGTGGCCACCAATATCTACCTGGATCAATCCTCCCCCCCTAAGAAGCAATGGTCCCCATTGCGTTGAGTGCCTCCATGAGATGGGGAAACTTCTGTTGAACTTGGTCCCTAGTGAGCCACTTTCCTTGATGTAGGAGTTGGCCAACTTTGAAAACCCAATATAGTTGGATCTTCTTCTAGCGAGTGTTATTGATATGTGTGTCCATGATTCGATCATTTGTGGCTTGTTCCATGTAGTTGGAGTTTAGCTTTGTTGGTGTGAGTTGTTTTGTAATGTTAGATGTGTCAAGTAATGATGTAAAGTATGGTCGAAGGAAGTCCACATTGAACACTAGGTGTAGTCTAAGGAATGGTGGAATAATGAGCTCGAAGGCATTGTCTCCTAAAACTTTGGTGATGGTATATGGCCCATATTAGAGCGGGCAAAGCTTGCGGTGGGATCCAATGAGGTGCTCCTTATGAAAATGTAGCCAAAATTTGTTGCCCACCTAGAACTTATATGGAACCCGATGCTGATCATGTAGCTACTTGTAATTGGCATTGGATCTGTCCAACATGTCATGGAACTGCTGGTGGACATGATGAATGTGATCAATGAAGCTATTTTCCCTGTCAGCTTCAGACTGGACATGAGCTAAATCTCCCTGAGTAGCTGCAAATGGAATGGCCACATAAATGGGGCATAGTGGCTGTAATCCCAATCCCACCTGAAAGTGGCTATGGCCAGTTGAGCTATGTAGAGCTTGGGTGTAGCTGTGCTAGACATAGGGAAGGATTTCATCCCATGTACGAGCATGCTTCGAGTTCTACATGTGAAAAATGTGCACGATCATCCTGTGGACAACCTCTGTTTGGCCATCAGTTTGGGGATGGAAACCGTGGACTTAGTGAGCTTGGTATCCAACATCGACTATAGACTTGACCAAAATGTACTTTGGGATTTACTGTCTCGATCTAAGATAATGGACTGTGGGATCCCAAAGTGCACCCACACTCGTTTAAAGAAGATTTTAGCAGTGGCTTATACTATGATACTCTTTTTGCAGGCTTCCAGAATGGCATATTAGAGAATCTATCGACAACCACGAAAAAATAGTTGTTTCCATGCTTAGTAGAAGGAAGGCTCAACATGTAATCCATGGAGATGAATTCCCAAGGTCAACTAGGAGTAGGAAAAGGAGTATTTAGGACTTGCTTCTTGATGGTTGGTTTGGAAATGACGTAGGCAGTGTAGGATTTGATGTACTTCCCAAAATCTTGTCAAATATTCAGCCAATAAAAATACTTCTGCAGTACTGCCACTATTTTCTCTACCTTAAAATGTCCAGTGACCCAACTGTAGTGCGCTTCCCAAATAATATTGGCACGCTCACTTGAAGGAACACAAAGGTATCCCAAGTGGCATAAAAATGCATCCTTAAGGTGATAAGTTGGAACTTTCTTTCCTTCCAAGAGCATCTGGTATGTGCTGCCAAATTCTGGATCTCTCTTGTAAAAGGCTGGCCACCACGAAATCTTATGCCCGCAAATGTCGAGCACAGTGGTCAGCGCTATGACCGACAGTCGGTTGAGGCAGGCTACAACATTGTTGGTGCTACCCTTATTGTAATTAATTTTAAGATGTAACTGTAGTAGGTATGTGGAAAATTTATGATGGTGATAATTCTTCATCTTCCCTTGTGTTTGTATGAACTACAGGGGTCGGTGGTTTGTGTGGATGACCGTTTCCTTCCCTAGAATGTAATTCTTCCATTTTTGGCAAGCCTGCACAATGGAATACATCTCTTTGCCATAGGTGGGAAACATTCATACTGTGTCTGAAAGTGTGTCACTGTGATATGCCACTAGATTCCCATATCGAGTAAGAACTACACCAATAGCATAGTCAGAGGCATCTGTATCGATCTCAAATGGTTGTTTCAGGTTTGGTAATGTGAGAACTGGTGCAGAGCATAGTCGACGATTCAACTCGGCAAACACCTTCTGTTGGGATTCAGACCAAATAACTTGGATTTAGAAACCCCCTTGGTGACTTGACTCAAAGGCCAAGTGATATGAGAGAAGCCCAACACGAACCTGCGATAGAAGTTGGCAAGGCCCAGAAAGCTGTGGAGTTCCGTTAGAGTGGTTGGGCCTAGCTAATCCTGAATGACCTGTATCTTGGATGGGTCCACATGCACACCACGCTCATCGATGATTCACCCCAGATACTAATCCTCGGTCATGCCAAAAGTTCATTTCTCCAAATTGGCACACAACTTGTGTTGCCGCAAAGTTTGGAGGACCTATCGAATGTGGTGGAGTTGATCTTCCCAACTCTGGTTAAATATAAATATGTCATCCAAATAGAACACCACAAATGAGTTGGTGAAAGGTCACAAAATGTTGTCCATCAGCCTCATGAAGGTTGTGGGGGAATTCGTCAACTGAAAGACACGACCAACGATTCAAAAATGCCCTCCTTGGATTTGAACGCAATCTTCCACACATCAGAGGGTACGATCGGTACATGGAGATAACCAAACTTCAAGTCAATCTTTATAAAATATTTCCCCCCCTTGAGTTGGTCCAGTAGGTCATCAATCCATGGAATTAGATACCTATTCTGAACAATGATCTTGTTCAGCACCCGATAGTCAATACAGAGTCTCCAGGTCACGTCCTTCTTCTATAACAACACGATCACGCTCCCAGAGGGCAATGAACTTGGCCCAATGTGCCATTTATGTAGCAGCTCCTGAATCTTCCTCTTGATCTCATTGTTCTCCAAAACAGAACATTGATAGATTGACCCATTGGGTAACGACATGCCCAGGTTTAGATTGATGGAGTGGTTGACTTGATAGTGTAGAGGTAGCCCTCTGGGAGAGGTGAAAATTTCCTTATACTCCTCCATGACCTTGTCCATCTGTTGCTGTCATGCAGTGGAGCCCTATCTAGAGGCTGCAACCATAATATTCTTTTGTCCCTGACGTCGAATCATAAGCAAAAAGAATTTCCTGGGTTGGGAGATGATTTTATTGCATTGCTTTGCAGTGATCAGAGAGATCACAGTACGCGGTGCTACCTTCGATATCCTGTAAAAATTATTTCCCAGAGTAATAATAATAGTGTGAGGCCTAGATTCATACACACCATATCGCTTCCACAAGTATGGTTGGCCTAACAATACATCACAAACTTCTATAGGAGAAACATCACACAGTACCTCATATGTGAAGGGCTTGATGCTGTAGGGAAGATGAAAATGCTGGCTAAAGTGAATATCTCGTCCTTGGTGAAGCCACCTCATGGTGTATCACTGTGGGTGTGCTACGGTTAGCAGGCTTAGTCCCAACCTCTGCTGAAATGAGGTTCTTTTGGCTGCCTTTGTCGACAATGAACTGTAGTAGATAACCCTTCACCCACATCTTTAAGTGGAAGAGGATATCCCCCTCCTCTGGAAATTTTGGCTCATCCTTCTGGATATTGGTGGTGACAAGGGTGGCACTGGGACCCACATAAATAATCTGCTTCCCTTTGTCATTCCCCTTATTAGGTTTTGACATAGAGTCGGAGCATGCAATATCTGATTCATAAGCCTTTAGCTTGGCCACTAGTGACTGCTTGGCTCAACACTCACTTGTGTTGTGAGTGGAGATCTTATGGAACTCACACCAATTTCCTGTGTCCTTATTTCTCTTCGTGGTGTTGTTTTTCGCTTGCAGCTTCGATGGGTTGTCCTTGGTCATCCCATGTTGGATTTTCCCTTTGTTATGCGGTTTGGGGCACCTTTCCCTTACTTTAGATTCACAGAACCAAAGTCCTGCTTCTTCTGTTTAAAATTATACTCGATCTTGACAACATATCGACAAGCGACACCAAGCCTAGGAGATGTCTAGAAACTCCATTTCATCTTGGATGTACTTATGAAAATAGTTGCGGTACTTGAGTACCAAACGCCGCTCAGAATCCTTGATGCCCAGCTTCGTGCGAAGGGCATGAAAACCATTTGTGAACTCTGACACATCTTGGTCCCTTCCCTCCTGCAGCATGGTCCACTTTATGTATTTTTCTTCATAGATACCGACAAGGTAATATGGTTCCTTGATGGCGTCTTGAAAATAATTCCAAGTGGGTGCAGCTGAGAATAGTGAGGGTTCCCCCTTCTTAAAATTATGAAACTGTAGTCAAATTACACTATGAAAAACTCAGATGGTCAAGATTATAATTGCATTAGATTCATTTTCTAGAGGATGAAAATCAACCTATAGATCACCCCGATCGGCTAAGCGAAAGTTAAATTATGAATTAATTAATTTATTAAAGTGCAATGGAATCAGTCGGCTAAACCTCATATGGAGTTAGCCTTAACTCGAGCGATCACTCACGAAGGCTATAAATAGAAGCTACCTCAATCTCATTCATACACATTCGCTCATGAGATTTTCTTCTTTCTCTCTTGGTATTGGTTCGTATTTTCTATCTTGGCTCACATAGGTTCGTCAGGAGAGTCTTGCGCAAGGGTTCAGGATCGCAGGCGAGAGGATTGCATAGAGCTAGGTATTCTAAGCCTAAGCCGCGAATAAAATACTAATGTATTCGAGCTAGAGCTGCAGGCATGCCGTGTTAAGGTCATGAATGAGTTGGTATAACCACGGGAAGATTGTGTTCAGGGTGCGGCTAGGGTTCTGGGCTGATCATGACCTCAGTTGTGGGCACATAGCATCTAGGTCGTGGCTAAGGAGGCTTCAGCCGTGGACTGAGTGTGTCAAGGCCATGAACAAGATATTTTAGGGCCATATCTAGGTTGGATCACATTCAAGTGCTTGCGTAGTACCTTCATACATATTTTGCTCAGTCACAGTCGCTTTAGATCATTCTTTGTCAGCATCCTGGATTTAGATCTAGGACTTGGTAGTTAGGATCACTTGGTGATCCATAAAATTCGTGATATTGATGTTATATATCTACATATCTGTAGATATACTCTATGTATTTCCGCTGCAATATGTATCTACAGTATTCACTCAGTATCAGTAGTATTCATCAGTATGTTTCAGCCACTATCAGTGCATCTCAATTCTCATAATCAAGTTCCTTCAACAGAGATATGTGTAAGGTCACATTATGAATATATTAGTTTTTTTTAGTACATGATGAAGATATATATATATGGATCATTGTACTCTTGTTGCTGAATCATTTGATGACGATCTAAAAAGAATAATTTGCAAGGGTTTTCCCCATGCTAGGTTTTTCCCTGGTCTTAGACCAATCCTAGTGTCTCTATGTGTTCACCGCAATGCTATAATTATTTGCGGTGAAATTAACATTTTATTTAAGAAATGTAACTATCAAAGCAAATAACAATGTAGCTCTAGGGAAAATTAACATGGTATTAGAGTTGGGATGAAGGAAAGCCATGAAGATCACCCCCATCGAGACACTTTTATGGAAGAAAGCAGAGGATGGTAGAGACCTAAAAGAATTATAGGGTATGAATAAAACCCTAGGTAGTTAGTGGATAAGGATTTTACCATGGGAGTTTGAAAGAAACCATGGTTTATGATAAGAGTCTTGAGATGTGATCTGTGTGAAGCACTTGGGATCGATTTGACAAATGACAGGGTTTTTGATAAATATGTTGATGGAGGGAAACATTGTTTTATGATCTATGGATGGATCTTGAAGGTTGGTTCAAGAGGGAGAGGATCATCTCTCATTGAAGATAAGTATTCCTTGAATTATGACCTTAATCTTGTTTATACTTATGGATGTGATCACTTGATTATTTTTTCTAGTCATTACTTCCTACATGTATATTTGAGCACTTGGTTATTTCTAACCATGTGATGAGTGGATCCCTCTTGAGGATATTTTAAAATGCAGGAAAGATGGCCAGATTTGGAAAAGGTAAAGAGGCACTTCAACAGTACAAGCTGCCTATGTGAAGGTTCACAAGTAATACCACTAAGCATGCATGGTATATTGTTATGTTCCAGATATAACATTGGATGGCTAGGTAAGCCCTATGGTTTATTAAAGCCGTCTCCTTCTAAAATGGCTCATGCATGCATATGAAAGTGATTAGTATTTATGTTTCCTATGAAGAAATGGTGAAACTGGTAGTGAATATTTTGATCATGATGATATTCTTGATTCTGCAAGGCTACTTATTGCCGATATTGGATATAGTGGCATAACTTGATGTTTGGTTAACATCTATTGTTTTTGAGATCTTGATCCTGACTCTATTAAATGGTACTCTTGACTCATGATCTATTGGAGGAGTTTACCTCATTGATATGGTATTGATAGTGCTTGTGATAAGCATGATGAAAGCTCATGGAAAGAGAGATTGCACTTTGTTGGTTTATCGATTAAGCTAACTTGATCCTATTGATCATGATCAACATGGTATTGGAAACCATGATGATGAAGGCATATCTATGAGATTGATGTTTCATATCTTTGAATTCGTGTGGTTATGGAATATGGTGAAATTAAAGGATTTAACTGGATGCATTGTTCATAAGGTTTTATTGTCACATGAGCCTGTTGCCCTGATATTTTCAAGTCCATCCCTTGATGAAATATTGATGACATGACGTTGATGATCATGATAGATATGTGTTTATGATCTAAAAAATATGTTGTTGCATGATTCCAGTAAAGATAAAATGATGACATGAATGAAAACGAAATTGCATGCTATTCTATAATTTATGAGTGTTTGACATTGTTGATTTACATCATAGGTCTTAGCCTCTCTCACACAAAGGAAGGCCCATAGATGTGACTATTCCAGATAGACATAGAATTGAAGTTTTGTACAATGAATTTGGTCTATACTCCGAATCAAGGGATCTCTGACATGTCTTTCCATTGTAAAAAAATTTATCGAATTGATGGAATTAAGCATGAAATCAGATGGTCACTTGGAAGATGTCAGTTGCAGAAGATGTGTTGCAGATACCAGTAAGATCTGTCAGCAAGGAAAGTTCATATGTTTGAACCGAACTTGTGTTTGAAGGTGACTGAGACATTCATATAGATATGTCATTATGTTTGAGGATTGTGATACATGTTTTGGCTGATTGATATTGGTAAAATATGTTTGGAACTTTTGATATGATTCTTAATGATAGAGATATGTCTAGAATTATAGATCTTACCATGAGCGCACATTTGTATTTGACATGATTTGATCTGGCGACAGTTGATTTTCCCAAATGACAATGTTATGTGGACATAGAGACCTTCAATATCGTATGTGAGTATACAAAAGTATGGTTCTATATTGGCCTCCTCATTCCTAGCACAATGGTTGTTGTGACTTAGTATGAACATGCATGACTTAACCTTGATGTGTATGCTCTTGCATCTAGTGACAGAAATGGCCTGTAATGGCATGTTCAATGAATTCAAGACTTGATATGAGCTTTACCTGTCACTTGTTGAAAGAATTGGTACTATGAAATCAATGTCTTTGATAATAGTTTTTGTTTGGCCGCTAAACTCTAATGAGCTGACTTCGTTGACAAAAAATTTATTTATGTAAGGCTGATTATGTTGGCATGGTAAGGAATTATGCTTGTAGAGAGCGTTGCATGATTCAAGCTCCTTGATTCAGATTTGCCTATATTTGAAAATTATATGATGAAGTTAGGATAATGAGTTCCAAGGTATGGCCTTGATTTGATTATGGTTTTTATTATAAATACTGATAGTATACTCTTGACAAGTGATGAACCTATGAAAAATATAAGTAATAATGAGATGGCTTATGAATCTCGTAATGATGTACCATGGAATGATGAATCAACCCCTGAAACTCAGGAAAGAAATACCATGTTTCAAGACTATTAAAATGTCTTTGCATAATGTAAATCCTTGGACACTCTTATTTAAAGTTCAAATGTTTAATGAACGTGACATGGAATCTGTTAGTTGATTGAAGCATTGATGTTCCATTTTGAAAATCCATCCGTATATGATGCGTATAGAACATGATTAAATTAATGATTGAGTTGCTTCATTCTAAATTGCCAGAAAACATCTTTTGTAATATCTGCATGAAACATTTTACTTTTAAAGGTTGATATTGTTGAATATTGCAACAAGAAATAGTGAAGGAGGCATCCTGAAACATCATCCTTGATCCTAGTTGGAAAATAATCACCTAAATTAGGTGGGGGCCACACAGGCTATTTTTAGGTGTATGTCTATTTTTAGACATGGTGAGCATATTCTATATGTAGCAGGAGGCTATTTGTAGATGGTTGGTCAAATGTGAAAAATAGATGAGATTCTATTTTTAGAATATTGGGCGAAGTATATTTATAGATCGCTGATCTAAAAATAGATGCATGTCGGTTATTATTAGCTCTTAATAATAATCAAACAATAAACAACAACTTATTCTCTTGGAGCACTTTATTTCAGTGAACAAATTTGGAAAATCAGTGGACTGAGGGAATTACGCAATTCCTAAGGGTTTACTAGAGTTCATGCATGGAGGACTCAGTTAGAACTGAAGTGGCAAAGTTATGACATAGTTGGAAGAGTAGTTTATGGAGTTGTATTTAGTTTAACTCAGTTAGACTCAGTTGAGCTAGTTGTATCTAGTCTAACTAAATGATACACTAGTGAGAGTGGAGTGAATTAATTATTTAATTAATTCACAAGTAATAACTCATTAATCAACTGAAAAATACAACAGCTAACTACAGTGCATGTCAGATCCAGTGGAGACCTAGTGGAGAGATAGGTGAAAGGGCAAGATGGACTATCTGTTGTGACCATAGTGATGCATTAATTGCATCTATATATACATTGGAGTTGCCAATGATAATAACGCAGTCAATGAGAGTGGGATTACATTGAATTGGTCTTTGTAATCAGCTTGGATTGCGCAGTGGAGGCAGGCTAGCAGGAGGCGAAGATCGGTGCATGGATTTGCAAGATTGGTCCTAATTAGTGCATGATGATTGTATTGTATTGAGAGCTTGTGATAAGCTTTGTATGAGATTGTCATATGATCTCCATGTTACATAATATATAGTTGGGGTTTTCAGATTCAGGCTTTCCTGGTTAAAAAATGTGTTATGTGCGATTGATTATTTTTGTTTATGCTTCACATGTGTGTGCAATTAAATTTTCCACAAAAGATTAACAAGTGGAATAGATTCAGTATCTTGCATAAAGTTAAATAGTGTGAGATTAGGTGGATCTTGGACATATGCATGCTTAGTGCATATAATTTCTACAGAGATATTTCTCCCATGGTATGTTGCTACATGGATGAACTGATGATGTTTGGAATTATTATTGATGAGCACCGTTGGATGTTTCCTTAGTATGATAAATTCCATGATATCTTAGACGAGAGGTCCATAACATGACCAAGGTTGGATATAATTCTGCTAGCAAGGCTAGCTGTGAGGCATGATGAAGAAGCTCCTTAGAGAGATGTTTGAGCATGATATGGATAAGGCATGGATACACTGTGATGACAGATAATCCCTTATACAGATAGTTGGGACTATGATTTCTCCATTAATTGAGACAACACAGCTATTCGAGACAAAGCTTAGGCTTGTGATTGAAACCTCCTTGAGAGGGAGGATGATTCTGGTATCCATGTGTGATTGACACCACCATGAGAAGGAGGATGATTATGGTATCTTGTTATGATTTACATGATTATTTATGTTCTAATACAACACTTGATTTGATGTCCTGTATGAATAGGAATCAACAGATATGAGATGAGAGCAATGTTGATTGAGGAAACTAAGCCAAATCCTCCTCCCTGTCTAAGCTCTGAGGACGAGGAGTTGGGATAGAGGGCTCTTGGGGTTGAGGGAACTCTAGGCAATAGGGCATATTGTCTATATGTTACCCATAGGGTTGAGATTATGATCCCATATATTCGTAGGGTTGGAGAATGCTGCTCCCCTGGTTAGTCTTTGCAAAGTATACCCCTATTGGAATCATACCCACAAGTAGGGCTTGTCAGGAATACCACTTCTTGTTTGACCAACGAGTTGAGAGTGTATTGGGGTGTACAACCAAAGCTGATTATGATGCAGGTATTCTACCACATGACTATTCAGGGTCATCTATGGGAAGATGATTAGGAAATAAGATGGGTTTAAGATAACCATATGCGGTTTCGGGTTGAGATTGAGCTCCCCGATGTGATACCAGGGTCAAGATGAGCTCCCCTGAGTGGATGGATATCATATTTCTAGATATGGGGTTGTAGAGGTATATCTCCTCCATGAGGTTTCGGGTCAAGATGTTCTCCTCAATGTGGTTATAGGTTGAGAAGTGCTCCCTGATGATATGCTGTGTGACGATTATTGATGATGATATTATGGGTAGTATCCCACTGGTAGAGATTCCGATCGATAGATTGATAAACGAAGGGTGGTAGCGTAAGCTCCCCTCTAGTGACAAATTCTTCTTCTTCTAGATCCGAGAATGTTCAACACATGAGCAGAAACATTCAAGAGATAAGAATGAATAAGCATGATAAGTACATTGATGATTTGTAATGAGAAATATCCACAACATGAAAACTACGTGACAAAGATAATCATTGACGATACGTGATGATGCATGAATATACCATAATGGCATATTGATTTATGAAGAAATATTGGTAGGTGGAATTCTCCCTGGTTGAGAGGGAGTGTTAAAATTACGAAACTATGGTAAAATTACACTATGGATAGCTCAGATGGCTGATATTATAATTTCATTATATTCCTCTTTTTGAAAGGACCAAAATCGACCTATATATTGCCCCGATCAGGTAAGAGAAAGTTAAATTATGAATTAATTTATTTATTAAAGTGAAATGGAATGGGTTGGCCTAATCTCATATGGAGTTAGCCTTAATCCCAACGGTCATTCATGAAGGCGATAAATAGAAGGGACCTCAAGCTCATTCATAGACATTTTCTCATGAGATTTTATTCTTGCTTTCTTGGTATTGGTTCTTATTTTCTGTCTTGGCTCGCATAGGTTTATCGAGAGAAGCTCGTGCAAGGGTTTAGGATCATAGGCGAGAGGCTTGCATAGAGTTGGGTCTTTCGAGCTTAAGCCACAGGCACAATACTGCTGTTTTTAGGCTACAGCCATGGGTAAGCTGTGTTAAGGTCACGACTGAGCTGGTATAGCCATGGGAAGACTGTGTTCAGGGCACGACTAGGGTTCTAGGCTCATCAAGACCTCAACCGTGGGCACAAAGCGTTCGAGTCACATCTAAGGAGGCTTCAACTATGGGTTGAACGTGTCAAGGCCACGACCAAGAGATTTTATGGGAAGATATGGGTTGGATCACATTCAATTTCTTGTGCAATGCCTTCATACATATGTTGCTCAGTCACAGTCGTTTCAAATCAGACTTTGTCAACATCCTAGATTCAAATCTAGGACTTGATAGTTGAGATCACTTGGTGATCCATCGGATCCGTGATCTTGATGTTGTAGATCTACAGATTTGTAGATCAACTCTATGTATTTACACTACAAGATGTATCTACAATCTTCACTCAGTATCAAAAATATTCATCAGTATGCTTTAACCAGTGGATCTGTAAGGTCACATTAAGCATGTATTAGTTGTTTTTACTACATCATGAAGATATAGATCTATGGATCATTGTACTCTTGTTGCTGAATCATTTGCTGAAGATCTAAGAAGAATAATTTGTAATGGTTTGCCCCATTGTTTTTTCCTTGGTATAAGACCAATCCTGGCGTCTCTATGTGTTCATGCTTCTCTTCGCTTGTTCCTTTTTGTTCTACTGCTTAGATGATAATGATGATGATGTTTTTGTTGTTCTTCCTACGTAGTTGCATATTATGTTGGTTAATAATATATATCTGTACAATGATATAATTATATGGGGTGAAATTAACATGTTATTGAATAAATTTAAATATCAAAGAAAATGTAACACCTCTCATCCTTTTGATCACAGTAGGGTTCCCACCAGTCCTTGACATGGGGGGTGACCTTCAGGAGTGAAAAAGTAATCCTTTCTTAGTAGTAAAATTCATGAACTGGAAAATATCCTTCCAACAGATTTAACCATTTATCTACGACATCCGCATCTATCTGGCCTTCAAATACGTGGATGTCAAAGTTAAATTGTACCTTAAAATGTGTGGCGCCTACAAAGTGGTTTCCAAATGAAGATGTGTTTCCTGTGGGTGGTCGTTGAAGGATTTGGGAAAAGTTATCCATCATCGCATTACTATGTTTCTCAAGGGCCTCCTCGAGTAATATTTTGAAAGGATCTCCTACTATCTTGTATTTATTTTCTTTTGCCATGGGAGGTCGTCGGGGTTTGCGGTGCTAAGTTTGCAAAGGTTCAACTAGATCAAGCCCTAACTACTTATACCCTGACCTCATTGGGGACATGCAAAGAAAAAATGAGAAAAAATAGACCGCTCTGATACCCCTAATCCAAAATTATGCAATAGCACAATAAAATACATGTATAAACATAAACACAGAAATGAAAAAAAAATAAAACTTAATTTTATTAATATAAAGTAACTGAAATATGCTTACATACATAATGGAAATAAACTAGCTCGGGCGATGGTAGCTTATCTCTGAGAAGAGATGTGGAAGCTACATGCCTTTGAACTGTGTTACAATGAGGCTTGGTGACCTTTTTATCATTGAGAAACAATGAGAATCCCTAAACATCCGAAAACGTAACCCTAGAAGATGAAGTGCCAAAAACTTGTGGGCCCCATTGGGGTAAGTTGGAACATCAACTTCCCAAGGTCGTAACTTTGGCATACGATCTCGTTTTGGCTATCATAATACCTTGTTTTGAAGATCTCAAAGAGGAGGAAAAAAACCAAATGTGCAATTAGTTTGAAAATTTTCCGGTCTCTCTGTTTTTCCTAAAAACATATTTTAGTCCCTCAAAATGGCTCCGAAAGTTTAGGACCCAAAAAACTGCCAAAAATAGTAAATTGTGCTACAATTAAGGAAAATGAATAACTAAAAGAAACAATGGTGGGGGTACAATTGGAATAGGCGAGTGCCCACCAATATCCACCTGGATCAAACATAGATATGATCATGTTCAGTAGTCATGTCGAGACAGTGAGGACCTGACATAACCATTAGCGAAGCTTGACGAGCCTCAACCACTCAACAAAAAATCAAATAGTAAGATATTGAATGATGAATATCAGAGGATGTAAAACAACTGCCATTGGATGTAGTGATGAGAAAATGATAAAAAATGACAGTCATCAAAGACAAAATAATGATAAGATGATCTAATTAAAGCATTAGATCCCCAACTTGTCAATAACAAAGGTGAATCAATTGGAGCGATTTCAGAAATGCTCTGCATAGTAGAATTATATTCCTCACATGACGAGTGTAACAAAAAATTTTATTGTGACTGGTTGCACACTGTACTAGCATCATAATGATCAGGAGTAGTGAACATGAATGCTAGTATAACAAACACATGAAACTAATCAGTGTGAAACAGGTGAAGAAGAATTTGATTCATCAAAACATCCATGCATCCACTGACACTCGAGAGGATTTCAGGTGTGATGAAGAAAAGTATTAGCATCAAAATATTTTCAAGAAGGATGAAGAGATGGTTGTTTTAAAAAGAGTGTGTCAGGTATGACTCCTTTAGCCAAAGTTAATATTTAGGATAATAAAATTCGCAATTCGATATGTTAGTGTCTAAATGTTCAATGATCAAATGTTCTCTATTAGGTTTACTTGGTAGTGCTCCTAGGTAAATTTTTTATGTTTTTAAACAAATTCTAAAATAAATTTTGTTCACTAAATGTTGTCTAGGCCTGAATGCTACTCCCTTCACTCCATTCATGGTCATCATCATTTCAAAGGTCATGTCATCCATCAATCAACTAGGGTCATAAATCAGTCAACATACCTCCATCTAGGTCATGGTCTAGGTCTCTTTTGTTTTGCCACCATAATGTCCAATCATGTCATGAAAAGAAGGCAAAAATGAGTCATTTTAACCATACAAAGAATCCTCATTGGGAGTTATAAAAGATAGGAAATAAAGTGAAGGAAATTTTCCTTTTCTCAAGAAGTATGCTACTTGTCAAGTTCAAAAAAAGAAAAATTTTGTCAAAGTATTTATGATTTCACTAGAAGACAAAAAAAATTCAAATTTGTGAGTTATAAAAATAAAATGAAGTTTATTGAAGTAATTTAATCCTTTGATGTTCAAATATCTCCTCTCTTATCATCATCACACTCCAAAACTATCTAAAGGTCGAAGACAACTAGAAAAATTGTGTGAAACTGCTCTGTGCTACGCTTTTGGCAAGCTGCGCTACGTTTCTGGCACATTGTGCTACACTTCTGGCAAGGGTGCTACGATTTTGGTTCCAAGATTCGAAACAACCATCTAAGGGTCAAGCCATATTGTCTCAAGGTTCAAAGACCTCCTAATTAGTAAGTGAATTTTCTTCATACCTCTTTCAAGTCAAATTCTTAAGAAAAGTGTGGATTCCCTCAGGATTTTCTTCACTACGTTTTTGGTTTCCTCCATGATTGGCCGGTTTCACTAGGAAAAACCATAATTTAACCATCTAAAAACCTTCATACATCATCCATATACCTTATCCAAACACCACCTATCAGTCATATCTCTCCTTTCCACCATTTTCATTCAAACCCTAGTTTTCACTACGTTTTTTGTAGGGAAACTAGGAAAAACCAGTGTTTTGACCTTTTGGGAACCTTTATCATGCCCATTTCCAAAAATTCCACTTGCATATTGTAGCCAATTCATCACCCTACATCCCCAAATTTTTATGGATTTTTTTTTAACTTCCTTCTGTCCCATTTCTGTCCCTAAAACCACTCTACCACTATCCCTTGTTTTCCTATTTTTCCACCTTCCCTATCCACTACATCAAGTTAGGGTTTTCCCTATTGAAAAACATCATGGAGGGTGAGAAGAGGGTCCATGAGGGAGGTAATCATTCCAGGTTTTATCCATCCAACTTCCAGGATATCAATGCTTCTCCTTGTGCTAAGATATGTTTTGAAAACAATGGTTGTTTGAGGTTTTGTGAGAGAATCCAGGAGGTAGGTTGTCATGCTCAATTGAGAATAATTTTTTCCACTAGCATTAGGAGAGATAAGGATGTCATAGACGGTATTGAATTCACCATATTAGTAGATGTTATCACCTCAGCAACAGATATCCTGAACCATGGATAAATCTGGTTCAAAGGAATGGACTTGGATATTGAGAAATATAAAATGTTCTTAAATCCTCATTACAAAGATGCTCCTGAGCACATCTTTCCTTTCAGGAATTTACTTGAAAAGTATTCCCATTTTATGAAGCTAATTATGAAGTATTTTACATGTGAAGGGAGATATTCAATATTTTACCAGTACCATATAAGGCTATTGATGCACTTCACTACCACCAAGCCACACAATTTTCCTAATTATCTATTCGGGAGTTTGGTCAAAATGACTAAAAAGGTACAAAGTAAAGGAAAGGATAATTACCCTAGTTTGTTCCACCATGGTTTGGTCAAGCTTATAGTCTTGCATCAACTTTCAGATATTAATATGTCTTGGGAAACTTTTATGAAGACTGTTGCATCTATAACTACTACTAGTCCACCCATCCTTTAGAACATGCCATCAACATCAGCATAGCTAAAGGATGTTTGGCTCTTCAAGTAGACAAGAAGAAATTCCAAAGAAACCTAGGGTTGAAATCAGTCAAACCTATGAGAAAGTTAAGAGGATGGTTTTTTCTTCCTAAGACCACTAAAGGTGTACTTGCACCTGAAATTACAATTAAGCAAAGAGAAACCATCAAGCAACCATATTTGCATGAGGATGAGTCACCATTGCAGCAGCATGAGGAATAAGCACCTATGGAGGTTGACATGGAAGAGAAGGTGAAAGAAAAGACAACTGAGGAGGTAATAAGGGAAAAGGATGCAAAGATAACAGAGCTTAAGGACAACCTATCTAGGGAAAACTTCATGATTACCTTCCTACAACAGGAAAACATGGAGTTGAAGGTGAAACAATTGCTCCAAAGAAAACTAAAGGAAAATATTGAGGCAAACAAAGGTAAGCAAAAATAAGTGGTAGATGTTGATCAGTTGGAGTACATAGAGGCTAAAACAAAGCCAAGGAGGCCAAGAACAAGAGGGTTAACTGAGAAAAACTAATAATAAAGAGAGCCATCTCCTCCATTAGGTCAGCTAACCTTTGATGCATTGATCATTGCTGAAATTGAGCAAGACAAAGAGGTATGGCTTGATAGGGTAAATGTGCATCTTGAGAAACTTTTGAAGAAGGAAGAAAGGGATAATAACTTCCACAGGCATATGGTGGTACCCTATTTCACTAGGAACCAAATTGCCAAAGTGAGGGTGAAGAAATTGAGGAAAAAGCTGAAAGAAACCATAATTAAGATAAAGGAGAAAGATAACTTGGATCTGCTAGCTGAGGCATCCCTAGCTATTTATTTTATCAATCAAGGATACCATGGACCAAAATTCAACATATTTTGAGCATTTTTAGTTTTTATTTTTGAGATATTTTCGAAAATCTGGAAAATTGACCTTTGCAGAAGCGTTGCACAGTGGCACGCCGCTTTTCATCAGAGCCTCAAAATGAGGAATTTTTTAGATGGACGGATAAATATTAACATATAATTTCTAGATATGGTCTCAGGTTGGCATAACACTCCCCAGTTTTGGAGAAAAACTCAAAAACCAGCCTCTTTTTCATGTTTCTGCCACTGTTTTTTCTGTGTGCGACGCTTCTTGAGTAAGGTTGGGAAAATGGAATTTTGAAGGCTTTCCAGGAGGTATTTTATCAGTTTGAAGGTTGGGATGGATAGAGGACACATATGGCTTTCCCAATCTTCATATTTTCAGGAGGATACCTTAATATCAGCCAAAATCACCCTCAAAGTGGCGCGATGCTTCTATTGAGAGGCACAATGCTTCTGCTAACTAGCGCGACGCTTCTATCTTGGATTCTTTCTGGACAGGTGTTAAGTCAGAATGAACCCAATTCTGAGGTTTTAGCTATCCTATGAGGTATATTTTATATAAGAGAGTTTTCTTTTGCCTCTAAAGGTTGAGGAGCCATATAATTAATCAAGGAGACATACACTCCTACTTATTAGCTAAATTTGGGGGTATTGTTTCTAACTTCCCTACAATCTAGTTATTGACTCATTAGGTACATTTATGATGTATTTTGGATCAGGTTTCAACCAAATGAGGTGGAATCTCTTCTATTTTATATATGTAGTCCAACTCAATTGATTTTAGAGGTTGGATAGTTTTTATTTGTAGTGTGGAGCTATTGTACAAATTTTTTTAGTGAAATCAAAGACATGTTGCAACTATAATTTTGGGACTCCAGTGGTATGATTATTAACATTGTTTTTTCTCAGTAATCACCCTCAAGTTGAATGTTTGTGATTTCTTGTCATCACATATATTCTTCTATATGATGATATTATGAGTCTATGAATATTAAAGTTTCTTTTTATGCTCTATTTTATAATATTTTCAGGAATTTGTTTTACCTCTTCCAATGAATGAACTCATGTATTCATGCTCATTCTGATTCTCTTTCTCTTTTCAAACCCTATACACAATGAAAAATTAAGTATGTTTCTAAGTATGCCTACCTGGCCTCATCTTCATCTCTGCAACTGAACCTTCTAAATCATACCTAAAAACTATACCTAGTTCCTTAACTGTCATTCCTATCTAGCAAAAATTCAAAACAAGCATCCCTAATTCACTGAGATTATATCTAGCCTAAGATCATTATATCTACAGTTACCTCATTGAATGTAAAAGTGACATTGAGAGAGCCCTCTCTGGTTTTGGTAGGGCTAGATTCCAGATGTAAAGATTGGTTTGAGGTTATCTCCTTCAGTGATAACATTTTTTCCGCCGTTGCCGGCGAGCGATTGAAAAAATTTCCCTAGTGATAATTATTTTAGTTCACTGAAGGTTATATTTGTGGTTGACAAGTTCTGACATTCGAAGAAGGCCAAGTTAGTAAATTTGAGCCAAAGTGAAAATTCTCAAGAAAACTGGCTGCCAAAAGACACACTAGGTCAAATCGAGACCCAAATCCCTCACCATTTTTTAATGACCTTGAGAGTCTTTTAAGAAAGCAAAAAACAAAGTATCAGAAAGTTAGAAAGGCTATAACTCCACTTGTGAAATCAAACTCCTTTCCTACGGTTAATTTCTCCAGAAAATTCGTCCTTCAATTTTGAATTTGAGACATCATTGTTTAGGTCTAAGTTTGAATCCTTTCTTTCAAAAATTATCTTTTACCCCATTGATTTTGAGACCTACTTGCCATTTTCCGAGTCCTCTTATTTCAAGCTTGATAGTGAATTTTGGTCTAATTTTCTTAAACTTCAGTGTTTGGTAAATAAGTTTCAAGTAACTTCTGAAAAAGCGTATTTCCAATATCAACAGCAAGCTTTTGCTTCACCAAATTCTATCACACCTTCTCAAACATATACACGATCATCCCCCACTTTCACTCCATCATTACCTCTGCAGTTACACACTCCATCAACACCTTCACAACCCTCTCCATTAGTCATGGCCAAATTTTCTCTGTTTATACTACCGCCACAACTCACTACAATACCTCAGAACTATAGTCAAATATTTCCTCTTTTTGATGGAACATCAAAGGTTACTGCTCATCAACACATTGTCAAAATAGTTGATTCATCGATATTGAAAATATTGACAATGATGATGCCAAGATTCACATCTTAGCACAAATTTTCTTAGGAGAGGTTAAAAGATGGTTCCTCTCCCTAAAAACTAGTTATGTAGCTAATTCATAGCAGTTAATTGATTTATTTATGGAAAAATGGGAGGATAAGAAGAACCCTTTACAAATTCTATCTGAATACAATGCCTTGAAAATAAATCCTAATGAGTCTGTATAAGACTTCAGAGCTAAATTCTGTTCACGCAAGTAGTCACTCCTTGACTGCATAAGGAGCAAGCCTTACACATGATAGTTCATTTCAAATTTTTAAAGGGGTTCTTTGAGTGGTGGGATGGTTTGTCAAATATTTTGAAATGATTTTATGTTATTTAAAACTTTCATGCATTTGGAAAGCTGTGGAAAGTATAAATTGTGTGGGTAAAAGGTAGTATAGGGATCAGAGTGTACAAGTGGAAGTAGATGAATATCTGGTACCTATTCTAGGAAATATTCCTATCCTAAATCAGTCACACAGCTATGATGATGGCTCTTTACACAAACTCTGTTTATGAAAATCAAACAACATTCAGAAGATAGATTACATGTATAAAGTATTCCACAAATCCTTTATGAAACCTTCACTAATATGTTCTAAAACGCACATATAATTTGTAGAAAACTGAAAGCAGATAATTTACTGTAAAATCCTTTAACAGTTTCTCACTCACACCTTACTAGTCGCTGCAATTCATATTTTAGAAGAAATTATCAAAGAAAAGGGACACAACACACATTAAATGTTCCTTGAGTCACAAAATAATACAAAATGAATCAAAAAGGTTTTTTATTATATTCAGTCTTCAGGTAGACCAACATCCAACCTGGAAATGGTATTTACAAATGGTACATATAGCAAGAGAGGCACCAACTCCATCTCTTCTAAAAATAAGGAAACATTAATTCTAACATTACATAGGTTTCAAAAGACATTACAACCTTATCCCATCAAAATCTAACACAAAATATAGATGGAGAAGAAAGAAGAGAAGAAAGATGGCTAGAAATGTTGAGTGTGTTGGCATGTTGCCCCTTTTTCTGCTGATTTATCTCCTTGTGCCTATGTTCTTTAATAACCGTGTAGCTCCATTTAATAAGACCTCCAAAAAACTCATGACCACCTTTCACCATCAATTAATATCCATTCAGTTATGGGTTCTTATTCATATTTAACTGGCTCAGAAAAATTTGTTGACAAGTGTCAAAATTCAGTTAAAACAGGTGCTACCAGATATTCCGGTAAAAACCTGTAACTGTGCAAAATATGGAATGCTACCGAAATTTATGGTAGCGCCCTGTTTATTTTTCAAAATTACACAGAAAATGCTAAAAATTCTGTGCAAAATTATATTCCTTGAGACCTAAGCTGTTGTTCAAAATTGTAACTGATAAGAAAAAAGGTACTTGTACCAAAAAACCTTTTTAGCTTCCCTCTATGTGTGCTACAACTTCAATAATATTATCCAAGTTCGTTTTGTTGTCAGCAGCTGATTTGGTTTTGGTTGTTCTTGTGGCTGCTTCCTTAATAATGGCTTTGTCCTCCTTAGAACCCTTTTGTTTTTTTCTTCTCTTTGAGTGCTCTGAGTGCTGCTCTGAACGGGTTTTGTCTTTTTTTTTCTTCATGGTTTTCTCTGTCTTTGAACCTTGAGTTTTACCTTCAATATCAGTGACCTCTGTCATTAGGCTTGGATTATGTAGAGCATTGGACTTAAGCCTAAACTTGTTGCTGTCTCTGGTATGCCTCTTTTTGGTACCAACAACAGGTTTGGCTTCTTCCTTCGTCTTGTTACTGCTGATGTCATATACAACATCCTTAAGGAGTTCTTCATCTGATGGTGTAGGTTGATACTCTTTCTGCAAATTTTGCTGAATATGTGCTTCCATAATTTCCGATAGCAGCTACGATTTTGATTTATATGCAGTTGAATACCTTCCCCTGCTGGCTCTAGTGTAGACATTAGGAAATGGAGGAACATGGGGCACTATTTTCATAGATTTGGGTTTTCTTGCTGAGTAACTCTCTCCTTTTTCCAACCTTCTTTCAGCCTTGACTGCAGAAACCTTCTCTTTTTTGACCTTGGCATTCTTATGAATGTTTTATTTTTTTTCCATTCTATTTGTTATTATTTTTGTACGATGAGTGTGTGGTTGTGAACCTTGAGGTGTAGGTGCAGGTTGGCTTGCCCTTTAGAATAAAAAGTGGTCCCAAGTTTGGTTTCTCTTCCCCAACTCTTCTTCAACTAGAAATTTGATTAAAGCTTGATGGTACAAGATATACTTTGAAACATTAGTATGAGTCTAAACCCTTCTTGACATATTTGTCAGGATTTTAAACAAGAAAAATGGAAGATTTAATGTCTCCATCCCTGCAATATGAAAATAAACCTCATGTGATAGAGGAAAACAACTGTATACCTCCTTTCACAAGTGAGGTATATCTTGATAAGCTTAATAACTTCTTCCTAGTCATTCTTAAGGTAGCTTCTTGGAATGCCTTTTTTCCAATTTGGATTTTTGTGTGCATATTTGAGGAAGCTATTGAGATCTACTCCTTTAATGACCTATCCTTTGAACCACCTTTCTCCTTTTTGGGGAAGGTTAAAGGCTTCAACAATGGAGTCTTCAGAAACCTTTAAGGTGATGCCATAAATTGTAGCTTCCTGTTAATTAAAAGCATTAGAAAACTCTTGAGCTACTCTTGAGTGAGATCTCCCTAACCTGGTGCATAGAGAATACCATCTTGAATTCATAAACAAGCTTCTTACCCTCGAAATGGAATCAACTAGATCTACATCTTGTGGCTCAATTTAATTTATTTTTCCACCTGTTTTAGTCATCTTCAAAAAATAAATGACTCCGTCTCTTGCAATTGACAGGTGGCAGAGTTGAAGGAGATTTACCTTACTAGTGTTGCCCATATTCACCTTTGGAATCTTGTCTGAAATCCAGAATCCTTCTCAAACTATGACTCTCAGCAATTCGAACTCCAATAGCTAAAACTTCAAATGGCAGAGTTCCTGCTTTTTAGGTGGTTTTAAAACCAAAATTTGGTTCATCACCACATGCAAATCAACCTTCATAATTAAAACTATTCCTCACCGTGATGTGCACCATCTGATAATCCATCATCACCTTCATTTGGTTGCGTATTCTTGTATGGAGTGCTCCAGATGTCTTGAGACAAGCAGATTTGTGACTAGCAGTCACCTCCCCTGTCTTTGCTGTTAATTGGCAGAGGTTTCCGGCAACGATACTGCACAACCAAACAAATGATTATGGCGTTGAGTTTAATAACCACGATATCCTCCATTCAGAAAAACACGTACTTAGACATAACTATAACTGACTTGGGGTTGACAGTGAGGACGGGGTAATGGTTAGGTTCATAACTGTGGGTGACACGTGGGTTCAACATATACTACGACTTGACTTAAAATAACTGACTGCAATACGACACCTATAATGAGATATGAAAATATTTAAAAAATATTTGAGGCGTAGTTACACTACAACACGTGGCTTAACCAAAGCGGATGCCATTTTTCGTTTATTTTAAAAAACATAGTATTCTTCCAGAAATTTCGGCAGCATCAGAATAAAAAATAAAAAGACAGAAACAAGAAAATAACAGACTGTCCGAAAAGGCTAAAACTGGTGCTTCTGGGAATTCCGGTAGTAACCAATTTTTTTTTTAAATTTTGAAATTTCGAAGTTAAATCCTAAAAATAAAACCATGGAATGGACTCATGACTTCGCAAAGAATTGTGCTAACATTGGATCCACATGGGATAGAGATATCCTTGCGAGGCTCTAAGAATATTTTGTAGTTTTAGTGCCTTGTCATTGGGCTATGGAGTCTTATTATGAAACACACCGGTATTTACAGTGAACTTACGCTTCCAACAACCTTAGTAAAATAATTTTTTGAGAAAGCGCCCATTGAATGGGACTCCAAACATTTTTGTTCCATAAAGATGTTGCAGCTCAAAAGTATTTTTCTACAGAATATTTGAGATTCTGAAAGGACCAAGCCACAAAGCATCAAATTTGGAATGATTACCTAGATCTTGATGTTGTGCATCCCACTTCAACACTATATCTTCAACATGCAAATCTTCTTTTTTAGTTCCTTTGTCAAAATATTGCTTTACAACTTGCTGATATTTTCTCACCAAATCATATTGTTGTTCTTGCCTTTTCTGCACTTCTATGAGTTGATAAATTTGTAGAAATTAGCTGAATAAATCACTTATTCAATGGAGATTAACCCGATTACACATCAATTTCGAATTGCATGCATAACACATAATCTCATCTACAATTAATTGTCACATGCGGAAATAATAGAAGCGATCTCACATCAAATCAATCACACATTAACTCAGTATGTATGGGGAAAGCCTATAGCTGAAAACCCCGCAACTATTGTGTATATTATAATGGAGAAATCATGTAACCAAACAAGTACAATACTCCTCACAAGTACTCAGTACTTTCTCATAAAGTCACACACAATCTAGCTTAGTTTTGAACAAGTCACTAGTTCAAAACTCCCTGCCAATTGCCTTGCCTCTATTGCGCAATCATGGCCTGTATATGAAGAGATCCAAGGTTCGAATCCCCTTGGCTTGACTGCGCAATTGTCATGGACAATTCCTCCAAGTGTAATGCAAATCCCATGCAAAACTGATCCTCCAACTGATAGCTTTACTCACCCTTTCATCTACCTCTTCCACTGGTCTCCACTGAACTGATCATGCACTGTAGTGAACTGAAGTGTTCTTGAGTTGACTAATGAGTTACTAATTAATGAATTAAATAATATTTAATTCACTCCACTCATAACTAATTGATTAGCCAGTTAAACTAATCTCAACTAGTTCAACTAAGATAAACAGAACACAACTCCACTATCTGTCTCATTAACTCCTCCAAAACTTCTCTCACTGAAGTCCAACTGAAGTCAACCATGCAAGATGCCATCAAACCCTAGGAACCACGTGATTCCTCTGTCAGTTGCATGAGCCACCTCCATGACTCGAACTGAAGTGCTCCAAGAGAGTAAACTGCTGTTTATAGTCAAAATATTATTAAGGGTAAATAATATTTGACTTCCATATTTTTAGGAGATGCAGTCTAAAAATAGCCTGGATCCTAAAAATATGAGTCTCATCTATTTTTACCAACATGTCGCATGCTTCAAGAATCTCCAACTGGAATCTCTGAATTATGCTCCGTATGTCTAAAAATAGACCTAGTCTAAAAATAGACTTTGCGCCAGAATTTGCCTGCGGGCCCACTTAGTGAAGGCGACTTCATTTCACTAAGCTCCATCATCTTGCTGCATTCTCAACAAAATTCTCCTGGTCATATCATTTGGCTCAGATTCATGCTCTTACAAAAATTTAGCTACAGGAATGGCTAATCAGACTGTAAAAACAACATCATTTCCATAAACCATTTGAAAAGGTGATGTATTAATACACTTTTTGATTGTCACCCTGTTTGTCCATAAAGAAAACTTCAGTTTTGAATTCCAAGCTTCCTTGTTTTGCTCCAACAATTTGGTGATGATTCTTACCAAACTTTTGTTTGATGATTCAGCTAAACCATTCCATTGGGGGTAGTAAGCTGTAGAGTGAGTGAGCCGAATGCCATAATATTCACATAAATTTACCAATTGAGTGACTTTAAAAGAAACTGGATTATCTTCTACTAACCTTGATGGACATCCAAATTTGGTTATGATTCCCTCCAGAAAATTAATGATAAATTTATAAGTAGCATTTTTGGTAGGTATTGCTTCAATCCATTTGGTGAAGTAATCAGTTGCAATAATAATCCAACGATGCTGTCCACTTGAAGGTGGATGAATTTATCCATTGAAATCTATGCCCCATTACTGAAAAGGTGCATAAAAAACTATGGGATTGAGAGGCAAAGACTTCAAATGTTTCTTGCCGATGAACTTTTGACATTTTTCACATGTTCTCACCTCAACACATACATTAGAAAATAAGCTACGCCAAAATTAGGTAGCTCTCAATATTTTGTATGCAGTAGTTCTCCAATAGTGATGTCCTCCACACACACTAATATGCATATCAAATATAACTTTTTTGGACTCATTTGGGTCTATGCATCTAAAAAAATCCTGTATGATATTTCCAATATAAACAATTATCTTTAATGTAGAATTTAACAGTTTTCTGCTTCAAAGATCGTAATCTTCTTTTATCATAATTTGGAGGAGGTTTAAAATGCTGCACAAAATAGATGATGTCCTTGTACCAGCTACATTTAGAAAGCTTTACATCCACTGCCATGCTGTCTATAGGTTCATAAATCTTCCCTTCAAAGTTGTCATCCATGAAATTAAAGCCCAAAACTTTACAATTTTATTCAGCTAGTAGTTTGGCTAATCCTTGACCTTTAATTAGTTTTGTAGACTTTATCTCTAAATCAAACTCAAGAACTTTAGTCACCCACTTACTTATTTTTCCATCAATATCAGATTGAATTGATATCTATCTAACAAAAAATGAAGGTACATAAGCAATAAATTGAGTATGCAGAATATAAACTCTAAAAGCTTTGATAGCTTTCACTAATGCGTAGACATGCTTTTCCAACATTTCATACTTCAATCCTGCATCTCTAAGTGCTCTGCTAAAAAAGTATATGGGAGCTTCCTTATTTTTTGAATCTTTCTATAACAAAACAAAAACAATAATATCTTGGGAGTCAAATGAGAAGATCAAGAAAGGCTTTGAGTATTCGGGGCTTACCAGCTGAGGTGCTTCAACGATAACTTTTTTGATTAGCTCAAAGGAATTTCTAGATTCAATAATATGCTTCACCACTTCATCAAAATTTGGAATGGACCTTCTTAATAAATTCATCTTACCAAGGAAAGATTGAACCTCTTTCTTGGATCTTGGAAGTGTTAAATATTAAATTGCAAGCACTCTCTTAGGATCAATTTTCACTCCATTTTTTGAAACTATATGACCCAACATCTTACCTTTCTTGAGAGAAAAATGAGGCTTCTTTGGATTTAATGATATAACATATTTTCTACATTTAATAAACGCTTATCTCAAATGTTGAAGGTGTTCTTGATCTAAAGTTGAATAAATAGTAATATCATCTAAATAGATGACCGATAATTTTTCCTTTTCTATAATGAACGCAAATTCCATAGCATGCTGAAAAGTAGCTCCGTCATTCATAAGCCCAAATGGCATATTTGCATACATGAATGTTCTCCAAGGATTAATAAACGCTTTCTTCTCTTAGTCTTCTGGCCAAATTGAAACTTGATTGTACCCAAAAAAGCCATTTAACATGGAAATTCTATCTGAACTAGTTATCTTTTGAAGAATATGCTCCATCTTTGGCAATGGATAATTATATTTCTTGGAGCATTTGTTAATATTGTTGAAATATACACATAGTCTGACTTCACCAGAATTTTTCCTTACTGGAACTAGATTAGTAACCCAATCTGAGTATCTCAATGTAATGATTATTTTGGCATCCAACAGTTTCTTCACTTCCTTCTCCATCACTAGTAATAGTAGCGGATTGATTTGTCATAATTTTTGTTGGAAGGGATTAGTACCATCCTTCAATGGTATCCTATTCTCAATAATATCTATATCATATGTCTTAAGATATTCATATCTCTAGGAAAAAACATCAACAAATTCACAAAAGAGCTTGTGGTATTCAACCTTTATTTCTTTTGATAAAGCTTTTGACAACTTCACATACCTTGGTTCTTTTTCTGTGCCCAAATTGAAATCTTCCAATTCTGCTTCTGTTTCAGCCAACTATGGTTTCACTGAGACATCATTGTGACAAAAGAAGTTCTAAAGTGGGATTAACCCCTTGGGAATATGATTGGTAGGCAACTCAATGATAGGCTGATCAACAATATGTTTTTGCAGATTTTTGGTGTCTTGCAAATCAACAACATCATTCATGAAATATTCATCTTGATCAATATTTAGGACAAAAAACTCTTCAATAGTTTCAATGAATATTCTTATCTCCTGATCATCTTCAAAAACTTTCCAATGCTTGACATTATCAGGAATGCTAGGTCTGAACCTAAATTCGACTTCATATTTCAGCTTCATAGGTATTGGAATCTTGAATGAGCTTGTTGAAATAGAAAGTGAGTCATCCAAAAAATTACTTTCTCTTGGAACAAAAGAAACGTTAAAAGCTAGGAATGAGTCTTCTACAATGCTCCATACTGCATTCCAGTAATATTTGAGCCTGAGATGCTTCGTTTGATAAACATTTCTAATTTGCTGAATGATAAGTTCAACATCTCCAAAAACAAAAATTTCTGAAATATTCATGTCCTTTGCTATTTTTAAACCAATTAGCAGAGCTTCATACTCAACCACATTGTTAGTTGCTTCAAATTCAAGTTTGAAATAAAAAGTGGAGTTCTCTTTCAAAGGGGAAATGAGAACTATCCCTGCACCAATTCCTTCTTTAGAACATGAACCATCAAAGTACATTTGCAATAGCTGGGAACCTTCATGACTGATCTATTTTTCAGCAAGCATTAAAATCTGAAAATTTTCTGCAGATAGGAACATTATCCATATGTAAAATTCTTGAAACAACATTAGTTGTTCTAGCATAAATTGGATGATTAGTGGGGTATTTGCTGTCACTAATGATATATGCCAACTGAGCTTCTCTATAAATTCTTCTTTGTTCTCCTCCAAAAATAGGGATAATAGCATAAGTGAAATCCATTTGCAAGGTTCCTCCCAACCTTATAATCCATGACCTAGAAAGTACCATGCCAAACCTAGGAGGAATTTTAGCTACAACAATATCCATCACCATGATTTGGTGATGGCTCCCTCTCATGGGTAACTGAAAATACTTACTTCAAGGTCTTTGATGACACCAAGGCATTGAAATTTCCAGGAATCAAAGGAGTAGAGATCTTGGTATTATCTAGTTACCTCAAGACCTAGTTCATCCATGACTACCTTGGGCATTAAATTATGTGAGGCTCTAGAGCCCATTAGGAAATTATGCAAGATATTATCATGAATATCTAGAGATAGATAGAAAGGATGGGTAAATTAATCTATGTCTTCTATCAATGGACCTAAAATAATAGTGGGCTTATCATCTTGAAGGTTAACAAAATCATAAGCTACTTCGGTAGGTGGGGGTTGAAGAGCTTTCATAAAGGTATTTTTGAAATCATCATTTTTCATGAGCTCTACAAGAGGAAAAAGAATATTTATCTTTTGTATTTCATTTTCAAAATTGAAAACAGGGGGAAGTTTATGAGAAATTTTTACCTCAAATTAAGGAGTATTAAATGATACCGGAATTTCCGGTAATTTCTGTTCAACAACTTGATTTTTTGTTGGAATTTTGACTGCATCCTATTATTATTGGGTTGTGCAACAAGATTTGGATTATCATCAATATTATTTGATCTGAGATTGTATCTGCTTTGATGATCGGCTACAATCATGGAATGATCAGGAACCACTTCATTATTCTGATTATATGACATAAAATCTTCATACTCTGCTTGTGTAATATGAATCCTCCCTTCTTTGTCTCTCAAAAAATTGATATCAACAACCTTCTCCAACATTTCAGCTTCCTCTTCATCTTCAAATATAGCATTCTGCAAAGGAGGCTTCACTTTTTGATCATCAACATCTCTCCTTCTCTGCCTATTAGGCTGATCAAATGAAACATTTATGGTAGTAGTTGGTATTGCTTCCATCTTAAGCTTGGACATCTCGGTAGTCAATGAATTGACCATCTTGGTCAGATCATCTAACTTAGGATCTATGTCTGAAGTTCCTGAAGTTGAAACTTCAGATTTTTGCTTTCTTTTTTCTCTGCCAATGCCTCCTCTGAGCCTATCAGCGGATAACACATTAGATTCTACGTCCAGTGCATTTTCCTGCATTTGTGTTAGTGTTGTAGATCTTCTTTCTCTCAATAATAAACAAAAATCAAGATCAAAGGCACCATCATAAGTGATTTTGGTTGAAGCTTTAGTAGGCTTGATTTCAGTAGGTATTTTTCTATACATCTTATTGAATCTCTTAGAAAAATCAGAAACTGATTCTCATTTTATTTTTATTGCACAAAATTCAGTGATATAATACATAAAATCTTTCTTATCACCCCATTTCCTTAAAAATGTATCATCTAGGGTTTCAATTCCAGTGATTCTACCAACTATCCAGGATCTGAACCATTTTATAACATCACCCTCAAGACTCTGAACAAAAACTCTCATCCAGACATCTTCATGCTCAATATTCAAATTGTCAGCATAGGAATAAAAATCAGCAAGGTGTTCTTCAGCTGTTACCTCTCCTTCACCACTAAACCTAGGCATGTACTTGAGATAATCACCTGTAGGTAATGCATTCATAGGCTGAGGTAAAACCAAATGGGCATACCTTGCAGCAAAAATTGCCTCTATTCAGTTAGGGGGTGGGTTTGGACCTGCCATGGTGTGAGTTGTTGGGATTTGTGGAACAATAATAGGTGGATTGTGACTAACAGATGATGAAGCACCAACTTGTGATGTGGAGACTGTTTGTTGGCTAGAAAACAAGGGAGGTACAGGATTCTCTGCAAAATCAAGGGATGAAGTTTGCACGAATTCTTTAGGGACAACCTTTGAGAAAACAATAGTAGAGGAAGAAAAAATTCTTTTACTCTTTTTCTTGTTTAGCTTTTCAGGGTTAGAAACTGGGATTATCAAAGGGGAATATGGTTTGTCCCTAGTTCTAGTCCTTCTAGGAGCCATAACTTCAACAATGGAGTCCCCAGGTGTAAAGCAGTTGAAAAAGACAGCTAGAACTGTACAACTCAAAAGCAGACTTATAACTTTGTCATTCTCCCAGGGATAAAATTAAATTTGCCTCCCCGACAATGACGCCAAAGATGTTAGTGCAATGAGTCACTCCTTGACTGCATAAGGAGTAAGCCTTACACATCATAGTTCATTTCAAATTTTAATAGGGGTTGTTTGAGTGGTGGGATGGTTTCTCAAATATTTTGAAATTATTTTATGTTCTTTATTTGGAAAGTGTGGCAAGTATAAATTTTGTGGGTGAAAGGTAGTATAGGGAGCAGAGTGTATACACTAGTACATTTGGCGGAAATTCCGACACTTTGGTTCTGAAACTTTTGACCAAATGTCGGAAATTTCCACAAAATTTATCAATTTTTCAAATCCTGCCTGCAACTGTCGCTATACCGACGTTTGGAGACAAGTGTCGGTATTGTGACACATAGAAGTTAGTGTCGGTCTTGCGACGTTTGTAGCAAAGCGTCGGAATTACGACAGTTTGGGAAACATCGTCGAAATCACGACGGATTAGAGCTATGTGTCGCTATTGCGACATTTGGAGGAAAAATTCGCTATTGTGACAGTTTGGGAAAAAGCGTCGCTATTGCGACAGTTTGCGAACAATCGTCGCTGTTGCGACAATTTGGGCTAAGTGTTGCTCTTGTGACGGTTTGATCTAAGTGTCGCTCTTACGTCAGTTGGGGCTAAGTGTCGCTATAGCGACAGTTTGTAAATTAATTTCTTTGGCCTCTCCTTTAATAAATAATAATCTAACTTGGGTCCCCTTTTTGAATGGTTGGAGCAACATAATAAGATATCTTTAGTTGAAATATCACATTGTGATGAAGATGGAAGGTGGTTATGATGGGACTTCTAAGGAGTTTTATAAAATATTAAAGACGTGATGCGCTCACTCCTTGGTTCAATTTTAATGTGTGCCCCCAACCACGGTCGGGCGTGCCGTGTCGCGCAGTGTGAGGTCGCCCGACTGGGCGCATTCAGGTCGGGCCATTTTTTTCGAGGGCGCCCGTATAAGTTTTGCTAGGCTGTGACCGCCTAGGTGCCTTGTGCACATTCGGATGGCCCGTTTGCGGTTTGCTCCCTTGTGGCATTGTTCGTTCGGGGGCGCAATGTCGCGCTGTGTGAGGTCACCCGACCGGGTGCATTCGGGTCGGGTTGTTTCATTCGAGGGTGCCCGTATCAGTTTTGCTAAGTTGTGACCACCCGAGTCCCTTGTGCACGTTCGGGTGGCCCATTTTTCGTTTGCTCCCTTGTGGCATCGTTCGGTCGGGTGCGCCGTGTGAGGTCGCGCGACCGGGCACGTTTGGATCGTGTCGGGCCGTTTCGTTCGAGGGAGCACGTATTAGTTTTGCTAAGTTGTGACCGCCCGGGTGCCTTGTGCATGTTCGGGTGGCCCGTTTTCCGTTTGCTCCCTTGTGGCATCATTCGGTCGGGCGCGCCGTGTCGCGCCATGTGAGGTCGCCTGACCGGGCGCATTCAAGTTGGGCCATTTCGTTCGAGGGTGCCCGTATCAGTTTTGCTAAGTTGTGACAGCCGGGGTGCCTTGTGCACGTTTGGGTGGCCCATTTTTTGTTTGCTCCCTTGTGGCATCGTTTGGTCGGGCGCATAGTGTTGCGCCATGTGAGGTCGCCCGACTGGGTGCGTTCGGGTCGGGTTGGGCCGTTTCATTCGAGGGCGCCCATATCAGTTTTGCTAAGTTGTGACCGCTCAGGTGCCTTGTGCATGTTTGGGTGGCCCATTTTCCGTTTTCTCCCTTGTGGCATCGTTTGATCGGGCGCGCCGTGTCGTGCCGTGTGAGGTCGCCCGACCAGGTGTGTTCGGGTCTGGCCGTTTTGTTCGAGGGTGCCCATATCAGTTTTGCTAAGTTGTGACCGCTTGGGTCCCTTATGCATGTTTGGGCGGCTCGTTTGCCGTTTTATCGCTTGTGGCATCGTTCGGTCGGGCGCGCCGTGTCGCGTCGTGTGAGGTCGCCCGACTGGGCGTGTTCGGGTCGTGTTGGGCCATTTCGTTCGAGGGCACACGTATTAGCTTTGCTAAGTTGTGACCACCCGGGTGCCTTATGCATGTTCGGGCGGCACATTTTCCGTTTGCTCCCTTGTGGCATCATTCGGTTGGGCGCGTCGTGTCAGGCCGTGTGAGGTCACCCGACCAGGCACGTTCAGGTTGGGCCGTTTCGTTCGAGGGCGCCCATATAAGTTTTTCTAAGTTGTGACTGCCCGGGTGCCTTGTGCACATTCGGGTGGTCCATTTTCCATTTTCTCCCTTGTGGCATTGTTCGGTCGGGCACGTCGTGTCGCACTGTGTGAGGTCACCCGACTGGGCGCGTTCGGGTCGGGTCGGGCTGTTTCGTTCTAGGGCGCCTGTATCAGTTTTGCTAAGTTGTGATCGCCTGGGTGCCTTATGCACGTTCGGGTGGCCCGTTTTCCGTTTTCTCCCTTGTGGCATCGTTCGTTCGGGCACGCCGTGTGAGGTCGCCCAACCGGGCGCATTTGGGTCGGGCCGTTTTGTTCGAGGGTGCCCGTATCAGTTTTGCTAAGTTGTGACCGCTCGAGTGCCTTGTGCACGTTCAGGTGACCCATTTTCCGTTTGCTCCCTTGTGGCATCGTTCATTCGGGCATGCCGTCTCACGCTGTCTAAGGTCGCCCGACTGACCGCGTTCAGGTCGGGCCGTTTCGCTCAAGGGCGCCCGTATAAGTTTTTCTAAGTTGTGACCGCCTCGGTGCCTTGTGCACATTCGGGTGGCCCGTTTGCCATTTTCTCCCTTGTGGCATCGTTTGGTCGGGCGCGTTGTGTCGCGCTGTGTGAGGTCGCTCGACTGGGTTTGTTCGGGTTGGGTCGGGCCGTTTCGTTCGAGGGTGCCCATATTAGTTTTGCTAAGTTGTAAGCGCCCGGGTGCCTTGTGCAAGTTCAGGCGGCTTGTTTCCTGTTTGCTCCCTTGTGGAATCAACGTTTGTTCGGGCGCGTCGTGTTGCACTGTGTGAGGTCGGCGCGTTCTGGTCGGGTTGTTTCGTTTGAGGGCGCCCGTATCAGTTTTTCTAAGTTGTGACCGCCCAAGTCCATTGCGCACATTCAGGCGGCCCGTTTTCCATTTTCTCCCTTGTGGCATCGTTCGGTCGGGCGTGCCATGTCACGTCGTGCGAGGTCGCCTGACTAGGCGCGTTCGGGTCGTTTCATTCGAGGGCGCCCGTATCAGTTTTGCTAAGTTGTGACTGTCCAGGTGCCTTGTGCACGTTCAGGCAGCTCGTTTGCTATTTTCTTTCTTGTGGCATCGACGTTCATTCAGGCGTGTCATGTCGCGCCGTGTGAGGTCGGCGCCCGACCAGGCGCGTTCCGGTCGGGCTGTTTCGTTCGAGGGTGCCTGTATCAGTTTTGCTAAGTTGTGACCACCCAGGTGCCTTATGCACATTTGGGCGGCCCGTTTGCAATTTTCTCCCTTGTGGCATTGTTCGGTTGGGCGCACTGTTTCGCGCCATGTGAGGTCACTCGACCGGGTGCGTTCGGGTTAGGCCGATTCGTTCGAGGGCGCCCGTATCGGTTTTGCTAAGTTGTGACCCCCCAGGTGCCTTGTTCATGTTCGGGTGGCTTGTTTTCCATTTTCTCCCTTGTGGCATCGTTCGTTCGGGCGCGCCGTGTCACGTCGTGTGAGGTCGCCCGAATGGGCACGTTCGGGTCGGGTCAGGCCATTTTGTTCGAGGGCACCCGTATCAGTTTTGCTAAGTTGTGACCATCCAGGTCCCTTGTGCACGTTCGGGTGGCCCGTTTGCCGTTTTCTCCCTTGTGGAATAGTTTGGTCGGAAGCGCCGTGTCGCGCTGTGTGAGGTCGCCAGACCGGGCACGTTCGGGTTGGGTCGGGCCGTTTCGTTCGAGGGTGCCCGTATCAGTTTTGCTAAGTTGTGACTGCCAGGGTGCCTTGTGCACGTTCAGGCGACCCATTTGCCATTTTATCCCTTGTGGCATTGTTCGGTCAGGCATGTCGTGTCGCACGATGTGAGGTCGCCCGACCGGGCGCGTTCAGGTCGGGCCGTTTCGTTCGAGGGTGCCCGTATCAGTTTTGCTAAGTTGTGACCGCCTGGGTGCCTTGTGCACATTTGGGTGGTCTTTTTCCTTTTTCTCCCTTGTGGCATCGTTCAGTCAGGCACGCCGTGTCGCGCCCTACTGTGAGGTCGCCCGACCGGGCTCGTTCGGGTCGAGTCGAGCCGTTTCGTTCGAGGGTGCCCGTATCAGTTTTGCTAAGTTGTGACTGCCCGGGTTCCTTGTGCATGTTCGGGCGGCCCATTTGCCATTTTATCCCTTGTGGCATTGTTCGGTTGGGCACGCCGTGTGAGGTTTCCCGACCGGGCGCGTTCGGGTCGAGCCGTTTCGTTCGAGGGTGCCCGTATCAGTTTTTCTAAGTTGTGCCCGCTCGAGTCCCTTGTGCACATTCGGGTGGCCCATTTTCCGTTTTCTCCCTCGTGGCATCATTCGTTCGAGCGCGTCGTGTCGCACCATGTGAGGTTGCCCGACCGGGTGCGTTCGGGTTGGGTCGGGCCGTTTCGTTCGAGGTTTCGGGTAGTCACAACGTGTTGAGGTTTTACATGTTTCGACTACGAGCCGAAGGCTATGCACACTCATACATTCAATTGGGACTCGGCGCATGCGCTGGGTCCCTCCCCTCATGACTTGTACTTGGTTGTGGTTTAGCTTGTGGTTTTCGGCCTTGGTTCTGTGGTGATTAGTGTAGGTGCTTGGGCTGAGCCAGGGGCTCGATGGAGTTAAAGATCCCACCTTTTGATTAAAAATATAAACAATTTTATACACTTTTTTATTTTCCCAATAAAATAAGCTAGAATACGAACAATTTTATATTAAATATAAAATTGATATACACTTTTTTATTTGCCCAATAAAATAATCTAGAATACGATAGGATTAGGGCATTTTGAGATTTTTTACAAAAATGGCAAAAGAGGGAAATAGATAGGAAAATCATTAAGATAATTTAGGAAAAACAGGATTTCATATATTTTAGCATGCAAATGGCTAGATTGGGGTAATTTAGGGCTTTTTAGAAAAACTGAGGTATATGATAACGACCGAAAATGGTGAATATAGTGAAGGAATAAGGAATCATAGCCAAAAAATGATCATGAAAGACAACTTTCGAGGGTGAAAAAATGAGTGCTAACAAGATGCATGCTCTGATTCTAAGTCAGAACCCGATAAGGGGAATGAAAAAAGGAAGCATATGATTGATGTAGAGCCCAGTGCCACTGTTACCACCACCAAGATCCATAAGGATGAGCCCGAAGATCCAGAGGAGGGGGATTGCCTCTTCCACTCATAGATGTGGGTGAAGGGTTCTCCGTTGCAGTTCATTGTCGAAAACAAGAGCCAAAAGAACCTCATTTCAGTAGAGGTTGTGAATCAGCTAGGCCTACCGACCACAACACACCCACAGTCATACATCATCGGGTGGCTTCACCCACAGTCATACACCATAGGCCCGTTTGTCATTTTCTCCCTTGTGGCATATTCGTTCGGTCAAGCGCGTCATGTCGCGCTGTGTGAGGTCGCCCGACCGGGCACATTTGGGTCGCGCCGTTTCGTTCGAGGGTGCCCATATCAATTTTGCTAAGTTGTGACTACCCAGGTGCCTCGTGCATGTAAGGGCGACCTGTTTTCTGTTTTCTCCCTTATGGCATCGTTTGGTCGGGCGCGCAGTGTCGCGCCGTGTGAGGTCGCCCGACCGGGCGCTTTCAGTTCGGGTCGTTTCGTTCAAGGGCACCCGTATCAGTTTTGCTAGGTTGTGACCGCCAGGGTGCTTTGTGCACGTTCGGGCGGCCCGTTTGATGTTTTCTCCCAGCTTGTGGCATCATTCGGTTGGGCGCGTCATGTCGCGCTGTTCGGGTCAGGTTGTTTCGTTCTAGGGCACCCGTATCAGTTTTGCTAAGTTGTGATCACCCGAGTGCCGTGTGCACGTTCGGGCGGCCCGTTTTCCATTTGCTCCCTTGTGGCATCATTCGGTCGGGTGCATCGTGTCATGCCATGTGAGGTCGCCCGACCAGGCGCGTTCGTGTCGGGTCGTTTTGTTCAAGGGCGCCTGTATCAGTTTTGCTAAGTTGTGACCACCCAGGTGCCTTGTGCACGTTCGGGCGGCCTGTTTGCTGTTTGCTCCCTTATGGCATATTCGTTCAGTCAGGCACGTTGTTTCGCGCCTTGTGAGGTCGCTTGACCAAGCGCGTTTGGGTCGGGCCGTTTCATTCGAGGGCTCTCGTATCAGTTTTGCTAAGTTGTGACCGCCCGGGTGTCTTATGCACGTTCGGGCGGTCCGTTTGCCGTTTGATCCCTTGTGGCATCGTTCGGTTGGGCACGCCATGTCGCGCCGTGAGAGGTCACCCGACCGAGCGCGTTCGGTTCAGGTCGTATTGTTGAAGGGTGCTCGTATCAGTTTTGCTAAGTTGTGACCGCCCGGGTGCCTTATGCACGTTCGGGAAGCCCGTTTGCCATTTTCTCCCTTGTGGCATTGTTCCGTCGGGCGCGCCGTGTTGCGCCGTGCGAGGTTGCCCGACCAGGCGCGTTCTTATTGGGCCATTTCGTTCGAGGGCGCCTGTATCAGTTTTTCTAATTTGTGACTGCTCGAGTGCCTTGTGCACGTTAGAGCGGCCCATTTTCCGTTTTCTCCCTTGTGGCATCGTTCGGTCGGGCGCGCCGTGTCGCGCCATGTGAGGTGGCTCGATCGGGCGCGTTTAGACCAGTCCGTTTTGTTCGAGGGTGGCCGTATCAGTTTTGCTAAGTTGTGATCACCCAGGTGCCTTGTACACGTTTGAGCGGCCTATTTTTTGTTTACTCCCTTGTGGCATATTCGTTCGGTCAGGCACATCGTGTCGCGCCGTGTGAGGTCACTCGCCCGGGCGCGTTCAGGTCGGGTCGTTTTGTTCGAGGGGGCTTGTATCAGTTTTACTAAGTTGTGACTGCCCGGGTGCCTTGTGCACGTTTAGGCGGCCGGTTTTCCATTTGATCCCTTGTGGCATTGTTCGGTCGGGCGCGCCGTGTCGCACCGTGCGAGGTCGCCTGACCAGGCACATTCGGTTCAGGCCATTTTGTTCGAGGGCGCCCGTATCGGTTTTGCTAAATTGTGACCACCTGGGTGCCTTGTGCACATTCAGGCGTCCCGTTTGCCATTTTCTCCCTTGTGGCATCGTTCGGTCGGGCGCGTTGTGTCGCGTCGTGAGAGGTCGCCTGACTGGGCATGTTCGGTTCGGGTCATTTCGTTCGAGGGCGCCCGTATCAGTTTTGCTAAGTTGTGACTGCTCGAGTGCCTTATGCACGTTCGGGTGGCCCATTTTCTGTTTTCTCCCTTGTGGCATCGTTTGGTCGGGTGCGCGCATGCATTAACCCTAAACCATGATTTAACCCCCTAAACCCCAAACATATAACCCCTAAACCCCTTAACCTATTGATCTGCTAGGGGCCGGTTACCTTGATATTAATGATGGTGTATTCATACTCCTTCTGAATAACCAATAAAGGGTCAAGGAAATTGACCAATATGTTGTCAAGTTTTATCTTATCCATCTCTGGAGTTATAAGCTTCTTATGTTGTCACTATCTCCCTCTCTTACCCTTCTCTACCTCTCTCACTCCTCTCCCTCTCTCTCTCTCAAATGATCCATTCGTTCTCTCCCCTCTCCTTCACTTTATCTCCATCTCTCCCTTGTGACTCCCCTTGTCTCGCCACCTCTATCAATCTATGTATTTATAATTATTCCTTCTCATATATATCTAGAGTTAATATATATCATGACATATTGGGACCTACGATTGGGTTAATTATGCCTTGTCGGCAAGGTTAAAATGGTTAATCTTCGATAGAAAAAATGCAAATCAAATATTTCATCAAAAAGAGGGAACCATACCCTATATTCTTCCAGGCTATGCCTATCAGTCGCTTGGCCTCTTCTTGCTCTCACATGAATGTAGTCTTGCTTGACTGGTACAGAAGAAGGTTTCGCATTATCAACTATTTGTTTGGGACAACTTTTAGTTGTTTCAACACTGCTACATTCTATTTCAAGCTTATCCTTTAAACCATATTAGTCCTTTGTACTCTCTTCAACTTTGTAGTGCTTTCCATTCCTCTTAGTCAAATATGTTTCCTTGGTCTGTTAAGGGACAAGGTCGACAACATTAGGATGTTTTTGCAATAAACAAGGGTATTTCCAGGACACAGTGATCAGGTGGTGCAAGAGTATAAGAGCCAAATTTATCATGATTGTGGGATACTCGAACTTAAGATTTTCTGGAGTAGTCATGAGGTGTAGTTTAGTTATTAAGACTTCATCAGATGGCCATTCTCTAGACTTAAATTGTGTGACAAAATTGTGGTTGAGTTTGAAACTGGAGATTGGACATACATTTGGATTGATTGCAATAGACATTTTCATCATTAATAAATGTAAAGCAATGGCTAACAAATACTATAAATTAATAAATAAAGAAGACATGGCAAAAAGCAACATTAATACTTACAAAATTGTTACATTAAACCCCTAACCCCTAACCCCTAACCCCTTAAACCCTAAACCATTAAACCCTTAACCCTAACCCCTTAAAACCTAAACCTATAAACCCTTAACTTTCCATTTCATTGTTTTTTGTTAGGCTTTCCATTTCATTCTTAAATTGTTGCACAATTTCCATTAACACGCCATTCGTATCACAGGATTCATTCCCCAGTTAGATCTACAATAATGGATGCACCACTTCCTTTCCTCATAATGCTTTCTTTGTGAATGATACAATAAAATTTATTATTTGTCATTCTACAGAGTCTATCATCTATTTATACTATATTATTTCCTTTCTAGTTCTAATACACATTTAAAAAGGTTTGGGATGCTAATTCACTCTCTGACTGACTTTCTACATATGTCAACAATGATTTGATATTATTTGAATTAATTAGGGTTCCTCCCTAGGTTCCACCTTAGCTATAAAACATTTCACATGCCCATATTGAAGAATATATAACTTAGGTGTCATTGTCTTCCATCTAGTGGCTCATGACCTAGAGATTGCATAAGGATCTATGGTTCTAGGGAGGTTGGAGTAAGTTAGAGGGTAGCTACCCCTCCTCTCCCCAACCTTGTTCCAGGCTAATTTTCCTTTGTCACTAGTTTGTAAGACCATTGTGAAATTGATTATGGTTTTTAGTTGCAGGAATGGATTGAAGCTATTGATAGTCACGACCTCCTCGACTTCAAGTTTGGATTCATTCTTTTTGTTTTGAGGATAAAATTTTATAGAATTCTTGCTCGAATTTAATGGTGAGGATTCAAAGGCTCGTCCTTTACCCATTTATCTGTACATATATATATTTTCCCTATAAATAAAAGGCTATTTACATTTGTTAATTTTTGTAGGGGTCTTTGGCATCATTCCATCACAATCCCTCAAGATCAGGATTGATCCCTTCCATAGGTGAGCTATTACACTATTTTATTAACCCCCCTTCATGTTATAAACTAAATTTCCTTATTCTAGTTGGCTTAGTAGAAAATTAGGGTTTTATTTTCTTGTTTTTTTCGTTATGGTGTCCTAGAGCTTGTTCGACCACTAATAAACTTGTTCAAGTAAATGTTTCTAATTCTCTCTATGGAAATTAATCCCCTCTAAGTTCCAGCTGATCTCTCTTAAGTCCTATCTCTTGTCCTTCTTCTCTCTCCCTTTCTCACCTTATACCTCCCTCTCTCTTCCCCAATCTCCCTCTCTCTCTCTCTTTACCCTCCAATCCTCTCACTATATCCTTGTTACATTGAGACGCAAATAATAAGAAACTAATGTACACAAACAGAGACCAATGAAACTATCATCTTAACCCCTAACCCCTTAAACACTAATTCCCAACCCCTAACCCATTTAACCCCCTAAAACTCTAAACCCCTAACCCATTTAACCTCTAAACCATAAACCTCTAAAACCTTAACCCCTAACCCATTTAACCCCCTAAACCCCTATTAAACCCCTAACCCATTTAACCCCCTAAACCTATAAACCCGATTCGTTCAAGGGCGCCTTTATCAGTTTTGGTAAGTTGTGACTGCCTGGGTGCCTTGTGCACGTTCGGGTGGCCCATTTTCTGTTTGCTCCCTTGTGGCATCGTTCGTTCGGGCACGTCGTGTCAGTCGGTCGACTAGGCACGTTTGGGTCGAACCATTTTTTTAGAGGGTGCCTGTATCAGTTTTGCTAAGTTGTGACCACCTGGGTGCCTTGTGCACGTTCGAGTGGCCCGTTTGTCATTTTCTCCCTTGTGGAATTGTTCGGTCGGGCGCGCCGTGTCACGCTGTGTGAGGTCACCCAACCGGGCGCCTTCAGGTCGGGTCATTTAGTTTGAGGGTGCTATTATAAGTTTTTCTAAGTTGTGACTGCCCGGGGGCCTTGTGCACGTTTGGGTGGCCCGTTTCTATTTTCTCCCTTGTGGCATCATTCGTTCGGGTGCATCGTGTCGCGCCATGTGAGGTCGTTTGACCGGGCACGTTCGGGTCGGGTTGTTTCGTTCGAGGGCGCCCGTATCAGTTTTGCTAAGTTGTGACCGCCTGGGTACCTTGTGCACGTTCGGGCGGCCCGTTTGCCATTTTCTCCCTTGTGGCATCGTTCGGTCGGGCGCGCCGTGTGATTTTTCTCGACCGGGCCCGTTCGGGTCGGGCCACTTCGTTCGAGGGCACTCGTATCAGTTTTGCTAAGTTGTGACCGCCCGGGTGCCTTATGCACGTTCGAGCGGCCTGTTTGCCATTTTCTCCCTTGTGGCATCGTTCGGTTGGGCGCGCCGTGTCGCGCCGTGTGAGGTCGCCCGATTGGGCGTGTTCGGGTCGGGCCGTTTCGTTCAAGGGTTCCCATATTAGTTTTGCTAAGTTGTGACCGCCTGGGTGCCTTGTGCATGTTCGGACGACCCATTTTCCATTTTCTCCCTTGTGGCATCGTTCGGTCGGGCACGCCGTGTGAGGTTGCCCGACCGGGCGCGTTCGGCTCGGGTCGTTTCGTTCGAGGGCGCCTGTATTAGTTTTGCTAAGTTGTGACCACCCAGGTGCCTTGTGCACATTCAGGTGGCCCGTTTGCCATTTTCTCCCTTGTTGCATCGTAATTCGTTGGGCACGCCATCATGTCGCGCCGTGTGAGGTCGCCCGACCAGGCGCGTTCGGGTCGGGCCGTTTCATTCGAGGGCGCCTGTATCAATTTTTCTAAGTTGTGACTGCCTAGGTGCCAACTTGTGCACGTTCAGGAGGCCCGTTTTCCGTTTGCTCCCTTTTGGCATCGTTCAGTCGGGCATGCTATGTCTCGCCGTGTGAGGGCGCTCGACTAAGCGCGTTCGGGTCGGGTGGATTCGTTCTAGGGCGCCCATATCAGTTTTGCTAAGTTGTGACCACCCGGGTGCCTTGTGCACATTCGGTTGGTCTGTTTGCTGTTTGATCCGTTGTGGCATTGTTCGTTCGGGTGCGTCGTGTCGTGCCGTGTGAGGTCGCTCGACTGGGCGCGTTTAGGTCGGGACGTCTTTGCTTAGTGGCTCCAACAGTGAGTGCAGATCGTCCTTCGAGAGTTGCAAAGCGGCGCCATTGGCTTCCTCGTCTAGCTTTCTCATCTTACCATCTCCCTTGATCCTCCTTGATTTTTTCTCCGGTTTGAGAAGAGGGTGGTTCATTCTATCTTCAATTCCCCAAATTGACTCATGCCAAGTCTTTTAAAGATTGAATGATTACAAAATCTTCCCTATTAGACATGTAGTTTGGTCAGTCACATATAGGAGGATAATTTAAATTTTAAACCACATTTTGATTTCTAGATTGGAAAGCTCAGGTATAAGCTTGAACTGTAGCAAGGGTTAATGCCATTGTTCATGGGGTACATAGCCTGTGACATACAAGCTGCCATAATTTCCATTATGTGAACTATAAAACGAGCCAATTTTGGAATAATATCAGTCTTTAAATCCCAATAATTTTAGTGTAACTACCAAACAGGCTTGTAGCTCTGTTACCAATAGGGATGCCCCTTTTTTGGAGTGTATGGAGCAGAATCAATTTGAATTTTGTCCTTGAATTTTAAGGAGCGTAACTAGGCTCCTCATAGAACAAAATCAAAGGAATTGGCATTACTAAGGACTGTGCATAGAATCCATATAATGGCCCTATTAAGTGATCCCTGCCTGTCATTGCAATTTCCTAACCTAATCTGGAGTCTTGAAACATGATAAAAAATTAAAATAGTATTGATAGTTACAATGGAAGCTACCAAATTTGAATTACTATTTGCATTCAATTACAGGTAAAGATCCAAGGAAAAAACAATACATAAATTATAAAGAAAAAATATATAAAAAAAGAGATTAAAACTCCAAATATTTAAAATACAACATAATTTAATAGTGTAAAGTTTAAAACTCTTTTTAATAAAGCATGATGATTTAATAGGGTAGAAGGATTACTATATGCAAAAATCAGTCCATTATTTACTCATATAATTTTAATTGCTCTTCAAAAAAATATGTTTTATTTTTTTGATTGTAAATATTTTTGAACAATCAAAATAAACAAACATTTAATTATTTAGAAAATATTTTAGTTATTTAAAAATTATTATAATTATTAAAAAATATATATTTTTAAATTAATTTGAGTGGCATTAAAAAAAAACACGTGTTTCATTTCAAAATGTCAAAAATTTTCAAATATCAGAAGTTTTAATTTCCCTCGTTCATTTCCCTTCGGTTGCATGGTTTGTCCAGGGAAGGAGGGAGGATGCGGCCATATTGTCGCCAGTTTTGAGGAAGGATGCAACCATAATATTGCAGGTTTGGAGGAAGGATGCAGGAGATTTGTGTCCTGAGCCGTGCTCATGGATCTGGCACCATGGACAGTGTGAGGATCTCTGCATTGCTCTAAACTCCACAACTCCAAAAATAGGTACTTTTATTCTTCAATACAAGAAGAATTTTGGTTTGCATTTTAGCTTTTTTTTTTTTTTCAGGATCTTGTCTCATGGGTCTGCTTGTAATTTTTTCTATTGGGACTGCGACCCATTACCAACCCGATCTGATGAAACAAATGCATAGTGGCCTCTGTGGGAGCTTATAAGCCTGATCAGACCTTACCACAAAAGCTGCACTGCTATCACTCGTTGTAGGCGTTACACTGGTTAAGCTTCACTTTGCTTTATCGCCTTTTACCCCTTGTTGGAACCCTACTATATGGCACATTTTATTGTCTAGACGAATAATATTATTTGTGTGTGCGCGCAGGCTCTAACCTACCTAAATTAGGGGTTTGGGTTTTGATCCCTAGCTGGAACTTGTATTACATGCACTATTTGATCGTTGTTCTATTTTGATAATTGTTCTGTTACATAAATTAAGTGTCCAACTACCGGGAGAAATGGCTTACTGTGCACCTCAGCAACTATCACAATATCTTCCAAAAATTGTTCCTAAACTGACTGAGGTTTGGATCAATGAAGAAATATTGAAGTAAACTTTGAGATTGCTTAGGGTTCTAAACTATCATAATCTTTGTTTTACCTAATTATTTTATTCTTTTGGTTCAGTAATCTAATTCTTTGTCATGGACATTGCAGGTTTAACAGACACACACCCAAAGGTTCAATCTGCTGCTCATATGGATTTACAGCAGGTAACATGCCTTGTATCCGAGTGTCAATTCCAATCGTCTCTATTTTGTTCAATATTTATTGCTTATTATTCTATTCAAATAATTGTTATTTGACTGGTGCTAACTACATCAACAGGTTGGCAGTGTAATCAAGAACCCTGAAATATCTGCACTAGTTTCAACATTACTCTTGAGTATCTCAGATCCCAATGAATACACAAAGCATTCCCTTAACATTCTTCTACAGGTATTTTTTAAAGTTTCGTGTCAGGCCTTCTATACCATTTTTTGCGAGATTTGATGTTGTTTATTTATTACCAACATCTTGTATTCCTTTATCTCTTACCATCATTGCAGACAATTTTTGTCAATACTAATGATGCTCCATCACTAGCATTGTTGGTGCTTATAGTCCACCGCGGTCTTAGGGAAAGAAGTGCATATACTAAAAAGAAAGCAGCCCAGATTTTTGGAAACATGTGTTCTTTGGTAACAAAGCCAAGGGATATGCTACCATATATAAGCTTGATGCTTCCTGAAGTGAAGAAGGTATTGGCAGAATCTTTTTCCCTGTATGTGTCTCTGCCTCCTGCCTACATCCTGACCTCTGAAAACAACCCAGAAGACTTTGAATGATTTTGTGTAGGCCGAGAAATGTTTGAAAGGCTTGCTTGTAGTGTTAATATTTTAATTTTTCCTAGGCTCTATGGCAGAAAGAATGTATTTGCTTTAGTAGTACAAACTTCTAGAATCTTAAGTGACTGCTTGAACACCAATAGTTGTCATTATAATTTTTCCCTTTGAATGAGAATACAAATTGTTAGCCTGAAAGGAGATTGGATTCCAACCACTTCTGTATTTTAGAAGCTTATATAAAAAAATTTTAATACAAATATATTGCAAGATTTTTCCTTTACTAATATTGGAACTATGGCATCTAGATAACAGGTTGAGCAAGCACATTTGATAAAAATGAATTTTGTTATTCCAACTCCTTCAAAAAGCAATACCCTTGGGAAATGGAATAAACATGTTAGGGTGTTCTCATCAATTCCAAGCCATCACAACTTATTACATTTTGATATAACATTCTAGTGATTATTGGGTTACCATTGTACAAGACGAGCATTCTTGCTTTCTATGTTGCATTGTGTGGGTTCTATTTTGAGATGTGTGGCTTGCGCTGTTGTTTGCCATAAAATTGCATTTTCCTGATAGTTCTATGTGAGATGGCCTATCAACGTGCCTTTATTTCTCATCTTGTAGGTCCAAGCTAGGCATTGAGTCCAGTTTTTCTTCCTTTATTTCTCATCTATTCATTTTTACTACTATTTATATGTACCAAAAGTGCCATTGCCAATGAAGGTAGGTGTTACTGATAATTTTAGGCGCAATTTCTTTAAATTTCTCAAGTTTTTTCCCTGAAAGTTGAACTCTTGAGCATGCATTTCATCCTTGCCTTAGCTCTGTCTGGCAGAGCAGACTAAAAATGTAATGGAAAACATGTTTGTTCAAGTCAAGCCTGGCCATATAGAACTACCACCTTTATGGACTCTGCAAGAGGATTGCCTTTTTTTTTGTTGCAATTAAAGTTGCATTTTGTTCATCAGGCAATACAAACTCTTATCAAATTGCAAGGTGTAATTCCAATCTAACTAAGATGGGGCGGACAACATGCCATGAACATCCAATTCAAAAGTGCTTGTTAGGGATCAAGTAGCTTACAATTCTTGTTCCTGAAATTAGTTTTTGAAATATCAATTTGCTAAACTGTTTTAACCCAATTTTCTCTTGATTTTATGGAAATTGGGTGTTTGGATCTAGAAAATTTAATCTCTATTATTTTGGCTTCTCTTAGTATGAATACAATTTTAATATGTAAAACCCATTACAGTAAGTAATCAAGTGCTCACTGGAGAAGAAATACCCAGTTTCAATACTCATGCTCTCCTTCTTAGTATGGTAGTTCACTCAAGTCCTCCGCCTTCTGCATACATCCTGACCTCTGAAAAAAACCCAGAAGACTTTGAATGATTTTGTGTAGGCCGAGAAATGTTTGAAAGGATTGCTTGTAGTGTTAATATTTTAATTTTTCCTAGGCTCTATGGCAGAAGAATGTATTTTCTTTAGTAGTACAAACTTCTAGAATCTTAAGTGACTGCTTGAACACCAAAATTTGTCATTATATTTTTCCCTTCGAATGAGAATACAAATTGTTAGCCTTAAAGGAGATTGGATTCCAACCACTTCTGTATTTTAGAATCTTATATACATTTTTTTAATACAGATATATTGCAGCATTTTTCCTTTACTAATATTGGAACTATGGCATCTGGATAACAATTTGAGCAAGCACATTTGATAAAAACGAATTTTGTTAGTCCAACTCCTTCAAAAAGAAATACCCTTGGGAAATGGAACAAACGTGTTAGGGTGTTTTGATTCACACCTCTTGGAAACTGTCTTGTATCATAACTTGGAAAGTGTGAGGTCATGGAACTTGGTTCCAATAAGGTTCCACAGGGAAAATTGCAAACTCTAGGATCTCAAGCAATATTGTGTTGCCTTTTTCTTCTTTAAAGCTAAACCCATGTATTCAGTGTTTGTGATTTCCATTGCACTAATTTAGTTTATTCAAGGAAAATCTCTTTGGAAATTTTCAGTGTACATCTATTCCAGTACCCAAAGAATGGAAATTTTATTGCCAATTGCTTCCAGTATCCAAAGAATGGAAATTTAATTACCAATTTCTTCCTGTATATGCACAACTTGAGTGGGCCTATTGTTAAGAATGTGTTTCCTCCTTGGAGGCCTCAGGTCTGCACATGTTTTAATGATTAATATTGGTTTGTTGTGATATGAGGCTTGAAATTTGGGCACACCCCATGGAGTGGAACCACTGTATGTGAGTGTTTGGATATCTTAGCCCTTGCCAAGTCACAAGTTCGTGCTAGTACTGGCTTTCAAGTTGTTGGTACTAGATACGCAATTTTTTGTTATTATAATGTTTCTTTTACAGGTACAACTTGCAGTGTTTTTTTTATTGGGTGGTTTTAGTGTAATCTTGTTGCCTCTCGCTGTCAAAATTGTTGGTAGTAGATACACAATTTTTTGTTATTATAATGTTTCTTTTATAGGTACAGCTTGTAGTGATTTTTTTATTGGGTGGTTTTAGTGTTTCATCGTTGACTTTTGCTGTCAAAACTATATCGTGTATTTTCATCACACTCTATGGAATTTAAGTTATCCATCCCTCCTTTCCATATTCCTATCTTTATTTTATTATTTTTAACATCTTTCCCATTTTTCTCATCAATGCCAAGCCATCAAAACTTATTACATATCGATATAACATTCTAGTGATTATTGGGTTACCCTTGTACAAGACGAGCATTCTTGCTTGCTATGTTGCATTGTGTGGGTTTTGTTTTGAGATGTGTAGCTTGTGCTGCTGTTTGCCATAAAATTGCATTGTCCTGACAAGTCTATGTGAGATGGCCTGTCAACATGCCTTTATTTCTCATATTGCAGGTCCAAGCCAGACATTGAGTCCAGTATTTCTTCCTTTATTTCTCATCTATTCGTTTTTACTACTATTTATATGTACCAAAAGTGCCATTTCCAATGAAGGTAGGTGTTACTAAGAATTTTAGGTGCAATTTATTTAAATTTCTCAAGTTTTTGCCCTGAAAGTTGAACTCTTGAGCATGCATTTCATCCTTGCCCCAGCTCTATCAGGCAGAGCAGACTAAAATTGTAATGGTAGAAATGTTTGTTCAAGTGAAGCCCGGCCATATAGAACTACCACCTTTATGGACTCTGCAAGAGGATTGCCTTTTTTTTGGTTGCAATTAAAGTTGCATTTTGTTCATCAGGCAATAAAAACTCTTATCAAATTGCAAGGTGTAATTCCAATCTAACTAAGATCAGTAACTCCACTACTACTAGGACTGGATCAGATACTAAGACTTGATTAGATCAAGGTACCTGCATATGAGAGCTTCGCCTCCTACATACATCCAAACAAACAATAAAGCTGTCTTTAGCCAATGTAATCTCTGAACAATGGATGTTTTCATAATGCTTGCACTTATAAACTAAACCATAAAAAACAATAACCCAACAATTTACAACCTTAAACCCTGTAAGATTTAGGATTGCAGATAACTTGGATTGCAGACACCGTTTTCATTGTTGAACAAATAAGAGAATCTAAAATGAGGGCTGTAGAATGGGTCGAAGCTACTAACCCGATTGTAGAAGCTACAACTGTTGCTGCTCTATACATCCATTTTCATTGTTGCGGAATTAAATTGGGTGTGAAAATAAATATACCTGTAGCCTAAAGGCATTGTTTGGTAAGTATTTTTATGATTTGGACTGAATGTGTTGGCCCGTAAAACTTGTTGTGATTTGTCCTGAAGGCATTGGCTCATAATATCTATTATGGTTGTATATTGGCTTGAAGATGTAAGATCTGGTATAGTTTTTCGAGCTCTGTTATGAATTGGATCATAATTTTTATTATGATTTGGGTCAAAGGAGTTGGCTTTAATATGGTTGTGCGTTGGATCAAAGGCTTTGAATCGGAAGCTCTGGTCATGTACTGGCCTGAACTTGTTTGCCTATAAGCTCGGGTCATGTATTGGCCCAAAGGCATTGGCTCTATTATGGTGGTGTATTGTCCTGAATTCATTGGATTAAGCTGAAGTCATTGGATTAAGCCCCACTCACATTACCAACTAACCACACTCACAAGACATAGGTTGGTAACAGAAGAAAATGTAACACCAGCTTCAATAACGATATTTCGAACACATAGATACTCGATCTATACATATAAAATATACGGTAGTTTCTCAAATTCGTGTTTGAAGAAGTTTTTCGGATCAACACCATCCCACAATACTAGCTGCTGCACGGATCATTATATTTACTGTAGGTTTTTACCTACTGTGATTTTTTTAAAAATTTTTGTAATGTGCTGTCGGAAGATCGATGCCTTAGATGTCGAAAGAGCGACGTTATTATTTTTAATATTTTGAAATTTTCATCAGAAGACTGACACCTATATTGTCGGAAGAGCAACGTTATTTTTTTTAATATTTTTCCATTTTCGTCGGAAGAGCGACGCCTCGATCGTCAGAAGAGCGACGCTATTTTTTTTAATATTTTTACTTTCTCGTTGGAAGACCGATGCCTCGATCGTCGGAAGAGCGACGTTTTTTTTAAAATATTTTTAACTTTTTCGTCGATAAAGCGACGTTACATAAGCGTCAGATGCACGACGTTCTAAATGTCGGATGATATTTCGTCGGAATTGCGACGGTTTGTAAAATGTCGGAATTAAACGTTGGAAGCCATAACGTCGGAATTGCGACGTTTTTTTGAAAACATGAAAAGTGTCAAAAGACCGACAATTGGTGATCGTCGAAAGACCGACAGTTTTGGTTCGTCGGAAGATCAACGCTTATAAAACATCGGAATAGCGACACTTTGCAAAACGTCAGAAAAAGTGTCGGTATTGCGACACTTTGGCAAAGTGTCGGAATTGCGACGTAATGGATAACTAAGTTTTGTCCGGCCTCAAACTATTGCTCTTGCAACGACTATGTGTCGGAATAGCGATGAAGTGGCCGTCGGAAATTGGGCCAAATTTTCTAGTGGTACAAGTGGAAGAAGATAAATAACTAGTACCTATTCTAGGAAATATTCTTATCCTAAATCAGTCACACAACTATGATGATGGCGCTTTACACAAACTCTATTTATGCAAAGCAAACAACATTCAAAAAATAGATTTCATGTATAAAGTATTCCACAAATCCTTTATGAAACCTTCACTGACATGTTCTATAACACACATATAATTTTTAGAAAACTTAAAGCAGATAATTTACTATTAAATCCTTTAACAATTTCTCACTTACACCTTACTAGTTGCTGCAATTCATATTTTAGAAGAAATTAACAAAGAAAAGAGACACACCACATATTATATGTTCCTTGAGTCAAAAAATCCTCCGGCATGAAGCAAAAAGGTTTTTTATTATATTCAGTATTCAGGTAGACCAACATCCAACCTGGAAATGGTATTTAAAAATGGTATATATAGCAAGAGAGACACCAAATCTTTCTCTTCTAAAAATAAGGAAACATTAATTCTAACATTACATAGGTGTAGAAAGAAATTACAACCTTATCCCATCAAAATCTAACAGAAAGGGCAGATGAAGAAGAAAGAAGAGAAGAAATCTGGGCTGAAATGTTGAGTGTGTTGTCATGCTGCCCCTTTTTCTGCTGATTTATCTCCTTATGTCTTGCGTCTTTAATAACCATGCAAATTTATTTAATAAGACCTCCAAAAACCTCATAACAACCTTTCACCATCACTTAATATCCAGTTGGTTATTGGTTCTTATCCATCCTTAACTGGCTCAGAAAAATTTGCTGACAGGTGTCAAAATTCAATTAAAACAGGTGCTACCGAAAATTATGGTAAAAACATCTAATTATGAAAAATCTGGAATGCTACCGGAAATTATAGTAGCTCCCTGTTTCTTTTTAATAAATACATAGAAAACGCTGAAAATTCTGTACAGACTTATATTCCTTGACACTTCCTTGACACCTAAGCTATTGTTCAAAATTGTAACTGATAAGCAAAAAGTTACTTGTATCAAAAAACATTTTTACCTTCCCTCTATGTGTTCTGTAGCTTCAACAAGCTTATCCAAGTCTGTTTTACTGTCAGCATCTGATTTGTATCTGGTTGCTCTTGTGGCTACTTCCTTAACAATGGATTTGTGCTCCTTAAAATCCTTTTGTGTTTTTCTCTGTCTTTGAACCTTTAGGTTTACCTTCAATATCAATGACATCTGTCATTAGGCTTGGATTATGTAGAGCCTTGTAATTAAGCCTAAAATTGTTGTTGTCTCTAGTATGCATCTTTCTAGTACCAACAATAGGTTTGGCTTCTTCCTCCTTCTTCTTACTGCTGATTTCATATCCAACAACCTTAAGGAGTTCTTCATCTAATGGTGTAGGATGATACTCTTTCTGCAACTTTTGCTGAATATGTGCTTCCGAAATTTTCGGTAGCACCTGCGCTTTTGATTTATCTGCAGTTGCAGACCTTCCTCTTCTGGCTCTAGTCTAGAAATTATGAAAGGGAGGAACAGGGTGCACTATTTTCATAGATTTGGGTTTGCTTACTGAGGAACTCTCTCCTTTTTCCAACCTTCTTTCATCCTTGACTGCAAAAACCTTCTCTCTTTTTTTTTCCTTGGCCTTCTTATGAATGTTTTCTTTTTTTTCCTTTCTCTTTTTTCTTCTTTTTGCAGACTGAGGGTGTGGTTTTGAAATTGGAGGTGTAGGTGTAGGTGCAGGTTGGCTTGCCCTGTAGAATAAAAAGTGGTCCCAATTTTGGTTTCTCTTCCCCAACTCTTCTTCAAATAGAACTTTTATTAAACATTGATGGTATAATCTATACCTTGAAACATCAATATGAGTCTGAACCCTCGCTGACATATTTGTCAGGCTTTTCAAGAAGAAAAGTGGCAGATTTAATGTCTTCATCCCTGCAATATGAAAATGAAACCTCATGTGATAGAGGAACACAACTATATACCTCCTTTCACAAGTGAGGTATACCTTGATAAGCTTAATAGCTTCTTCCCAGTCATTCTTAAGATAGCTGCTTGAAATGCCTTTTCCAAATTTGGATCTCTGTGTGCATATTTGAGGAAGTTATTGAGATCTCCTCTTGTAATGAATTATTCTTTGAACCACCTTTCTCCCTCTTGGGGAAGGTTAAAGGCTTAAAAAATGGAGTCTTCAGAAACATGCAAGGTGAGGCCATAAACTATAGCTTCCTTAACATTAAAAGAGTTAGAAAACACTTGAGATACTCTTGAGTGAGAGCTCCCTAACTAGCTAGTGCATAGAGAATACCACCCTGACTGAATAAACAAGATTTTAACCCTCGAATTGGCATCAACTAGATTTGCACCTTGTGGCTCAATTCGATTTATTTTTCCACCTGTTTTAGTCATCTTCAAAAAATAAATGTCTTTGTCTCTTGCAACTGATAGATGGAATATTTGAAGGAGATTTACCTTGGAAGTGTTACCTGTATTCACCTTTGGAATCTTTTCTGAAATCTAGACTCCTTCTCAAACTATGACTCTCAGCAATTCAAACTCCAACAACTAAAACTTCAAATGACAGAGTTCCTACTTTTTAGGTGGTTTTAAAACCAAACTTTGGTTCATCACCCCATGCAAATCAACCTTCATAATTAAAAATATTCCTCACCGTGATGTGCACCATGTGATAATCCATCATCACCTTCAGTTGGTTGTGTTTTATCGTATGGAGTGCTCCAGATGTCTTGAGACAAGCGAATCTGTGACTAGCAGTCACCTCCACTATCTTTGCTGTTAATTGGCTGAAATTTTTGGCAACATTGCTGTGCAACCAGCCAAACGGTTATGGCGTTGAGTGTAATAACCACGATCTACTCCATTCAAAAAAACACGTACTTAGACATACGTATAACTAACTTGGAGTTGACAAGCAGGACAGGGTAACGATTAGGTTCATAACTGCGGATGACATATGTGTTCAACATATATTACAACTTGACTTAAATTAACTGACTGCAATATGACACCTATCATGAGATATGAAAATATTTAAAAAATATTTGAGGCATATGTACACTACAACACGTGGCTTAACAAAAGCGGATGGGATTTTTAGTTTATTTTAAAAAACAGAGTATGCTTTCAGAAATTCTGGTAGCATCAAAATAAAAAAGAAAAAGATAGGAATTGGAAAATAACTGACTGTCCGAAAAGGATAAAACTGGTGCTTCCAGAAATTCCGGTAGTGACCAATTTTTTTTTTTTAATTTTTTTTTTAATTTTTAATTTTTTAATTTTTTTAATTTTGAAGTTTAATCCTAAAAATAAAACTATGGAATGGACTCATGAATTAGAAAAGAATTGTGCTAACAGATTCAATATAATTTATCATTCCATTCCTGAAAGTATCAACCCTCCTCCAGGCCTCACATTACTTCATTCCCATGATAGTTTCGATCCTGATATGACTTACCAGCTGAGAGAAAGAACCCATATACCCTTGAAGAAATGTAGATAAATTCAGTGAGCGTTGAAGCGAATATGATTATCAAGAATTCAAAAATCAAAACAGAAAAGAGGGTAACCATCAAGGAAGAAACATCTACTTCATCAGTGGGAAAAGTTGACACCTTGATCAAAACAATGGAGAAGATGATGGATAAAATGACCATCGCGGATAGGTAAGTTGAACCCTCAACTAGAAATCCCAATTTCTGGGGTCAAAATTAGCAGCCTCAATACAGGATCAAGCAAAGGGAACATAGGGGTCAGGATGCACAAAGTCAACAGTGAATTCGTACTCCATTTCAGAAATACTATACTGAAGGCCTTGAAGAAGAAGAAGAAGATATTTCAGGCGAAAACCATTTATTTGATGAAAAGCAACATCCTATTTTCCTCACTGAAGAAGATCAGTTTTCTGCATAAATTTATGCACCAGATGATCAGTAATATGTTTTTTCTAATGATTATATGTTATTAGTACGGGTAGAAGATTATCAGAGGGGATATCAGAATGCTCTTACTCAGGTACATAGGTAGTATGGTTTGAGAAACATGAATGTGCCTATAACCTCAAGTCAGAAAAAACAAAATTCTCAAACATATGCTCATCATAAAGAGACGACTACTTCAAATTAGAGAAAATATAAAGGAACTGCTGTTCCTAATAATATGAAAGGAAATGATGTTTCTGCCATAAATCAAAACAAAGATAAAGAATTTCAAGATGGAGGACAAAGAAAGGGGATTCCACACAAAGATCAACTTGAAAAGAAAGATGCACCATCCAAAGAGGTAGAAAAACATTATGCTCTTTTTAGTCTTGAAAATTAAATCTCAAAACTGAAAGTCTCCATTCCTTTAATTGAAATAGTAAAGAATGACCAATATAAGCTTCAAGTAGCCAAGTTGCTTAAGGTAGATCAAATGTATGATATGGTCAATGTGAGTGATGATCACCTCGAAATTTTGATTAGTACTACTGTTAATGGTGACTTAGAAGATAGTGAGGTCCCTCCTTTTTATCTTAGCCTCAAAATCCATGATTTAATCCTCTATAACGCCATGCTAGACTTCAGAGCATCTCACAACCTCATGCCCAAAGCAATCATGGAAAAAATAGGTTTGGATATCACAAGACCCTACAATGACATTTACTCTTTTGATTCAAGAAGGGTTAAATGTCTTGGTCTCATTAAAGATCTAGTGGTGTCTTTAGAGAAAATTCCAGCCAAGAATGTCCTCATGAACATTGTTGTAGTTGTTATCCCTCCTAGATATGGAATGCTGCTCTCCCGGTCACGGGGAGAAAAACTTAGAGTCACCTTGCAGCTCAACCTTTCCTATGCTACTATACTGGTCTTTGGGAAACTCAAAAAACTATATCGGGAAAATAAGATGAAGTACATGATCAATAGCAAAGAAAAGCCTAATAATCACCCCATACATGCTGTTCACACGGATTTAGAGTCTTTTATCTTATTTGATGATGATTTTTCAACATCCTTAGAAGTTTTGATGGAAGAAAGAGTGGAAAATTCAGAATTTTCAAATTCTGTTTTAAAAATTTGAAGTTCAAAAAAACAAGAAAAGGTTCCAAGTGGCCTGGAGCCAAGTGCATCAACTAAAAGAGAGATGAAACATTGAAGGAAAAAAAAACCTATTGTTACAACAGACCTTTCTCAAGCAACTAGTCAAGATCAATAATCCAAATTGTAGCTTCCTGATGAAGAAAGTGGTTTGTGGACCATGGATTTCGATGGAGCCTTAGGTAAGGAAGGAGACAGAATTGGAGTGTGGATTCAAAACCATATGAATCACTCATTTAACCTTCCTCCTAATGTTCGAATGTCTTCTTACAAATTGGCATTTGATTGTTCAAATAATGAAGAAGAATTTGATAGTCGGTTTGAAAATTCTTAACAGATTAGGTGCCAAGAAAATTTCTGTGTATGGCGATTCCGAATTGGTAATAAATCAAGTCAAAGGGGAATACCAGGCCAAGCATCCTAGAATTATAGCTTACCACAATGTAGTGTTATACTTCCTCAAGACCTTCACTAAATATAATTTTTCATTGATTCCAAGGGACAACAATGTTATTGCTGATTCTCTTTCCACTTCAACGAGCATGTTCATAATTCCACTATATCCCAACAATAAATATGAAATAAACATCAAACATTGCCCTGCTATTCTATATAATGTTTAGTATTGGTAATTTTTTCAAGATTACATCCAAATCAATAACTTCTTGCAGAAGGAAGAGGAGTTTGTGAGTTCACAAATCGATGACCAGTTTTATGAAAATGACCAAGAAATGCACACAATAGAAATGAAGGTACTACAGTTGAAAGAAAAATCTATTCCAAGAGGTCTTGTACCTTTGGAGGAGCTTTTTGACCAAGATGATGTTGCACAAAAACCAACAATGTTGCCAATAGAAGTAGGAGTGGAAGGCCTCAATCTTAGCACTCCTGAAAAGCAAAAAATGGTCAAGATTTCAAAATACTTGCGCTAAGAAATGAAAGATAAATATGCATCACTCGTGTCTTAGTTTGCTGATGTTTTTGCATGGGAATATTTTGATCTGAAAGTGTATGATAAGAGTATAATTTAGCACATCATTCCTTTAAATCCCGATCAAAAGCCTTTCCGTCAGAAACTAAGGAGAATGTATCCCAAGTTGTTGTCCTCCATTAAAAAAGAAGTGAACATGTTGTATACTACTGGTATTATAGTTCCTCTTCATTTTTCAAATTGGATGTCAAACTTAGTTCCAGTAAGGAAGAAGACTAGTGAGATTCACTTGTGTATAGATTTCTGAAATTTGAATAAATTATCGCTAAAAGACAACTACCCATTTCCAAAGATGGATAATATTTTGAAAAGGGTTGTTGGTTCTTCAAGACTTTCATTTTTGGATGGATATTCTGGGTTTAATTAGATTTTAGTTCATCCATATGATCAGGATAAGACAACCTTTACAACACCTTGGCGTAATTTTATGTATGCTAAAATTCTCTTTGGATTGAAGAATGCAGGAGAAAATTTTCAGAGAGCGACAGATATTACCTTTTTCAATGAAAATGATGTCTTTTTGGTCATTTATCTTGATGACATCACAATTTTTTCCAAGATGGATGAAGAGCACTTGCAGCATTTGAAGACAGTTTTTTAGAAGTGTAGAAAATTTGGCATATCATTGAATCCAAATAAGAGTTTGTTTGCAATGGAAGAGGAGAAATTGCTTGGCAATTTCATATCTGAAGACAACATATGGATAGATCCTTCAAGGATTGAAGCAATTCAGAATTTGGAATATCCTAAAAGAAAGAAGGAAATCCAGTCATTCAATGGTAAAATCAACTTCTTGAGAAGGTTTATTCCTAACCTTGCTGAACATTTAAGAGAAATGATTGATATGTTGAAGAAATAAAAGGAGGTGAAGTGGTCTGATGAGGCATAGAAATAGTTCAATCAAGTTAAGTTTTCATTGTCTCATGCTCCTATTCTTATCAGCCCAGATTATACACTTGATTTCATCATTTTTTCCTTTGCTTCTGAACATAGTCTAGTTGCTATCCTTATGAAAAAGAAGGATCGGAAAATAGAACAACCCATCGCCTTCTTCAGTAGAACCATAAGAGATGCAACCTTGAAGTAAAATATCATTGAAAAACATACCTTGGCGCTAGTTAAAACATTGAAGGACTTCTGAGTATATATTGTTCACTCTCATGTTCTTGCATATGTTCCAAACACTGTTGTCCAAGATGTGCTAACATAGAATGATACTGAAGGTCAGTGTGGCAAGTGCATAGCTGCCATGCTGAAGTATGAATTGAAAATCAAAACTAGAAAACCGATCGAAGGATAAGGCTTGGATAAGCTCATGGAAAACTCAAATTTACATGCCTTGGATATCAATTTCATTGCTGCATTATTTGAGGAGCAAGAGGCTGATTCATTACTTCAGGTATCTGAAAATTTTTCTTCATCACCATGGTATGTTGATATTATACATGTGTTGCAACGTTTGAATCATCCTCTCGGCTTACCTAGAAATTAAGTTAGATATCTGAAGTTGAAGTCTCTTAAGTATTGCATTCTTAACCATGTTTTGTATTGGAAAGATCCAGGCGTAGTTTTATTGAATTGGTTGATAGAAGGTGAAGTTGAGAAAGTGATGAATGAATTTCATAAAGGTGATTGTGGTTGTCATATTTTATGGAAGAATACAACAAATAAGATACTCATGGCTGAATTTTATTGGCCAATTTTGTCTTTCGATGTCTATAAAATTGTCATGAGTTTTCATGAATGTCAATTTTTTCAGGGAAAGAGAAAGCTCTTACTACTTCCCTTGAAACCAATTGCAGTTCAAGCACCCTTCCAGTAGTGGGGGCTTGATTTTATTGGCGAGATTCATCCTCTATCATTAGCTCAGCATAAGTGGATACTAACTTCCACCAACTACTTCACAAAGTGGATTGAAGCCATCCCCATGAGGCAAGCTACAAACACCATCATTATTCAGTTTTTGGAGAGAAATATTCTGTCTCATTTTGGCTGCCCACAAAAATTTATCACTGAAAATGCAACCTCCTTTAAGTCCAAAAAGATGATTGAATTTTGTGATAATTATCACATAAGACTCAGGCATTCTACATCATACTATCCTCAAGGAAACGGGTTGGCTGAATCATCAAACAAACCATTGGTGAACATAATCAAGAAATTGTTGCAAGAGAACAAAATAAATGAGCAGACAAAGTTAGCACAAAGAGATCAATCAACATGTCACCCTTCCAGCTAGTGTATGGTGTTGACATAGTGTTTCACACTTCTTTAGCAGTTCCGGTGACGAAAATTCTGCAAGAGATTGATAGTGAGTCAAATGACATCTAACAAATAATCAATTAAATGATTCATTACAACAATCAAGGGAAGAATTTTTCAATCACACTTCAAAATTTCAAGAGATAATAAAGAAGATCTATGACAAGAAAACCAAAGCTGATGATTTCAAATTAGGAGATGTTGTTCTTCGATGGGATGCCCTAAATGAAGAAAAAGGAAAGCATGGTAAGTTTGGTAACCTATGGAATGTTTCTTACAATATTACATCATTAAGGGGTAATAAGGCATTTTTTTTAGAAGATCTTAATGGGCAGGAAATTCTAGGAGGACCGGTCAATGGTAGGTTCCTCAAACATTACCTTATCTGATCTTTAAGAAAAAGGTTCACTTTCATTGTAAATACCATTTTTATTTTCCTTCAAAGTATAAGGAAGTTGTTGCAGAAGTTTGAAGCCCGAGGAGAAGGCCATGAGACTTATATGCTCAGCTGATGTTTTTCTTGTAAAAGTTCAAAAATTCAACTAATTTTTCGAGTCAAAGTCATTTGCTATTTTAGTTAGTCATTTCAGTTTGTTGAAGTTATTTCAGTTTCTAGTTTTGGCTCCATTTCCCAATGGATGAGGCTAACTGATCTATGGTGTTATTGAAACCTCCTGAAGGGGCTTACATCGCCATTTGGAGCCAATTTTAGTGTCTAAATGTTCAGTGATCAAATTTTCTCTTTCAGGTTTACTTGGTAGTGGTCCTAGGTCAAAATTTTATGTTTTTAAACATATTCTCAAAATAAAGTTTTATTCAATGAATGTTGTCTAGGTCGGAATGCTACTCCCTTCACTCCATTCATGGTCATCATCATTTCAAAGGTTATGCCATCCATAAATCACCTAGGGTCATAGATCATTCAACATACCTCCATCTAGGTCATGGTCTAGGTCTCTTTTGTTTCACCACCATAATGTCCAATCGTGTCATGAAAAGAAGGCGAAAAAGAGTCATTTTAACCATACAAAGCATCCTCATTGGGATTTAGAAAAGATAGGAGATAAAGTAAATGAGATTTGTCTTTTCTCAAGAAGTATGCTACTTGATCAAGTTTTAAAAAAGAAATTTCTTCTCAAAGTATTTATGATTTCACTAGAAGACAAAAAAAAAGCAAATTTGTGAGTTATAAAAGGAAAATGAAGTTTCCTAAAGTCATTTCATCCTTTTATGTTCAAAGAGATCCTATATTATCATCATCACACTCCACAACTATCTAAAGATCGAAAACAACCAACAAAATTGTGCCAAATTGCTTTGTGCTACGCTTCTGGCAAACTGTGTTACGTTTCTGGCACACTGTGCTACACTTCTGGTAAGGGTGTTATGATTTTGGTTCCAAGCTTCAAAAAAACCATCCAAGGGTAAAATAAGCTTTTCTAAAGGTTCATATACCTCATAATAAATAAGTGAATGTTCTTCATACCTCTTTCAAGTCAAATTCTTAAGAAAATGGTGGATTCCCTCCTTAGGGTTTTCTTCACTACGTTTTTGGTTTCCTCCATGTTTGGTTGGTTTCACTTGGAAAATCCCTAATTTCACCATCTAAAAACCTTCATACATCATCCATATACTTTATACAAAAACTACCTATCACTCATATCCCTCCTTGCCACCATTTTCATTCAAACCCTAGCTTTCACTATGTTTTTGTAGGGAAACTAGGAAAACCCAGTGTTCTGACCTTTTGGGCACCTTTCTCATGCCCATTTCCAAAAATTTCACTTGAATCTTGTAGCCAAATAATCACCCTACCTCCCCAAATTTTTATGGATTTTTCCCTAACTTCCTTCCATCCCATTTCTGTTCCTAAAGCCACTCTACCACTATCTCTTGTCTTCCTAATTTCCCACCTTCCCTATCCACTACATCAGGCTAGTGTTTTCCTTGTTAAAAAAAATTATGGAGGGTGAGAAGAGGGTCCATAAGGGAGGTCATCATTCCAGGTTTGATCCATCCAACTTGTAGGAGATCAATGCTTCTCCTTATGCTAAGAGATGTTTTGAAAACAATGGTCGTTTGATGATTTGTGAGAGAAACCAGTAGGTAGGTTGTCATGCTCAATTGACAAGACTTTTTGCCACCAGATTTAGGAGAGATAAGGCTATCATATCAGGTATTGAGTTCACCATATCAGCAGATGTTATCGTCTCAACAATAGGTATCTGGAACCATGGAGAAATATGGTTCAAAGGAATGGAGTTGGACATTGAGAACTATAAAATGTTCTTAAATCCTCATTGCAAAGGTGCTCCTGAGCACATATTTCCTTTCAGGCATTTACTTGACAAGTATGCCCCTTTCATGAAACTAATTATGAAGTATTTTACATGTGAAGGGAGATTATCAATATTGTACCAGTACCATATAAGGCTATTGATTCACTTCATTACCACCAAGCCACTCAATTTTCCTAATCATGTATTTAGGATTTTGGTCAAAATGATTGAAAAGGTACAGAGTAAAGGAAAAGGTCATTACCCTAGTTTGTTCCACCATGGTTTAATGAAGATTATAGTCTTGAATCAAATTTCATAGATTAATATGTCTTGGGAAAATTTTATGAAGACTGTTGCATCTGTACCCATTACTAGTCCACCCATCATTTAGAACATGCCATCAACATCATCACAACCAAAGGAGGTTGGCTCTCCAAGTAGACAAGCATAAATTCCAAAGGCACCTAGGGTTGAAATCACTCAAACCTATGAGAAAGGTAAGAGGATGGTTTTTTCTCTTAAGACCATCAAAGGTGTACTTGCACCTGAAATTACAATTGAGCAAAGAGAAACCATGGAGCAACCATCTTTGCACGAGGATGAGTTGCCATTGTAGCAGCATGAGGAACAAGTGCCTATGGAGGTTGACATGGAAGAGCAGGTGAAATAAAATACATCCAAGGAGGTAATAAGGGAAAATGATGTAGAGATAGTAGAGCTTAAGGACAACCTCTTAAGGGAAAACTTCATGATTACCTTCCTACAACAGGAAAACATGTAGTTGAAGGTGAAAAAGTTTCTCCAAAGAAAACCAAGGAGAATATTGAGGGAGACAAAGGTAAGGGAAAATAAGTGGTAGATTTTGATCAGTTGGAAGACATAAAGGCTGAAACAAAGACAAGGAGGCCAAGAACAAGAGGGTTAACCAAGAAAAAAGAACAAGAAAGAGAGCCATCTCCTCCATTAGGTCAACTAACCTTTGATGAGTTGATCACTATTGAAATTAAGCAAGACAAAGAGCTATGGCTTGATAGGGTAAATGTGCATCTTGAGAAGCTTTTTAAGAAGGCAGAAAGGGATAATAACAACCAGAGGCATATGGCGAGACACTATTTCACTAGGAACCAAATCGCCAAAGTGAGGGTGAAGAATTTGAGGAAAAAGCTTAAAGAAACCCTAATTAAGCTAAAGGAGAAATATAACTTGGATATGATAGTTGAGGCATCCCTAGATGTTTATTTTATCATTCAAGGATGCCATGGACCAAAATTTAGCAGATTTTGAGTATTTTGAGTATTTTTTGGAAAATTTGGAAAATTGACCTTTGCAGAAGCGTCGCGACACTTTTCCTCAGAGCCTCCAAATGGGGATTTTTTTACATGGATGGATATATATTGACATCTAATTTACAGATATGGTATCAGGTTGGCATGGCACTCCCCAGATTTGGAGAAAAACTCAAAAACGACCTTTTTCATGCTTCTGCCACTATTTTGCCTGTGCGCGACAATTTTGGAGTAAGGTTGGGAAAATGGATTTTTGAAGGCCTTCCAGGAGGTATTTTATCAGTTTAAAGGTTGGGATGGATAGAGGGCACACATGGCTACCTAGCCCAATATTCATATTTACAGGAGGATGCCTTAAGTTCAACAAAAATCACCCTCAGAGTGGCATAATGCTTCTGCTGAGTGGCGTGAATCTTATTCTAACTAGTGTGACGCTTCTGTCTTGGATTATTTATGGACAGGTGTCAAGTCAGAATGATCCAAATTTTGAGGCTGCAACTATCCTATGAGGTTTATTTTGGATAAGAGAGTTTGGTTTTGCCTCTCATTGTTGAGGAATTGTGTAATTAATCAAAGAGACATACACTCCTAGTTATTAGCTAAATTTGGGAGGACTGTTCTAACTTCCCTAGATTCTAGGTAATGACTCATTAGGTGCATTCATGATGTATTTTGGATCAAGTTTTGACCCAATGGGGTGGCATCTCTTATATTTTCTATATGTAGTCCAAATCAAGTCATTTTAGAGGTTGGATAGTTTTCATTTGTAGTGTGGAGCTATTGTACAAAATTTTTCAGTGAAATCAAAGACATGTTGCAACTATAATTTTGGGACTCCAGTGGTATACTTATTTGCATAGTTTTTTCTCAGTAATCACCATCAAGTTGAATATTTATCCTTTCTTTCCATCACATATATGCTTCTATATGATGAACTTATGAGTCTATGAACATAAAGCTTGCTTTTTATGCTCTGTTTTATAAGATTTTCATGAATTTGTTTTACCTCTTCTAATGAATGAACTCATGTATTCATGCTCATTCCGACTCTTGTTATCTTTTCAAACCCTATACACAATGACAAATTAAGTATGTTTCTAAGTATACCTACCTGGCCTCATATTCATCTTTGCAACTGAACCTTTTAAATCAGACCTAAAACCTAGACCTAGTTCCTTAACTGTCATTCCTATCCCAAAAAAAAAAAAAAACAACCATAATTCACTGAGATTATATCTAGCCTAACATAATTATATCTACAGTTACATCATTGACTGTAAAAGTGAGATTGAGAGAGCCATCTTTGGTTTTGATAGGACTAGCTAGCAGACCTAAAGATTGGTTTGAGGTTACCTCCTTCAGTATCCATTCTCAGCCTTGGGAAATAGAGGGAGTGATAACACAATGATTCTATGAGAGATACATATTCCAAACCTAAGTTTGATACAAGATACTTTCATAAAGATAAAACATCTTGTACCCGATAAAAAATTAGATCTTGAAAATTCAAAAAATGATATCCGCGATGCTAAATATATTCCATAAAATAATTTACATCAAGTGAAACCGTGCCGAGAGAAGAGTTTTGCGAAGAAAACTAGATCTGAATCGAGTCAGGGGTCTTACCAGAGCTAGGAGATCCAAAAAAAGCCGTTAACATAAGTTGAAGTGCTTCGACTCCCTAGAAAGTCCCACAACTTTTCAAAATTGTAAAATCGCATCCTGAAGATTGAACCAGATCGCGCATAGTGTGAGGATAGCTGCTTTTACTGATATCAATGAGATCACTATTATTCGAGTGGAAACCATCTCTGTCACTGACTTGATTATATTTTTCAACTTCAACAACCAGATAAATCAAGTTAAAAGATTTATATGATCACATATTTGAAGATGTATGAAACGAGAGAACGTCATCAACAATCTGGGTTGGAGAGACGTCTTCATGCAAGAGAAAAGATGATAAGGGATGGAAAGATTACTAAATGGTTTGATTCTGTTCATTCTCATCATGGATAATCTCATCACCTTGTGTCAATTGAGAAGTTAAATCATGCGGTGAAGGAGTTGGAGAGCATGGAATATCTTAACTACATGCAAGTGCATCATAAACAAGGGAGTGCGAGGGATAGTGGGATGAAGAATAAGTTTCAACAAGAGAATTTTATTTGACTGAAACAGATTCGAGATTTAAATGTTTAAATTTTTCATGAGAAAGTGAAAGATCAACTAATGTGCTTGGGAATTCGTCATCACATATGTCAACAAAGTCATTTTAATTGGAATGATTTTTGCCTAAGACTGCGATTGATTGGAAGAACTGATTGCATTTGATTCACTAAAAATATTAGTAGATTTAGGATCATCCAATAATGGAAGCACATCATCTTCACATGGATGGTTTTGGAAGATAGAAAAAATATTGAAATCATATCTTCCTTCCTTATCCTCTTGTTGTATAATGTGATTGAATTTTATCTGACCACAATTTGAACCAGCAACACAAAAATCAAGAGTGTGAAAGACTAGCTGGTGGAACAAATTGATTGGGAGGACCACATTACAAAGAGTCATGGCATGGAGATGGTAGAGGATAACGGAAATATAAATCAGATTCTAGGATAGATTTACGAATAACAACATCATCTTGCGGAATAGAGGAGTCAATATTCTCCAAGGGCTTCATGAGGCGATATGTAATTTCCTCCATTGAACCTAAATCATGAAAAACGGAAGAAGAATGAGAAGATAGATTAGGAATTTTATTTGCAGATTTTCAAAATTTATCACCATCGCAAAGGAACCCTCATCGGCACTGGAAAAGGGGGAGGACAAAGAATAAAAGGAGCAGTACATTCCTCCTCTAATATTAGAGGCGTCTCATGATTCAAAAGTTGGCTAAGTAGGAAAATCAGGGGGTTTAGGATCAAGGTTTAAAGAGATAAGAACCAAGCACTCAAACTCTTGTTTCAAGAAATCATGATTCATGTCTTCTCCAAAAATTTCACAACAAAGGTGGAGGAGTCGATTAGAAAAATCCTCAACTGATTCATTAGGCTTCATTCTTAAGAGATTGATTCTTTTACAAACATATCGGTAATTATACCTATCGAAGGCTTGATGGAGCTCCCTTAGGAAAATATGAAGGGAATGGACAAAAGTAGGGGGCAATGTACCGCCATCAATTAGTATGACCTTCAAGGGTGAGGAAGAAATGCACACAAGAAAAATCTTCATCATTGTTTTCATAAAATTCACAAAAATTATGAAAATTAGAAATGTGCTCAGTTATGGATTTTCCATCGCCACCATCAAACTTTAACTGTGACAAGTGATTGAGAGGATTATTGGGGATTGAAAATAGATAAAGGGAAAAAATGGAGAAACACCACGTGAGTAAGATTTGTGTATGAGCCATTTTAGATAAGAGGTTCAAACCAGATTCAACAGGATCAACTTGTCATCTAGTCCTCTTTCTAGTGCCATTGTTGGCGGTGCTGGAAATATGTCAACCAAGGGGTCTCCTTGATGTGAAGTCCCAACTAGACCTCACACCGTTTGGAGTAGGAGACCTATCCAGAATATTGACCCAGTTTCCATGTATTCTTATAGATTTTACTTGACTCTAACTGTTAGCAAGAGAGAGGGGTGCACATGTTGTATAAAATATACAAACATATGTATATCAATGGATTCAATCCTATCAAGCAATGTACTAAAGCTAGATACTGAATCCTTCTACAAATAAATTGTGGAAAATAAACACGATCACCAATCATAACAAGTAAAGAAAGAAGCAAATCAAACCACAACAAATATATTTTCCTGGGGAAAGCTTACTACTCAAAACCTCTCTATCTTCTTTTATATATTCACCAAGGAATCATGAAACAATTACAATGCACTCTTCTCACAAGAGTCTCCTGCGCTCTATCTACTGTCTCACACTGATTTAGACAAAATTGGGCCAACACTTAGCCAATTCTCAACTTGTCTTTAGCCTACCTTTCTCACGCAATTTAGGAGGAATGTAATCCCTATTCCTTAGGAATTTCAGCCTTTCTGAACTACGAAAGTATCATGGGAAATCCTATGGCTTTTTAACTGCATTTGGGCAGTTTGCTAGTAGTACAACTGATAGTAAACTTCCCTTTAACCTTTGTCTCAACTGGGTCTCCACTAGAATTGACATGCATGCAACTATTAATAGTAAATCATCAGTTGCATGACTAATCACTGCATGTGAATTAAATCTGATTTAATTCACTTGACCTCTCACTTGTGCAACAAACAATTACAACTAGTTCAACTGACTTTAACTCACTTAACTGAGTTAATTGATTTCTCATGCATTAAACTCATCCACTTAACTGTAACTTGAACTCTAAAACACACATAATCACTCTGCATGCCTCACCAACCACCCTCAACTCGAAATTCATGAGCTAACCGAGTTTATCACACTCAGTTAACTATTACAAGTGATTATGAGATAAGATTACATTTTATTTTCCAATTTAATTAAGGAATAATTAAATTAGACACATTTCCAATTTATTAAATAAATTGGCTTGCACACTAATGTATCGCTAGGACCCATCACTACATGAACTATGGTCCCACACTAGTGTGTGTGCCATCATGTTGTTTCTGGATGCCAATTTCACTGTTTCTTGTTGCAAATTTAACCACTCCCTCTCAACAAGAAAGGAATCAATCTATCCCAATCTGGTACCTTGGAATGTTCTTGCATATGCACATGCACCTCTTGCACGCGACATGAAACTGTTGCATGCGGCTTGCAACTCTTGCATGCAAAACTTCTCTAGTGTTTCTCGCACATGCAACACTTCTCAAACTGAATAGCCTCCAAACAACTGAATCAGTATAATGCATCTGTCATCAGAGTCTTCTGACTGCTGCTAGCTGTTGCACATGTCTACTGGACTCTTTGCGTTGTTGAAATCTACATCCATGCACTCTGAACTGCTACCAACTCTGATCTGTGCTCTAATATCTAACACCCGTCACTCTGATTTTTGTATTCCTAACATATGACTGCATCAATCCAACTGATGCTTCCTGCTATCGTTGTACTGTGGGCTCCTCGTAGTCAAGTTCGATCCATAAGACACACCATCTCAATGAACCCTACCCAAATTTATTCTTGGGATTAATTCTGCACATCGCTCCACCTCACACCTGGAGGTATAGCTGCATGTACTCCCTCTGCCCATCTGACTCGAAATTCCCCCCTCCTGGAGGTCTCTGCATGAGTGGTTTCTACCACTCCATGATCCTCATCTTGTGGCAACTCCACATCTTGAGGTTCATCCCTAAGAACCAAGAGTTCCTCATTTGCATGCAAATCAAGCTCCGTCTCAAGGGACAATCGCATGGATTTCTCACACTTCCCCATGGTAAATCCCTTTCATGTGTCTATCTGTGCAAGAGTACCCTTTGAAAGCTCCGTAGAAATCTGTTGTGTGACCTTCAAAGCTCCGTGGTGCAGATGGCCCAATCTCCTGCGCCATAACTCACCCTCATCTCGACTCACCACTTTTTCTGCTTTACCCATCAATGATGCACAACCATCTACATCAAGTTTATAGAGTTTCTTCACACGAATCCAAATCTTCTTGGCTTGTCCAGTGGCATTGTGTCGAAGGAAAGCTTTCCCTTCATAGAAAACCCCATCATAACCTCTATCCTCCAACAAACTAAATTATTTTTCAAGCCTAGTACATGCGTTACATCTTTTAATAAGAAGGGTTTTCCTGACTTTCTCTAGAAGATAATTGTACCAATCTAGGTAACTGCCTGTCATGACCCATTTCGATATGCATCTGGAGGTCCTTCTCCTCCAAGCTACTGAAAAGTTCTTTGTGTCCCGTCATGTGGAAATATAAACCACAATCCAAGTACCACACTAATCCCATCGGACTTGACACCGTGCATGCGATGAGTGAGAAATCCAACTCAAATTGTGAGGCCAAAGCCTCACCAATTGCAGATCCTAAAGCCTTATTTTTTTTTTTTTTTGGAAAATTAGTGGTATACTATCCATGCTCATGATAGTGAAAACATTTCACTCTGGACATATCATGCTCCTTGCCTTCTTCGCCGGTCTCATATTTGGAATAGGATTTATTTCCCTTCCCCTTATTTGCCTTGCCAGCCAAAGCACAATTTTCTTCATCATCTGTCTTAGATGAAGATCCATCCCTGTTATTCTGCCTGAATTCTTCTTGCACCAAATCCGACCAAAGTAGTTCCCAATCTAGTAGCTTCTCCCTCCCATTGACAGAGTCCTGATAATTATTCCAACTCTTGGGAGGCCTAGAAGAGCTAGGCTTACCAAGTAATCATCCGCAATAGTAATTTCGATGCTCCCAATCTCATCTCGACATTGGACAAAATTGGTTAAATATTTCGAAATAATGTCGTCTTTCTCCATTTTGATTTTCTTGAGCTTGTCCTTCAGTTCCAATTTTCTATGATCACTGCTGCTTTGAAACAGATCTGTCAAAGCCTTCCAAATTTCATATGGAGTTTCTTTTCCATGGAGACTTGAGACAATTTGGTCTCGTACTCCCTTCAGTAAGATCCTCCTCACCCTTGCAACATTCTTTTTCCAAGCATCAAGATTTTCGGCATCTGCTGCAACGAGTTTGGGAATGTCACTATCAATGAATTCTTTCAACCCATTGTCCTCCAATACTACCTCCATCCTATATTTCCATGCAATATAATTGGAACTGCCCTTGAGTGCATACTCCAATCTCAAGCTGTTGAAAGCCATTTCGATCCTCACCCACCCATCGCACCAAGAATACTTTTGCAAATTTGAATTCTATTCAGTCAAAAAATCAATTTCTTCTTCACTATAGTGGTTTCTTGCGCTATGATACCATGTAGAAATTATACAAACACATGTATACCAATGGATTCAATCCAATCAAGAAATGTACTAAATCTAGATACTGAATCCTTCTACAAATCAATTGCGGAAAATAAACAAGATCGCCAATCACAAGAAGTAAAGAAAGAGGCAAATCAAACCACAACATAGATATTTTCTCGGGGAAAGCTTGCTGCTCAAAACCCCTCTATCTTCTATTGTATATTTACCAAGAAATCATGAAACAATTACAATGCACTCTTCACACAAGAGTCTCCTACACTCTGCCTATTATCTCACATCGATTCAGACAAAATTGGGCCAACACTTAGCCAATTCTCAGCCTGTCTTCAACCTGCCTTTCTCACGAAATTCATGAGGAATGCAATCCCTATTCCTTTTGAATTTCAACCTTTCTCAACTGCGCAAGTATCATGGGAAATATTGTGGTGTTTTAACTGCATCTGGGTAATTTGCTAATAATACAACTGATAGTCAACTTCCCTTTAACCTTTGTCTCAACTGGGTCTCCACTGGAACTGACATGCATGCAACTATTAATAGTAAATCATCAGTTGCATGATATATCACTACATGTGAATTAAATATGATTTTGTTCACTTGACCTCTCACTAGTGCAACAAACAGTTACAACTAATTCAACTAACTTTACCTCACTTAACTGAGTTAACTGATTTATCATGCATTAAACTCATGAACTTAACTGCAACTTGAACTCTAAAACACATAGAATCACTCTGCATGCCTCACCAACCAAACTCAACTCCGAATTCATGAGCTAACTAAGTTTATCACATAGTTATCTATTACAAGTGATTATGAGATAAGATTACATTTTATTGTCCAATTTAATTAAGGGATAATTAAATTAGACACATTTCCAATTTAGTAAATAAATTGGCTTGCACAATAATGTATCGCTAGGACCCATCACTACATGACCTGTGGTCCCACACTAGTGTGTGTGCTGTCATGTTTTTTATGGATGCGAATTTCACTGTTTCTTGTTGCAAATTTCAACACATGTGTCTTCAAAAATTAAGGGGGGTGAGCCTAGTGATTGTTTTATCGTATGTTTTTGCAGTTCTTCTACTGCGGGGGAAAAGAGAAGTGAGTCTCTAAGAGAGAGGTAATAGTACCAAACAGGAAGAGACACACATGAACTGAAGTATTCCTTCTAACATCAAATAGAATAGTCGACAAGGGATGCGATGATCATTTCACACAACAATTTGAGAAGGATCTACCTAATATCCCATGGAATAGTCCACAAGGATGGGACAAAAATTACAACCATTACAACACATACTCAACAAGATAAGAACTAAAATAACCGAAATAGTTCAACTATATTAGTACATGTGACAACACACATGAAATACAAATATCCACATAATAGTCTTACAAATATTCATAAGTCATGCATGAAGAACATGATGGCCTTGAAGGCTTCTGTTATTAAGTAAAGTTCTAAGAAACATATGTATAATGAACATCACTAGCTCCAATAGTGGAGCAGTGGAGCCACTCCTTGCTCCACAAAATAATTGGTTTATCTATTTAATGCTTTGCTGGTGGAGCCAAGGCGAAAAATTCCTTTGCTCATAAAATGAGGCGATATATATAACCAAAGGTGACTCTTTGAATACCCTCATGACTGTTTGAATTCCATTGAATTTTAAACTTACATGAGTCTTTACATTCCATGTGTGTCCTTTGTGCTTCCAATTTACAATACACTTTGAATACAATATACAATGGTCCACCATAGTGATGTGGCATATGACCACTCATGATATGACATGACATGGCACTGCTAACATGGACTACTTGATGACATAGCAATGTCAAGCCACTTCTGCTACTGAGTGTTGAATGTCTTCATGAAATATATTTGCTTTTCTCCCTTGCATGCCTTAGTGATAAGGAGTCTCCAATGATCTCAAGTCTTGGATGGTGGTCACAAACTAGTGTCCTTTCACTTTCTTTTGATCAATCATCTTGTGAGTTCAACATCAAGAGTGTCTTCGAGCATGCTTCCCTCCTTCCTTCCTTCCTTCATCATCTTTCCATGACATGATAGAGTACCTGTTCCTGCAATTCACTCATGACGAGACAACATCAATCCGAAAACCCCTAGCCTAAGATTATGGATTCTGATCCATGAACTAAACCCAGAAGACATGAGAGGTTGGATAAGGAGGCCCAGTGACTGTGCAGTTGCATAGTTCAGGTAGTCAAGGGGCATCGTTGAGCCTTAAGACTATGGAGTGCGCAGTTTAGGCTGGGCTGAGGGACATGAGTGCACAGTCTTGAGGGCCAGTGGGGACAAGTTGCAGGGATTAGAGCTGGAGAATGTTACTGCATAGTTCTAGAGGTCAAGGAGGCCTGAATCACTACGCCATATGAAGTTCTAGGGCTTAGAGGATAATATTGTGTCTTAAGGTTGTGAAGTGCGTAGTTAAAGCTAGGCCAAAGGCCATGACTGCACAATTGTGGAGGTCAAGGTCAAGTCTTGGTCACAAAAAATGTGTAATGGATCAGTCTTGGGAGGAAAGTACTGTGCATTGCGCATTTCCAAGCAACAAGCTCACAAATATAGGAATGATACTATGCAGTGCACAACTCAAGGGAGGTCAGGTGAAGCTAAGTTGCTTGGTCAGGAAGTTTTCTAGAAAATGACTAAGTGCGAGACTAGTGAGATTAGTGAACAATGATGAAATTTGACTGTGATCACACACTAAGTATATTTTCATGACTCAAACAAAATAGATCATCCTTGACATACAAACAAAACATTTCCCTCTGTATGACAATGTTACGATCGGTTATGACAAGTGAGACACCATAAATATACTTTACGACGACCGTGATGACACTTGTGCGACAATGCTCAAAACTTTGGAAATGAGTGTGAAATATACTTACAAGGTTAGAACAACTCATTTGCACAAATGTTATCTCTTGGAACCACTAGAACAAGCTCGTACATGCAGTACGATAGCCAACATGCCGAAATATGACACTTTTCCTACCTTGCGAAAGGGATCACAACACAGTGGGAAAACAAAAAAGATGAGCTTAAAAGTTTGTGATAGTAATGAACAAGACCAAGGAAGGCTCCAAAATTTGGTATAGGCCAAAATTTTGGAGGGGGTTGGAGAAGCTACAACAAATTAGTAAATAGACAAACAATGTGCAAAAATCATTATGAAATGCCCATTTGTTCCATGCAAAATTTTCATGAGGGTGTTTTCTTCTTCACAAACATCTACCCAAACATTATGGGATTTCTTTCACACACTTACAACAAGTGTCAAATCCAATATGATGCTTATTTCTTATCTCAATCACCATATGCCAAAGTAATAAATGTTTACCCATATACTCAAGATCCAATTGTCCAAATCAAAATGAGAGAGGGGAAATTTGGTTATTTTACAACGATTTTGTCAATCAACAATAATTCCCAAATGATATAAACAACTAGTTGAACTATGCAACCAAAATGATAAAATCCACTTCCAGGTAGGGTTCACCATTCAAACCATGAATTACTAACTTCTATTTTTTGATATTTTCTTGGCATCTTAAGATTGGAGGATCCTTGTTTGCTAATGATTCCTTCGTCTTGATGTTGAGTTCAAAACTTATGTAAGAAAATTTCTTAGTGGATTTGAGCCACATAAAAGGAGCTTAATATTGTAACTCAAGAAGTCATATCCACCAGAATTCCAAGAGCATAAAAATTATACACTTATCATAGCATAACATGCTTCTTGTTTCAAACCCTACAAATAGAACTTAAATTGAATGTGCACAATATTATCAACAATATGCATATAAATCATGATAATAAACTTTCTGAAAACGTAATGATTTTTCACTTATATTATCTATTCAAGCACAACCAAAATATGTCATTTGCATTTTCTATTATAACAAAACGAACTCTTGGAAGCATAATCTAGTAATAATTTAATAATATTTATCCTCATCTATAAGGGTTCTGGAATGAATTGTATGAGAAACTAGTTGAAAAAAAATGCTATATAAATCAACAAGGTTTCTACTCAACAATCAATTGAACCAACCAAAATTTTCATACCCCTAACACACTAAAACTAAGAACATATTTTAATCTATCATACAATTTCTTCGAAAGAAAGCTAATGCCTAAGATTAAATAATTATTCCAATGCATCTATTCCTTTCCACCAAGCAGCCTCAAGAGTTATTCATTCATACCCTTATACCTATCATTCTTATCCACTTCAAAAAAACACCATCTATTCAACCATGTTAGGAAATAAATACAACATAATCAATTACTTTTCTAGGCATGGAATCTACAAAGGATTATTTACATAAAAAAATCATTCCAGCTTGGACCTAATAATCTATTTGGGACAACGACTTATTAATAGGAAATATCCACAAATGAAAGTGTTTCCACATAGCCCGAACCAATGCTTTGTTTGGGTAATTGTGTGCATAAAAATATGTCGACTCATGAATTTAAGGCAATACCCCAAAAAATAATTGCCAACACCAAATCATTTTGCAAGGAAGAATTCAAATGATAAAATTCAAGGCATTAAGATATACGTTTTCCCTTGATAATTCTATCTTTAGAATTTCACATAAGAAATTCATTGATTTATTTTATAAACCCTCTAATAATTTGATCTGCTCATGTAGGTTATTATAGAGGGAGGAGAATATTATTTATCCTCGTCTAGTCCATCCTCATTATCCTTATTCCAACAATATCAGTTCCACCATAAAGCATAACATAACCAAATCAAGAAAGCAGTAATGATTAAATGTATAAACACAATTTCTAGTTCAGTTCTTAATCAAGGAGGAAGAGGATCTAACTTAGATGCCTTGGTTGACCTTCCCTTACTTAAATCAATTACTAAAAGGAAATCATTTCAGAAACATAAGTAATCATGGCATATAATGAATCTACTCAAAAAATTATTCACAAGAAAATGAAATGTTTAACAATCTAAGATATTCACAATTATGCACAAAAATACACTGTAGTGCACTTAACTCAGAATGGGGGCCCTCCACCCTTTGATCAACACACTTGAAGATTACCAACTACTGTAGATCAGAAATAATATCCCACAACAAGAAAAAACAATAAATAGAAGGCAAGTTCTTCAAATTATATTTTGAAATAGAGAAGTCTCAACAATCATAATACATGTTCATAATTGTTGAATAATTGTGCTTAAATAAGAAAAAAGTATAAAAAACTCAACTAAAATTGTTGTAACAACCTATAAGAATCCTAATCCACCTAATAGGGTCAAACTCGTTCCTTTTTTTGCACAAGGTATGGGAATATTCCAAAAAATCACAAAACTGCCCCTTTATTTAGGGATATCTAGGTGACTAGTCAAGTTTGACTAGCATTGATTGGGCCTGTTCGGACTCATTTGGACTGTGCCAATAGGAGCCTTTCCATCCTTGGTTCCCATACTTCTTGAATATATCTTCAGTTTCCACCTAGGTTTCCTACACATACGACTTCAATGGAGCCATTACGAGAAATTCTGTTCTAGTAAAAAATAATTTTTAATACCCAATTTTAACTAAAAATTCTAAAATTTAAAAGACATAATTATTTTTACCTTAAAGTGCAATAAGAGGAAAAAATATGGGAAAATGGCCATGTTATGATGATAAGGGATGATATAAAGGTTGATTATGCATGGTGAGAAAGGGTCAAAATTGAGGGCCAACATTGATACACATATAAATCATGATAATAAACTTTCTGAAAACGTAATGATTTTTCACTTATATTATCTATTCAAGCACAACCAAAATATGTCATTTTCACTTTATATTATAACAAAATGAACTCGTGGAAGCATAATCTAGTAAGCATTTAATAGTGTTCATCCTCATCGACAAGGGTTCTGGAATGAATTTTATGAGAAACAAGTTGAAACACAATGCTATATAAATCAACAAGGTTTCTACTCAACAATCAATTGAACCAACCAAAATTTTCATACCTCTAACACACTATAACTAAGAACATATTTTAATCTATCATACAATTTCTTGGAAAGAAAGCTAATGCCAAAGATTAAATAATTATGCCAATGCATCTATTCCTTTCCACCAAGCACCCTCATGAGTTCTTCATTCATACACTTATACCTATCATTATTATCCACTTCAAAAAAAGACCATCTATTCAACCAAGTTAAGAAATACATACAACATAATAAATTACTCTTTGAGGCATGGAATCTACAAAGGATTATGTACATAAAAAAATAATTCCAGCTTGGACCTAATACTCTATTGGGACAATGACTTGTTAATAGGAAATATCCACAAATAAAACTGTTTCCACATAGGTTGAACCAATGCTTTGTTTGGGTAATTGTTTGCATAAAAAGACGTTGACTCATGAATTGAAGGCAATACCACAAACACTTGCCAACACCAAAGCGTTTTGCAAGGAAGAATTCAAATGATAAAATTCAAGGCATTAAGATATATGTTTGCCCTTGATAATTCTATCTTTAGAATTTATTTCACATAAGAAATTCATTGATTTATTTTATAAACCCTCTAATAATTTGGTCTGCTCATGTAGGTTATTATAGAGGGAGGAGAATATTATCTATCCTCATCTAGTCCATTGCATCATTAGATGAAATCGCTAGTCAAATGGATCAATCCTAAAAAAAAATACATCATAAGAGATTAATTCATCAATGAACAAGCATGTAGGTCCAAGTTCCTAGCCCTTGAACACTCTGAGACCATTGTGTAACACCCTTTGTTACATCATCAACAATTAAGCAACAAATGATTGTATTTTTTATATACATAGATAACAAACAAGAACACAATTCTCATCCAACTTGAGAGTTTCCAACATGGACACAAGAAATGACACAAATCATCATCCAAAATACAAATACCAAAGATAAGCCATCATTTTCATTCTGCATGCAATGTTGAAAATGCAGCAAGAAAAAATCTTAGTTTGACCTTGCATGGTCAAACTAGAGAAAATTCGAATTTCCACATCAACATAATGTTGGAGGTAGTTAACTGAGGTGACATGGATCTTGTCACTCATTTAACTCAGTAAATTTGAGTTGGGGAAGCTTGAGTTCAGTTCAATATGATTGATTGCTAATTTGTAGCAATCTATTTCAGTTAAGTTGAGTTATTGTCAGTTAAGCCAGTTCCAAATGTTAGAGAAACTATTAGAAGGTCAAGTTGTGCAGTGTAACTTCAATCACACTCAGTGGTCATCCAATTAACTGATAAATCAACCGAAAATAACTGATTCATGTAGAGAATTTGAGTTATCTAGTTGAGATGGAGATTCCGAGGGAGTCTACTATTAGTTGTAGACTAGTCCCATGTGTACAAGTGGTGCATGAAGTCAAATAATGGGCCTATAGAAATTGCATAATCCAATTGAGGAATTTCCATAAAAAATTGGAGATAATTCCTCAAGGAACAACATAAGGAAATGGGAGATTGGAGTCTTGAAAATTTGGCGAAGTATTGGCTAGGTTGAGCCAGTCAGGAAGAGATATAGACTATATACTTGCAAGTTGTGCTCAGGCTTGAGCAAGCATTGTATTTCATCTCTATTCTTTGATTAATGCAATACAAATAGTAAGGGATTTTGAGCAGTTTCTTTCCCCTACATAAATCTGTGTGCATGTGTGATGTTTCCTTTTGCGTGTTAATGATATGTGTTCTTGATCGTGAATTAGCTTCCGCATATCAGTAGAGTAGCTTCTAGTATTTTGATTTAGTAAATTTCATGAGCAATTTAGAATCTACACATTAATTTCTACATGGTATAAGAGCTAGATTCACAGTAGAGAAGAGATTTAGAATTTGTCTTTGTAGGAGTATCATTTTTGCAGGATCAATTCTTCAGAGCTAGAAGGATGATTTTCTATGGACTAAGACTCGAGTATTCCCTTGAGGGAAGCTCGAATTATGTTTCTTGGAGGGAATCAATTCAACAATATCTGTGCAAGTTCACACAATGTCATGATGAACTTGTAGGAGTTGGTGTCACAATACCATATGATGATTTGGTGAGCCTATCCCTTCTAGGAATTCCCAAGAGTTGACACATCTACCAAGATTCGGTGAATGGGAGGGAGAAACTACCAAATTGGGAGCGACTATGGTACGATTTGGTATAGGAGGAAATAAGGTGGAATAGCAGAGATGAGAATTCATCCAAGGGTGAGGATGAAGAAAATTGTTCCTTGGATGGAAAGGAAGAGAAGGGAAAAGGGAAGAAAAACCAATCCAAACCAAATTCCTGTAAAGGGGGCAAGAAGAAAGACTTGTCCATAATAAAGTACTTTCACTGTCATGAATTTGGATGGTATTCCACAAAGTGTTCGCACAAGAAGGCAAGCAAGAAGTCTTCAGGAGGAGAAACAAGTGAAGTTTTGGATTCACAATTCTAGCTCGACTTCACCCTCATTGCCTTCATGGCAAGCACAATGATGGGAAGTGTCTAGTATCTGGAAAGTGGTTCCTCGTTCCACATGATAGGGAAAAAAGAAATTTCCAGTGACTTGGAGGAGAAATATCTCTAGACGCACATTGAGATGGGAGATGATGGAAGGTACACCATGACCGAGATCGACACAGTCACCTTTCAGAGGGAGTCGAAGTCCCCTCTTAGGCTCAAGGATGTGATGTTTGTACCAGGTCTAAAGAAGAATATGTTTTCCATTGCAGTGTTGGAAGACTGTGGCTATGATGTGATATTTAACAAAGGAAAGGCATTCATGAGACACATCGCCACAGGAAAATTAAAACAAATTGGGGTTCGAGTGAAGAACCTGTACAAGCTGGATGTGGAAGAATGTGTTGCATTGAGCATAAAGGCAGAGAAGGTGGAGAGATGAGATGTCGACAAATTATGGCATAGAATAATTGGCCATTTGCATCATGGAGATTTGAAGATCATACAACAGATCACCACAAGCCTCCCCAAAGGAGCACTAGAGCAGTAGGATACATGCAAAGGGTGTACTTTGGGGAAGTATAGAAAATCCACCTTCAATGATTGAGACAACAGGGCGCATGCAATCCTTCAAAGGATTCACTCTGATGTCTATTGACCTTTCTCGACATCCTCCACTTCCAAGCACATGTATTATGTTGTATTTGTAGATGATTTCTCAAGGAAGTGTTGGATCTTCTTCATGTAGAATAAAGACCAGGCATTCTCCAAGTTTTTTGAATTTAAAGCACTTGTTGAGAAATAAACTGGAAAGAAAGTGAAGGCTCTTAGGAGTGATAAAAAAGGTGAGTACATGTCAAATAGGTTTAAAAAATGTTGTGCTAAGGAAGGCATTTGACAAGAATTAATAACACCACACAACCCACAACAGAATGGGGTGGTTGAGAGGAAGAAAAAAAGTATTTTGGGAGCAACAAAAGTGATGCTACAGGACCAAGGCCTACCTCTGCACTTGTGGGCCGAAGCATGCAAAATAGCAATATATTTATAGAACATGGGTCCTCATCAGATTCTTGGGATGAGTACACCAGAAGAAGCTTTTTTCAGGGAATAAACTAGAGGTGTCACACTTCAGGATCTTTGGAGCATCAATATATTTCCATGTCTCCAAAGAATCAAGGAAAAAGCGAGAGCCAACAACAAAGTTGGGTATATTTTGGGGTACACAGAAACACCTCATAACTATCATGTGTACTTGCCATCCCTTAGAATGAAAATTGTTCGAAGGGATGTGGAGTTTGAAAAGGAGAAGTCAATGAGGTGTTCTCTTGAAGGGGAGATTTAGTTGCATCTACATCAGGAGCTTTTTGCTCCAAAGGAAGAACCTCAGGAAGTTGTGGAGCAACCACAAGTAGAGGAGCAGAAAATGGAGACAACCACTCAAGCAGAGACATCCAGAGAAGGAAGGAAACAAACCAGGGAAGCTGATAAATTATTGCAGGATGCTAGAGAGAATGTGTGAGCACCCACTTCAAGGCGGAGGAGGTCACCATATCAGTACGTTGACTACATGGATATGATGACTGAGCTCGTAGAGACAGAGTTATTCTCATTCGAGGAAGCAATAGAGCAGCCTGTATGGGTTGATGATGTGGTAGAGGAATATGATTCCATTGTCAGAAACAATGTTTGGGAAGTGGTCCCAAGACCAAAGGATAAATCAATGGTAGATTTGAGATGACTTTACAAGGTAAATCATGCAACAATAGAAGCATAAAGAAATAGAAGGGCAAATTTGTGGCCAAGGGGTACTCTCAGGTGGAATGGATTGACTATGAGGAGACCTTTGCTCCTGTAGCAAGGTACTCTTCTCTATAATATCAATTCTTTCTCTGGCTTCACAGATGGGGTGGAAGATCCACCAAATGGATGTGAAGACAACATTCCTCAATGGAGTTATTGAGGAGGAGGTGTACATTGAGCAACCAAAAGGTTTTGAGACCTTTGAAAAAGAGTCACATGTGTGCAGAATCAAGTAAGTGGTGTATGGATTGAAGCAAGCACCTCGTGCTTGGTACACCAGGATCGATAGCTATCTCATCGGTTTGGGCTTCACCAAGAGTGAAGCAGATGCAAACCTCTATCACACTTGGGTAGAAGGTAAATGGTTGATTATTGTATTATATGTTTATGATTTGATTTTAACCGATGATGAACAAATGATCATATCTTGTAAGGAGGATCTTGCAAGAGAGTTTGAAATGAAGGATACATGCCTCATGCACTATTTCCTCGGACTAGAAGTATGGCAAGGAGAAGGGGAATTGTTTGTCTCTCAGGGCAAGTATGCAAATGAGATACTTTAGAAGTTCCGCATGGATAGATGCAAAACCATGGACACTCCTCTAGCGACCAACTGGAGGAAGGAGGATGCCACTTCAGGTGAGGAAGTGGATGCTACTGTTTATAGGAAGTTGGTGTGTTCACTCATGTATCTGGTGAATATAAAACCATACATGTGCTATGCAGTCAACCATTTGAGCCAATATATGGTTCGAACAAACAAATTATTTTGGAGGGTTTCTAAGCATGTTCTCCGATACCTCAGAGGCACAACTCAATTTGGACTATGGGACATACGAACAGAGGGAGTGGAGCTATGTGGCTTCACATATGAAAATTGGGCGGGGAGTCAATAAGACTGAAATAGTACATTAGGATGAATTTTTAGTGTTGGGTCCACCACGATTTCTTGGTACAACAAGAAGTAGAGATACGTGGCACTCAGTTCAACAGAACCATAGTACATGGCTGCTAGTCAAACAACATGTGAGGGAATCTAGATGAGAAAGATTCGTGTTGGGTTATTGGTCAGATGATGGATCCTACTGTGATTTACTGTGATAACCAGAGTTGCATCAAGCTCTCTAAAAATTCTATTTTTCATGATTGATCCAAGCATATAGATACCCAGTATCACCATCTATGAGATTGTGTGCAGAGGCAGATCATGTTGTTGCAGTACATCTCGACAGAGGAAAAAGATCTAGACATCTTGACAAAGGCTTTGTCAAGAGGAAAATTTGAGTTCCATAGAGGCAGGATTGGGGTGGTAGATAATCTTTTTCTTGTTAAGAGGGAGTATTGAAAATGCAGCAAGAAAAATCTCAGTTTGACCTTGCCTTGGGTCAAACTATATAAAATTCGAATTTCCACATGAGTAGAAACTTGGAGGTAGTTAACTGAGGTGACATGGATCTTGTCACTCAATTAAATCAGTAAATTTGAGTTGGGGAAGCTTGATTTCAATTTAGTATGATTGATTGCTAATTTGTAGCAATCTATTCCAGTTAAGTTGAGTTATTGTTAGTTAAACTAGTTCCAACTATTGGAGAAACTAGAGGAAGGTCAAGTTGTGCAGTGTATCTTCAATCACATTCAGTAGTCATCCAGTTAACTGATCAATCGACCCAAAATAACTGATGCATGCAGATAATTCGAGTTACCCATTTGAGATGGTGATTCCAAGGCAGTGTACTATCAATTGTAGACTAGTCCCATGTGTACAGGTGGTGCACGCAGTCAAAGAATGGGCCTACAGGAATTGCACAATCCAATTGAGGAATTTCCCTAAAAATAGGGCCTAATTCCTCAAGGAACATTGCAAGGAAATAGGAGCTTGGAGGTATGAAAATTTGGCTAAGTATTGGTCAGATCCAGTCAGTCATGCAGAGAGATAGACTATACAATTGCAGGTTGTGCTTAGGCTTGAGCAAGCATTGTATTCCATCTCTATTCTTTGATTAATGCAATAGAAATAGTAAGGTGTTTTGAGCAATTGCTTTCCCCTAGATACATATCTTTGCATGTGGGATGTTTCCTTTTGCATGTTAATGATATATGTTCTAGATCATGAATTAGCTTCCGCAAATCAGTAGAGTAGCTTGTAGTCTTGTAATTTAGTAAATTTCATGAGCAATTTAGAATCTACACATTAATTTCTACATGCAATACCATCATAACCATTACATTCTGCAATCAACAACATCATCCACCAAGAGTGTGAACTCTCTCTTGTTCAATGCTCATTCATTGACACCTAAAATATAAATTCTTGTTTTCCAACCAAAACTCAAAAGATCAAATTATTTATGCTTTCCCGAGACAACAATCAAAGCACAAATCTCAAGGATCATGGTCCTTTCAACAAATGGTCTTGAACATATGTGTTTACCATTAACCAATTTCATCAACATTATGAGATTTCCTTGCACAACCTCATAACCAAAATTTCATTATTTGAAGTATAGCCATCCACAGTCAATGCCGAATTCCGAAAGTGCCGAATTCCGAAAGTAACAACCTGAGTCAACACCCATTAGAGGAGCATAGGGACAAACACATACTTCATAGTTGTAATGCTGTTGGTTTTATATAAGGTTTCTTTCTTTCGAGGAAAGATATGGCTTCTTGCAAGCAAACCTTCACATGCCTAGTGTCCAGAATGTTTGAAAAGTGTATTATTTGTCCATTTTATGTCTACAACAAAAACATACATATTTTCTCATACAAACAACAAAGTAAATTCATTCCACTGACTTTTAAAACACAACTTGTATTAAAAACATTTGTTCAAAAGAACTACCCACAAGGCAAAAATGCCACCATTGTCACTAAGATCCATCAACAAATTGAACTTGAAGTGAAATCATTTATGAAACTTGGTTTACACAAAGGGTTATTTCTTAATATCTTATGATTGTAAGCAAGAATCATATATCGTGGTGATTCTCTTCCAATCCATGTCAACCTGCACAATCAAATCTACTCAATAGTAACGAATTTGGCATTCATGTATTCCATAACTCAATTTGCCCGTGGAGTACAAACAATTTATTGCACTGCTATCAATCTAATCCACGGAAGAAGCAAGTGTTACGATTTCTAGTCTACCCACAACAATGACATTCAAACCAAAATCTGGTATAGATTTATACGAGTACTCAAGAAAGATATTGGAATGCCTGCGCTGTGTGTGAGCTACTCCCACAATAATTCATGCAAACAAGGATGCCAACAGAAACATTTACATCTCAAAACCAAAAATATTTTTCTTGAGATCAATACCATCAACACGGTAATCATCGTGCGCTGCAATTTTGTTTTTACAAATCATGTGCGCTGCAATTTGTATGATGAGAGGATAGGCACATCCAACATTAAAAATAGAAATCAGTTTCAGCCCAGAAGCGATTTTGATTTATCCTACTCAAATTCTGTTGGTAAAAGAAAATGCACTGATATACAAACCAACCCAGAAGAATGCATCTATGCCCTAACCATTTTGCCAACATGTTGGGTGGTTTCAAAGCATTTCTTCAAACACTATGACTGAATGCTGCATTAATGAGTTGAATCTACATCAAATTGTTCTATTCAAAACGCTAGCTGATTGCACAGCTATTTCTTCAAACACTTTCAGTGAATGTATTAGGGATACATTGTAAGGATAATGGATGTCAATTTTTATCCCAATAAAAATGCTTGATTAATGGGGGTGTTTTGTAGTTATAATTAGCTGAAAATTCCCCCATAAATTTGCTTGAATGGGTTGTATTGTACTTGTTATGGGCAGCGACTTTACCCCTGGAATCAATTTTTCCATACAAGAGAACATACAACCAAGAATACTTAATTTGGGTATTGAATCATTTGTCCAAGAAAACAAATTATGAACAGAACTCCACAAGAAAAGACAGCCATGAATTGAGCTTGGTTTTTCACCCAAACTAAAACTAGAATTTATCAAAAATCAAATTACCCACATAATGAAAGAGCGGTTCTCATTTCCTTCAGCCCAAACTGATAAAAACCATTGAGTGTTATTATATTATTTTACGTTACCAATATGAAACGAAAAACCGTTATGTCATTCCTTTACAGATCTAAATGTCGATATAAAGCTAACGCTAAGAGCAATATCTCATTCCCTTACAAAAGTATAAACGCCAATATAAAACTAACAACAAATACCTTGGTCTTCTGCAAAATTTAAATGGCTGCAGGTAGTTAACAGCACGTATCTCTGTCGTGGTCATCAGAACGCTAACACCAAATCAACGGACTTAACATTGGATATTTTCTCTTCTTCTACTTCTTTCTTTTTTCTTTTCTTTCCTTCTTCTTTTTTTTGTTTTGGGTGAATGGGTAATTCTTTAAAATAATTTAGACAAGGGCTAGATCACATTTTTCAAGTTGATATTACAATATCAAGAGTAGCAGGCTACAAGCCCAATATAATACCACTAGTATATCTAGCTCACTGCAAGCCCAATATACCAAAAATATATAAATTGGTAAATAGTTGGAGTAATTGGGCAAGGTTTAGATCACACCTTTAAGCTACTACTATAACACCAAGAGTATATCTAGCTGCTTGCAAGCCCAGTATAACACCAATAGTATATCCAGTTGACTGCAAGCCCAATATACCAAGAATATATGACTTAGTAAGAACTAGATGTGATATTGACCACTTATGGAATAAACTGCCTAGGGCTGCCTCTTCACAACAGGTTTAACATATCATTTAGGAATAGCACCAATATAACACCAATAATATATCCAGTTGACTGCAAATCCAATATACTAGGAATATATGACTTAACAAGAACTAGACATGGTATTGACCATTGGCGTAAACTCTCTCTGGCTGCCTATTCCTCTAGTATCATCACAACAAGTTTAACATGTCATTTCGGAATAGCACACTCCTAGTGAAGGCGTTAATAGCCACCTCAACCACTCTCTCTACTATTACTTAACTCAATTTGATTTTGCTACTCATTCAATTCATTGCTCCAAGAGCTCTCCCCATCCCACTATGGTAGAAATGTTGTAATGTAATATTTTGACTTAGTCAAATTACATAAAAACAAAAATTTAAAAAATAAAATTAAATAAAAATTAATATAATGTAAACATTTTAATTTGGTCCAAATAAAATAAAAAAATAACCCTATAAAAATAAAATAATAATAAAAATAAAAATAGTGCATGGTATTGAGAACTTATGATATTAACTCATGGTATTCAGGTGGAATGTAATCTATTTCAAAAATAAAATTAAACCAGTTTAAATTCATCTGGATCTACCAACAAGTTCAGACAAAAAACAAATCTCTTTTAAAATAAAAAGAAATTTGATCCTTTTAAATACTTAATAAATCTAAAATTAAAATAAATCTACAAAAATAAATATATACATATAAATAAATAAATAAAAATAAAAATCTCTTTTTAACACCAAAAGTCATGACACAACCGTTAAACTTATGTTAAACAGACTTGACTTTTACACTCACAACATTCAACTTTTCAAAACAATTAAATAAGTGCGTGGAGTGAACCAAACAAGGTAGCATTCTTACCCATTCAAAACTCGTGCACTTCATATATATATATATATATATATAGATAGGAGATCTTTGAAGCCCACAATTCGGTTACATTCCACTAATATCTTTTGGTTTGGATTAGCCAATGCATAAAGTATACAAAGAAAATAACTAGTTTATATTCATTATGCAATCCACTAATACTCTTTGGCTTGGATTAGCCACGGAAAAACATATACAAGAAAAAAACTAGCTTATACTCCTTATGCAAATTGAATAAAATTTGGCATATCAATATTTAGTTTTTTTCAGATAAAATAATTTATTATTGATGACATTTAAACATTAAAAAGTTATTTTTATGAAATGTGCATTTAATAATAATAATAATCTAATTTTAAGGTCATTTTCAAGTCAAATACTAAATTTGTGTAGAAGATAAAAATCTGTCTTTACATTCTGGTAAAGTTTATGAAAATTTACATACTCTATCTCCCTCTAGATTTGAATATGTGATCTTTTTATTTAGGAAGAAATACACATTCTTAACCATTAAGCCCACTCAACTAATGCTTTTTCTAATATCCAATCTTCTCAAGAAATACAACCGTACTTAAATAAAGCGAGTTCAACATATTATAAAATATATATTTTTTTCAAAATATATCATTCCTCCATATAAAATCAAATTGCTCATATTATGTTTCTTAGACTTTATCCAAATGAAAACAAGGATACTGTTTCATTTACATGCTCCTAAATTAGATATCATCTAATAACCATGAGTTATAATTCCAAAATTATCCATAAATGGTAGATGTTAGAGATCAAACTTTATAAATGCTCATTTAAAGAAATTAGTAAACATAATCCCATTGAAAAAGAGTTTGACTAGCAAGGTGTTGTCGCTGCTACAACACCCTCCAAAGTTTCGCTACATTCAAATTTTGAAGCCTACCTACCATCATACTAAGTGTCGCTTTTGGTCATCAAGTGTCGTTTCATGTTATTACATATGTTCCAAGTGTCATTGTTCTTTCCTAAGTGTTGTTGGGTCATTAAGAACATCCATAGTGCACTTCATAGTCATGGCACACTTCCTAGTCACAAAACAACACTTTTGGTCGCAATTGCACACACCTTATCTGTCATACTTGGATAAAGTTTGTAAATTGGCATTTTGATGTATACTTCTCAGTATTGGGTCATATCTAAGTTTTACTGATGAGTTGGTATGCGTCACACTTGGTTTTACTCTTAACTCATTTTGTTTTCCCACATTGTCTCACCTTCCAGAATTAGGAAATTTTTCTACTTTACAAGTCTACCCACTAGGTTAGGGAGAGTGCACTGCACACTCTCAACGATTAGTCAGACCCTTATTGTTTGTTCATACTGCATCGTGCGCCCAAACCTAACTCTGCTTCCCTTTCTAAGTGGACATCACACTCTCAAGCATTAAGATCCTCTTGTTCTTCTGAACTGTGCCAGACTTTCCGTCTCCCCCAGTTGAGTGCACAACGAATCGATAATGCTTAATCCAGACTTACTTGGCCCTTGACAGTGCACCTTGCACCCTCCTTGTGGCTCAAGCCTTCCCAGTTGAGCACACAATGCATAAAAAACCAACAGTGAGCTCCCTTGCCTCTTGCGACTGCTACCTGCACCCTCCATCAAGCCTCCTCTTCTCAACAAATGCGCATAGTGAATCATTAGTGGCTAACACACAACCCCTTTCCTCTTAATAGTGCGCCCTGTGCCCAAAAGCTCCCTCTTCCCTTTCCAAGTGCACTGTTAATTTACAGTTAGAAAGTTTGCATGAAACATTATAGAATAGGAAATTTTCGGGTTGATGGTTGCTTATTATGAGTGATTTTATTTGCAGGTATTTTCAAAACAACATGGCAAGGATGCATGAGGAGATCTTTCAAAGGAAGAAGTCCAAGAAAGCTTTCAGAAACTGACACTACAAGGAAAAGACCCTCTAGTGGATGTTTTTGAGGAATCCCTTATAAAAATACCCCATACATCCATTTCTAGCGGAGGTTACTAGAGGAGGCTGGCGGGCGGAGGGTTTTGCGGATGTTTTCCGCTTGGTGCGCTTATCATCCAAAATCAAACCAGTGCTCTCTACAAGAGAAAGCACCGGTGCACACAAAACATTAGTACATCGGACACTATGCGCTCCGTACACACCCGCCCGATCCGTCATATTACTGTAGAGCACCGGTGCTTCACAACTCTTCCGCGTCGATGCATCATAAAACACCATGCCAAAGCAGAAACCGCCCGGTGTGGTATTAAGAAACCACACCGGTGCATCATAAAACACTGCGCAAAAACAAAAACTGACCAGTGCATTCGTAAGAAATAACACCGATGTGCCTATAAAACCCGTGCACTAGAAAAGGGTTAAATAAAAAAAAATACGGCCAAAAAACCACATTTTTCACTTTTTTCAGTGCTCCAAAGCAGAAACCACCCGGTGCGGTGTTAAGAAATCACACCGGTGCATCATAAAACACCGCGCAAAATAGAAACCGACCGGTGCGTTCGCAGAAACAACACCGGTGCGCCTGTAAAACTTGCACACCAGAACAGGGTTAATTAAAAAAGAAATTACGGCCAAAAAAGCGCATTTTTCACTTTTCTCAGTGCTCAATGTAGAAATTTGTTGAATAATGATCAATTATCCACTGAGACTATCCTGATCACATATCAATTCGAATTCATATGCAACACATAATCTCTTCCACTCAGATCATCACACATGCGGAAATAAAACAAGCGATAACACATCAAATCATCATACACATTAACATAGTATGTATGGGGAAAGCTTATAGCTGAAAACCCCGCAGCTATTGTGTATATTATAATGGAGAAATCATGTAACAAACTCAGTACAATACTCCTCACAAGTACTCAGTACTGTCTCATGAAGTTACACACAATCTAGCTCAGTTTTGAACAGGTTACTGGTTCAAAACTCACCGCCAATTGCCTTGCCTCTATTGCGCAATCCAGGCATGTCTATATAGAGATCCAAGGTTCGAATCTCCTTGGCTTGACAGCGCAATCATCATGGGAAATTCCTCCAAGTGTGGTGCAAATCTCATGCACAACTGATGTCGCCACCGATAGCTAACTCCACCCTTTCATCTACCTCTTTCACTGGTCTCCACTGAACTGTCCATGCACTGTAGTGAACTGATGTGTTCTTGAGTTGAATAATGAGTTACTAATTAATGAATTAAATAATATTTAATTCACTCCACTCATTACTAGTTGATTAGCTAGTTAAACTAATCTCAATTAGTTCAACTAAATTAAACCGAACACAACTCCACTAGCTATCTCATTAACTCCACCAAACTTCTGCCACTGAAGTCCTAACTGAAGTCAACCATGCATGAGCTCACCAAACCCTTAGGAATAGCATAATTCCTCTGTCAGATGCATGAGTCACTTCCAAGGCTCGAACTGAAGTGCTCCAAGAGAGTAAACTGAAGTTTATAGTCCAAATATTATTAAGGGTAAATAATACTTGACTTCCCTATTTTTAGGATAGGCAGTCTAAATATAGAATTCGACCTATAGGTCAAAAAATAGAGGTCCATCTATTTTTACCAACATGACCAATACTCCAAGAATAACATACTGCAACCCCTGGACCATGCTCCATATGTCTAAAAGTAGACATAGTCTAAAAATAGACTTTGCGCCAGAATTTGCCTGCGGGCCCACTTAGTGAAGGCGACTTCATTTCACTAAGCTCCATCATCTTGCTGCATTTTCAACACTCCCTCTCAGCAAGATATGGATTATCTGCAACCCCTATCCTGCCTCTGTGGAATTCGAACTTGCCCCTGGTGAGCGCCTTCGTCAGGATGTCGGCATCCTGATCCTCCGTGGGAACATATGAAAGCATCATGATTCTCCGCTGAACACAATCTCTGATATGATGGTACCTGATGTCGATATGTTTGGACCTATCATGAAATACTGGATTAGCCGAGAGCTTGATGCAGCTCTGGTTATCACAGTAGATCACTGTAGGCTCCAAATGCAACCTGAACAAACCTGCGAGGATCTTCCTCATCCAAATAGCCTCGCATGCAGCCAAGATAGCTGCCATGTACTCGGCCTCTACTGAACTGAGTGCCACGGATCTCTGCTTCCTGCTGTACCAGGAAACTGCTGTCGACCCAATGCTGAAAACTCCTCCAGAAGTGCTCTTCCGGTCCGTTGGACTCCTTGCCCAATCTGCATCAGTGAAGCCAGAAAGCTTCGCTCCATCCTCCTGTCTGTACCATAGACCATATCCCGATGTGCCTCTGATAATACATGCTTGCCCGCCTTCCAAAAGAGCTTGGTAGGCTTAACCATAGCTTGCGAAAGCTGGTTAACCGCATAGCATATATCGGGTCGAGTATTGACCAGATACATCAACGACCCCACCAACTGTCGATAGACAGTGGCATCCACTACCTCCTCCGAAGTAGCATCTCCCTTCCTCCATCCTCCAGGAAGAGGGGTATCAACAGGCTTGCAGCCTTGCATGTTGAACCTCTCCAGAATCTCCCGGGCATACTTGCCCCGAGAAACAAACAGTCCTCCACTGCGCTGCCAAATCTCCAATCCCAGGAAATAATGAAGGATGCCCAGGTCCTTCATCTCAAACTCTCGTGCAAGATCCTCCTTGCATGAAAGTATCAACCGCTCATCACCCGTCAAAATCAGATCATCTACATACAGTACGATGATCAACAGCTTCCCCTCCACCACAATCTGGTACAGGTTAGGATCCGCCTCACTCTTGGAGAATCCAAGCTCAGTGAAGTAGCTGTCTATCCGAGTGTACCAAGCACGAGGTGCTTACTTCAGCCCGTACAGTGCTCTCTTGAGTCGGCACACATGCGACTCACTGCTGAAGATCTCAAAACCTTCAGGCTGCTCTATGTACACCTCCTCCTCAATAACTCCATTGAGGAACGCAGTATTCACATCCATCCGATGAATGTGCCACCCCATCTGCGCTGAGAGAGCAAGGATCGTCCGTATGGAAGAGTACCTTGCGACAGGTGCAAAAGTCTCCTCATAGTCAATCCCCTCGATCTGTGAGAAGCCACGGGTGACAAATCTCACCTTGTACTTCTCCACACTCCCGTCAGCCGCCTGCTTCACCTTGTAGATCCATCGCGAACCTACAACTGATTTCCCAACCGGTCTTGGGACAATCTCCCATGCACTGTTCCTGATGATCGAATCATATTCTTCGATCATGGCATCAACCCATGCAGGTTCCTCCACAGCTTCCTCAAAAGAGGATGGCTCCGTCACAACACATTGACTCACAAGAGCCATGTATCCAATGTACCGATCCGGTGACTGTCTCTGTCTGCGCTGTGCTGTAGGTGGTCCTACAACCTTCTCTGCATCTCGAGCCAGTCGCTCAGCTTCTGTAGTGCGCATGCTCCCTCTGATGGTTGGCGCTGCATGGGTGGTTTCTTCCACCTCCCGAACTTCCTCTTGTGGCTGATCCACATCCGGAAGCTCCTCCTTAGGAACTAACAGCTCCTCATCTGCATGCAAGTGTAGCTCCCTCTCAAGCGAACACTGCATGGCTTTCTCCTCCCGAAATTTTATATCCCGTCGCACAACAGTCTTGCGACTGTCTGACAAATACACCCGATAGTTGTGAGGTGTATCAGTGTACCCCACAAATATTCCAACCTCAGCAGTTGGATCCAGCTTCCTTCTCGCATCCTTCGTCACATGCATGTAGACAGGAGAACCAAAATCCGCAAATGGGAAATATCAGGCCTCTTGCCAGAATAAGCCTCCTCTGGTGTACTCATGCCAAGAACCTTGTGAGGACAACGGTTCTGCACATACACTGCTGTATTGCATGCCTCAGCCTACAAGTGAAGGGGTAGGCCCTGATCATGCAACATCGCCCGTGCAGCACCCACGATCGTTCTGTTCTTCCGCTCAGCCACCCCGTTCTGCTGTGGGTTATGGGGTGCGATGAGCTCTCTCCGAATCCCTTCTGCGCCGCAGAACTCCTTGAATTCAGCCGAGATGAATTCACCACCGTTATCACTCCTTAGAGCAATCACCTTCTTCCCCGACTCCTTCTCGACCAGTGCTTTAAACTCACAGAACTTCGCGAATGTGTCGCTCTTCTTCTGCATGAAGAAGATCCAGCACTTTCGAGAGAAATCATCAACAAAGATCACATAATACTTGTGCTTTGTTGTCGAAGCAACTGAGAAAGGACCACACACGTTTGTGTGAACTCTCTCAAGGATCGTCGTGGCGCGACTATCCTTCTCGTGAAAGGTGGCTTTCACATATTTTCCCAAGGTACACCCCTTGCACTGATCTGACTGCGCAAGAGTGCCCTTAGGAAGCCCAGTAGAAATCTGCTGCAGGATCTTCAAAGCTCCATGGTGAAGGTGGCCCAATCTCCTATGCCACAGTTCGCCCTCATCATCCCGTCTCACCACTTCTCCCGCCTTGCATGCCATTGCTGCGCAGCCATCTACTTGCAACTGATAAAGGTTCTTGGTTCGAACCCCTATCTTCCGGGTCTCTCCAGTAGTCTTACTGCGCAGGAAGGCTTTTCCTTCGCCGAAGACCACATCATACCCCTTATCCTCCAACATCGCCACAGAGATCAAGTTCTTCTTCAATCCAGGTACATGCATGACATCCTTCAAGACAAAGGGTTTACTAGACTCCCTCTGAAAGGATATGGTACCGATACCAGTCGCACTGTATCTACCATCATCGCCCATCTCGATGTGCACACCCAAATCTTTGTCCTCCAGATCTGAGAACAAATCCCGATCTCTCGTCATATGAAATGACGCACCGCTGTCCAAGAACCACACCGATCCCAACACACTTGAAACCAAGCATGCGATCAGTGAAAATTCAAGCTGGAACTGTGAAGCCAAAGCTTCTCCATCTGCAGATCTTCCCGCTTGCTTGTTCTTCTTCTTCTTTGGACAATTGGTAGCATAATGTCCGTGATCATGGCAGTGAAAACACTTCACTTTCGCCATATCCTGCTTCTTGCCCTTAGCTCCATAATGAGAGTTTTTCTTACCCTTCCGCTTCTTTGCTTTGGCCACCAAAGCACAGTTTTCTTCATCAGCTCCCTTTGATGAAGATCCATCTCGAGTAGTCCTCCTTATCTACTCCTGCATGAGATCCGCCCAAAGGCGCTCCCATCCTGGCAGCTTCTCCCGACACTATCTTGATATGAGTGCCAAGCCTTCGAAAGACCAAGGAGAGCCAGGTCGACCATTTCCTCATCTTCGACAGTCACCCCCACACTTCCCAGCTCATCTCTGCACTGAGTGAACTTCGTGAGGTATTTGGCGATACCGTCGCCTTTCTCCATCTTGATGTTCCTGAGCTTATCTTTGAGCGCCAGCTTCCTTTGGTCGCTCTTACTCTGGAATAGATCCGTCAAAGATTTCCACATTAAATATGGAGTAGCCTTTCCATGCAGGCTGGATACAATATGATCCTTGACGCCCTCCAACAGGATCCTTCGACACTTCGCCATCTTCTTTTGCCATGCATCGACTTCAGCAGGATCAGTGGGCTTTTGGACATCCGTATCTATGAACTCCTTCAAACCATTATCTTCTAATACTGCCTCCATGCGATCCTTCCATGCAACATAATTCGAACTGCCTTCAAGAGCATATTAGAGTCGCAAACCGTTGAAAGACATTTTCAACACCGGCACCAAGAAAACAAAACTGCTGCAAAATTCGAATTCCACCTCAAAGCTCAACCGCTCTAGATCTGTGAGAACAAATTATTTCTAGCACAAAGATTGACTGCAAGGGGCATTTACCAGACCTTTCACTTTCCGAAGAAAGATGAATCCGGAGGCTACCTGGCCCGCATGCAGACTCTGTCTACCGAAATAAGTTTGTAATCACTGTGATGATCAATCTCTGCTTCAATAGCTCCGATACCATGTAGAAATTTGCTGAATAATGATCAATTATCCACCGAGACTATCCTGATCACATATCAATTCGAATTCATATGCAACACATAATCTATTCCACTCAGATCATCACACATGCGGAAATAAAACAAGCGATAACACATCAAATCATCATACACATTAACACGGTATGTATGGGGAAAGCTTATAGCTGAAAACCCCGCAGCTATTGTGTATATTATAATGGAGAAATCATGTAACAAACTCAGTACAATACTCCTCACAAGTACTCAGTACTTTCTCATAAAGTTACACACAAACTAGCTCAGTTTTGAACAGGTTACTGGTTCAAAACTCATCGCCAATTGCCTTGCCTCTATTGCGCAATCCAGGCCTGTCTATATAGAGATCCAAGGTTCGAATCTCCTTGGCTTGACAGCGCAATCATCATGGGCAATTCCTCCAAGTGTGGTGCAAATCTCATGCACAACTGATGTCGCCACTGATAGGTAACTCCACCCTTTCATCTACCTCTTTCACTGGTCTCCACTGAACTGATCATGCACTGTAGTGAACTGATGTGTTCTTGAGTTGAATAATGAGTTACTAATTAATGAATTAAATAATATTTAATTCACTCTACTCATAACTAGTTGATTAGCTAGTTAAACTAATCTCAACTAGTTCAACTAAGTTAAACCGAACACAACTCCACTAGCTGTCTCATTAACTCCACCAAAATTCTGCCACTGAAGTCCTAACTGAAGTCAACCATGCATGTGCTCACCAAACCCTTGGGAATAGCGTAATTCCTCTGTCAGATGCATGAGCCACTTCCAAGGCTCGAACTGAAGTGCTCCAAGAGAGTAAACTGCTGTTTAGAGTCCAAATATTATTAAGGGTAAATAATATTTGGCTTCCCTATTTTTAGGATAGGCAGTCTAAATATAGACTTCGACCTATCGACCTATAGGTCAAAAAATAGAGGTCCATATATTTTTACCAACATGACCAATACTCCAAGAATAACATACTGCAACCCCTGGACCATGCTCCATATGTCTAAAAATAGACAGTTTAAAAATAGACTTTGCGCCAGAATTTGCCTGCGGGCCCACTTAGTGAAGGCGACTTCATTTCACTAAGCTCCATCATCTTGCTGCATTTTCAACACTCAATCACCAATGCACTCTACAAGAGAAAGCACTGGTCACACAAAACATTGGAACACCAGACACCGTGTGCTCTGTCTACACCCGCCCGGTGCGTCCTATTACTGTAGAGCACCAGTGATTCACAACTATTCCACCCCGGTGCATCATAAAACACCACGCCAAAATAGAAACCGATCGGTGTGGTGTTAGGAAATCACACCAGTGCATCATAAAACACTGCGCAAAAACTAAAACCGCCTGGTGTGGTCTTACGAAACCACACTAGTGTGCCTGTAAAACCCCGTGCACCAGAACAGGGTTACATAAAAAAAAATTACGGCCAAATAACCACATTTTTCACTTTTCTCAGTGCTCCAGAGCTCTCAAGCACCGGTGCAATTTATCCTTGTATGAGCCACCCTGACATCGGTGCTCCCATTACACCCACTGCACGCACTGTTGTTGTGCATTGCCCACCAATTTCCAACGTGCATTTTGCAAAACGATGGGAAAATTTTATTTTGCAAATTCTACAGCCAATATGCCTCCTCGACAGCGAAATGTACATTTATTTTTCTTGTTTTTCCATAATTAACCTTTTTAGCGGATTATAATTTCAAATAGCCCTAAAATTAACCATTTAAAAGAACTTTTTTTTTTTTTGTCTCGCAGTGCGCATGAGCTGTTCAACTCGCACAAGTAAGCGGGGCTGCCTTGTTGAGGCCTCAGAAATCTGTGGCAACAATAAGGGGGATAACCACCTGGTCCGAACCTTAAGACAACTCCTTTTCCGTTTGGAATAGTGGCTCCGACTGGATATAATGGGACCAGTTTCCTAGATTTGGTTTTTTTGTTTGATTGTTGGGTTTCTCTCAAAATATTTTGCATGAAGAAATACTTAAAACTAAAACAAATTTATTCTAAAATGCAAAATTTTAAATTTAAGCCTAATTTAATCTAACCCAGGATAATACTATTTTGATGCGATCTAAAATGATATCTATTCAAACTATGATGATGAAGATCATCACAGATTTAATAGAATTATTACTTTGTAAGATGATTCTCTTGAAAAAATAGTTAATCTAAAGAAAATGAGAAATATATCGCATATATCTGATGATCATATATAAAACATATCAATTTATACCTTTATATTGTACAATCGTGCAATTGATATTTCAGATAAAAATAAATAAATTTCATATATAATTCATGAAAGCTTAATTCATCACTAATATTCAAAAAACAAATTTAGCATACATGATAATAGTTCCAGATGTGTACTTCTCTGTTCATCTGACCAGTGATAATAGGCCACATTCAACTCTTCTACCAATAAGTCTTTCAAAGAATACAAAAGTGCATCAACATTGATCAAAAAAATTATATATATGACTGAAAAGGCCATGTTTCATTACTTTATCAGGGCATTCACAAACTTACTTACAATTAAGCATTATTTCCAAATGTTCTCAATAAAATTCTGGACCCTTCTCTAAATGCAAGAGAAGGGTTTAAATACTAAACTAGATACAAACTAAAATTAAATTATTACAAAAATGTAGAGGAGGTTTCAAACAACCTTCCTCTAAAAACTTAACTTAAACAATAATCTAGGAACTTTGAACTAACAATCCTAACTTCGCGAATCCTGCCTTTCTTTCTGAGTGTGATCACGAAGTTGACAAATATCTAGCATTGCTTTAAGCTGAGCTGGCTGTGATATCTGTGACCGAATTTGTCCCTTGAAAATAGAATTTGAAATTACTGACTGTGATCTTTTTGCTGAATCTGTAAGAGACTGAAGAGTTTGATGTTGACGATAAGGTTTGATCAGAAAATTCCAGTAATTTTCCTGATCAAACTTATCAAATTTTTTGATCAATTCCTCTTGTGTATCTTCTCTCTTTCTCCACTTTAATTCTACTTCCTTTGTTCCTGAAAACACATCCGACGTGTTTTCTTTAAGAAGTACTGTTTTAAATATTTGATCACATATAGACTAAATAATCTCATTTTATTTCTTGGATGTCTTGGTTGTTGCTTTCTTTGCTTGATTAATTTGTGCTCTCCATTCTGTGAATAAAAATTCTTTGTGTAGCTTATCTATTTGTGGTAGATTAGCTTGTTTTCTTATGTCTGAAATTTTCCACTGAATGTGTTCTTCAATTTTCTTTTCAAGTCTTTCACATTCCAATTTCTGAATTGCTATTTGCTGAATCATTATCTTATTGGAATCATAATAAGAATCAATCATGGAAGCTTGGAGAAAAAACATTTCTTGTTCTTTCTTTAACATAGTATTTACATCAAGTGCTTCTTTGATGAATTGTTCTAACTGTGGTTGACTCTGTAATTCAGCCATTTCTTTTTCCAGATGTGCTTGCTTTTCATTAAGCTCTGTGTGAAACTTCAATTTGAGGTTTTCAATATCTTCATGAAATTGAGCTGTGCTTATTTTGATCTACTCAATGGACTTGTATTTCTCTTCGTTTAGCAACTCTTCTAATTCTTGTACTTTGGCTTCCTTTTGTTTCAACAATATTCTAACCTCGGTAGCTTTATCAACAGTAGTGGTGGCATATGCCCCTGCATATTGTGATAACTTGGTTAGATGTTCAGTGGGATCATCTGAGGAATCTTTCCAAAGTACATCAACTGATTCATCTGTTGGTTTTGGAGTTGTTTCATCAATCCTTCTTCTTTTATTCCTTTTAACCACAACTTTGTAGCTAGGACTGTAGAAAATGTCTAATGACGGAATATCTTCAATCTGCAGAACTATCTGATCTGTAGGGTAGGCTGGTATGATTTTTGTCATGCACTGCTGGAATTCTTTGTAATGGATTAACAGTTTCAAATATTTTTTGTGAAGTTTCTGGTGTTTGAAAACTTGATGTCTGATCAATATTGGGATTCTCTTTTGAAGTATTTATTGCTTGAGAAAATTATTCCCATTCATTCACCAGGTCTTTCACTTGAGAGGGCTTGTATTGATCCAACATGTTATGAGTATGTTGAACTGTTTCCAAATTTGATTTTGTCCCATTGTTGTTTGTTTTCTCCAGCACTTCTAGCTCTTGAAGAAATTGGTCAATTTCTGAATTTGCTTTCTTAGATTCGGATTCCTCAAATTGATCTGAATTATCAGACTGCTACTGTGATTGACCTAATTCATTTTCAGATACGTCTTTCATTACATCATCTATACTAACACTCGGAGTGTGTTTTTCATCTCCAATATTTAACAGATTCAAGGGAACCTTTTCTAGTCTGTTGTCTCTATATGTTTGAAAAGCTTCAGCATCTTCTTGACTTAATTGACTAGAAACATATTTGATAACATTAGAGAAATTTTCCATGCCTTGGAAGAAATCATCAAATTTATCTTCTTCCTTTAGGAAAGGCTTCATTTTTAGGTTTGTGACGTAATTTTTAATCACATCATTGGGATCATATAATCTTCCTGACATAAATGCCAATCTCAACAACTGAATCTTAGGAACTTCTTTGTATGTATGGCCAATATTAGCCAAAGCAAAGGTGTCGCAATGTAGAGGGAAAGTAGGCCAAATAGCCTTTTTACCATCTTTCAACTGCTTTGTGATACCGTTGACAAGCTGATATGCTATTTCTTTTGCAAGTAATTTTTTTGGAAAATAGTAAGGTAAAACATGGGGAGAAGCATAACTCCCAAATACTCTAATATATGTGAACTTTTCTTCCGCAAACCATCTTGTTATGGGAATAATATCTACATTGGCTTCTTCAGAAACCCTTGGAGCTTTTTTGTTGAAAATAATTTGATGCATGGGCAATATGACTTCGTAGCAGATTTTATAGAAGTGTAAGTGGAACTCAGAATCCCAGAGTTCTATATGGTAGATATGAATCAAGGTAGGGTTTTTGGTGGTCCATTTCCAACCCATGGTAAGAAAATTAGAAGTAAAACAAATGGCATCCATGACATAAGCAAACATATAAAACAGAGGTATTTCTCTGAGCGAAACACTTCTTTTATTCCTATATTCAATGATATGCTTGGCTAGGAAATTGGATAGAATGTCTACCCCAATTTAGGATAGGGGAATTGACGATTGCGTCAATTAAGGGAACCCAATCTCTTGAAAATCTAGTACTATCAGGTTTGGAAAATATTCTACACAACATACCAGTGGCATAATAATAAGGATTGGGAATTTGTGTAATTGGGTACATACCAGACTTGTCTTGTTTCAATTTCCCTTCATTGTCCTTCCATTCATGGATGACTTTGATAAGATCTGGATGTTTTGCTTTGAAATTCTGCACATACTTATTGTCGTATCTCTGCTGCGGGGTTGGCAAATGATACATTGCTGCTAAATCCTCTGCTTTGAAAGAACCTATAATCTCTCCTCTTGAATTCTTGAAAATTATATCTTCAATGTTTACGTGGTCAATTGCCCACTTAACCATGTCTGTATAAGGAATAATATTTGGTCTCGATGCTATTCTTTGAATGTGCGAGCATGCAACATTGAAAAGGGTTGCATCAGAGGTCGAATCAGTGCCTGTAGCAGAAACTTTGTCTATGACCCTTGGTCCTTCATCTTCAAAGAGTCTGTACATTGCCTCCCATGATGAGCTAACACATTCTTTGTTGCAGAAAGTGTCTAAGAATAATAAAGACATATCTGCATCTTCTGTGGAAGATGTTTGAGAAATTTCCTTGCCTCTTTTGCTCATTTTGAACTTCTTCAACCAAATAATTGATTTCCTGAGATCAAAGCAAATTTAGCATATAAAGAGTCTCATAAGAGTAAATCAATCATTTATTTCTAATGCACGCGAGAAGATGTCAATCTATCAATCATCTTTCATAATTCCTAATTTAATACATCACATGGCCTCACACGTAAGATCTATCAATCATTTTTTAAAGCCGTTAAGATCTTAAATTTCATTTGATATGACATAAGTTGTTTTCACACACTGAATTCATTTAATACACATTTCGCTATTATTTCTTATAATATTTCATGATACTTAATCTTTAAAGGTAGCGAAAAGCGATATGCACAAATCACAGATCGTAAATTTTATAAGAAGTTTTGGATGTATATTATAAGTTGTGCGCGATGCGATACGCGAAAAACTTAAAGTGGACGCAGTCACGAAAGATTTTATATTATCTAATTTATCTGTATGTCGAGTCCATGGGTATCGCGACTTATATCATTTGCTTCTCGTGGATTTGTTGATTATTTAAAATGCGATGCGAAAAAGGAAGGATGAAAAGGTAATTTTGATATTTTTACGAGGTTTTTTTTTTACTATTATTTACTTTAGAAAGGCTTCGAGCGCACTTCGCATTTCGCATATTTTATGATTTACAATTCTTTTTTGAAATAAGATATGTAAAATGAGATGCGCTTTTTAAAGAAAAATAGAAATTTTATTTTCTAAGTTTTTATTTTTATTTTTTATTTTTTAGGAAATAAAAAGAATTTCCTATTTTATTTTTAAAGGGTCCATATTTATAAAAATAAATGGGGGGGTTGTTGTATAGCACAACAATTGGCAATTCACTAGGATGAACCAAATGTCTCTGATAAAATTTTTGAAAATTCTAAACCTTTTTTAAAACAAAAATAGTTAAAGGAAGAAAATTTCAAATAAATAATATCTTTGCCAAACAATGAAAATTTCTTTTATTCACTATTCATGAGAATTTCTCTATAAAGATATAAGTATGAAAATCTATATCAATCCTTACTTAATTTAAAAAGGATAAAGTAATTAACCTTTGCAGATCAGATTTATATAAATTTACTCTTTTTATCATAGATAGAGCCTCTGTTCCAATAGGAAATTTTAAGCTTTTGGCAGGGTTACCTTTTACCCAGCTATGATCCATTTTTCCATCCAATATTTATTATAATTTTCATAAGTGAATTCTAATTTATGAAAACTTTGTTCTTATATATTTTTATTTGCTTAAAAGCCATTGTCTTGGCTTGGTAACCAAATGATGACAATGCCATTCACAAATAGTAATTAAACTGATCAAGTTGGCTCTTGATGAGACCCCTTGTCTATATGATATAATCTCAAGTCATTACACTATTTTGGTAGACACTATTAGTAATGTCAGTTTAACTATTTCTTTATGAACATGGCAAACAAGCTCGTGATGAGACTTATTATCTTTTAAGCTTTTTTTCAAATCATCTCTTTTAATTTTCTTTTGAATTATTTTTGAAAGTTTATAAGATTTTCCGGATGGGATGGATCATAGGTCCTTTTAAGATACTGGATGATAATGTTGAGTTTTAAACTTCCTTTCTGCAAGAAGGTTATTTTACTATATTAAAGTTTATTTTCTGGATTGATAAAAGAATATTCACGCTATATAAAAATGAGAGTTCATCAAAACAAATAAGTGTTTTATTGAAATTCCATTCTTTAAAAAGATAGAATCAATCTGCCTCTCTAAATCTTTCGATTTTCCTTCTTTAACATTTTTATTTTTTATAAGTAAAAAGAAAAATCAAAAGAAAGTTATCTGAGGCTTGTTTTGAAAGGCCAACTATTGATACTAATCAAGCTTTTATTATTTTACAAAAAAACAAAAGATTTTAAAATAAAAAGATAGAAGGGGTTACCTCCTACGAGAAATATTTTTTCAAAATTTGCCCATTAACAGGCAAAGAATCATTTTTTCTTACTAAATCTTGCAACAGAAATGTTGATGGGCCAACTTCTTCAATTATTTGAAATGGACTGAGCCAGAGTTTTTGAAACTTTATGTGTTTACCCTTTATCTCATGCAATTTGTCCGACTTCAATACAATATCACCGATTTAGAAATTCTTTGGACTAGCAGAAGTTGAATCAAATGAAGCTTTTATTATTTGTTGATGATGTATATTATTTTGTTTGGATTTTTCTCTTTCTTCTTCCAATTTAAGAATTTGATCTTGTCTAAGTTGAAGGGAAGAGGACGGATTCTCTTCAATAAATTGTACTAAAGCAAATGATGGTATTGTTACGTTTGTGGGTAAAATTGCTTCTTTCCCATAAACTAACAGAAATTGAGAAGTACCTATTGAAGCTTTGTGAGTGATTCTATCTGCCCAAAGAGAAAATAGTAGTGCTATATGCCAATTTTTATGATTTTGTTCTATATTTCATTTAATGATTCTGATAAGGTTTTTATTTGTATATTCAACTAATCCATTACCTTTCAGGTAATAGTTAGCTAAGTATTTTATTTTAAAACCTCTTTTCAAAGCAAATTCTGTCGTGGCATTTCCAGAAAAGTAAGATGCATTATCAAATATTAAAGCTGATGGAAGACCAAACCTCGTGATTATAAACTGATCAATAAAATTTGTAATACTTTTTGTATTAACCACCTTTAATGGGATAGCCTCTACCCATTTTGTGAAGTAATCATTTGCAGTTGTAATATACATGTGTTGTTTTGAAGAGTTAAGAGTTATTTCACCTATAACATCTAACCCCCATTGTTCAAATGGTTGTTGGATATTTACTGGTTGTAATGGAAATGCTCCTTTCCTTTCTCTCCCTGCTGCAGTTTGACATACTTTACATTTTCTCTCATATTCATGTGCATCTTTAAACAGAGTTGGCCAATAATAACCACCATGCAGTATTTTATGAGCTGTAGTGTTTCCTCTGAAATGACCTCCAGCTGGTCCATCATGTAATTCTTGCATTACTTTTTCAGCTTCAGTTTTTTCTAAACATCTCAGTAATATAGAATAATAATTTCTCCTAAATAACACATCATCTATGAGTTGATATTGATTTTCTTTAAGTCTCATAGCACGCTTTGCTGTATAGTTGAGATATAATGGAGCATATCCATTTTTCAAGAAAAATTTCAAATCAACATATTGTGATTGTGAATCGTTTAGGCTTACCTCGGACAATTGTATTTCATTCGATTTATCTTCTTCTGTTGGAAGATGAGAGGCTCTGGTTAACATCCTGCAAAGACCTTGTCCTTTAACAATTTTAGCCGGATGTGTCTCTACATCATATTCTTGAAGTGTTGTAACCCAATTTGCTATATTTTCTTCTACTTCCCGTTTAACTAATAATTTCCTTATTGCTGAGTAAGGTACTATTATTTTAGTATGTGTTTTTAGGAGAAAATGTCTGAAATGTTTCAAGGCTTTAAATACAACATAAGCTTGTTTTTCCACAACTGAATAATTTAACTCAGCACCTTGAAGGTTAGAACTAAAAAACGCAATCGGTGATTCATTGTTTTGATTATTTAACTGTGTCAAAACTACTGCATATGATGTATCAGAAGAAAATTTATATAATACAAATGTTTTAAGAAAATCAGGAGTGGTCAAGGAGGGAGCTTCAATGATGGCTTTTTTAATCAACTCAAAGTAATTTCTTTCTTCTTTTCCCCATTTAAAAATTGATTTTTTATCGATCATTGATTGTAGGGGTAAGATGATATGGGAAAAATCTGGAACAAACCTCTTTACAAAATTAATTTGTCTTAAAAATGATTGCATCATTTTTTTATTGTGTGGTAGAGGAAAATTTTCAATTTCTTGAATCCTATCAGGATCGATATGGATTCCTTGTTTAGAAACGATGAATCCCAATAATTTACCTTCTGATAAGGCGAAATAACATTTCTTTGGATTCAAGGAAATACTGTATTTTCTACATCTTTCAAAAATGTTTTTTAGGTGATTAATGTGATTATTTATATGCTTAGAATAAACAGTAATGTCATCTAAGTATATAACAACTGAGCTATTGATTAATCCTCTGAAAGCTATATCCATAGCACATTGAAATGTAGCACCAGCATTAATCAGTCCAAAAGGCATTTTTTGATATGCGTATGTTCCCCACTTTGTTCTGAATGTTGTCTTTAATCTATCATCTGGTTGTACCATGATCTGATTATATCCTGAAAATCCGTCGAGAAAAAACATCAACTCAGATCCTGCAACTGATTGTAATATCTGTTCCATGGTGGGTAAGGGAAAATTATCTTTCTGATAGGCTCTATTTAAGTTTCTAAAGTCTATGCAAATCCTAATGTCTACATTCTTTTTTCTAACGAGAACCATGTTTGACACCCATTCTGAATGTCTAACAGGAAAATTGGCTTTGGCTTTGAGAACTTTGTTTAATTCAGATTTAATTTGACTTTCTAAATTGGGATGAATTTTTCTCAGTTTTTGTTGAACAGGCTTATCATCTGAGATCATAGGTATGGTATGTTGAATTATGGAAGTATCAAAAGTCTTCAGATATGAATAATCCCATGCAAAGATATCTTTATATGTTTTCAGCAATTTAATGAATGAAATCCTTTCTTCAGGCTTTAAACGAAGACCTAAGTTGATATTTTGAGGTTTTTCTGGTGTACCAAGATTAATCAATTCAAACTTTAAAGTAGAACTTTGAGTTTTTGAATTGGTTACCTTCTTAAACCTATCTTTCAGATCATAGGGATCTTCCATTTTGACGACAGATTTGGGAATTGAATTAGTATTTGATTTATCTTCAATCTGTAATTATGTTCATGTTCATCTATGATCTGACCTTCATAAGCTTTGTCAGATGTAAGAAAGTCTACTATATCTGCATCATTATTAAATACTCTCCAATTTGTTATATTGTTAGGAATGGAAGGCCTAAAAATTAATTCAATTGAAAATCTATCTGGGCTAAATTCTTCTGCTGGTATGAGTCTAGATGCTACATTAGCAACTAAATCAGCGCTTGCATTTTGTAATCTAGGAACTATAGAGATATTGAATGCAGTAAAATGGGAAGTAAGATTATGAGCTAAGGTTTGATAAATTTTTAAATGTCCCGAAACACAATGAATCATATTTCTGACTTGTTTAACAATTATTTCAGAATCTCCATATACTTGCAAATATTTAACATTCAATTCTATAGCTTTATACAGACCTTGTACCAATGCTTCATATTCAGCAATATTATTTGTACATTAAAACTCGAGTCTACAAGCTAGCATGTCTTCTCTCCTTGTGGATCAATTAAAACGCAACCTGCTCCTGCACCATCTTCTGATTTTGAACCATCAAAGTACAGAGTCCAAAATAAGAATTGTTTTGGAATTTTGTTACTAAGATTGACACATCTAGAAGCATATCTTTGAGAAAAGTGTTCAATTTGAGAAATAGCAGTGTTTATTGAAAAAGGTGAAACCTGAGCATTGAATGATCCAAGAAATGATTCAACTGAATAATTTCCTATGATATTATTAGTGAAGGCTACAGGTTCATTTGCTTCTTCTAGTTCAGTAACGGTATGTTTCATGAATTTTTCACGTTCAATTATGATTTGATTTGGTTTTCCATTAGATGGTAACCACATGTGTGACCAATCAGTAGCAAAATATCCATGTAACTTTTTAGACCAATCTCTACTTAAAATAGGACCATAAAATTCAGGGATATGTGTGACCAAGATATCAATTACTTGCAGTACCTTTGGATTAGATGATAACCTAATGGATACTGACAACATTTCTCCAATAACTTCAACTCTTGTTCTATCCAACTGAACTACATGTACAACTGACTTTTGAGGAGTAATATTCAATTTTGTACATATCATTCTTGGCATAATGTTTGAAGAAGCTCTTGAATCAATAAGACAGTTATGAACATTTTTGTTGAAAATCTCATAAGCCAAAAGTAAAGGAGGAGTGTGTGAAATATATCTATCACCAATTAAAACCAGATCATTGGGATTTACCTTGTTTGCAGATTATGGAGGTTTCCCTGTATCTTTAGAAGCTTGTGCTATAATTGGTGGTTGTATAGGTTCTACGAGGATTGCCTTGAGTTCTCTAAGCAAAATTTTCTGTTGTTGCTTGAGTTTGGTCATTTCATGTAATGAAATATTTGCTTTAGTCTTTTTCATATCTTCAATTATATTATATTCCACTGTATCTGAAACTATCAAAGTTTTGGAAGTTGTATTGGGATCTGGTGGAATAGGATTTGTCTTAACAGTTTTATATTTTCTAACTTCTATTTTCTCCATGGTGGGGAGATATTTTTGCTTCTGATTTGATACAGTTGAATCAGAAGAAGATTTACTTCTTGTAGAGACGGGCATAGCTTCACTTTATTCCTTTGTAGGAAGAGTGAAATCCCATAAACCATTTAATTCAACTTATTCCTCAGATTCTAACTCTTGTTCATATGGTGAGGGATCTTCAATATCTTGATCGGATTCAGCATTCGAAATTACGTTTGGAGGTTGAGATGTTGAAGAAGGATTTCTCTTAAATGGGCGAAATGATTTTTTAGGGGTTGAGGTTTCAGCGACCTGTTTCTTTATTTCAATCATATCATTTGACATAGTCTTTAATACTTTTTGAAGACCTTCAAGATCAAATGGATCTTTCAAGACCTTATTTTTTGAATCTTGACTGAATGTCACCTTCTTGGATTTCCTGTCTTCTATTTCTGAATGTTTTTCTAATGTTAAAGTTCTTTTCTCTACAATAAGATCTTCTTTCATGTTTTCTAAAAGGGTGGCTTTACCAGCCCTATCTACAAAAATAGCTATATTAGAAGGCAAAGTAGAGATATACCATTCTATTTGTACATCAACAACAAGTTTGGAAGTAGTTGGAATTTTGTTTAATAACTTGTTAAATATGGAGTTGAAATATTTGATCCTTTCCCCTAAATTTGTTTTAAGATTGGAAAGAGCATTGATTAGGGATGCAACAGTTCTATCATCTCCAAATTTTGCAAGGAAAACTTGTTCAAAAGTTTCCCAATTGGCAATAGATCCTGCTGGAAGTGAAAAATACCAAGATCTTGCAGATCATTGTAAAGTATAATGAAATAATCTAACTACAATATCTTCATGAGAAACTCCATTTAGATTCATTGCTAACATAAAATTATTGATATGTTCTTTAGCAGGAAGACCATCATCTGGATTATATTTAGGTAACCATTTTTTTGTATGATCTGGAAGAGGATTTGGATTGGCTATTAATACAACACCAAGATTTTTCCAAGGTCGATTATCCATAATTGGATTTGAACTTTGTGAAGATATAGAAGTAGATCCAGAAGTAGGGGGAATGAATGAAGAACTTACAACTGGAACAGTAATACTTGTAACAACATTGATTGTTTGAGTAAAAGAAATGAAAAACTGAGAAGATGGAGATTGAATCAAAGGATGTGAAGAAGAAACTGAAGGGAAATTTGATGTAACTTCACTTGTGTTTGACTTAGATCTGGATATAGGAAATTTTTTGCAAAATGATTCAATTGGAAATTCAAAAGGTGGAATTCCAAGTTTCTCACTCCTAGATCTAGTTAATATATCGGTTTCTTTAAATAGTGAAGTAACACCTTCCTCAGAAGCTTATGGGTTAATAGGCTTTTCAGCAGAAATATATATTCCTTCTAATCTATGAATTAAAGACTGAACTTCGGGAGACTCGAGAGTGAATTCTGAAATAGATGACTGTCGAGATACTTTAGGAGATGATGGAAGGGTTTCTACTATTTCCAATTTCTGAGTTGGTGATCAAGAGTGTGATCGTGAATTTATAGAATGCTTTTGGGGAGATCAACTCTTATGAGGGCTTCTAGTTTGAGGTTTATACTTATATGGCATTCATAGTAGCCCTCCTTCTAGCGCCGAAAATGTTGAGGCCTCATAAATCTATGGCAACAACAAGGGGGATAACCACTCGGTCTGGACCTTAAGCCAACTCCTTTTCTGTTTGGAATAGTGGCTCCAACTGGATATAATGGGACCTATTTCCCAGATTTGGTTTTTTTGTTTGATTGTTGGGTTTCTCTCAAAAGATTTTGCATGAAGAATTACTAAAAACTAAAACAAATTTATTCTAAAATGAAAAACTTTAAATTTAAGCCTAATTTAATCTAACCTGGGATAATACTATTTTGATGCGATCTAAAATGATATCTATTCAATCTGTGATGATGAAGATCATCACAGATTTAATAGAATTATTACTTTGTTAAATGATTCTCTTGAAAAAATAGTTAATCAAAAGAAAATGGGAAATATATCGCATATATCTGATGATCATATACAAAACATATCAATTTCTACCTTTATATTGTACAATTGTGCAACTGATATTTCAGATAAAAATAAATAAATTTCATATATAATTCATGAAATTTGAATTCATCACTAATATTCAAAAAATAGATTTAGCATACATGATAATAGTACCAGATGTGTACTACTTTGTTCGTCTGACTAGTGATAATAGGCCACATTCAACTCTTCTACCAATAAGTCTTTCAAATAATACAAAAGTGCATCAAAATTGATCAACAAAATGATATATATAACCGAAAAGGTTGTGTTCCATTACTTTATCAAGGCATTCACAAACTTACTTACAATTAAGCATTCTTTGCAAATGTTCTCAATAAAATTCTGGACCCTTATCTAAATGCATGAGAAGGGTTTAAATACCAAACTAGATACAAACTAAAATTAAATTATTACAAAAATGTAGAGGAGGTTTCAAACAACCTTCCTCTAAAAACTTAACTTAAACAATAATCTAGGAACTTTGAACTAACAATCCTAACTTTGTGAATCCTGCCTTTCTTTCTGAGTGTGATCATGAAGTTGAAAAATATCTAGCATTGCTTTAAGCTGAGTTGGCTATGATATCCGTGACCAAATCTGTCCCTTGAAAATAACATTTCAAATTACTGACTGAGATCTTTTTGCTGAATCTGTAAGAGACTGAAGAGTTTGATGTTGATGGTAAGGTTTGATTAGAAAATTCCAGTAATTTTCCTGATCAAACTTATCAATTTTTTTGATCAATTCCTCTTGTGTATCTGCTCTCTGTCTCCACTTTAATGCTACTTCCTTTGTTCTTGAAAACACATCCGACGTGTTTTCTTTAAGAAGTTCCATTTTAAATATTTGATCACATATATACTGAATAATCTCATTTGATTTCTTGGATGTCTTGGTTGCTGCTTTCTCTGCTTGATTAATTTGTGCTCTCCATTCGGCGAATAACAATTCTTTATGTATCTTATCTATTTGTGGTAGATTAGCTTGTTTTCCTGTGTCTGAAATTTTCCACTGAATGTGTTCTTCAATTTTCTTTTTAAGTCTTTCACATTCCAATTTCTGAATTACTATTTGCTGAATCATTATCTTATTGGAATCACAATAAGAATCAATCATGGAAGCTTGGTGACAAGAAATTTCTTGTTCTTTCTTTAACATAGTATTTACATCAATTGCTTCTTTGATGAATTTTTCTAACTATGGTTCACTTTGTAATTCAGCCATTTCTTTTTCCAGATGTGCTTGCTTTTCATTAAACTCTGTGTGAAACTTCAATTTGAGGTTTTCAATATCTTCATGAAATTGAGCTGTGCTTATTTTGATCTGCTCAATGGACTTGGCTTTCTCTTTGTTTAGCAACTATTCTAATGCTTATACTTTGGCTTCCTTTTGTTTCAACAATATTCTAACCTAAGTAGCTTTATCAACAGTAGTGGTGGCATATGCCCCTGCATATTGTGATAACTTGGTTAGATGTTCAGTGGGATCATTTGAGGAATCTTTCCAAAGTACATCAACTGATTCATCTGTTGGTTTTGGAGTTGTTTCATCAATCCTTGTTCTTTTATTCCTTTTAACCACAGCTTTGTAGCTAGGACTATAGAAAATGTCTAATAACGGAATGTCTTCAATATAAAAAACTATTTGATCTGTAGGGTAGGCCGGTATGATTTCTTTGTCATGCATTGTTGGAATTATTTGTAACATATTAACAGTTTCAACTATTTTCTATGAAGGTTTTGGTGTTTGAAAACTTGATGTTTGATCAATATTGGGATTTTCTTTTGAAATCTTTATTGCTTGAGAAAATTATTCCCATTCATTCACCAAGTCTTTCACTTGAGAGGGCTTGGATTATCCAACATGTTATGAGTATGTTGAACTGTTTCCAAATTTGATTTTGTCTCGTTGTTGTTTGTTTTCTCCAGTACTTCTAACTCTTGAAGAATTTGGTCAATTTCTGAATTTTCTTTCTTAGATTCAGATTCCTCAGATTGATCCGAATTAGCAGACTACTGTTGTGATTGGCCTGATTCATTTTCAGATACCTCTTTCATTTCATCATCTATACTAACACTCAGAGTGTGTTTTTCATCTCTAATAGTTAACAAATTCAAAGGAACCCTTTCTAGTCTGTTGTTTCTATATGTTTGAAAAGTTTCAACATCTTCTTGACTTAATTGACTAGAAACATATCTGATAACATCAGAGAAATTTTCTATGCCTTGGAAGAAATCATCAAATTTATCTTCTTCCTTTAGAAAAGGCTTCATTTTTAGCTCTATGATGTAATTTTTAATCACATCATTGGGATCATATAATCTTCTTGGCATAAATGCCAATCTCAGCAACTGAATCTTAGGAACTTCTTTGTATGTATGGCCAATATTAGCCAGAGCAAAGGTGCCGCACTGTAGAGGGAAAGTAGGCCAAATAGTCTTTTTACCATCTTTCAACTGCTTTGTGATATTTTTGACAAGCTGATATGCTATTTCTTTTGCAAGTAATTTTTCTGGAACATAGTAAGGTAAAACATGGGGAGAAGCATAACTCCCAAATACTCTAATATATGTGAATGTTTCTTTCGCAAACCATCTTGCTATGGGAAGAATATCTGCATTGGCTTCTTCATAAACCCTTGGAGCCTTTTTGTTGAAAATCATTTGATGCATGTGCAATATGAATCTGTAGTAGATTTTATAGAAGTGTAAGTGGAACTTAGAATCCCAGAGTTCTCTATGGTAGATATGAATCAGGGTAGGGTTTTTGGTGGTCCATTTGCAACCAATGGTAGGAAAATTAGAAGTAAAAAAAATGGCATCCATGAAATAAGTAGACATATAAACGAAGGTATTTCTCTGAGCGAAACACTTCTTTTATTCCTATATTCAGTGATATGCTTGGCTAGGCAATTGGATAGAATGTCTGCCCAATTTAGGATAGAGGAATTGACGATTGCATCAATTAAGGGAACCCAATCTCTTGAAAATCTAGTACTATCAAGTTTGGAAAATATTCTACACAACATACCAGCGGCATAACAATAAGGATTGGGAATTTGTGCAATTGGGTACGTACCAGACTTGTCTTGTTTCAATTTCCCTTCATTGTCCTTCCATTCATGGATGATTTTTATAAGATCTGGATGATTTTATTTGAAAGTCTACACATAATTATTGTCGTATCTCTATTGCGGGGTTGGTAGATGATACATTGCTGCTAAATCTTCTGCTTTGAAAGAACCTATAATATCTCCTCTTGAATTCTTGAAAATTCTATCTTCAATGTTTAAGTGGTCAATTGCCCACTTAACCATGTCTGTATAAGGAAGAATATTTGGTCTCGGTTCTATTCTGTGAATGTGTGAGCATGCAACATCGAAAAGGGTTGCATCAGAGGTCGAATCAGTGCCTGTAGAAGAAACTTTGTCTATCACCGAGTTTGAACTCATTCAGTATTTAGAGGATCCATCATACGTGATAGAGTTGCAAAAACTGAAAAATCCTCCCGTGTATAATTACTTTCTCTATTATATAGACATTAAAAGTCCTCCTTCTACGAAGAGGAAGAGGAAGAGGTCAGGTACTTAACCCTCACTATCCTATCCATGCTCTAGTTCACTTGCTACCTTCTTAGGATGTGACCACTTCTACCGAGTCTTTTAAGCAATCTATTACTTATGTAGCCTCCTTACTAGCTTAGAACCTTGGTCCTTCATCTTCGAAGATTTTGTACATTTCCTCCCATGATGAACTACCACAGTCTTTGTTGCAGATGGTGTCTGAGAATAATGAAGACATATCTGTGTCTTCTGTGGAAGATGTTTGAGAAATTTCCTTGCCTCTTTTGCTTATTTTGAACTTCTTCAACCAAATAATTGATTTCGTGAGAGCAGAGAAAATTTAGCATATAATGAGTCTCATAAAAGTAAATCAATCATTTATTTCTAATGCACGTGAGAAGATGTCAATTTATCAATTATCTTTCGTAATTCCTTATTTAATACATCACATCGCCTCGCACGTAAGATCTATCAATCGTTTTAAAGCCATTAAGATCTTAAATTTCATTTGATATGACATAAGTTGTTTTCACACGCTGAATTCATTTAACACACATTTCACAATTATTTCTTATAGTATTTCGTGATACTTAATATTTAAAGGTTGCAAAATGCGATCTGTGCAAATCGTAGATCGCAACTTTTATAAGATAAAGTTTTGGATGTATATTATAAGTTGCGCGTGATGCAAAATGCGAATAACTTAAAGTGGACGCGGTCACGAAATGTTTTATATTATCTATTTTATTTGTATGTTGGGTCCACGGGTATCGCGACTTATATCATTTGCTTCTTATGGCTTTGTTGATTAATTAAAATGCGATGTGAAAAAGGATGGATCAAAAGGTAATTTTGATATTTTACAAGGTTTTTTAATTGTTTACTTTAGAAAGACTTTGAATGCACTTCACAGTTCACATATCTTATGTTTTACAATTCTTTTTTGAAATAAGATATGTTAAATGCGATTAACTTTTTAAAGAGAAACATAAATTTTATTTTCTAAGTTTTTTTTATTTTTTTATTTTTATTTTTTAGGAGATAAAAAGAATTTCATATTTTATTTTTAAAGGGTCCCTATTTATAAAAATAAATGGGAGGGGGGGGGGGGGTGCGGGGGGGTTTGTATAGCATAACATGCCTGTAAAATTTATAGGCCGCACCGTAACCGGTGCTAATGGTATCCACACCGTGTCCGGGGCGGTACCGAAAGCTTCCCCACGTTATTTTAAAATTAAAAAAAAAAGTGTGATGCGGTCATTTTGCCAATCGCACCATTGACCATGGGAATGGCAATGCTTTGTGTTGACGGAAATATCCACCCCGGTGTTTGTCAGCACACCACATTCGACATTACGAGAGGGTCAACGGTGTGGCCTGGTAAAAGACCACATCGTTGACTATGTAATTTGTCAGGAAGTCGGTGCGCTGACACAACTATACGCACTGGGGTGCATATTTTAGTCATCGCACTGCTCTTCTGACACCATATATAGTCAATGGTGCTTTAAAAATTTTCAGGTGCACTGCATACGGTGCATTATATGTCATCTGGGGCACCACCCCTGGTGTGCTAAAAAAAAACTCTGCACCGGAACCAGTGCATGACTATTTTTCTGGCACACCGACTGGTCTGTTTTTTTTTCCAAAAAAATTATATATTTATATTCCTAAATACATGTCTGATTTATTTTTTTATTTTATTTAATATGTCAATGATTCAGAGAGAAGAGGAGGAACAACAACAACAACAACAGGCGGAGCAGTATGATATGGCTCACCTGTGGGAGGCATGAGAGAGGGAGAGAGATGTGTACCCTCACCCTATTACAGCAGATACCCAGGGGCTCCTAAGGCATGTAGGCCTCTTCAAGTTCTATGAGGAGGCAACTTCCCTAAAGGCCTATAGTGTGTTTTTGAGACATCTTATCCAAGGGTGGAATGCCCACCGACAGGATTTTCAGGTTGGTCTTGACCAATGGTACACACCCACTGAGGAGGATATATATTTCATTATAGGGCTATCAAGGAGAGCGGTGGATTTTCCCTCGTTCCTAGAGGTTCCAGCTGGTTTTATTGCAGGGAGTCAATTAGTTTAATCCCAGAGATACATTGGAGCATCAGTATTGTCTCCTGCAGAGTTTCAGGTCACTAGAGGTCAGTTACGTATTGGTGCATTTGGTAGGGAGGAGGTACAGTGTCTCTCACTTATCATTTCGACCACTTCGCACAACACCAGTGACGGGCAAAGCATTAGTTGCTCACTTTTATGTTATGTTGACTCTTTAGTACAGGAGCCATGACTTTTTAGGTGGTCTGCCATTTTTTTGCGGCAGTTCTATGTAGCCTTAGATAGATCTCACGCCCATGCACAAGGGAGAGTCGAATTCCATTTTTCTTCAAAGCTTTTTTGTTTTTTTTGAGAGGTTTGTAGAGATGAGTCCTACTTTTGTTCGACAGCCTCGTAGGCCGATGTTGGAGGCACGTATGCACATGTGGGGGCAGATGATGCCCAAGAGGGGAGAGACTATGTTTCCAGCCAAGATATTGCATGATGCACTTGACTTACTATCCAATGTTGACAAGCTCCATCCATTCATTATGGTCCCCTGTCCTTATGTTGGATTGGATTGGCAAGGGTGTGCCAACATCCTCTTCATAGATGATGAGCCGCCAAATGATAGAGGCAATATTACTGTTTTATTTATATTTATTCTAACATGTTCTTTAACTTGTTTTTATTAAATTATGTAATGAAATTGTCTAATTATTGTTGTGTACTTGTATACATTTTGCGGACATTGGCTCTTTTGATGGCGAGGAGATGCCGACACCACCACATGATCTAGGTGTGGATCCTGATGACGATGAGGGCATGCTAGATGTTGAGGATCATCAAGAGGCCGATGCAGAGAGACATGCTCCTGGTGGTGCGCCAATACTGCCTTTTGCTAGGCGCAGTTGACTAGATACTAGATACATGATGGAGTTGAGCAACCAACTCATCATATTGATTGTTGAGGTGGGCATCAGGCCCACTCATTACAGAGACATACATGCTGATGATAGGCTATTATAGATGTGGAGAGGCATGCCACGTGACATGTACAAGTTGATGCAGCATGTCGTAGGAGCTATGACAACTGTTACGCGATTGAGGAGGACTGTTGCACATTATAGGCATGGTCGAGCCACAACACGTGATGGAAATTCTGCAAGCAGCGACTCATCATCTCATGATCGTTCACGTCATGTCGCAACAGATGAGCATGAGCCTCCACTAGCATCTAGCAGCAATCATCATGGAGATGAGGCTGGACCATTGGCCATGTCCAGTTAGCAGCCTAAAACATCCATCAATACTCATGCTTATGAGCACGCTGGACCATCGACCGTCGAGGCTGCACCATTGACTGAGCAGGCCTTCACTATTACTGATATTGATGTTGTACTAGATCACCAGCTGATCCATGACATTTATATTACAGTTGTATATTTTTAACATTATTCGGTTATATATATATATATATATATATATAACCGAATAATGTTAAAAATATACAACTGTAATATAAATGTCATGGATCAGCTGGTGATCTAGTACAACATCAATATCAGTAATAGTGAAGGCCTGCTCAGTCAATGGTGCAGCCTCGACGGTCGATGGCTCAGGCCGTCATGGGGCATGAGGCTCTATAAGATGGTTGTAGGGCCGGCCTGAGTAGACCGGACCATCGGCCACGTCCAGTCAGTAGCCTGCAGCATCCATCAGTACTCATGATCATGAGCAGGTTGGACCATCGACCGTCGAGGTTGCACCATTGACTGAGCAGGCCTCCACTAGTACTGATATTGATGTTGTACTATATCACTGAAGCCGATCTATGACATTTATATTACGCTTGTATATTTTTAACATTATTCTATATATATATATATATATATATATATATATATATATATATATATATATATATATATATGGTCCATGTATTTTATGTTCATGTTGCAGTTGTACTTAATTTACATGTTGGTGATCATCATGATGTGTATATTTTTAGGTCATGTTAGATATGTTCATTTAATGTGCAACAACTTGCAGATAGATGTGTATGTGATAGCATGAGTTATTTGACATGAGATGTATATTTGATGTTTGTGTTTTGATGATGTTAATTGTGTTTTGTTAGATGATCATGATCACGATGATGTTAGTGATTTTGAATGTGTTTTTTAGTCGAATATGATGTTTGTACGATGGTTATCATGATCGTGATGTTTATTAATTAATTTAATATTAAATGACCAATATTATGTCGTGATTGTAATTGAAATTTGAAGTTTAATTGTATGTAAAATTGTATTTATATTTGCAATTGTAATTTTAACTGTAATTGTATGTAAAATATTTAATGTAAAATTTTCATTGTAATTGTAATATTTAACTTTTTGTGAAATTATTGTAATTGTAATTGTATATATGACAAATGTAAAATTGTAATTGCAATTCTAATTGTATGTAAAATTCTAAAATTGTAATTGTATGTAAAATATTTGTAAAATTGTAAATGTAATTGTAGATGTAATTCTAATTCTAATTCTAAAGGTATGTAAATATTTGTAAAATTCTAATTGTATTACTGTGAAATGATTGTAATTGTAAAATTCTAATTGTAAATGTAAATGTATGTAAAATTAAAATTGTAATTGTAATTCTAATCGTAATTGTATTGTATGTGAAATTTTAAAATTGTAACTGTACTTGTAATTGTAATTGTAATTGTATGTAAAATATTTGTAAAATTTTAATTGTATTAATGTGAAAATTTTAATTGTATTAGTGTGAAATGATTTTATTAAAATATTTAAATTTGTAAATAATTGTAAAATAATAAATCTAGAATAATATGAATTTTTGTAACATAATAAAGTTTACAAAATAATGCAAATAAATTCATGTACTCTAGAATTATCATTATTTTATTATGATCTTATAGGCAAAAAAAAAAAACTTTATACAGTCCAGTGCGCTTATCATCATAATACGCACCGATGCGTCTTAGTACTAAGACGCACCAGTGCTTCACAACTCTTCCACACCGGTTGCGCCTATAAAACCCTGTGCACCGGAACATTTGTTCTTTTGTAAAGTGCAGTATTGGAGCAACAGAGGGTTCGAATCATGGGCAAGATTTTTTCTGAGGAGATGAGGGTTTGAAAAGAGGAGAGTTCAAATTTCGGCTGAGAAGTTTATAATAGAGAAAATGAGTGATTCAAATAGAAAGACAGAAAAAGACACTTACAGGGATGCAGACGGCTACAAAGCTCGACAGAGTACAAAAGGAGAAAATGAGTATAGGTTGAGACCGATAGAGAGCATTCGGTTGAGGCTGATGATAAGGTTAAAAGGTCCCATGACGGAGAAATGGAGAGTAGAGTTGATTGCAGAGAAAGATCAATCGAGGTAGTTGATAAAGCTAAGAGGCACCATGAAGGGAAGAAAAGCATAGATACCTGCAACTACCATATTTCCACCTGTAAATTGGTTTCCCATTGGAAAATATAATGTAATAGCCCATTTTTCAATGTCTTTCCTCTGCTCAACCCTATACTCATTTTCTATGGGAAACCATTGCCTCCACATATAATAACTGCATCGTTTAGTCGAAAATCAGTCTTCTTCTTCTAACAAATGTAGATTTAAAGAAGGACTCTTTTTCATTGCTCCTAGAACATTCAAGGTCAGTTTCTTGTAAAACAGAGATTGTATAAATTTTGTTAAGATCAAGATAGAAAGAAAAAAGGAGAAAAGAGGAAATTGGATGCCAAGATGGAGGAGGAACTTACAAATGAGCAAGCAGATCATGACTGGTCAGCAAGCAGATCATGGGGCACATTTTCTTGTTGCAGGTTATGGAAAGGTTCAAGTTTCTTTTTCTGAAAGAAGAAGAGATGTAGTTTTGAAAAGAAATGGCCCAAATATTTTCACAGCAAAATGTACATTTACAACATGTCTAAAAACTAAAATATCTCCAACTTCAATAAACTGCTCAGAAATAAAACTTTCCCAACCATTTGTGAAAACTGCCCATGTCTTAGCATAACATAGATTCACATGCCACAATTGCCCATTTGGGCCCTGTAGTATTGCATCTTCACACACCCCACATTGCATTCTCTCCACATAATCAGTGGGGACCTCCTGGAATAAACAAAATGCATTGGAAGAATATTTATTTCCATCAAGAATTTATCCAATTCCAATTCTCAATTCTAATTCTCAAAATAAACAAAATTCTAATTCTCAATTTCTATGGTTGGAGTTTACTAAATTTTGATGTACACACCTAAAAGTAATTTCATTGCCTTAACCGAAAATCAGTGCTATTGTACATATAACCGCACCGGCGCTGGTGTTACAACTGGATGCACCGGTGCCAGTGTTACAAATGGACGCATTGGTGCGCTGCCATTAAGTAATGCACCGTTGAAGAATAAACACAAATAAAAAAATCACAACTCTATTTTCTTTAAGTGAAAAAAAGCGGCAAATTGAAAAATGGGTGGCAAAATATTTTCGAAATTCTAATTTCGTAAAATATTTCTTTAAATACTAAACACTTTTCATTATTTCACTATTTTTGCTAAAATTTTCAGCTAGAGATTTTCATGAGACATACGTGGAGCAAGAGAGCATGAGAGCACTATGGAGCAGTGAAATACGTTCGAACATAAGTATTTAGATAATCAGAAACCAAACCTCTGGTGATTCAAACCTTGTATCATAGAATTTCAAACCATTGGAATAATTAAATTTGATTATTTTTTTTACTTTTTTTTGCAGTTTTATCCATTTTTACCCTAAACCCTTCATTTTTTTTTGTTTCTACCCTTGCTTCTCCCTGTTTCTATGATTTCATAATTAGGGCTTTTCATTTTAGATTGACATCCAACCCACGGGATGACTTGCATAGTCGGATCCCAATCCATTCGGCCCTTGCGTGAATCTTTGGAAGAAATGGATTTTTTTTTTATCAGCGTACCCAACGTAACCTAGCACACTGGTGCGATGTATTACACAGAGCACCACGTAAGTACTATGTAGTAAAAAAATTGATTTTTTTTTTTTAAAATCAATGTGCCATATCTGAAATAGGGCACCGGTGCTCCATGTTACCAGGATAGCACCGTACGGTCGATTACACTGTTTGTGTGGTGCATTTATAATAACCCAATTCACCGTACGGTCTATTATATTGTTTTTGCGGTGTGTTTCGGATACTCCCACACATCGACGTCGGTGCGTACAACATGAAAGGCACACCGGTTTCTTGAGATTTATTTTTTACCTGAAAAGTTGACAATTTATTTATAAATATATTAATGAATGATATGGTATAGGTTTTAGATTGATAAAGAAATGACTGACAAGAGATCAAGTAACAAAAATACTGATAACACATCAAGAAAAGAAAAAAAGGCAAGTTATTTGTAAATTCTTTATAAAAAATATTATTTTTGAACTATATGTAAGTTTAAATAATATGTATTTTTTACTGTGTATAATGCAGAGCCACAAAATGACGAATCTCGATAAGATTATTTATGATCTAGGACCAGAGGAGCGTAAAATCTTGATGGAAAAATTGCAAAAGGATGAATCAGGTGAATGGAAAAATACTATCGATGCAATATGAGTTTATTTTTTAAATTATAATCATTAATAATATACTTAAAATTATTAGATAACAAGTGTCAAACAGTCCATTAATTCACATCTGTTTAATTTTCTACAGGGACCAACAACTCAGAAAAGGAATGTTTTTCTAAGAAAAGAAAAAAAATAGAACATGCAAATGAAAATGAATTGCTCCTTAGCTCATCTGGAGTGGTGCTGGAGGTTAACGAAAGGGGGAAAAACTTTTACAAAAGTTCGAGGGATCTAGTGGAATGAATGTATAGACATTCTTTCCACTTACAATACAAAAACCAATCCAATGATTCCAATAACCAAATTTTATCGAAACTACAGGAAGAGTTTCCAAAAAATTGGTCAATGAGACATGTCATATTTTTAATAGCAAAAACATATAACACCAAAAAATAAGGAATGAAAAAGTAATATTCCTTTAAGTGTTTGTCTAGAATTATTTATAAATATCACTTTTGTTATATTTACTTTTCATATATCAATATAAAAATTAAATATTTTATTGTCATGTTACATTTTCAAGAAGATTATGAAAATCTCAAAAGATGAACAAGATGATATCAGAAATATGCCAGTAGGAATGTCCAAAAAGATGTACAAGGAGATGGTCAAAGAAATGGACAAAATTGCATCACAGGAGGAGCCATCTCAACAACAACTAGCTTCAAATGTAATATGTAATCATTGAATTTTTTGATCATTAGGTACAATAAATAAACAATTTAGCATTAAATATTAATTTTCAAGAATTTTCTTGCAGAAAAGAAAAGAAAATGGAACCCATTCAACACATAAAAAAGGACGACAAGGAAGAAAAGGGTTGATATCTAAGTTTGTGAGTAATTGTTACTTCATTATAACAACTAAAATAGATTTCATTTTTATATTTTTTTAAGTTGTTTTACAAAAATCATCATTGAATGTCTTCAAACAGGTGCTAACATACAAAGAAGAACCATCAGACAAATTGATTGAAATTGGGTTAAATATGGGTTGTGAGTATATGTTGGCATATCAGAAATTAATTGTGGAATTTTTAAGCATCTATCGATCTTGTTTTACTTAGATCTGTCTATAATTAATAAAAGAAAAAAATCTTTTAAATTAAATATATGATTTTTTATGGGGTATAAAAATTGCAGGAAACAAAGTATGGAACTGCGCCAACAGATGAAACTTTGAAAGATGGCATGGTACATGGTTTGGAAAGAATGTGTATAGTTTATGAGTCAATTGTTGCTATGGTACATCATTTCTTTTCGATTTACATTAATGTATATTATTTAATATTGCAATTTTCATTATTCTCACCAATGTATATACACTCATTACAATTTATTTTTATGTTTGTAGATGGAAGGTGAAGAAGAAGAAAACAATCAACATTGTGAACAAAACATTCCCGAAATAACCCAAGTCATGGAAGTAGCTCTAGCAGTGACAAAAATTCAAGCGAAGAATGATGATCACTATGTTTGGATATCAAAGCAAGGCATTGTATTTTTTGAAATATGTTTGTGAAATCAGACATTTTGTTTAATGTAATGGACATAGTGTCCTAATTGAAAGACAAATGGATACCAATAACTGTCCCATTTTGTATGACAAAGACTGTCTTATATATATATGTTTTAATTTATTCTATTGCGTTCTCCATTGTAGTTCTCAAATGCACTAATAAAAATTTAATTCATATGAATATTGTTATAAGATATATATGTGTCGACTTTTGATGAATAATGAATTTTAAAAAACCACAATAATTATGATATGATATAACAAATTAATCCAAACATAACATTCAAATGCATTAATAAAAATTTAATTAATATGAATTTTGTTATAAGACGTGTCGAATTTGGATGAATAATGAATTTAAAACAATCACAATAATTGCATTGTCATAGGTCGATGTTTCTAAAAAATACAAAATGAAAACCGGTGCGTGTCAGTTACTGTACACCGGTGCATTTTTATTTTGAATCACACCAGTGTGTTTCTACGACCTATGGGCACCGCACAAATACCAAAACCAATTAAAAATATCGGTTTGTTTGTGTGCTTATGTGTCTATACGCACCGATGTCATTGTATGATCTATGGGAATTGCACAAATACCGATACCAATTATAAATCTCGCTGCGTTTGTGTGATACTGCGCACTGGGGCGGTTATGTGTCTATAAGCACCAGTGCATTTGTACGACCTATGGACACCGCATGAATACGGATACCATTTATAAATCTCAGCTCATTTGTGTGATACTGCGCACCGGTGCGTTTCTATAAGTCTACGCACTGGTGTGGTGATATGACCTATGGGCACCACACAAATCCCAAGACAAATTAGAACGACCACGTGCATTGTATCACCAACACTACGCCCGGTGTGGTTTTATACCTTAAAGGTCCAATGCGTTCTCCTTTGACCACCCTGGGGCACCTTCTACATGTACACACCAGTGTGTTAAATCTAAAGTAGCGCACCGATGAAAAAAAACATCCGTAATAACCTTCGGCCACCCATTTTTTTTAGTTGTGTTGAATTTCCGTTAAAATCTCTACCAAAACCTCCGTAACCATAAACATATGTTGTAGAAAATGTTTTTTTGACAATTGTGGCCAATTTTATAACACTAAAAACCTCCTTTATAACCTCCGTTAGAGGTTCTTTTCCTTGTAGTGTGAAGAAAACATATTACGACAAATGAATGATCATAGGATTTAGATAATCAAAGTGATCCATAAAGTCTCCATATGATCTCAAGACCCTTTGGAGGGTATAAGGCAACAACAAAAATAAATGTACATTAAGTCAAAGACACAGATAATAGCATTGTCACCTCTCAAAAAAGTCCATGTCATAAGCCACTATGGGTCCAAGCCATCAATATTAGTAATCTGTCATGAAATCGCCACATGATGATATAATTTTTTAATCATTGTAAATGTAAATATGTGGAAGGCCAAGAATCATGTATGGACAAGAGAGTCACATGGAGAAGTCTAAGAGTCACATAAAAACTCAAAAGTCATTTAGAATCCCAAAGGTAGGTTACATTAGAAGTTGGAAAGTCATATGGGATGTCCAAGAGTCACGGGGATATGAAAGGTCATGCCTCTAGTTATAAAAGGAGCCTCATTACTCAAATAGATGACTTTTAACCTTGGCATCTCCCACAAGGAATTAGAGAGACAAAATATAATTCTTTTGGAGAGCAAGTAGTGGCTCTAACGCTCCATTATTGGAGCTGGTGACATTCATTATATCAATGTATCTTGGAAATTTTTCTTAATACTTGAAACTCATTGAGCCAACACATTTTCATGCATATATTGTGGATAATTATCCTGTGGATGTTTGCAGTGTATGTTGGCATTCATATGTACTAAGGAAATTAAACTATTTCAGTGGCTTTGGTGCTTAGCTTATTGAAAGTGTGTTATGATTATTATAATGATAATTTCATCTATCTGAACTACTTTGCTTGATGTCTAAAAATTCTTTCTCATCCATGCGCATGTATTGACTAGAATAATACTATTAATTTTGTTTGAGAGACTCACTTTTTTTGCCTCACAGTGAAATAACCTTGATACATTTGTAATTGGACATGTGATAAGGCACACTTTCTTGCTAATTCAAAAGCACATGCACACTACTCTCTTATGCTAATTTCTCAATCCAAGGAAAATATTTAAGTAAATGGCGGTCAAGCCATATTTTTGGATGGGAATACTATACTAAACGTTGTGAGGTCTAATTGGGAGTTCATATCAGGAAGATCCCTTGTATGTTGGCGAGATCCAACACCGTTAACTCTCTGACACTAGAAGGAGAGCAACCACCTTTTTATGGTTGATAACTTACTCACCCCAACAACAAAGCATCTATGCAAGGCTGTTATAGTCCAATTTTAACTCCAAATCCCATCCATGGGATTGGGGAGTCTTCTCATATTGATATCAAACAAAATTTTGAAGTCACTTACGATCAACCTGGACACTCCAACCAATCACTCGTCAGTTTTTCAGAGCTATTGGATTAATTCATGTCGCTCATAATATTTCTCATAATCCATGAAAGAAAGAAACAACTCATACTAGTGTATCAGTTTCATCAGTGGAAGATTTTGTTATTTCCACCCTTTAATAGTTATCATAACCCACAGAAGAGACGGTTCAACAAGGGGACCTTCCATCTATTGAGTAAGGTTTAGAAGGTGACGAGGGGTATTTTCAAATTTCTCACGAAGAACAACGAAGATACAAAGAAAAACCTGATTATAATGATGATTTGAGCAATAATGAAGAAGAATCTTCAAATTCAGAAAAAGAGGAGGGAGAAGGAGAAGACATGGCTGACCAAGATTTGGATTGGATGTCCCAAGGGCCACTTACTCTTTTGGATAATATTCACAACATACCTAAAAATCCAGAAAATTTGTTATCAAATTTCGATCCTGACAAGAAGACTAAATTTGAATATCATATTGATGACTTCTAAATGCATTTACAAATGCTTGAGGTATGCTTTGATGATGTTTTTTGTATACTTTTTCCATACAATTTAGAAGGTAGAGCATCTATATGGTATCATAGTATTCCAACTAATTCAATTCACAATTGGAGGGAGTTTAAGAAGTTTTTTTTGGGGAAGTTTGCAGATGATAAAATCCCTGCCATATTATTAAAAGAACTCAGGAACCTTAAGATGGGGGAAGAAGAGAAAGTAAAGGATTTCAATCAAAGATTTACCTGTATATTGAATAAGTTCCCCGCAGATGTACAACCACATGATACCATCACTAAAGACTATTACACAACTTATTTTCCTACAAGCATTTTCATATTTGTTAAGAGAGCTGCAAAGGAGACATTGGCTTTAAATTTTGCAGAAGCGGTTGAAAAATGCAGCAAGAAATTCTCAATTTGATTTTGCCTTGATTAAATTAAGAAAATTCAATTTTTAACATCAACAAACAACTTGGATGCAATTACCTGAGGTGACATGGCTCTTATCACTCAATTATCTCAGTAAATTCAAGTTGGAGGAGTTAGAGTTCAGTTAAGCATGTGTGATTCCTAATTTGTGGCAATCAAGGTTAGTTATCCCATGTTAATTTTCAGTTAAACCAGTTCTAACAGTTGGAGGAACTAGTGGAAGGTCAGTTAAGCAGTGGGAATTCAGTCAAACTTAATGTTCATTAATTGATTATTCAGCCCAAAATAGCTAGTGCATGTAGAGAATATGAGTTCCCCAGGCTTGGTGAAGATTCCAAGGCAGTGTAACATCAGTTGTAGACTAGTCTTGAGTGTACATGTGTTGCATGTAGTCAGATGATCAACTTTGGGAATTGCGCAAACCATTTTGGAGAAATTCCTAAATAATAGAAGCCTAATTTCTCAAGGAATTTCGCAAGGAAATATGGGCTCAAGCAGAGGACAAATTTGACTAAGTCTGGGTCAAAGCTTTTCAATGAATAGAGAGATAGGTTATTCACTTGCAAGTTTTTCTTAGTTGAGCAAATAAATTGTAATACATCTCTATTTATCAGATTAATGCAAGCAGACAAGGGTTTTAAGCAGTTTCTTTCCCTTGGAAAAAACGTTATGTTCATGTATGTTATTTCTTATTGCATGTCTGAAATTATTGTTGTAGATTGTGAATTAATTTCCATAGAGCAGTAGAGTAGGTTTGTGTCTTGTGATTTTGATTAAAATTTCATGAGTAGTTGCAAATATAAATCATAATTTCTACATGGTATCAAAGCAAGATTCACATTAGAGTAGGGATTTTGAGGTTGTTTCTCAGGAGGATCGAGTTTGAAGTTCAGTGGAGCATGATCTCTTCAGAGTTGAGAATATGGGCTTCAATGGACTAAGGCTAGAGTATGCCTTAGAAGGAAACTCTATTTTATCACATGGAGGCAGTATCAGATGACAATGGATTGCTAGAATACATCAAGAAAAATGTTGCAAAACCAGTGGAATACGATGCATAGAACCTTTCTTAGTGAAAGAAAGATGTATACTAGGGTAGGAGAATAATCTTAGAGGGATTACATGATCACATTATCTAAAATCTCCATGGAAAAGAAACTTCGTTCGCAATGTGGAAAGTAATGACACAATTTTTTGAGAATGGTAGTGACCACATGAAGCTGAAACTCAAGGATAAACTTCGAAGTATCAAGATGCAGAAGAATGACACTATTCCACAGTATTTGAGCAGGTTCACACAATTTCGAGATGAACTTGGAAGTGTTGGTTTTAATGTTCCAAAAGGTGACTTAGTAAGCCCAACCATTTAAGGCCTTCCCAAGAGCTTGCATAGCTACCAAGATTCAATGAAAGGGAGGGATAAGTTACCGAATTGGGAACACTTATGGTCCGATTTTGTACAGTAGGAACTGAGGCGGAATATCAGAGATGGAATTTCATCCAAGGGAGAGGATGAAGAAAAATTTGCATTGGTTGGAAAAGGAAAGAAATCTCAATCCAAACCAGATTCCAGCCAAGGGGGAAAGAATATTTTTTTTTTTCCAAAATTAAATGCTTCCATTGTCACGAATTCAGGCACTACGCCATGAAGTGTCCACACAAAAATTCAAGAAAGAAGACCTCAAGAGGAGCAGAAGGTGAAGATTTGGATGTTAGGTCCCTATATCACTAGTATAGTCCTTTATTATTGTTAGTGTAAACCCCTTATTGTTATTATTGTACCCTTGTAACCCCCATTTTGTTATTATTGTGCCCTTAAATTATTATTGTTAGGTCGGCTAGGATTACATTGTGGCCCACTAGGATTACATTATGGCCCCATGGACTCCTATATAGAAAGGAGGTTTTGTAAATTGTATCATCCAAGAATTTTTCATTCATGTAATGTATTGGAGGTTGCCCCCTCGAAGTGGCTTATTTCTAAGGTGTTGATATCTCTTTTCTTCTCTTTTTGGAGCTGGTTCCCCAACATTTGGTATTAGAGCTTTGGATTCTAGGGTTCACTGCTCCAAACAGTGATACGTGGCAAGTCGTACAAGTTCTCTATATTGAACCAGTCCATAATTAGGTCATTGTGAGAGATTGGACATAAATTTGTCTTGGAGAATCCAAATCAAGTCAGACCTGTGGCATTCAAAAGAGAATTCAGAGGGCTACTTCAGTGCTAAATTTCAGATATTGAAGAGCCACAATCACAAAGATAATACAATTTCAATATCGAGCTCCTCAAAAGCAATTAAAAGGTGTGTATTTTTTTTTCCGAATTGCATAAGTCTTGTTTGAAGAATCAAGTTGAATTGATTGCAAGGGAATATTGTAGAATAGATATCAATATTGGATTATAAAATGGCCCCTAAAAAGAATTCAACACTCATTAAACCTTTGGAAAGCTCTACTATGACTCATGAAGATGAAGAATGGCAACATGACATATCAAAATTACAAGAGCAAGTGCAACAAATTTCGCTCTCGCAAAGAGCAAAAAAAAATGACATGGAAGTTTTGAAGAAAGGCGTGGAATCTAAGATAGATGGCATGGAATCTAATATTGATGGCATGGAGGCTGGCATGGAATCTAAGATTGATGAAATGGAAGCTAAGATCGATGAGAAAATGGAAAACATGAAGAATTTTCTAAAAGTAGACATGGAAGGTTTGACAAAGTTGATACAAGAAAGGTTTCCTAATGGTGAAAAGATAGTATAAGAACCTCATGATGAGAACAAAATAAATGTTAATCGCGATTTCATAAACTCTAATGTTGGTGGGAAGAACCACCATATTCCAAATATGGATATGAGGAATTTTGATGGAAAGGATCCTGTAACATGGATACTACAGATGGAGAAATATTTTGATCTCCATAACGTGCAAAACACACAAAAGGTACGCATTGCAACTTTAAATTTAGAACAAAATACATTTGTATGGTATCGATGGCTTTGCTTCCGTAAAAAAATTGTCACTTGGTCAATTTTTACGGAGGAAATGATAGCACATTATGAGGATACATAGAGAAACACCTTCTTTAGCCAATTGATAAATCTCAAACAAAAGGGTTTAGTGGGGCAGCACATTGAGGACTTCCAAAAATTGAATATAAGGGTAACTAATATTCCAGAGGAACACAGGATTGATCTCTTCTTAGGTACTCTAAAGGATAACATACAACATGAAGTTCGTGTTTTGGAACCTGATTCATTGGAGAAGGCATTCAGGTTGGCAAGAAAAGTTGAATGTAAAATTATGGCGACAAGGAAGCCTACCACTCAATTCTATAAAGAAGGAAGTGTTGCTACGCCTAGATTTCCACAACCTACAAGGCTGACACCACAACAATTGGAAGAAAAAAGAGCAAAATGGATTTGCTACAGTTGTGATAGCAAATACACTAAAGGTCGTAAGTGTGCTGAAAAGAAATTATTTTACATAGATTGTGAAGAAGAAGAAGAAGAAAATGAAAAAGAAGAGGATATACACCAGGAACCGGCCCTGGAAGAGGAAGAAATGAATCCGACCATATCATGTAATGCACTGGAAGGAATTACCACTCCTCAAACTATCAAGATAGAAGGACAGATCAAGAAGAAAAAGGTAATAGTGTTGATTGATCCAGGTAGCACCCATAATTTTGTTCATTGTAAGGTAGCCAAGGAATTAAATTGTTTCCTATACCCAACACCAGAATGCCAAGTGATGGTTGCAAATGGAGGAAATATAAATTGCTCTAGGAAATGCCATAATATCAAGCTAACCATGGGGGAATATGTATTTACTAGTCCAATTCTTTCCATTCCTATGGGAGGTGCTGATGTTGTACTAGGAGTACAATGGTTACAATCTTTGGGGACAGTAGCTTTTAATTTTCAAGAACTTTTCTTGAAATTTTTTTCAGAAGGAAAGGAAGTTGAATTATGAGGTATTGCAGGGAAGCCAGGAAGGATAATAAGCTCTAATGTCATGACAAAGCTTCTAAAGAAAGAACAACGAGGCGTAATTGCACAATTATGCTCACTAGAAGTTCCAACATCAAAATCATCTATTTCTGCAGATCTCCAACAAGTCTTGGACAATCATTCCAAGGTGTTTGAAACCCCCAAAGGACTCCCACCTATTCGTGATCATGATCATGCTATTCATTTGATTCCAGGAAGTGTTCCTCCAAACATCAGGCCTTATAGATATCCTTATGTCCAAAAGAGCTAAATTGAACGTATGATTGCAGAAATGTTAGAGGCGGGTATAATTCAACCTAGTCAAAGTTCTTTCTCTGCTCCTGTAGTATTGGTACACAAGAAGGATGGATCATGGCGAATATGTCCGGATTATAGGGAGCTCAATAAGCTCACCATTAAAGATAAATTTCCCATTCCTGTGATTGATGAATTATTGGATGAATTAGCTGGAGCAATTTATTTTACCAAGTTGGATCTTCATTCAGGATATCATCAAATTATAATGAAGACTGAAGATATTCCAAAAACAACATTTCGAACTCATGAGGGTCATTACAAATTTTTGGTCATGCCTTTGGGCCTTACCAATGCACCTTCTACATTTCAAGGGTTGATGAATTCCATTTTCAAACCCTTCCTTAGAAAATTTGTGCTAGTATTTTTTGATGATATACTAATCTACAGCAGGTCTTGGAAGGATCATGTTGAACATGTTGACAGGGTGCTCAAACTATTGCAAGAGAAACAATTATATGCAAAAACATCCAAATGTTTCTTTTGAGTACAAGAGGTGGAATATCTGGGTTATATTGTATCTCACGAGGGTGTTAAAGTAGACCCTAACAAAATTAAAGCCATTAAGGAATGGAAAGTCCCCACAACCATAAAGCAGTTACGAGGATTTCTCGGGTTAACAGGGTATTATCGCAAGTTTGTTAAGAATTATGGGAGAATAGCAGCACCTCTAACAACATTATTGAAGAAAGATGTATTTTCATGGACTCCTGAAGCAACTAAGGCCTTTGAACGTCTTAAAGAGGCAATGTGCCTAGCACCGGTCTTAGCTACACCAGACTTCACAAAAACCTTTATTGTGGAATGTGATGCCTCAGGAAATGGAATTGGTGCCGTTTTAATGCAGGAAGGAAGACCCATTGCTTTTGAAAGTCGTCCAATCAAAGGAAAGTATTTACAGAAACCTATTTATGAGAAGGAAATGTTAGCAATACTGCATGCAATAAAGAAATGGCGAACTTACCTAATGGGAAGACACTTCAAGGTAAAAACTGATCATGATAGTCTTAAACACTTTTTGGAACAAAGACTATCTTCAGAATAGTAGCAAAAATGGGTCACAAATATGTTGGCTTATGACTGAAATAATCTACAAAAAAGGGAAGCTAAATGTTGTTGCAGATGCACTCTCAAGAAAGAATGAAGAGGTGGAAGCATTGCTTTGTGCCATTTCTATTATCCAACCAGATTGGATAACCGAAGCAAGAGATGAATGGAAGAAGGACAAAGAAGTATGGACACTCATTCAAAAGTTGCAGCAAGATCCTAGTACATCCGATACATTTAGTTGGAAAAATGATTCCTTATGGTACAAAGATCGCTTATATCTTTGTAAGAATTCCCAACTAAAACAAAAGATTCTTCTGGAATTGCACACTTCTCCTTTAGGAGGACACTCAGGATTTTTAAAAACTTACCACAGGGTGAAGAAAGAATTTTTTTGGGATGGCTTTAAATCTGATATTCAAAAGTTTGTGGCGGAATGTTTGGTTTGCCAGCAGAATAAAGTTGAGACAATTAAGACCCCGGGTCTTCTACAACCTTTATCCATTCCAAATCAACGTTGGGAGGAGATTTCAATGGATTTTATCATAGGTTTACCTAAGTCCGAAGGAAAGAGTGTCATCATGGTGGTAGTTGATAGACTTACCAAGTATGCACACTTCTGTGCATTATCTCATCCATTTAAAGCAAGTACAGTTGCTACTACATTTATGGACACAATTCAAAAGCTACATGGAAACCCAAGGGTTATTGTGAGCGACAAAGATCCCATTTTTACTGGAAATTTTTGGACAGAGTTATTTTCTTGTTTGGGTACTCAATTAGCTCATAGCTCATCTTATCATCCTCAATCCGATGGTCAAACTGAGATAGTAAATAAATGTTTGGAAGGATATCTTCCTTGTTTTGTATCTGATAAACAAACACAATGGGTCAAGTGGTTACCTCTCGCCGAATGGTGGTATAACACTTCCTTCCATACTGCAGCAAAAATGACCCCATTTATGGCACTTTATGGATATCATCCACCATCCATCACATCATCTTTAAGGGAAAATTCGAAGGTTCAAGCAGTGGAAGATCACATCGAGCACCAGCAAGAAGTTCTCCAACTCTTAAAGGATAACCTGAATTTGGCACAAAATCGAATGAAACAACAGGCAGATCAACATCGCAGCGAGAGAAGTTTTGATGTAGGAGATTGGGTATTTTTACGGCTACAACCATACAAACAAATGTCCCTCAAGCAAGCTAAGAAGGATAATAAATTATCATCAAAGTACTATGGTCCTTACAAGGTGTTGCAAAAGATTGGTACTATGGCATACAAATTGGAGCTTCCTGCTTCTTCGCGAGTACATCCAGCTTTCCATGTTTCATGCTTAAAGAAGGTTATAGGTGAAAATCTTCCAGTTCAAACAATATTTCCAGAACTTGATGAGGAAGGAAAAATCATATTGGAACCTGAAGCGGTCACGGAAACAAGAACTCGACAACTACGGAATCGATCAATTTCAGAGTATCTCATCAAGTGGAAGAACTTACCCACCGAAGATTCTACATGGGAGGATGAGAATTTTATACAGAAGCACCCAGAGCTACTCAAGTGTTGAGGACAACACTTTTTTGAAGGAGAGGGGCATGTTAGGTCCCTATATTACTAGTATAGTCCCTTATTGTTGTTAGTGTAACCCCCTTATTGTTATTATTGTACCCTTGTAACTCCCATTTTGTTATTATTGTGCCCTTAAATTATTATTGTTAGGTCGGCTAGGATTACATTGTGGCCCACTAGGATTACATTATGGCCCCATGGACTCCTATATATAGAAAGGAGGTTTTGTAAATTGTATTATCCAAGAATTTTTCATTCATGTAATGTATTGGAGGTTTCCCCCTCGAAGTGGCTTATTTCTAAGGCGTTGATATCTCTTTTCTTCTCTTTTTGGAGCTGGTTTCCCAACATTGGATTCACAATTCGACCTTGAATTTTCTCTTATCGCATGCATGCATAGCACAATTATGGGGAGCATGTGGTACTTGGAATCAAGTGCATTGTTCCAAATGACAGGGTGTAGAGACATTTTTAGTGACCTGGAAGAAAAATATTTGTAGATGCACATTGAGCTAGGGGGCGATGAAAGGTAAAGTGTGACTAAGGTTACTACAATCACATTTCAGAGGGAGTCAGGATCCCCTCTAAAGCCCCAGAATGTCATGTTCATTCTGGGTCTAAAGAAAAATATGATCTTTGTTTCATTTTTGGAAGACTGTGGTTATGATGTGATTTAAGCAAAGGAAAGGAATTCCTAGGACACATAGCCACAGTACATGTGAAGCATATTAGCATTCGTGTGAAGAACCTGTATAAGATAGATGTGAAAGATTGTGTTGCATTAAGCACAAAGGTGGGGAAGGTGAAAAACCGTGATGTCAGTGAACTTTGGCACTAAAAACTTGGTCATTTTCATCATGGAACCATGAATATTATGAAGCAAACAATCATAGGCCTCCCCAAAGGAGAACTTGAGAAGAAATATTTATGAAAAGGATGTACCTTAGGGAAGTACAAAAAACCAACATTCCATGACCGGGACAAAAAATAACATGAAATCCTAGAAAGGATCCACTATGATGTATGTGGAACTTTGTATACATCCTACACCGTCAGACACAAATATTTTTTCATTTTTATAGATGACTTCTCACGAAAGTGTTGGATTTTCATCTTGCGAAAGAAATATGATACATTCTCCAAGTTCGTAGAATTCAAGGCACTGGTTGAGAAAGAAACATGCAATAATTTGAAGGCTCTCAGGAGAAATAAGGGAGGTGAGTACATGTTGAATGAATTTAAAAATTTATGTGTGAAAGAAGGCATTCAATGAGAGTTGACAACACCCCACAAACCACATCAGAATTGGGTGGATGAGAGAAAGAACCTTAGCATTGTGGGAGAAATGAGGGCGATGTTGCATGACCAAGGCCTATCCTTGCACTTATGGGTAGAGGGATGCAGCACAACAGTATATTTCAAAACCCTAGTCCTCATCAGATTCTGGGCATGATTACACCGAATGAGGGTTTCTCGGGGAGAAAGTCAGATGTGTCACACTTCAGGATTTTTGGAGCTTCTCTTTACTACCATGTCTCCAAAGAATCAAGGAAGAAGCTTGAGTTGACAACATAATTGGGGGTAGTTTTGGGTTACATAAAAACTTCCCACAAATACCATGTGTAATTTCCATCCCTCATAATGACAATTGTGTGAAGGAATGTAAAATTTAAAGAGGAGAAAGCAATGTGGCACTCTCTTGAGAGGGAGCTTCAAATCCCACCAAAAGAGGAGCCTCAGGAAGTTGTGGAGAAACCAAAAATTGAGGAGCACAAAGTGGAGACATCTACTCAAATAGAACCATCTAGAGAAGGAAAAAAAATAACCAGGGAAGTTGAGAGACTTGTGCAGGATGCGATGGAGAATGTGGGCACTCCTTCAAATTTGTGTAGGAAGAGAAGGTCACCTAATCGGTACACTAAATACATGGCTCTAATGACTAAGCTTGTAGAGACTGAGCCATCCTCTTTAGAGGAATAAATAGAGAAACTTGTTTGGGTTTATGTAATGACAGAGGAATACAAATCCATTGTAAAAAATAGTGTTTGGGAAGTTTTCCCAAGACAACAAATAAATCAGTTGTGGGTTCAAGATGGATATTCAGGGTAAATCAAGAAGAATAAAAAAATCATAAAAAAGTATAAGGATAGATTTGTGGCCAAGGGGTACTCTCAAGCTGCAAGAATTGACTGTGAGGAGAGCTTTGATCCTGTAGCAAGGTACTCATCCATTAAATAAATTCTTGCTCTGGCTGCGCAGATGGGGTGTGAGATCCACCAAATGGATGTAAAAATAACATTTCTCAATGGGTTTATTAAGGAGGAGGTGTACATCGAGAAGACATAAGGTTTCGATACATTTTATCAGGAGTCTCATGTGTGCAGACTCAAGTGAGCATTGTACGGTCTCAAACAAGCACCCTATGCTTGGTACACTAGGATCAATAGCTATCTCACCTGTTTGGGCTTCACAAAAAGTGTAGCAGATGCAAACCTATATCATATTTTTGTAGAAGGTAAATTACTTACTATTGTATTATATGTTTATGATTTTATTTTAATTGGTGATGAACAATTGATCAGATATTTCAAGGAGGATCTTGCAAGAGAGTTTGAAATAAAGGACATGGATCTCATGCACTACTTCCTTGGGTTGGAAGTATGGAAATGTGACGGGGAAATATTTGTATCTAAAGGAAAGTATGAAAATGAGATACTACAAATATTCCACATGGAAAGTTGAAAACCCATGGAGACACCTCTAGCGACCAACTAGAGGAAGGAGGATGCCACTTCATTTGAAGAAGTGGATGGTCCTATTTACCGTCAGTGAATGGGTTCACTAATGTATCTTGTGAACACATGACCTGATATGTGCTATGAAGTCAACGGGCTAAGCTAAGCTATGGTTAGGCCAACCAAATTATTTTGGAAGGCAGCTAAGCATGTTTTACGGTACCTTAGAGGCACAACCCAATTTGGACTATGGTACAAAAAGATAGAGGGAGTGAAGTTGTGTGGCTTCGTAGATGTAGATTGGGTGGGGAGTCCATCAAACCAAAAGAGTACATCAGATGCAAGTTTTTAGTTTTGGGTCCACAATGGTTTCTTGGTACAATAAGAAGCAAAGATTTGTGGTGCTTAACTCAGCATAAGAAAAATACATAGTTGAAAGTCAAGCAACATGTGAGGCAATCTGGATGAGAAATATAATTTTTGGATTGTTTGGTCAGATGATGGATCCAATTGTGATAGTCATAGTTGAATTAAGCTCTATGAGAATCTTGTTTTTCACGATCGATCCAAGAATATAGGTATCCGGTATCATCTTTTACGAGACTTTGTGCATATGCAGATAATGTTGCTTTAGTACATTCCGACAGAGGAACAAGATGCTGACATTTTGACAAAGGCCTTGTCAAGAGGGAAGTTGAAGTTCCATAGGTGCAGGAGAGGGGTGGTTGATAATCCCTTTCTTGCTGAGAGGGAGTGTTGAAAATGCAACAAGAAATTCTCAATTTGATTTTTCCTTGATTAAATTGAGAAAATTCGAATTTTCACATCAACAGACAACTTGGATTCAGTTAAATGAGGTGACATGGCTCTTGTCACTTAGTTAGCTCAGTAAATTTGAGTTGGAGGAGTCAGATTTCAGTTAAGAATGTGTGATTTCTAATTTGTAGCAATCAAGGTCAGTTATCTCAAGTTGTTTTTCAGTTAAACTACTTCTAACATTTAGAGGAACTAGTGGAAGGTCAGTTAAGTAGTGGGACTTAAGTCAAACTGAGTGATAATCTAGTTAAACGATCAATCAACCCAAAAGAGCTAGTTAATGTAGAGAATTCGAGTTTCCCAGGCTTGGTGGAGATTTTAAGGCAATGTAACATCGGTTGTAGACTAGTCTTGAGTGTATAGGTGTTGCGTGCAATCAGATGATCAACCTTGGGAATTGCGCAATCCATTTTGGAGAAAATCCTAAATAATAGGGGACTAATTTCTCAAGGAATTGCACAAGGAAATAGGGGCTCAAGCAAAGAAAAATTTTGACTAATTCTAGGTTAGAGCTTCTCAGTGAGCAGAGAGATAGGTTATTCACTTGCAGGTTGTGCTCAGTTGAGCAAAGAAATTGTAATACATCACTATTCATCAAATTAATGCAAGCAGACAAGGGGTTTTTAGCAAATTGATTTCCCCTGGAAAAAATGCTACGTGCATGTGTGTTATTTCTTATTACATGTATGAAATTATTGTTCTATATCATGAATTACTTTCCACAAATTATTAGAGTATGTTTGTGTCTTGTGATTTTGATTAATATTTCATGATAAATTGCAAATCTACATCATAATTTCTACATAAGCCGTTACTGTTGAGAAGGACTTGCGTTCCATTGGAGCAATTGAAGATCATGAAGGTTCTAAAGACTCCAAATATGCACGTGATAAAAATAAATCCTATTCAACCAAATCCAAAGAGAGATTCTTTCAACATGGAAATCTTGGCAAAAAATTTAAAGTGACTTACTAATGACATATCTAAATTAAAGAGAAATTCAAGTGAGGCATCCACCAACAACAACCCTTCTAAGCAATTTTTCCTTAAAATAAATAACAATAATCAAGCGACCAAATCTGCCAATAGCTCAAATTTTGTGTTTAATGTTGAAAGTTTAGGCATGGACAACATATTGCACCTTCCATCAAGAAATGCATTAGGAAAAACCATGCCCGTAGAATAATCACAACATGAATGCTATGGCGACTCATATTGTTGATACCTTGCTAGCAGATGAGAAATATGAGTAGATTGAAGAAGTTAATGCATTGGATATCATATTAAATGTTGATAAGAAAAATATTGAATAACCATTGACAAGTGAAGCTCCTCCTTAGCCCCAAACTAGTTGGTATAATATGAGGAGTAAAGGACTAATTTATAAGCAAGAATTGAAAAAAATTTGTTAAGAAGGTTTCTACCATCAACTAAACCCGCTCACAGTACACAAAAAAAGTCTAGAAGTCCTCCCTCTTCCAATAACACTTCCACAAACAAAATTAACAAGTCCATAACTTCGAAAGTTTCTAACAAATATAGAACACCAAATACTACAACACTTCCTGTTAGAAACCAAAGTATTGATTCTAACATAATTGAGGATATGAAGAGAGTTCATGCCAACATTTCAATCTTTGAGCTTGCCAAGATAACATGCCAACATGAACTGAATTTCCAAGCATTCTCATCACAACCTTCGTCAAGTGTCAAAGTTTTTGCTTTTCAAGCCATGTCTAGTAAGTCTCTTGGTATTATCGAATCTATAGTTAATGCTATAAATTTAAATACTAACACTCTCTGCCCTTTGTTTCTCTTAACATTTCAAATATTTAATTATAATGTCCATAATTATTTGATTGATTATGGTATATTCAGAAATTTAATGACTTTATCTGTTGCCAAGAAAATTAAAGCTAAATGCGAGAAAATCGATGCATGAATCATACCGATGGATAAATCACTTGTCCGAGAAATTAGTGAACTCAAAAAATGTTATTATATGTTTGTCATCAGACCATAGAGTACACCAATGCATTAAAATCATTATTGTGGACATTCTTGAAGCCCATGATTAACTTTTAGTATAGATTGGTCTACTAAGCTACAAGGATATTTCTCAATGGACTGTACACATTTATTTATTTCGTATAAGGGCATAAACAACTAGATTCAAGTAGAAAGCGAGCCCTATATGAAGTACACTGTAACAATGTTTGAAGGACACAATGAGGCAGTTGGCTTTGCATACGTTATTTTTGGAAATCGTTTCTTAGAGGTTGATCATGGGTGTTATCAATCACAACTATCACCCATCCCATGAAATACACAGTTGCAGCTCCTTCCTCACAATCCAACAAGTGCATATGAATCATGTAATAGATGTACATAGTAGTAGTGTAGGAACTAGACTAGTAGCTATTGATTTGCGGACTTTGTATTTCGATGGTTCTAAGAATCAGGATGGCTCTAGTGTTGGTTGTGTTCTCATAGACCCAAATAACAAAAGGTATATTTTATCATGTCCCTTGGAGTTTGAGTGCACGAATAACACCACTGAGTATGAAGCACTCATTTTGGTAATAAAGAAAACTATAGACCTTAAGGTAGAGGTGATTAAGGTAATTGAAGATTTAGTCGATGTTGTCACCCGTTAGGTACATAATAGTATCCACCATGTCTCACCAAGTTTGAAAAGCTACTATAAAGAGATATGGTGACTTATTTCTCATTTTAAAGCATTTAATATTATTTATGTTCCTAGAGTTTCTAATGTTTCCACAGATACATTAGCCAATGCAAATGCTAGGATGTCTCCTTTAAGAGATAGTTCTTCTATAGAGATTATTTGTAAGCCATATGTGCTTGATAACATTACTAATTTTTTTGTTTTTAATGATGACCAACAAATATTTCTTTTTATGGCAAATGCATATGTGTTTAAATATGTAGCGATTGAAGAAGATGACCACGATAAGGCTTTATAGGTAGCATCTGAAACATCGAAAGGGAATACTATGCCTAAAGGTGTGGCATCTCTAGAGAAACTATATGGCATGAAAAACCATTTTCGAGGACCAGTTAATACCAAGACTCATAGCTCAAAGTTATCATATGAACAAGTCAAATTGGGAACCAAAGAAAAACCAAAATACATAAACCTTGGTACATGCTATTCTTTGCAATAATGAAAAGCTTTCATTCATCTTTTTAAACAATACCATGATGTCTTTGCATGGAAATATGATGATTTAAAGATATATGATACATGTATTATCCAACATGTCATTCCTATCAAAGAGGGGGTCAATCAATTTCAAAAAAATCTTAGAAATGTTCTTCCGACGCTTGAACCCTTGATCCAAAAGGAGTTAAGGAAGTCACTGGATGCTCAAATAATTTTCAAAGTAAGACATTTTACTTAGGTTTCTAACTTGGCCCCAGTTAGGAAAGTCTAGTGAGATACACCTATGTGTCCATTTCCAAAACCTCAACTGAGCATCAGATAAAGATAACTACCTTGTGCCATCTATGGAGAAAATACTCTAGATGGTATCTGGGTTAGAGATGTTCTTGCTGCTGTATGAATTCTCCAAATATAATCAAGTGCTAGTAGCAAAACAAAATCGTTTAAAGACCATGTTCATGAAAATGGGGAATTTTTTCCTTTAAATGAATGCTATTCAAACTGATTAATTTCAGTGCAACATTTCAAAGGGCTATGGACGTTGCATTCCATGGTCTAATTACACAAAGTGTAGTAGTCTACTTGGATGATGTAACTACATTTTCAAATAATACTTCATCATCTAAATTAGATCTTCGAATGATGTCGTTAGTATGGTATTTATTTGAATCCAAAAAAGAGAATATTCGGTGTGTCAGAAGGTACTCTCTTAGGACACTTCATTTCTAAAAGAATAATCAAGGTTGATGTAAAAAGGGTCAAAACTATAGCTCAAATCCGTTTTCTTATGAATAAGAAAGCTATGCAATCTTTCTTGGGAAAGATTAATTTCCTGCACAAGTTCATCTCTAATTATGAACATATTGTTAAGCCATTGCAAGAGATGATAAAGAATGATGCAATTTAAAAATGGGATAAAAGGGAGAAATATTCTTTTCCTATATCAAGCAAGTTATTGTTGATGCTCCTACATTATATAGTTCAGAATTTATCAAGGATTTCCTATTATATACTTTCACTTCTGATTCATCCATTTTGGCCATATTAACGCAAAAGGATAATGAAGGAAATGAACGACCTATATATTTTACGAGCGCTGGTTTGTAGGGGTCACAATTGAATTACCCCACCATTGATAAAAAATCCTATGCAGTGTATAAGGACGTTAAAAATTTTAGGCCCTATCTCCTTAAATCTCACATGATTATATGTGTGCATTATCCAATAGTAAGAACACTCTTTGTACAACAAGAACTACGTGAGAAGAGAGAAAAATGGATGAAATTCTTATAGGAATATGATCTCGAGTTCAAGACATTTCATACTATTAAGGGCCACAACCTCTGTCAACTTGCAATAAAAGCAAGGGATTCTCTAGAAGAAGATCTTTAGGATGGGAACAATAAATAGATATGTATAACACTAAGAAAGTTTCCCCGAAAATTTCAACCACACATTGGTATTATGATATAAGGAAATATCTAGAGCATGAAACCTTGCCACACATTTATCGAACAAATAAAAGAAGGAATTCATCCTAAATCTATATCTTATCAGCTCGTACATGGAGTTCTCTTCCGAAAGCACCATAACTGAGTATTACTAAGATTCCTGGAGTCTTAGGATACAAAAAGAGTATTAAATGATTTTCACTATGGAGTAGCAAGTGGACACTTTGCAGGTGATACAACTATGCATAAAATAATGAGGGATGGTTATTATTAACTCAATTTATTCAATGATTCTTTATGCCTGAAAGTGTCAAGAATGCCAGAGATGTGTTGGTCGAGACCCAAATTTAGTCGCCCAAATGTTACCAATAACAATTGAGGAAACTTTTCAATAGTGGGGACTAGATGTCATTGGTGAAATATTTCCACATTCGTCGAAGAAACACTGATACATTCTAACAACAACAAATTATTTCACTGGGTGGACCGAAGCGGTTCCTTTGAGACAAGTCAACAACCAGGAAGTCATCCAATATTTGAAACAAAATATCATAACCAGTTTTTGGATTCCAATGCCGCTTGTCTTTGATAATGAAAATTGCTTTTCCTTATTGAAAATTTATGATTTTTCATTGGAAAACATAATTGTTTTAAAGCATGCATAAAATTGTTAGCCACAAGGAAACGACCTATTAGGATCGACTAGAAAAAATATTATCCACATTATCAAGAATACCATATTCTCTGAACAAAGGAACTGGCACAATGCTTTGGTAAATACACAATGGGATAAAAGTGTAACTCCCAAACCCTCTCTTAAAACCTCTCCATACTTCCTTGTATATGGTAAAGAAGCGATCCTGCCGCCAAACATGTATCTCCCTACCTTGCAACTCTACCAAGAGTCTCAAGGAAAAACTTGCTCCATGGTTCAAAGTGGGATAGATACCTTGCTTAATCTTGAGGAAGAAAGGCTCAAAGCCAAACAAATATTTGTCATGCACCAAAACCATATCAAGTGTTGGTTTGATAAGAAATTTGTAGGGATAAATAATTTCGATCGGGTGACTTAGTATTGAAGTGGGATAAATCCCATGAAGAGAAAGGAAAACACACAAAGTTTCAATCTCTATGGATTGACCCCTTTACCATCAAAGAAAAGCTCAATCATAATGCTTTCAAGTTGAAATATTTAGAGGGATGACTGAACCTATTCCTGTTAATGGCCAAGATCTCAAACATTATTTTCAATAGCAGCTTTAAGCTGCATTCCTTTGTACAATTTTATTTCTTTGTTATCTGTTGTCTATTATTTTTTTGTTGTGTCATGTTATGTATGGTCTTGTTCTCCTATTGTATGGGACATTGTACATAAATAAGACCTTTCGTGAAAGTGAGCATGGCTTTGAATCTCTTTGTGGCGGAATGAATAAAGATTATGATAACCACAATTCTTGGATTGTTTGTTGGCTCTTCTCTAGTTAGGCTTTCATGTATTTAAAGTTGGTGATATCTGAATGGAAAATACAATATTTTCCAGAAAAAAGAGCCTTTGGTCGAGATATGAGGCACATATCTTTATTAGAATATTTGCTCTTAACTCAGTCATGTATTGAAATAAATTTTTGAGCTATCAAATCGATTGAGTATATAAGGGAAAGGAGAAAAACTTTGAACGAGCATATTAACTTCAATTATCTTTAAAATTCCTTATGCAAGGAACCAACCTCTCCTACTCTCAATAAGTCAAGATCCCTATTCCAGCTCTAAAAATAAATAAGTGCATAAGAAAATTTCTATAAATAAAATAAATAAATGATGGAGAAGGGAAAGGATTCCCACACAAATAGGTGAAGAAAACAACTTCACCGAGATACTGACCAGGCTCGTTGGTAGCAAAGCAATGCTTGTGATAGGTACTAACTAGGATTTTTTGCAATAGAGTAACATTGAGGAATGCACTTAATTAAATCTCAGTATACTTATTATCCTTCTCCCTTATCAAAACAATTGAGGTATGAATAATTTTATGTGAATGTGTTAACACTGAGAAATGAAAGAAGAAATTATATCTTTAATCGAGATAAGTAGCAAAGTCAGGGTAATATATATGGTAAATCAATAATTCCTGAAATATTGATACCTTTCACTTAAGAAAAAAAACCTAAACATAGAATCTAGAGTTCTACCAATGTGTCACCAAGTGTTGTCACTTCTACAATGTTAGGTCCCTATATTACTAGTATAGTCCCTTATTGTTGTTAGTGTAACCCCCTTATTTTTATTGTTGTACCCCTATAACCCCCATATTGTTATTATTGTGCCCTTACATTATTATTGTTAGGTCGGTAGGATTACATTGTGGCCCCATGGACTGCTATATATAGAAAGGAGTTTTGGTGATTTGTATCATTCAAGAAAGGAATTTAATTGTTTCCTATACCCAACACCAGAATGTCAAGTGATGGTTGCAAATAGAGGAACTATAAATTTCTTTGGAAAATGCCATAATATCAAGCTAGCCATGGGATAATATGTAATGAATAGTCCAATGCTTTCCATTCCAATGGGAGGTGCTGACGTTGTACTAGGAGTACAATGGTTACAATCTTTGGGGACGATAGCTTTTAATTTTCAAGAAATTTTCTTGAATTTTTTTTCGGAAGGAAAGGAAATTGAATTACGGGGCATCGCAGGGAAGCCAGGAAAGATAATAAGCTCTAATGTCATGAAAAATCTTCTGAAGAAAGAACAACGAGGCGTAATTGCACAATTATGATCACTAGAAGTTCCAACATCAAAATCATTTATTTCTCCAGATCTCCAAAAAGTCTTGGACAATCATTCCAAGGTGTTTGAAACTCCCAAAGGACTTCCACCTATTAGTGATCATGATCATACTATTCATTTGATTCCAGGAAGTGTTCCTCCAAACATCAGGCCTTACAGATATCCATATGTACAAAAGAGCGAAATTGAACGTATGATTGCAGAAATGTTAGAGGCTGGTATAATTCAACCTAGTCAAAGTTCTTTCTCTTCTCCAGTAGTATTGGTGCAAAGGAAGGATGGATCATGGCGCATGTGTCCGGATTATAGGGAGCTAAATAAGTTCACTATTAAAGATAAATTTCCCTTTCCCATGATTGATGTATTATTGGATGAATTACATGGAGCAATTTGTTTTACTAAGTTGGATCTTCATTCAGGATATCATGAAATTAGAATGAAGACTGAAGATATTCCGAAAACAACATTTCAAACTCATGAGGGTCATTATGAATTTTTGGTCATGCCTTTTGGCCTTACCAATGCACCTTCTACATTTCAAGGGTTGATGAATTCCATTTTCAAACCCTTCCTTAGAAAATTTGTACTAGTATTTTTTGATGATATGCTAATCTACAGCAGGTCTTGGAAGGATCATGTTCAACATGTTGACAGGGTGCTCAAACTATTGCAGGAGAAAGAATTATATGCAAAAACATCCAAATGTTTCTTTGGAGTACAAGAGGTGGAATATCTGGGTCATATTGTATCTCACGAGGGTGTTAAAGTAGACCCTAACAAAATTAAAGCCATTAAGGAATGGAAAGTCCCCACAACCATAAAGTAGTTGTGAGGATTTCTCGGGTTAACAGGGTATTATCGCAAGTTTGTTAAGAATTATGGGAGAATAGTAGCACCTCTAACAACATTATTGAAGAAAAATGCATTTTCATGGAGTAATAAAGAAACTAAGGCCTTTGAACATCTTAAAGAGGCAATGTGCCTCGCACCGGTCTTAGCTATGCCAAAATTCATAAAAACCTTTATTGTGGAATGTGATGCCTCATGAAATGGAATTAGTGCTATTTTAATGCAAGAAGGAATTCCCATTGCTTTTGAAATTCGTCCAATCAAAGGAAAGTATTTACAAAAGGCTATTTATGAAAAGGAAATGTTGGCAATAATACATACACTAAAGAAATGGCGACCTTGCCTAATGGGAAAACACTTCAAGGTAAAAACTGATCATGATAGTCTTAAATTTTTTTTGGAACAAAGACTATCTTCAGAAGAATAGAAAAAATGGGTCACAAAGATGTTGGGTTACGACTTTGAAATCATCTACAAAAAAGGGAAGTTAAATGTTGTTGTATATGAACTCTTAAGAAAGGATGAAGAGGTGGAAGCATTTCTTTGTGCCATTTCTATTATCCAACCAGAGATGTTGATCGGTGGTTGTCATTGATGTCAACCCAAGCGACACAGGGAGCTAACCCAATATTGAATGGGAATTTTGACCTACCAAATTAATATATTCTGGGTCAATAATGCTTTTGATGGTTTCTACTTGTCAAGATGTTTCCGTTGATATATGGCATGCCATGTAATTCTTCACGGTTTGAGAGATATTCATGTTTGAAGTTTGTACCCTCGGTTAGTGGGCTAAAACCCCATGGGGTTGGGGCATGGGTCATTGAAAAGTCACAATTAATATTTTTTAAGCTCCTAAGTTCCCTCCCACATTCACTCATTGAAGCCCCTCTCAACTTAAGCATTCATATAAATTGTGATCTTCATTTCCTCCTTATGCATGGGATTTGGCCATCTAAAATAGGTCAACGTGGAATTTTCGCTCTAACTTTTTTTCTACGAAGGCTCAGAAGCTGAAATTTTTATGAGGCGAAGCTGAAATCCTGAGGAAGCTGCAGTAAAAAATTTAGATCAATTTGCGCAACATTTTTGGAGATATGATCTGTGGAAGTAAGGGTTTTTGTAGGCTCTTGAAATTCATCTCAAAGAAGTGACCTTGGTAAAATCGTCATAGCTCTCTCTCTAAGTATCAGATTGGATTCTATCTATCAATTTCAGAGGCAAATGAAGAAACAGTGACATGTGGTATGCCGTAAAAGTGTGCTCTGCTGAAATAGTCCATAATTAGGTCAGTGTGAGAAATTGGGTATAACTCTCTCTTGAAGAATCCAAATTGGGTCAGACCTATGGCATTGGAAAGAAGACTCAGAGGACTACTACAAGACCAAAAATCAGATATTGAGGATCTGAAATAAAAGAGATACACCAGATTCAATATCGAGCTCCTAGAAGGCAAGAAAAAGCTAGATCATGTGTTGTCAAGGATTGCAAAGGACCAGAATTTCTACAGCAGAAAAGAAAAGTCTAGTGCGGCGAAGAATTGCTTATGACAAAGACGACAACCAAGGTGCATAACGGCTGACAAGAAGTTCATCATATGAAGTCTTCAAGTGAGCAGCACTACATACAATCATTGTAAAGGTATCATTGTACTTAGTCATTGTAAATACATTATTGTACAAATTGTACTAGTGTCTATCTGCCAAGGGTTGAAGAGGCAGTGTTGGGAGGTCTAGGATCATTATTAGGTGGTTGTGTCAAAGTTGGGGTTATGGTCTAGTATATCTTCTTCTTCTACATCATTCTATATCATTGTAAAGTGGACCATTTTCCCTGGTACGTGAGTCCATTCAACTTTTATTCTTCTATAGGGTGGTAGGGTGGTGCTAGGGTGAGTTGTAGCTCATTGGGTGTTGGGGCATCCGTTCAGTGACTACTGAAGAATCTCGGGCGTTGGAGCGTCCATTTAGTGGGAGCTAGAGAAGAATGCTTTTCTAGATTCTAGGAAGTTGGAGCTTTATTTTCAATTGGAGTTGAAAAGAATTATTAGAAAAGCATTAGGTGGTTTTTTTCCCAGAGTGTGTTTCCACCTTAAAAAATGTGTGCATTTGTGTTCCTATTGTTTGCTGCTATCATTGTACAAACACTGATAATAATTGAAGATTAACTAATTCTCTAATTGAAAGAAACACTGATTCGCCCCCCCCCTCAGTATTTCCAACACCAGATTGGATAACCGAAGCAAGGGATGAATGGAAGAAGGACGAAAAAGTGTGGACACTCATTCAAAATTTGTAGCAAGATCCTAGCACATTTGATACATTTAGTTGGAAAAATGATTCCTTATGGTACAAAGATCGCATATATATTTGCAAGAATTCCCAACTAAAACAAAAGTTTCTTTTGGAATTGCACACTTCTCCTTTGGGAGGACATTCAGGATTTTTAAAAACTTACCATAGGGTGAAGAAATATTTTTTTGGGATTGCCTAAAATTTGATATTCAAAATTTTGTGGCAGAATGTTTGGTTTTCCAACAAAATAAAGTTGAAACAATTAAGACCCCGGGTCTTCTACAACCTTTATCCATTCCAAGTCAACGTTGGGAGGATATTTCAATGGATTTTATCACATGTTTACCTAAGTCCGAAGGAAAGAGTGTCATCATGGTGGTAGTTGATAGAATTACCACGTATGCACACTTTTGTGTGTTATCTCATCCATTTAAAGCAAATACAATTTCTAGTGCATTTATGGAAACAATTCAAAAGCTACATGGAAACCTGAAGATTATTGTAAGTGACAGAGATCCCATTTTTACAGGAAATTTTTGGACGAAATTATATTCTTTTTTGGGTATTCAACTAGCTCATAGCTCATCTTATCATCCTAAATCTGATGGTCAAACTGAGATAGTGAATAAATGTTTGGAAGGATATCTTCGTTGTTTTGTATCTCATAAACAAGCATAATGGGTCAAGTGGTTACCTCTTGCTGAATGGTGGTATAACACTTCCTTATATACTACAGCAAAAATGACCCCATTTATGGCACTTTATGGATATCATCCACCGTCCATCACATCTTATTTAAGGGAAAATTCTACGGTTCAAGCAGTGGAAGATCACATCGAGCATCAACAAGAAGTTCTCCAACTCTTAGAGGATAACCTAAATTTGGCACAAAATCGAATGAAACAACAGGCAGATCAACATCATAGTGAGACAAGTTTTGATGTAGGAGACTGGGTATTTTTACGGCTACAACCATACAAACAAATGCCCCTCAAGCAAGCTAAGAAGGATAATAAATTATCGCCAAAGTACTATGGTCCTTACATGGTGTTGCAAAAGATTGGTAATATGGAATACAAATTGGAGCTTCCTTATTCTTCGTGAGTGCATCCAATTTTCCATGTTTCATGCTTAAATAAGGTTATAGGGGAAAAAATTCTGGTTCAAACAATATTTCCATAACTTGATGAGGAAGGAAAAACCATATTGGAACCTGAAGCAGCCACAGAAACAAGAAATCGATAGCTACGGAATCAATCAATTTCAGAGTATCTCATCAAATGGAAGAACTTACCCACTGCAGATTCTACATGGGAGGATGAGAATTTTATACAAAAGCACCTAGAGCTACTCAAGCATTGAGGACAACACCTTTTTGAAGGAGAGGCGCATGTTAGGTCCCTATATTACTAGTATAGTCCCTTATTGTTGTTCGTGTAACCCCCTTATTGTTATTGTCGTACCCTTGTAACCCCCATATTGTTATTATTGTGCCCTTACATTATTATTGTTAGGTCGGCTAGGATTCCATTGTGGCCCCATGGAATGCTATATATAGAAAGGAGTTTTGGTCATTTGTATCATTCAACAATTGTTCATTCTTGAATTGTTTCTTCTATTTTTGGAGCCAGTTTCATAACATACAACACCCTCCAAAATTTTGCTACATTCAATTTTGGATCCTACCTACCATCATACTAAGTGTCACTTTTGGTCATCAAGTGTCGTTTCATGTTATTACACATGTTTAAAGTGTCCTTGTTCTTTCCTAACTGTCATCAGGTCATTAAGAACATCCAAAGTTTACATCACAATCATGGCACACTTCCTTGTCACAAAACAACACTTTTGGTTGCAATTACACATACATTGTCTGTCATACTTAGAGAGTGTTTGTAAAATAATGTTTTGATGTATACTTCTCAGTATTGGGTCCTACCTAAGTTTTACTGATGATTTGGTATGTGTTGCACTCAGTTTTACTCTTAACTCATTATGTTTTACCCTGTCTTACGTTCCATACTTTTTTTTAAACTTTTCAAGTAGCCCATTAGGCTTGGGAGAGTGCACTGTGCACCTTCAAGGTTTAGTCAAACCCTTCTTATTTGTTCAAACTGCGCCCTTTTCCCAAGCCTAGATCTCTGTCCCTGTCAAAGCGCACAACGTGCTCTCAAGAATTAATACCCTCTTATTCTTTCAAATTGCGCTAGAATTTCCCTCTCCCCCAGCTGAGAGCACAACACACCAAAAATGGTCAAGCAAGCCTTCCTTGAGGCTTAATAGTGCACCTTGTACCCTCCTTGTGGCTCAATCCTTTCCCATTGAGTGTACAATGCATCAAAAACCAACAATGAGATCCCTTGGCTCTTGTGACTCTGCCCTGCGCCCTCCATCAAGCCTCCTATTCTTAGTAAAGTGCATAGTTCATCCTTAGTGGCCAACACATGGCCCTGTGCCTCTTAATTCTATGCCTTGCACCCAAAATCTCCCTCTTCGCTTTCCAAGAGTACTGTTAATTTACAGTCATAAAGTTTGCATGAAACATTATAAAATATAATATTTCGAGATTATGGTTGCTTGATATGAGTGATTTTACTTGTAGGTGGTTTTAGAACAACATGGAAAGGATGCATTAGGAGATCTATGAAAGGAATCAACCCAAGGAAGCTTTCAGAAACTGAAGAATGCATGTTGCGAAAAATGAAAGAGCATTTGATTCAAATGATCAAATTGATCCATAAAGACTCCATAAAATATCAATACCCTTTGAAGGGTAGAAGGCAACAACAATGAGAAATTTATATCAACTATCAAATACATAGATAAAAAAAATTGTCACCTCTCAAGAAATTCCATGTCATAAGTCACCGTGGGTCCAAGCCATCAATGTTAGTGAATTGTCATGATATCTCCACATGATGATGTAATTTTGTAATCATTGTAAATGTAAGTATGTGGAAATCCAAGAGTCATGTATGGAAAAGAGAGTCACACAGAAACTCAAAATTCATTTAGAAGTTCAAAAGTTGTTTAGAAGCCCAAAGGTTACATTAGAATTTGGAAATTCATATGGGAAGTCCAAGAGTCATTGGGATATGAAAGGTCATGCCTCTAGTTATAAAAGGAGCCTCATTACTCAAAGAGAGTACCTTTATCCTTAGCTTCTCCCGCAAGGCATTAAAGAGACAAAGACAATTGTTTGGAGAGCAAGTAGTGGCTCTAACGCTCAACTATTAGAGCTAGTGGCATTCATTGTATCAATTTATCTTAGAATTTTTTCTTAATACTTGAAGCTAATTGAGCCAACAGATTTCATGCATATATCATGGATGTTCTAAGACTATTATGTTGATGTTTGTGATGTATGTTGGGAACTATTTTGGTGGCTTTGGTGCTTATCTGATTGAAAGTGTGTTGTGATTATTATAATTATCGTTGCATCTATGTGAACTATTTTTCTTGATGACTAATGATTCTTTCTCATCCATGTGAATGTGTCTTTATTGGAGTAGTACTATTACCTTTCTTTTAGAGACTCACTTTTTTTTCCTCGCAGTCAAATAACCTTGATACATTTGCAATTAGACATGCCACAAGACATTATTTCTTGCTAATTCAAAAGTACATGCACACTACTCTGTTATGCTAATTTCTCAAGCCAAGGAAAATATTTAAGTAAATGGAGGTCAGGCCATATTTCTAGATGGGATTCCTATATCAAATGGTGTGAGGTCTAATTTGGACTTGAATTCAGAGATCTCCCTTGTATGTTGAAGGGATCCAGCACCATCAACACATAGTTGAATGTTTAATTTTTAGTCCTTGTCAACAATGAATAAGATAACTAGTTTACACCCTATCATATCCATTGAAAATTTCTTTTCTTAAAATCCTCAACTTGTGTGGGGTAACTAATAAAATATACACTAGTGATAGGGTATCCACCTACTACACTTTACAAGAAATCTAAAATTCTCTGGCAAGGGGATCAATATTGATATCACAATTTAGAGTTATGCCAACTCCCAAATATCAATGACCTTATCAACATTGATTGACACTTCATGTTTTCTTCACCAAACCAACAATTTAGTAGAATTTCAATGACAATTATCTAGTTCCCCCAAACACATAGGAGGCTTTGTAATTTTTATGCTACAAGAGTTGACCACCTAATCCCTTATGAAAAATTAGAAATTATTAAATTTCTAGATTCATCTTTAGTGGCAGGATGATAAATTACCATTTTTATCATAGCTATTAACTATGAATTATTTATCTCCATAGAAGTCACCCAGTGGATTTTTATTTTTTGTAATATTTTAAGAAAAAATGATTCCTTAATTATTTTATAACATCATTATCTTAAGTTTCCACAAAAAGTGGGTAGTTTTCCGAATCAACTAATGTAGTTATGGGTACACATGTGATTTCCTAGGTTCATCCATGTACTTTGGTAAGGGATTAAGCCTATGGGGAAACACAAACTCCAATACTCTTAGATGAAGAGACTACACATGAAAAAAAAAGGAAAATTTTAAACATAAACACGTAGGATATGTCTAGCTACACATTTATTATAGAAATATTTCAATATCTTGGATTTGGACTAAGAGTATAGTTTCTATGGTCAATACTCTTTTTCATGTGTCTTCTTCTTCTTATTCTTCTTCTATCTTGATTAATGGAAATGATTCCTTATTTTTATTTCTTGTCAACCTAATACTTTAGGGTATATATTGGAGGTTTTCATACAAGGAAGCATTAGGGGTATCACTCTTTTGTGTGGAAAAATGGTGAGCAACTAATGCAACTATTTTATTGATGACTCTCTCATCTTAGTCTAGGATGATCATTCTATGGTTGACATAGCCAGAGATTCATGTTTAAATTTATTTTGTATTGACTCAAAACATGTTTCTTATTCTTTTATAGGAACCCTTGGGTTGGATTCCATCTGCTTAGAATTTTGGCCGACTTAGAGTGATTTTTCATTATCTTGGGAACCCATTTAAGATTCCCCCTATTCCCATGTGGGGCTAGTATATTTAGAAATTACATGGTAAAATTCAATATTTCAAACTCAAGGACCTTCATTAAATATTACATTTTTTTCAAAATTATACAAGCTTCAAACATTTACTAAGGTTCTTAGTATCAACCTAGAAAGGCTCAACCTAGAATGTTGGAAAAGATTTAAGGGATTTCTCATAGGATAAGTATGGTGATGATAAAGGATTCTATGTGGTGTCATGGGATGTGTGCATTCATCCCAAGGAAGAAAGTGGATTTGGTTTGATTGATATGGCTTCCTGTGGAAAAGTTTTAATACCTAAGTGGATTGTGAGATGCTTGGAGCATTCAACTCCTTAGAAGGTTTTATTTAGGTATACATTTTAGCAAGCACAATTCACTCTCGAGGGCCATAGTTCCTTTAGCATATGTGGTATTATTTTCTCTCCTCAATTGTTCAATTATATATATATATATATATATATTTAATTTAAAGAGAATTTGGAGCATATGGAATTTTGCAACCAAGTTTCTGAATTGATATTATCTAGTTGTATATGTGGTTGGAACTTAGATATTCATTCAATCTAGATTTACAACACTAAACATCAACTTGTTTTGAAATCCCTCATTATCAAGTTCTCAAATTAATCAAGAAAGGTAACTTCTCTTGGAAAGACTTATGAGATTCTAATGCTAGGTTATTGTTGGAATGAGGAGAATTAGCTCATCAAAATGATATTTTTACTTCAAAAAAGATATATATTTAAGAGATTCAATGGCTTGGCCCTTAAATGGAGTTTTTCAAGATAAACATTGATATGTAGGGCCCAATTTGGAGGGATTGGTGTTGGCTTTTGGTAAGCCAATCCAAAGTTATTGATTCAAATAACTTGTATTCCTTGCTTCATTAAAATATTTCAATGGAACCAAACTTGATTTCTAGGGGGGATTCTCAGATAGAATAGACACATAAGAATTCTTTGTGATGTATGGTATTATCAATTATCTTATAAAATTTTTGGTTTTTTCTAATTCCTTGCTTCATTAAATGATTCCAATGGCACCAAATTTGAATTCTAGGGTGGATTGTCCGACTTAGAGATTATATTAATACAAATTATTTGTAGTGTATGGTATTATCTCTTATCCTATAATTTTTTAGTTTTTTCTTGGTTATGTATGAAGGACCTCAAACAAAATTCCATTTATCAAAAGATAACTTTATGTATGGTTTGTGACATACTGAACCCCTAAGGTGGCTTTATGGAGGTGGGGTATCAAAACTTTTTTTCTTCCTACCACTATATAAATCATAATTTATAATTCTCCATCATCTCATGCTCATCAATAGCTTTCCAACAATATAAATTTTACATCAGTCTGATCTCTAGGGACAAAGTTATGGCCTTCAAAATATTTTTCCAATTCATATCCAGTTAATATCCATATAGTTAACAAGTGGAAGTCACGCCACATGCCACCACCATCCTTTACCACATCATTAGACACGTGGTAAATGCATATAAATCCTCTTCCTACGTGTTGACATCATGGAATTCCACCTCTAGAAGATGGTCACATTCAATTCCATGTCACATATGAATCTAGGTTTTTCATAAAGGAAAATTTTATAAAAGTTTCGAATTTAATGGATTCTAGATTTGGATTTTGTTTGTGAATACAAATCATTGACGAAGATGTAAACAAATATATTTTTTATTTCTTCCATACGAAATCTATCTATAGATGAAAATGGCTTAAACACATGATAATCCATCAACTAATGAATTTGAACTAGGTTTTCACCCCATCCAAAATTTTCGAAAAAGGGCACATTATCAAAAGTTTTTGATTTCCACTACTTGATTCAACAAGTCAACCTTGTGGATAGCTTGAATTTCACATCATCTTCCTAACTCACTTGCCAGATCATCTCCTATTTGACATCCCTGCCACATTGCCTTGCCACATCAACATGCCATGTAGCATGCTACATCCTTTAGAAACTTATTTTTCAAGCCATGTTAGCATGCCACATTATTGTAACATGTTAGTAGTCACGTTAAGAACCACATTGTCTTCTGTAATGACATACAGATCCAGGTTTTTAAAAAAGGGTAAGTTTTCAATATTTATATATTTTTGGACTTCCAAACTCCCATATTCAAGTTTTATCAGTTGACAAAAGTATCACTAGAGAAAGGGGAAGCTTCCAAAATATCACACTAACATACATCTGGGTTCAATTTAGTAGCTTAGTGAGCCTAGTCAACAGTCAACATCCAAATCTAGTTAAATCATTAAATGATTCTTTTTGATGAAAATTTATATTTTTGAACCTCTTCCTCTCTATCCCTCATCCAACTAATCTCGCGATATTATCCCTACCATCCCATGTGACTTAGAGATAGGTTAAATGGTTTCTAACATCTGGATCTAGAAAAAAATCCTTAAGTGTTACTTTGAGGAAAATCTACATTCTTTTGGATCTCCATTTCCATTAATTGAGCACCAAAAAATTGTGCCACTAGGAAAATTAAACATTTTATTTTTGACTTGAGGCCACACTTGTTGATGTAACTATCAACTAATATATGTCCATTCCCATCTCCTACAAATTCTATTAAATAGGCACTGATCATGGATATTTCCTAACAAATTTTCTTGTTTGACTTGGTCCATTCCAATTGATGGACCATCAACTAAAGAAAATCCACTTTCTATCAATTAAGCTTTCTTTCAACTACGCATTGGGCCACCGAGAGACAAAACTTAAATTTTTTAATTTTCCCTCGAATTGGTCCAGTATAATTGATATACCATTAGATAATGATACTATCCTTTCTATCAGTTGTCATTTTTGTTAACTGTGCATCGGCCAACCAGGAGAATAAATCCTAAAATTTGTTTCACTGGACTTGGTCTGGTCTGGTTTATAGACTTTCAGCGGATAAGACTCCCCTTTTTATCAATTATAAATTTTTTCAACATGGAATTTTTGCACCAGGAGATTAAAATTAGAATTAGGGGGGATATTCTTGGTCCAGTTAATGAATACACCAACCTACCAGGTGCTAGGCCATCGAGAGACTAAAACCTAATATCAAGTTAAGGAAGTTTTGGCTAGTCTAATTAATGATTCCATTGAACCACCATAGAGAAAATATTAGAATAAATGAATTTCTACTGGTATGGTCTCCTATGATTAAGCCCCTTCTACAACCAAGCCTAGGTCATGGGCCCTACTGACCCATGTGACCAAAGTTGGGTTGAAAAACATTAATCCCCAAATTTCTAAAAAACCATAGGATTTAACACAGGGGTTTTCTACATACTCTTAATGATTTATTATAACTCTAAATGGGTGTATAATTTCACCAAAATTCCTCAAAGAGACCTAAGCCCTCCTAAGCCAAAAATGGCACCTAATACTCAAGAAATCAAGCCATTATCCCAACAAGCTTCTTGGGAACAAAATAAGGCATAAGACATTTATTAATTAAACCAAACTAAGGTAAAATTATCCCTTAGCTATTCTAATAAATTAACATTCAATTCAACCCACATCCATAATAGTTGAGGATACCAACACTGTAGAAAGATTCTTGAGGAAATGATGTCTTCATAGGCCTTTTATCAATGGAATGTTCATTCCTACAATATAAGTGCCTAAATGTTGCAATATCATAACATCCCAAGCTTCTTATAGACTATCTAGCTGTTATGTGAAAGATTTCATAGCCAAGCCAAGTCAAGTGGCTAACTCAACCTCATTAAGGTTTACATTTAATGATAATCCTCCAAGTCTTCACATCCCTCCAGGGCATAAAATTTTGTTCCTCCACAAGTTGTTCCCATAGGGATTCCTAAAGATTTTCCTCCTTTAAAATTCATATATTAACATTCATTAGGAGCCCAGTATTCTCATGTTCACCCCATGAATTTAGTCCAATTATGTATTATTGAGATTACATAGGATAACCTTACCAACAAGCTTAACCTAAGTTTACAAAAAATATGTAATTTTCATGATGTATTTAATATTCAACACTATAACTTTAGGTAGCATATATTCAACATTAACCACAAGTAGTTTACAAAGCACACATAAAAAACACACACAAATAAGATACAACATATATGAATTATAAACATAATTTGGGAAACATAAACTAACATCAACTAGCTACATACCTCATACATTCCCAATATCCATAAACCATGATCATATAGGACTCTCAAGAGTGATTCATCCTCAAGTTAGGGGCATAAATCTAGAAGGGTAATGGCTCACCCAAAACCAATTGCATCATGTAGTCAATATTGTTCAAGTGTTGGGCCAAGTGCTAGAGTTAGTAGCCTTCCTAACCACAATCCTACATCCCCCACCTTGCACAACAAATATAGTGTATCCTTTCAATACCACTAGAAGCCATCATGTTGTGCTACTGTGCACCCTTTCACTACCTCTACAGTCCATCAAGTTTTTTCACTAAACCATATTGGGATTCAAGTGCAAAATGGTTGGGAATTCTTAAAGAATTGTAACTCTGGGAGTTCCAAATACCATTGGAAGTCTTCCAGGAACTCCTACGACATCATACTAATAAATTATACCCGCCACTTTTTTTTCTAGCTCCAATCTTACCCTAGGAAAGCAAGAAACTTTATTCATGGAATTTTATCAAAATTTTCCATGTCCAATTATGAGGTCATAGGGTTGGGTTAAATCAAGCTCTTACCTTTGAGTATATAGTCTAATATTGTAGTTCCAACCATATTTTTCATGACATGTACCTTTCATCCTTAGACCAAAGCTCCAATCATAAGTAGTTTGGTTCACCCCCAGAAAGTTCAAGTCACTCACAGAGAGTACAAGTCAAAAGAGATAGGGTTCAAATGATCGAGAGAAGGTGTTGAGAAATAAATATGCTTGTAGATTAGGGGTGTTTTCTCTTAACTTGATAATTACTTGTGAATGTTAGCTGACTTCTTATTAAATTTGTGTTCTCTTCATCAAGAAATTATAAAAAATGCACAAAACATGAAGATCACAAGGAGACAAAAGACACATAAATTAGGCTCCAAGCCAGGGTAAACCCCACAAGGAGGAAAACCAAAGAAATTCTCTTCTTATAGAATCAGATAAAAGTGAGATATCCAAGATCCAATTCCAAGTCCAAGACTGCCACAAATACCCCAAGTCAACCCTCCTCCAAGTCTTCTTCCAATAAGTCAAAGTAAACAAAGTCAATGTTGGTAAAAACTTTGAAATTATAGTCAAACTACATAAAATTTTGGTCCTGCAATGTAGGAAATTTTTTGGCCTTGTAACAGCTATTAAAAACCACAAAAAAAGTCGTATGCGTGGATAGATTAGGGTAGAAAACTCATATTTCTCTCTCCTTTTACTTTTTCTATTTTCTTCTTCTTTCTTGCACATAAATCAATGTGATGGATAAGTTAGTGAATGAGGTAAAACTACCTCATATTTACACATGTCCAAGAGGTAAAATAAATACCTCTTTAGGCCTACTTGTCCAGGGAGGGACAACTCGTTCTGTGGATGACATTTTGACTCTATTTACTCAAGATAAAATAATTTTCTTTTTCTTCCAAGAAGTCTAAATGGGAATTTGACTCAATTACATTTATTCGACTCATAATAATTGTTCTTTTTGACTCAATTGACCCTATAAGTATGAAGAACATGACTTGAATAAAAATAGAATAATAATAATGAATATAATAAACACAATAATAGTACATTTAAATTACGTTATGAATACCAACACTAGTTACATTTCCAACACTCCCTATTAACTAGGGAAGTATTCATAATGACACAAGATGATACTCTCAAGTTGAAATATTCTCATAAGAAGGGATACCAATTGATAAGCATTAACATAACTATAACTGCCACAAATAGAAAGGCCTTGAATAACAAGATCTATCTCTCCACTAGATCAGAGCACAATTCTGGGAGGCATAAATTTGGACACCGTTGCCTCTATAGGCACATACCCCATCCATATGTTCACTAGGTATGTCCTCACAAGACTATTCTTATCTTGGATACCCATCCTCAAAGAATATCGGTACTCGAGACTATTCTTATCTTGGATTCAAATCCTAAAATAAAATCGGTCCTACATGCTTATCTAATCCACCATTCTCCCTACCAGTGCCTTCAATAGGTTTATAATTGTTAGTACTAGCCATAGTGCATGACACATGGATAATACGATGTCCACTGTTACTCTCTCCAAACCGGGGAGGAGATCCTCACCCCCTCTCAAATAGGGAGAAATAACCACAAGCATAAATTTGTCTAAAAAATACTCATTAATGCATCGAATACTAGTTATTATATTGATATCTTGTTGTAGCTTCTCGGCTCTTGCTTGCATCATACTCTCAAATAATAAAGCACTTCGACCTTCCTAGTAATCTTCATATCGAATCCACATGTCATAAAATAGTTCATAAAATGCCTTATGGAGCCAAAATTCTTCATAATACCTCACATATTCTTCCTTTGTATCATATCAGCTTCCAATTATTATCAATATTATCTCTATCAAAAACAATACCTGTCAAAAAAATTGATCCAAGATATTTTTCTTATGGATGCATAAATTACATATGACAGAGCATGTTAACCAGGAAAATTAAAGAGCACATAAGTGAAGGGAAAAATAACATGAAATCATGAAAATATGACACAATGAATTGATTACGGAGTTCTTATAATTTGGAATACGTCTCCGGGCCTTGGTCAATAATGGGGAGGCCTTCATTCCTTAAGTGGCATTCATGAGAAGAAGAAAAAGAAAAAATTACATAATGGACCCTTATACCTCCAAGCTAGGAGATGGTAAAAAAATGGAGGCAATGATTGCTGAAACTAACATCACCACTGATTTCCTAACGAACAATCATGAAAAAATGACTATCCACACATCTAATTCTGAAAATTTGGCTTTCTTCACCTCTCAGAATCTTTTTATCCCCCCAATATTCCCTGGGGTAAGGTTCCAGCCTCCTTCCATGCTCAAGGTTCTACCACTGGTTCAAATTCCCACTCTGCTCCACTGCCACTCCCCTTGTGCATCTACAAATTGAGGCATTTAAATGTTTGTTGAGGCAGAGCCACCAAATTCGAGCCCTGTGGCTCAACAATAGCAAAGACGATTATGACGGGAGAGGTCAGGGTTCAAATCCCCGCCTCCCAAACTTGGTGTGTTGTTACATTAAACTTGGAATTAATATTTTTAAAATTAGTTGGCGTAGTTTTTTTTCCAAAGAAAACTCGTAATTTTATTAATGAAAAAAAAATTACATGTTGCATGAGATGGTAATTGTCAATCAAGACAACCTATGAAGTTCCAAGTAAACCTATAGTACATGGGGAGAAAAATTAAGTTTTTCTCCCTTTCTTCTTTTCGACCTTCCGCCAAGCACCTTGTGTTGGTGTGGTCGAGATAAGGGTGAGTTGTGTATCGTCAGTGACTGGTCCATTGTCCTTATCTGAATCTAAGGTGTCTGAGATGTTTTGTCTTTTGTTCCCTCCTGTGTCCGGTGCCCCAAGGTCCATTGCTGGCTGAACCATGGAGGTTATGTCGAAAGGGTCTTGCATCTCTTATTATTTTGTCTCTCGTTCAGTGGTTGTCTGATTGTTCTCATTTGGTTTGAGAACGTCCTCTTCTTCATTTGTCTCCTTATCTGGTTCATTTGAGGGAAATTTCCATCCTTTTGGAGTTTTCCCTGTCTTCTTATTTTTTCTATTATCTCTTTTTTCTTCCAGACATGTATTTTGCAGATGACCAATATTCCTACAAATACAAAATCCAAATGCAGTATTTTCGAAGTCAAGATGTTGTGTCCATTTATGATGTTTGTGTATTAGTTGTATGCTTTCTGGAAACCCTTTATTGAGGTCCACCTCTGCACAAATTTGTGAAAAAGTGAAGACACACTCCTCCAAGCATTCTGTATCAGTTTTGATATATATCCCAAGGATGTTTCCAATACATTCTAATACACTTTAATTCCAAAAGTGAAGAGGAAGGTTATAAAGCCGAACCTAGACCGGCATTCTGGTAACTTCCATGGTGTTTGTGTCGAAATATGGGAACCAAGGATTGATGAAGATCCCAGTGGATCCCTAGAACCACGGTCCCTCCCTAAGGCTGATGTCTCTAGCTTTTGAGGTTGTGAACTTGACGATGAAAAACCCCTTAGAATAGAGGTGGATTTCACAGTCCATAGTCCATTTGGTGAATATCCAATGGAAGAGCTCCATTGGTTTGTGCGAGAAACTGTTAAATCTACATATTATAGCTTGAGATTCAAAAGAAGTTTGGTATTAATTTGTCTATGGAAGTTCTATGTTCAATTCTGGAATGAAATTCAATTGCTCCACAATATATGGTTTGGGTGCATATTCAACTGGTTCAGTTGGAGTAGCCGCTTTGTTTTTCCCCTGTAAAATGTTCCTGTAGGAGGGACCTTTTGGGATTTCTGGTTTTGGAGTGATGGTGCCCCTTGTTGTTCCTCAAGATCTGTGTATTTAGGCAATTCCACCCCTCAGTCTCAGATTGAGAATGATGGTGGAACCAAAACGAATGGAGTAGTCTCTTAATGAACCAAAGTCTTGTATGGATCTGCCACCATGTATCATAGATTGCAGATGGATAGGGTAGCCAGATACATGACTAATAATTTGTTTCAGATCAGCCACCCCATAATTTTCTTGAGCCCATAATAAAATACTATTCCCCACAGGGGGCTTAATAAAGATCTGATAGTGAACAGAGCATACCTTATTATCGATGATAACTGTGTTTTCCATGGGGAGAGGCATTGAGCGCTAAGGCCAGGTCTGCAAATATTTAGGTGTCAATGTGCCACCGTATGAAGATGTAGGAGATAGTGCGTAGCCATCAATCAGTATGCGCTGAATAGTGTAGTCGCCTAGTATATACCGAACACTCCAAGTCCTCAGCGGGAAGCTGTGTGTCCAACCCAACCTAGAGGCCACCGACTCCTGTATTGGGAAGAGCTGCAGGAAGTTGTGGGATACCAGTACCAAACCACAACTCACAGAAAGAGGAGCACCCTTGTAGGATGGGAACCAATAAATAAATGCATGTCTGGAGCGTTCAGTCGAAACTTGCCATGGAGTGAGGCCGAAAAATGCGCATGGAAGGCGGAGAAATGCCACGGTGGGTTCCATGGGGCTGCAGCTCCAGTCCTGCAAAAATATACCATCAACATTCATTGGTGCAATTAAACCCAAAGGTTCCACCATATGAAATGGTAACATGTATTGATGGCGAATTCTACATGTATTTTTTAGGCGCGATTACAAATAGTTCCATATATTTATTATGGTTAGTGCGGCTCCACGCGGTTTACAAACTATTGACACCACCGAGGGTTGGTGGGTCCAATGGGGGTGGCCCGCCCCCCATTATTTTCTATATATATATACTTTAACCAATACATATTTTTGAATTTTTCTGAATTTAAGAGTTATTAGGAAAACTAACCATCCCACAAATTCACCCGCTCTTAGGAGCTAGGTTTTCACGGCCAGTGTTGATAAAATTGTAGAATCCTTAAACCTGGCCCACTACCCACTTTGACCTCAAATTTGACCAGCTCTAACTTCTTCATACGACCTTGTATTTGAGTGTCATGCACACTGTTGGAATCAGGATGATGAACATTTTGATCTAGTCCTAGTCTTGTTGTCATTTGACCACTTTTATTTTGAGCCATTTCTAATGAAACTTGTAATTTGAGACCCACTTGTACTTTGAGATCCTCCTGGATCATTCCTCCCCACTGAGGAGCTTTTGGTCCTCCAAAAGCATAACCACATCTTGCACACTGCTTGTGTCCTTTCCAAACCACACTTTCAATCATCTGCATTGTATGAAAATATGGTACATTCTTTGTAATTAAAACCACACATGACTCAAACACCCCATACTTGCCAAGAATTTATAACACACACTCTCTGGTCAAGTTTTATGTCAAAATTGAAATCGATACCCCAACTATCAATATAAGGCCAAAATATCATTGTTGCTTAACAAGCGATGGAAAAACATCATCAATTTTACAATTTAAAATCGCAACACATGATTTACAATTGTGGCCATGAAAAAATAATACATCTAGAAAAAACATATTTTACTGAATAAATCATACCACCATGAATGTAGTGGATTCCTTCATTGAATATTTCCACTTGATGGCTTCTTTATCGATGCTTTCTAGGCATGGAACATCTGACGCATGGCTCTCTACTGTCCAACCTCACTACTGTGACTACAATGATTCTTTCTCCTCCAAACTTTCTGGCTTGTCTTGGAGAATTTTCCCCTAGTGTGCCTTTGATATGTGTTCATGGGACCCTCACTATCATTGGAATGCGATTAAGTTCTCTCATCATCTGTCGTTGGTTGAACACTAGCTATTTTAGTGCATTCCCCAAATTCCTTCCTGACATACCCAAGTCCTGCATAACGGGGAAATTCCTCTACTTTGATGGGGTTCATGAGGCCTTGGCCATTAATGCTGAGGCCCTTTCCTTTATACCCCATTTTCTGCAACATTTTTTTTCCAAAACCTGTAGTATGTTTCTAAAAAATAGCGAAATCATCATCATGAAAAGTACGCAAAGTTGAAGAATCAATTTTTACCTCAGGCTGGTTGTGCCCCAACTTCTCCAAGGCCTCCTCCTTGTAGCTGATGTTGCAACCTTTGTTTCTCCTTCTCTACTTCTTATAGGAGTCTCCTTAGTTCATCATTCTATGCCTAAATGTTGTGGTTTATTTCTTCAAGTTCCTAGAGCCATGCCGGGTTTGGTGCTATTTTATTTTTTGTTGCAACATTTGCTAAAATTTTGTTTTCATCTCCTGAATCAGAACCCAAGTCGATAGGTCCATCTGTTGCGATCCCAAAAGCTGAAATATTTGTTTCATTACCTGAATCTGACCCCAGGTCAATTGTTCCATTTCTTGCAAATCCCGCAGCTGCGACCCTTTAATCCTCCTTTGATTCAGACTCTTGGTCTTGCTTAACGATCTCAAATGTATTCCGCTTCTCTTTTTCATCATTCTTCTTAGGCCTCAATGCCGAGTGTAGTTTCCAAAAATTCTCCTCATCATGTCCTTTTTTTTCACAATGATTACAAGAGGGATTTGCTCCTCTTCTCTTAGATGTTGCTACCCTCTTAGGGTGGTCAACTCGTTCATGCTTCCCCCTGCTTTCAAGATGCATGGCCTTCACGCTGGCCACATCAATAGTGGTAGGCTCAAAAAATAATAATGAATGTCTTATGTAACTATTTAAAGAACTAATATACTTGGTTACAAACTCGGGTGAGTCTAATGGAATGCCCAAATTCAATGCTTGTTTTCTAAATTCTTCAGTGAAGCTTTGCAAATTTTGACTTTTGCCTTGCCTTAAATATCACCATTCCATTAATTCCTTTTGTTTATAGCTCAAACAATAAAATTGATCTTTCAATGCAGAAACAATGTTGGACCAAGAATAAAAAAGGTTACCCAATTTTTTTTTTCCTTTTTGCAACTTGCTCTCACACCAAACGAGAGAGGTGCCACTCAGCTGAAGCAATGCCAACTGGATCTTCAACTCATCTTCCTCAATCTGTTGAATTCGACAGTAGAACTCAATTTTTCTAATCCATTTGTTAAGTTTTTCTGCATCACACTCTCCATTATACATAGGAAAATCAAATTTTACCTCTAACTTAAAGAATGGCTTCTTAGATGTATTTCTCTGATTTCTATGAGAATGATGAAAATAAGAGGAAGAAATTTTGTTGGTGGAAGGAGAGGGAGGAGGCTCTTTTCCTCCACCTCCACGGTTTACTGATGCATGATCATTTGGCTTGTTCTCCTATGGTTTCACTGTCTTCTCAAGCCTTGTAAAAAACTTGTTGACTTTATATTACATGGTGTAGAAATCCTTGCGGTAGTTTCACTCTTCTTCGGGCCAACAAGCTTCATCATCTGCCATGTTCTTTCTTCATGGTGCACGCCCCACTTGGGGATCAAAGGACTTAAGCTTTCCTTCGACTCTTTGGAGCTGGTTCCTGGTTAGCATATACTTATGAAATTCACATTAAAAAAGACCTTCTTTGATACCACTTGATCCAAGATATTTTTCTTATGGATGCATAAATAATTACATATGACAAAGCATGTTAACCAGGAAAATTAAGAAGCACATAAAAGAAGGGAAATAGAACATGAAAGCATGAAAAGACGACGCAAGGAATTGATTACAAAGTTCATCCAATTTGGACTATGTCTCCGAGACTTTCTCAACAGTGGGGAGACATTCATTTATTGAGTGGAACTAAAGAGATGAAGAAAATAAAAAATTACATAATGGACCCTTATACCTCCAAGCTAGGAGATGATAAAAAAATGGAGGCATCGGCTACTGAAACTAATATCACCACTAAGTTCCTGACGAAAAATCATGCAAAAGGACTATCCACATGTCAAATTCTGACAATCTAGCTTTCTTCACCTCTCAAAATATTTTGATGCCCCCAAGATTCCATGGGGCAAGGTTTCGACCTCCTGCCAAGCTCAGTGTTATGCTGCTGGTTCAAAATGCTAACTCTGATTCACTGCTTCTCCCCATGTGCACCTGCGAACTAAGGCATTTAGATGTCGTATTGAGGCGGAGCCACTAAAGTCGAGCCCCATGGCTCAGCGGTGGCATACGCGATTCCAACGAGCGAGGTCGGGGTTCGAATCCTCGCCTCCCTAACTTGGTGTGTTTTTACATCAAACTTGGCATCGATATTTTTAAAATTTGTTGGTGCGTTTAACACTGAAGGTTCCACCATATGAAATGGTTACATGTATCGGCGACAGTTTTTACATGAATGTTTTTGGCGTGGTTATAGCTGGCTCTATATATATATATATATATGATGGTTAGCATGAATCCACACAATTTTCAAACCATTGACACAACCGAGGATTGTCAAGTCCGCCAGAGGTGGCCTGCCCCCCATCCTTTTATTTAAATCCAATATGATTGTTCCATAACCATAGCACGGGCTTGGCGAGGGTGGAAACCCACCACCAAGTTGTTATATATTTTTTGTTTTTACTTTAACCAATTCATATATTTTAATTTATCCATATTAAGAGTTACTAGGAAAATTGACCATCCCACAAATTCATCCACTCTTGGGAGCTAGGTTTTCAAGCTCGATGTTGGTCAAATTGTAGAATTCTTAAACCTGGCCCACTACCCACTTTGACCACAACTTTGAAGAACTCTAAATTCTTCATACGACCTCGGATTGGAGTGTCATTCAAACCGTTGGAATCTAGATGATGAACACTTTAATATGTTCTTGGTATTGCTATCATATGACCACTTTGATTTTTGAGCCATTTCTAATGTCACTTGTACTTTGAGATCCTCCTGGATCATGAATCAATGTAGAACTAATTATAACTCCCTCTTTTTGGTTGAGGTGGGTGAACTTCCTTTTGATCAATATTGAAATAATCATATCGTCAAGTGATCAACAAACTATCTCATGACTTCTTGTATCAATTAATTGCCTTTTTCCTCTATAGTGTACATACTTCTGCAATGTGTTCTTTCCGGAAGCCAGATCATATACCAAACATTATTGATGCCATTCCCATTATCATAACTACCAATAGTAATTGAAATATATCCTTGAGTCAATTTGTAGGATTATTTATGTCAATTCTTGTTGTTGATTCTATCCGAGGTCTTCCTTCACATTACTTATCTTCACATTGAATAACAAACAATAGTAGTGTCAACATAAGTTCTAGCAATAATATGTTCTGTTTCCATATGTCAAATAACCATCTAGAAGAGTCTTGAATTTCCTTTTCAAATATTTGATCAAGACATATTATGCTTTTACTATTAACTTTTTGCTCAAGTATATTTATGATCTAAATGCATCATGTTCTTCCTTCCAATCCCTTTGAGGTTACAAGTCCTCTTTTGAGATAGCTAATTGAAAAAATTCTCCATGGGAAGTGTACTTCTTCCTTCCAAGCTACCAATTATAATTAATTTCTTTGAACAAAACTTACTTCTTGAAACTTCTTTGAAGGTGATGTTCATGAAATATAGGATGATGAGATTTGTCCTTAGCGATAAGAGTAACCGTTATTTATGCTACTTCTAGACTATTCTTTAATAGAATTCTGCTATGTTCCTTTTAATCTTCAAATACTAAAATTTGGTAGTATCACTAGACTTGGTGAAAAATATCATGTTAGAGAGACTTCTATGATGCTACATAATGACCTTGACTTTGCTATTATTCTGTTTCTATTGTGTCTCTTGTAGTTCTTTCTTGCTAGATGACTACTTCTAAATATTCATGATGAAACTAATTTCTTCGGTTACTGTAGAATACATGTGATTATGGAATAATTTGTAGACAAATTTTGATGAACCAAACTCTCCTATTCAGTCTAGCTGGATGATGTGATGATTATTTTCAAGTCTTTGTGAAGATATGCATCTAAGTGTCTCTTCTAGAACTCCATTTAGAATCTATTTCTTCAAATGCTATATGCTTCTTTAAAAGTCAATTTCCATGACAATATACTCTTCAAATCCCAAGAATATTCTACGCAAATGTAACTGTAATTATTTCTCTAACTGCCACAAAAATGAAAACAAACTGTTTGCAAATCTGGTATTTGTCAATTTATTCAATAGTAGAGGTCCTTGTTGTCTTCAACCTTTAGTTCCTTCTTAGATTCTTCATCTTTTGTAATGTGAGCTTCTCTTATTTCTTTCCTCTTATTGTTATTTTTTTTCTTAGGATCTTTGGGACAATTTCCTTTATATTGTCCAAATTCATTGCAACCAAAGCATTACACTTAAGGCATTTATCAGTTTCCACGTGGTTGATTTTTGTTCTTGTTATTTTATCTATGATGAGGTTCAAATATTCAAAATATTCCAAAATTCTTCCTTGATCTAGCAGCAAAATCTTGAGAATATTCATTATTGGGTTTTGTGTCATCCTTGGCTTTTAATAATGCTTCTTCTAGAACACTTTGTTCTGAAAGTTCTTCAAATGTTTCTGTTTATTTTCTTGCGTATATGCTACTTGAAAAACCACACCAATCCAGAGGTAGGGAATTGCGTACGAAATTGATTAATTTATAATCAACCATGCCTTCTCCAAGCCCTTGAATTTGATCCTTAAATTTTGATATTTTCATAAGGTACGAGGCCACATCTTCATCTTTTGATATCCTTGTTCTATAAAGTTGATTCCTTATGAGATTTTTTGACTGGTAGTGTTGAAAAAATATAGTCTGACCGATTTTTCATAGACTTCATTGGATTTGGAAAGATCCAAAACAAAATGGATGAGGTGATCCTTGATAGACTCAAAGAAAATTCTTTGAGCCCTAATTTAACCCTTATTTTACTTGGCCACTTCTTGAACCTTGTCCTTGTCAGGTTTTGGAAATTTTCCCAGAACGAAATCCATGACCTAATTTTTGATGAGAACCAAATCAATTCTCTTTTTTCAAGCCTTGAAATTAGAGACTCCATCAAGTTTGTTTCCTTCCTTACACATAGATTCCATTTGACTAGGAGGATGATACCTAGAGTATAGTAAAATACCTACAAGTTAAAGGAGTGTATATTTCTCCAAGAATGTTGATGATGCTTCCAAGAGTATTTAAAAATGTTCTTGAGTGAGGGATGCTATAGTGATGTCTTCAAGGATGGCTGCTATAAGAATGCCTTCAAGATGCTATGATGACTTCTTCAATGATGGGTGATGAACAAGAGCTTGAAAAAATTTCCAAAAGCCTTCAATAATGTCAAAAGAGAGAGATTGATGCTTCAGTGATCTTCTTCAAAAGTGAGTGATGACTGCTACAAAGATGATGGTATTTGGATTTTATTATTTTTTCCCTTGATAACTGCTAAAATAAGTGTACTCAAATTTAGCTACTACAAGTGTGAGATAATTGTTATAGAAGCATCTTCAAATATGCCAATCAAAAGTGATCTTCAAGCTACCCTTCCTTCACCTTAGCTCTGAGACCATGTTGATAAATCAAGATGCTCGTAGATTATGGTTGTTTTATATTAACTTGATAATTACTTATGAATGATAGTTAGCTTCTTATTAAATTTATGTTCTCTTCATCAAGAAATCATAAAAAATGTATAAAACATGAAGATCACAAAGATACAAAAGACACAAAAATTAGGTTCCAAGCTAGGAAAAAAACCCCACAAGGGGGAAAACCCAAGAAATACTCTTCTTATAGAATCAAATCAAAGTGAGATATCCAAGACCCAATAAAAAGACCAATACTTCCACAAAGACCCCAAGTGAATTCTCCTCTAAGTATTCTTCCAACAAGTCAAAGTTAACAAAGTCAATGCTAGTCAAACCTTTGAAATTATGGTCAAACTACAAAAATTTTTGGTCTTGCAATGAAGGCTGGATTATGGCCCTATAAAAAATTTGAAAACGATAGAAAAACTTGCACATGTGGATATAGTAGGGCAAAAAACTAAGATTTCTCTCTCCTTTGACTTTTCTCTCTCTCTCTCTCCTTTGATTTTCACTAATTTTCTTCTTCTTTCTTGCACAAAAGCGATGTGATGGATAAGTGAGTGAATGAGGTTGAACTATCTTGTATTTATACATGTCCAGGAGGTCAAATAAGTGCCTCTTTACGAAAACTTGTCCAGGGAGGGCCAACTTGGTCTGTGGATGACATTCTTCCTCTTTTGACTCAAGATAAAATAATTTTCTTTTCTTCCAAGAAGTCCAAATGGGACTTTGATTTAATTAGATTTATTTTACTAATATTTGTTTTTTTTACTCAATTTAACTTAAAAGCATGAAGAACATGCTTTGAATAAAAATAAAATAATAATAATTAATATAATAAATTCATCAATAGTACATTTGCATTAGATTATGAAGACTGATACTAGTTACATTTCCAACACAAGGGAAGGACAACTTTTTGTATCCATGTATAAAACGATCCAAGTGTTAATTGGTAAAATAACCCCCCCCCCCCCCCCCCACCTTGGAGTTTTTCTGCCCTCTTCTATCTTCCTAATCTATATTTTATATGCTTAATCAACTTTTAGGATGTGATGGTGTGAACATAGTCTTTGGTTCCATCCCCCATTAGAGAAATTTTGAAGACTAAAATGGGCCTAAAAAAAAAAATGTACAACACAAATCAAGTTTATAAGAACCAATGAGATTCAATATGATGGTGTCAACCATGGGGCACGATTCACCATTTTTGGAGTAAAAAGGTAGAAATATAAAAATTAAAATTAAAAAAACTACTTATTTCAACTTATCTCCCAATGATTTTACTCAAATTTCGAGCAGGAGTACTCGTTGGATGCGGAATTTAATTTTTCATGTAGTATGGTACATAAAAAGTACGCAACATGGGTAGTCATTAGATTTAAAATTAAATTATGAATCCAACTATTGCTCCCACTCGAAATTTGAGTAAAATCATAGGGAGAGAAGTTGAAAATACGAGGTGAAAAAGTACTTTTTTCTTAATTTTTTTTCCCTCCAAAACTTGATGAGGTAATCTAATATTATTTTATTATTTCCACTATTATTTTATAATATTTCTTAGGAGGCCCATTTTAGACCTCAAAATTTCTCTAATGCAACCCCCCAATCAAATATTTTACCTTTCCTCTTGTGGATTTCTATTCCCAATTTCTCGTGTTTGACTCGGTATACAACAAAAATATTTATTTGTTATTTGTGGAATTATACAAAACATATCCTTAAGCTCATGGGCCTTAACTATCCTAGTATTCTTGCCTCAAAATACAGAACACAGGCACAAAGGCCTAATGAAACCTTGCTCACTAACCTAGTAGAAAGATGTACAATATAATATAATGGTATTCGAGGGTGTTGTGTTCCCCTCCCCCTTATTTAGGAATTGTCCTCGATGTAGGTTTACCTCCCACATGTTTTCCTCCAACTCCCATGTATCATATTCAAGGTTTTTATGGCTCCATTGAACCTTTACCAACCCTATGGTGTTGTTTTGCAATTCCTTGAATTTCTTGTCTAGAATGCTTATTGGGTCTACCAAAAAATCCCCTTCGAGATCCACATGAAGCATGTTCTAATAAATGATGTGGTTAGCATTAAGAACATACTTTTTAAGTAAGGAAACAAAAAACACATTGTGAATATGCATGGATTCGGGTAATGCAAGCCAATATGCAACTGGGTCAATCCTTTCCAACATTTCAAATGGATCACAAAAATGAGTTGCTGGGTTTGAACAACTTCCTAGTTTAAAAAAATTATTTTTATCTTTCACCTTCAAGAATTCATGTTCCCCTCCTTTGAATTCCCTATTTATCCAACCCTTTTTGGAATAAATCTTTCTCTTTTCCTTCGTAACTTTCATGTTTTATTTAATTTTTAGTAATTTTTCCTCCATTTTCTTGAGAAATTCTAGCCCAAAAATTACTTTCTATATTGGGTTATCCTAACTCATAAGCTTATTTCCTTTTCAACCACCTATCCTAAAATTAGCTCATCTTTAAGGATGCTTGGTATCCATTGTTATATGCAAATTCTATCAGATGCAATTACACCTCCGAATTCGAGGACTTATCTATCACATAGATTAAGAGAATATCTTCAATCACTTGGTTAACTCTTTTATTTTTTCCATCTAATTCTAGGTGGTTTGATGTATTAAATTTCAATGATTATTCCAATACCTTTGGGAAATCCATTCCAAAATTTGGAGGTGAATTTGGGATCCCTAACAAAAGTGATGGCTTTAGGTACCCCATGAAGTCTAGCTATTTTCCTCATAAATATATTTATAATGTTGGTTTCCATGTGGGTTGAATTCAAAAATATATTTAGTGAGTTTTTTCATGACAACCATAATGGAATTATGTTGCTTACTTGTTTAGGGAAATTTGGCAATGAATTTTGTAGATACCATTTCCCACCATTCAGTGATGGGTATATGCTTAAGTAGTCCTATGGGATGGCTATATTTAACTTTTAATTTTTAGCACTCCATACATATAATTACTTAATCAATCACTTCCTTTTTCACCTGGACAATGATGTTTCATTTTGCAAGCCGACATAGTCTTTTGGTATCCTGGATGCCAAGAATAGGGTGGATTCTGCATCTCATGTAATATTAACTTCTTCAACTCTAGTAAGTTTGGTATGTAAATATGGATTTATATAGAAGAATCTCATCCTTACTTAGCTTGTAATCCTTGTACTTAGGTTGCAAATTTTGTTATTGTAAACCATCTTTAATTTTCATGTATTTCTCAATCTTGATTTTAGCCTCTAGAATTCTAATATCCAAATAATTAGTATATACATTGATGTCTAAAAAATGCATCTCATGGATTATTTTGATAAGCACATCTACCACCCTGTTCTCCTTCCCTTTCATATACTTTATCTTGAAATCATGTTCAATAAGGAATTTTAGACACCTAATTTTCCTTGCATTCAAAATTGGTTGTTTGAACAAATGCCTTAGTACAATGTGATCTGTACAATGTCTCTACATTTAGAGAGCTTAAACTATGTCTTTGAACTCCAAATCATGGGTGGAATCATTCCTCTCATAATCCTTTACCTTTTTGGACTCAAAGTATATCGATGGACCCTTCTACATGAGGAATCCTCCTAGTCATTCCTTGCATGCATTAGTGCACAAAATGAATTGTTCATGTTTATAAATTATTAGTAGAATTGATACACCTATTACAAGTAGCTTTAGGTGTTGAAAATCCCTTTTAAAATCTTGGTTCCATTCAAATTTAATACCATTTTTCTATAAGGAGGTGATTGGGTATGTTATTTTTGAGAATCCTTCCATGAAATTTCTGTAGTAGCTTGCTAACCCCATAAAATATCTGACCTCGAACACATTTATGAGTGCTTACCATTCACTTATAACCTTAATATTTCTAAGTCTACAACTATTCCCTTATCTCAAATGACATAGCCTAGGTAATGTATATTTTATTGATAGAAATAACATTTGAATTGTTCATGTTGATCAATTATTTGTTGAATTGGTGCACCTATTACAAGTAGCTTTAGGTGTTGAAAATATTTCTTACAATCTTGGTTCCATTCAAATTTAGTACCCTTTTTGTATAAGGAGGTGATTGGGTATGTTATCTTTGATAATCCTTCCATGAAATTTCTTTAGTATCTTGCTAACCCCATAAAATATCTGACCTCAACCACATTTCTGAGTGCTTACCATTCACTTATAGCCTTAATATTTCTAACTATACAACTATTCCCTTGTCTCAAATGATATAACCTAGGTAATGCATATTTTATTGATAAAAAGAACACTTTCTCAATTCAACATAGAGCTTATGATTTCTAAGTATCTATAGAACCATCTAGAAATTTTTTTCATGTTCCTATTATGATCTAGAAAATATGAGAATGTCATCTAAAAATATAATGGAAAATTGGTCCAAGAATTCTCGAAAGATCACATTCATCAAGCACATGAAAAAAATAATTGCATTGGATAATCCAAAGGACACCACCACAAATCCATGGTTGCCATATTTGGTTTAGAATATTGCCTTAATTTTGTCTTCTTCTTTAATTCTAACTTGATTGTATCAAGATATTAGATAAAACTTGGAGAATACCTTGGATTGTCTTAGTTAATCAAATACGTCATCCATCCATTGTAAGTGTACTTATTCTTTATCACCATTTTGTTTAAGCATATAAAATCAATACATAATTATAGTGTGCCATATTTTTAACAAACAACACTAGGACACCCCAAGGAAACCTAATGGGGTGTATGTATCATTTCTTTAAAAATTATTTGAGTTGCATTTGTAACTGTTTAAGTTTGGTTGTACTCATCCTATAGGGTATTTTGGAGAGTAGGGCGATCCATGCACTAGATCAATTGCAAATTTAGTATCCATATTAGGTGGAAATCTTGTTATATCACTAAAAAACTTCATATTCCTTTAGCAACAAATGATCCCCAAGATCAGGTACTTTATCATCAACTTCTTCCTCAAGGTTTTGTTGATGCCTAAAAATGTCCCTATCAACAATAGGAGAAATCACTTGATAAAGGTCCTAAAATTGAAATATACTCATTTGGGATGGCAGTCCTCACTATTGTGTTGGCCTGGTTGCTACTAAGAAGATTACTTCTTGATTGGAGACTTTGTGAAAAAAATTGTAAATTATAAATCTAATTCTAACCTAATTTAAAAAAATAAAAAAATTTAATCTATTCTATTTGTCTCTTATTGGGAGTGTAATTTAATGGAGTGTCAATCATAGAGAATTGAATATCTAAAAAGAGAAGAAATTCATTTATTTCAAACAATATTTAAATGCAACAGTAGTGAATAAACAATCTAAATAAATAGTTAGATGGAAACATTTACTTTACAAAAGCATTCACATAGTAATAATTATCCACCAATTGAATTTGAAGCAATATAATATGACAACTAATAACAATCCAAAAAATTATTTCAACTTATATACATCAAGAATAAGTTGAAACAATGAATAATTGTCATTTTTCTCAAATATACCAAAAATATAATTTCATGAATAATAATACCATACACAACCCTACAACAATAAAATATTAAAATCGTCAATGGGCTCTTAATTTTTGAGAAATGAAGTCTAGAAAATAGTGCACAAGGTTTGTTTTCCAAAAAATGTGAACCCCTCTTTTAGGAGTGATTTGCATAAATACATTCTAGAAAATGAATATATCAAGGTTTCTCTCTTACTTATGCTGAAGAAATAAATTACAACATAAATGTTATTCTAATTAAAGGAAAATAGTTAAATAACCTTAGATATATCCTCCTATTCTATTGATTTTTCCTTGTCCATATCCTCTACGTACAATATCTATTGAGAAAATGTACTCATTATTTGAGAGATTAAAATTGTGAAGGTGAAATATCTAAATTTATCTCACAATCATAAATTTTATCCTCCATATTAACCAACTCTCCTCGTAACCTAGAGAAAACATTCTTGACAACTTCTATGTAGGTTTTAAGAGACACTTAAAATTGACTAATGAATTGTATCGTAAATTGGTCAAGTTATTTGATTGTATTTTTTGTGTCTTTCATTTGATTGTTCACATAAAAAATACATGAATCCCCTATTAGCTAAGGTATGCCAATGATAAAATGAATCTTTAAGTTGTTTTCCATAAATTCATAGGTCAAAATGTTTTACTTTTTTGAACCAGTTCTCAGAAAATAATTTTGGTCACTGAAGAGGTCTAAATCATGTATGTTGCTCCTTCATTTCATTCATCGCCACAATTTTCAAGGTCATCACCATCATTATTTTAAAGGTCACCATCGACATCATCATCACTGAAGAGGTCTATGGTTAAGTCACTCCATCTCATATAGGTCACTGTCTAGGTTCATCTCTGCCTTTGAAAAAATATTCAAATTTTCATATAAAATAAGGAGAAAAACCTAATGAAGGAGCAAGCATGTTTATGAATATGAAATAAAATCCACCTCTCATGTTTCATATGGCTCAAGTTCCAAAAAAAGTTCAACACATCTCATTTTTGTCTCACTATCTCATGAAAAAGAAGATATCTATCTCACTGTTTTATTAAAGGACCAAAAAATCCATCATTGACTGTCAGAGATTCAAAGGAGGTCAATATGACCTATTGTTCCAATCAAATGCAAAAGGAGTCATTCTCAGTTTTTAAAGACACCTCATCTTTTTTTAATAGTGTCATTTTCAAGGTGTGAAAGTTAAATGTTTTTAAAAGCAGTCTTGCTGTCTCATGAAAGGGAGAAGTTTTGTCTCATAAAAATTCAAACTATGTCTTCATGTCTCATTTAAAATGTCATAAAATCACCTCAAGTGTCAAATAATGCAAAGGAGGTAAATATGCCTTCTTATCTCATTTGAAGGGGCAACAAGTCATTGTCAAGTGTACAAAGGGTCAAAAAAGAAATTTGCAAGTGTCAAAAGGTAAGGGGAATTTCAAAGTTTCTAAAGGGAAAAGAAACCCTCATCTAATTCATTATTATCATTTTCATGAATGAGATCAACTCTCCTCTTCATTTTCCTCCATACTCTCTAAACTCCAAAGCATAACCCTCAAATCTCATTAAAACCCGCTTGCAAACCTTCAAAATCCATTTGTGTTACGCTTCTTGGCTTTGCATTTTACTCCTCGATTGCTTTGTTATGCTTCTGTGGACTCTTCGCAATAAGTGTTACCTTTTTGGAGCGTTGCGCAAGCGCTACACACTCAGTTGTTACGCTCCTGTGAGCTATTTTTACGCTCCTGTAGAGCATTATTTCCTGCGTTTTTTGAACTTGGGAACCCTCCAACACTTAAATCTCATGCTCCCATTCTTTGGTGTGGCCTCCATACAAGGTAAGCCATCATCTTTGTTGGTGTTTGGGCCAGATGTTGAATATTTAAAATATTTCCATGTCATTTAATGTTTTTGTCTCCATACTTTTCACTGTCTACATATAAAGGTTTATTATGAAAAACCCTAACCTACCATATTTGACCTAAAACCCTACCCAATCACATAAAACCTAAACCATACATTCCCTATACTTCATAACCACACTCCTATCACTTACACAACCATTCCTAACATCCCTATTACAATCAAACTCTCATTCTAGTTTTTCAACACAGTGAAAACAATCAAAATAGTGGTTGAATATGTTTTGAGGTTTTTACCACCCTAAATTTATCCATTTCCCTTCATTCCAATTTCATTATGGAGTTAAAACACTACCCTATCCACTGAATTTTTACTTTAACCCCATGACCCCCATTTAATCCTGCTAACTTACCCTACTATTGCACAAGCTATTCTCACAGTCAAAATTGGGAATTTCCTGTGTTTTAGACATTTTGACACCTTCCTCACACTCATTTTCCCTCATTCCACCTAAAAATTTAATCTAAAACACAATAAAACCTACTCAAAATTTTCTACAATTTTTCCCAACTTCAATACCCTTCATTTCATCCACCAAACTCACACCTTCCTACACTCTATTTTTCCAAATTTCCATTCATTCACTCATTCCACCAAAACACTAGGGTTTTCATCCTTTTAGTGATAAAAAATATGGAAAGTGAGAATAAGAGCTAAAAGGGAGCTCACCATTCCAGGTTTGAGCCAACTCAAACCCATGGCATCATTTTTAGAGTTTCATAGTCATTTGTCAAGGTTTACATTGCACACAGGGACAATTTGGATTCAAATTTAGTTTCTGAAGTAATGGAGATGTATTTTACAAAAGTGAAAGAGGTTTTTGTCAATAATAGGAAATAGAACAAAAAAATCATTCACTTTATACACAGGTGTTATGGTTTGAGAGAAATGCCAACAATACACTTGCTCCAGGATATTTTTTGCAATTCTGGACAAGTTGTCTTCAAATCAACTTTTCAGGGGTTTGGAATAGGGGCATGCATTTATTAATGACTCCGTTTTGTATTAGACATCCAAATATTTCCAAATGTACCACTTTCAGCCCCAAAATACTCTGGTAAGACCTCCAAAATCCCTCTCAAAGGGCTTTGTTATGCTTCTGGAATGCTCCGTTAAGCTTTTGGAGTAACCTTGGGAGAATTAACTTTTGAAGGCCTTCCCGTGGGTCATTTTGAAAAATTCAAGATGTTATGGAAACTAGGCACACAGGGCTAGTTGAATATTTTTTTAGAAGTGGAGTTTGACTCTTAAAAGTGCCTCCAAATTTCTTTTACACTTCTGAAAATTATTTTTACTCTTATGTCAGAAATGTCACAAATCAACATTAGATTCCTCAGAACACTTGTCGAGCTCATAAATGGTCACAAATTCGAGGCAATGCTATCATATGAATTTTCATTATAGTTACTAGGTTGGTTTTTTATTCCTATCATGAAGGAATATGTAATTAATGTAAGGGACAAACACTCCTAGTTTATAGCTAAAATTCAAGGAATGGTTTATAACCTCCCTAGAAACTAGGAAATGACTCATATTTTGCATGCATGATCCATTTTGGTAGGGATTTCGAGCTGATGAGGTGTCATAGTCTATATTTTATATAATTAGACTCTCTTAGTCTTTTTTTGAGTTGCATAGCCTCATATTGCAGTGGAGCTCTTGTAATCAACTTGTGGAATGAAATTAGAGGCAAATTTGCAAGAATTGTGTTGAGATACTTGTGGTATGATTTGGAGCATCTATGTTTCTCATGTATGTTTATAATTTTATGCTTAATACCATGTATTCTTATTCATATATGTTTATCTTATCATTTTGAGAGCAGAATTCATGTTTATGCACGCTCTGTTTTAGACAAGATTCACCATATTATGTTTATTTGCTTCTAAACTGAATGAATTCACCTCAGTGCTCATTCAAACTTTCCTCCATTTTCATCCTATACTCAATGACTTATTAATATGATTTAAAACTACCTATATTTCCTCATGCATTCTCTTTAGGTTCACCTTGAAGTTCAGACCTAGAAACCTCATATACAGTCCATTCACCGACTTTTCTATCCAGGATTCAAAACATCAAACAAAAACTATTTATTAAATCTAAATACATAACCTAAAATCATGAAATACTTAGCCATTAATTTGATTGCTTAAAGTGACAAAGAGAGAGCTCTCTCTGGTTCGGGTAGAGCTAGCTACCTGGCCTAAATTTTGGTAAGTGGTTACCTTTCTCCAATCCTATTTTCAGCCTTGGGAAGTTGGGGAGAGTGATAACATTCTTGGTGCCATTGCTGGGGAGAAAAGGTTAAATCTTTCTCGGGAAAGAATGAAAAATATTAGTTCTGATCACTAATGGTAAATAGTGGTCAGGCACAAGAAATGTTGTGCATATTTCACCTGTTGACTCTAGTGTCGAAGACTCCAAAGGTTCAGAGTTTTTGTGGCGACTCAACTTTTCAAAAACCGGTAGCTTGAAGAACTTCTTGGTGACTTCACTGATTTCAAGATGGATTCAACTGCTAGAAGGTATGCCCCTATGAATCATGCTCACATTCCTAGTTTTCCCAATCAAATTCCTTGCATAGATTGGAAAAATTATCTGCCCAAATTCATAGATGGAGACGAGGATGAGGCTATTCTGCATCTAATAAAATTTCATTGGCATATACATAAGCTTGGGATTAGGTTTCATGAGGATTGTTTGATGAAAATGTTTATGGCTACCCTGGAAGCGAAAGCAAGATCATGGTATGAAGGGTTGAAGCTAGGTATCTTATTCTCTCTTAAATATTTCCATACAACATTCTTTAAGTTTTATGGTAAGTCTCTCCATTCATTCTTGTTGTTCAAAGATTGTTGTGAACCTTGTGAAGTTTCATTCAATACCTTGAAGAGGTTTTTGGTGATGAATAATGTATGTATTATGAGATCATAGAGGCCCTTCATGAATATTCTTATCAACATAAGATAACATAGTTTAGCTACCTTGATACAAAGGTTCATTCATAGCATACACCAACTCCTTCTTTGCTTGAAGATGAAACAGATCTGCATCCTAACAGTCAAGTTATATCCCATGAAGTTAACAAAGTTTTTCAGCCTTGTCCATATTTTCATGATCAAGAGTATGGTAACTCTTTCAAACAAGAAAAGGAAATAGACAATCCATTGGTTTATTCATATTCTTGGTCAATGATCGAGGAAAAGAAAATTACAAATTCTTTTGAAAATTCTTATTTTCTGCAGCCCGAGAATGCAACCCAAGATGATGGGATTAAAGGGTAAAGCAATGAAAAATAAGAGGTTTTTTTAGAGCCTTTTTCAAATGATGGTCTTCCTCCAGGTTCATAAATTGAGGAGTGTGCTGGAGAAAAGGATTTTGTCCTAGATCCTATGGATGTGCACATTTTTTCTTTTGATAATATGACTACTTCAAACACAAATTTTCAAGAAAAAACTTCCCTTTATCCTGATATTATTGAAGACCCAATTTCCAGTTTTTTATAGATAGTAATGAAGGTCAATGTTGCAAAATTCATTGATAAAGGTGATCAGTTTCAACAAATAGACAAACCAACAGTTTGGAAGGAGGTTTCTTTTCCTGTTTTAAGTCATCCAGAAAAGCTTATATTGCATGTTCTTCATGATCATTTGGTCAGTTTGTTGCAGCCATCTGGGAAGATGAATCTTCCTGTATTTATGGATCATGAGCACATGTTAAGTGGACACTTTGAGTTTCCTATCTTTTGTTCCTTTTGCGTGCTCAAGGAAAGTGTGAGCAAGATTCAAGTAAGTAGCCATTTGCTGGTTTGGTTACACTGGAGGGATCATATCGCATGATTGTATATATATCTTCAGTAAGTTGGAATTTACCATCATGATTTGAAGCCCGAGATGAAGGCCCTAAGATCTTTATGGTCTGCTGCCATAAGTATTTCAGTCAGTAGTCAAGTTAGTTTTTGAGTCAAAGTCATTTCCAAAATTAGTTCATCATTTCCACTTTGTCAAAGTTTTTCAAAGTCCAGTTTGACTCCATCATCCAATGGTAAGGCTACCTGATATATGGTGTCCTTGAAACCTCCTGACATATTTTCCATCCCCAACTGGAGCCAATGTTAGCTCAGGTATGTCAGTGATCAAATGACTCTTTCAATTGTTTCCCATAAAGTCATAGGTCAAAATGTTTTACTTTTTTGAACCATTTCTCAGAAAATAATTTTGGTCATTAAAGAGGTCTAAATCATGTAAGATGATCCTTCATTTCATTCATCTCCACCATTTTCAAGGTCATATACATCATCATTTTCAAGGTCACCATCTCCATCATCATCACTAAAGAGGTCTAGGGTTAGGTCACTCCATCTCATATGGGTCACTGTCTAGGTTCATCTTTGCCTTTGAAAAAATCTTCAAATTTACACCTAAAATAAGGCAGAAAACCTCCATTCCATTCATAAAAACATAATGAATGAGAATGCATGTTTATGAAGATGAAATAAAAGCCATCTCTCATGTTTCATATGGCTCAAGTTCCAAAAAAATTTCAAAGCATCTCATTTCTATCTCACTGTCTCATGAAAAAGAAGAATTCTGTCTCACTGTCTTATTAAAGGACCAAAAAAGCCATCATTGATTGTCAGAGCTTCAAAGGAGGTCAATCTAACCTATTGTTCCAGTAAAATGCAAAAGGAGTCATTCTCAATTTTTAAAGACACCTCATCTTGTTTTAAAAGGGTCATTTTCAAGGTGTGAAAGTTAAATTTTTTTAAAAGCATTCTTACTGTCTCATGAAAGGGAGAAGTTTTGTCTCATAAAAAGGAAAATTGTGTCTTCATGTCTCATTTCAAATGTCATAAAATCACCTCAAGTTTCAAAGAATGAAAATGAGGTCAATCTGCCTTCTTATCTCATTTGAAGGGGCAACAGGTCATTGTCAAGTGCACAAAGGGTCAAAAAAGTCATTTGCAAGTGTCAAAAGGTAAGGGGCATTTCAAAGTTTATAAAGGGAAAAGAAACCCTCATCTAATTCATTATTATCCTTTTCATGAATGAGAGAGCAACTCTCCTCTTAATTTTCCCTCCATACTCTCTAAACTCCAAAGCATAACCCTCAAATCTCATTAAAACCCGCTTGCAAATCTTCAAAATCCATTTGTGTTATGCTTCCAGGGTTTTCATTTCACTCTTGGATTGGTTTGTTATGCTTTTGTGGACGCCGTGCAACAAGTGTTACCTTTTTGGAGTGTTGCGCAGGCGCTGCGCAAGCACTACACACTTAGTTTTTATGCTCCTAGCACGTTGTTACGCTCTTGTGAGTTGTTGCTACACTCCTATAGAGCATTATTTCCTGTGTTTTTTGAGCTTGGGAGTCCTCCAAAACTTAAAGCTTGTGCTCCCATTCTTTGGTGTGGCATCCATACAAGGTAAGCCATCATCTTTGCTGGTGTTTGGGTCAGATGTTGAAGATTTAAAATCTTTCCATGTCATTTAATGTTTTTGTCTTCATACTTTTCATTGTCTACATATAAAGGTTTATTATGACAAACTCTAACCTACCATATTTGACCTAAAACCCTACCCCATCACATAAAACCTAAACCATACATTCCCTATACTTCATTACCACACTCCTATCACTTACACTACCATTCCTAACATCCCTAATACAATCAAACCCTCATTCTAGTTTTTCAACACAGTGAAAACAATCAAAATAGGGGTTGATTGTGTTTTACGGTTTTGAACACCCTAAACTTATCCATTTCCCTTCATTCGACTTTCATTATTGAGCTAAAACATTTCCCTATCCACTGAATTTTTATCATAATTTTTACTTAACCCGATGATCCCCATTTCATCTTACTAACTTACCCTACTATTGCACAAGCTATTCTCATAGTCAAAATTAGGAATTTTCCGTGTTTTAGACATTTTTACACCTTCCTCAAACTAATTTTCCCTCATTCCACCTACAACTTGAAGCTAACACACAACAAAATCTACTCAAAAATTTCTATATTTTTTCTTAGCTTCAAGGCCCTTCATTTTGTCCACCAAACTCACACCTTCCAACACTCTGTTTTTCAAGATTTACATTCATTCACTCATTCCACCAAAACACTAGGGTTTTCATCCTTTCAGTGATAAACAAGATGGAGAGTGAGAAGAAGAGCTACAAGGGAGGTCACTATTCTAGGTTTGAGGCAGCTCAGACCCATGGCATCATTTTTTGAGCTTCGTGGTCATTTGTCAGGGTTTACATTGCACACAGGGACATTTTGGCTTCAAAGTGCGTTTCTGAAGTACTGGAGATGAATTTTAAAAAAATGAATGAGGTTTTAGAGAAATGCCAACAGTACACTTGCTCCAGGTCATTTTCTGCAATTGTGGAAAAGTTATCTTCAAATCAACTATTCAGGGGTTTAGAACAGGGGTTTGCAGTGCTTAATGACTCCATTTTGTAGAAGATGTCCTAGTATTTCCAACCATACCATTTTCAGCCCCAAAATCCTCTGGCAAGACCTCCAAAATCCCTCTTAAAGGGATTTTTTACGCTTCTGGAACACTCTATTAAGATTTTGGAGTAACCTTGGGAGAATGAACTTTTGAAGGCCTTCTGGTGGGTCATTTTGCAAAATTCAATATGTTTTGAAAACTAGACACACAAGGCTATTTGACCATTTTTAAGAAATGGATTTGGACTCTTAAAATTTCATCCAAAGTTCTGTTACGTTTCTATTAATCGTTTTAACTCTTCTGTTAGAAATGTCAAAAATCAACATTGGATTCCTTAGGACACTTGTCAAGCTCATAAATGGTCACAAATTCGAGAGAATTTTTTCCTATGACATGTCATTAGAGTTATTGGGTTTGTTTTGGCTTCCTATCATGAAGGAATATGTAATTAATGTAAGGGACAAACACTCCTAGTTTATAGCTAAAATTCGGGGAATTTTTTCTAACCTCCCTAGAAACTAGGAAATAACTCATCTTTTGCATTTATGATCCATTTTGGATGGGATTTCGACTTGATGAGGTGTCATAGTCTATATTTTCTATAAGTAGACTCTCTTTAGTCTTTTTTTGGGTTAAATAGCCTCATATTGCAGTTGAGATTTTGTAATAATCTCGTGGAATGAAATCAGAGACAAATTTGTAGGAATTGTGTTGAGATACATGTGGTATGATTTGGAGCATCTATGTTTCTCATGTATGTTTATCATTTTATGCTTAATACCATGTATTATTCATAATATATATTTATCTTGTATGTTTTAGAGCATAATTCATGTTTATGCACGCTGTGTTTTAGACACGATTCACCATATTATGTTTCTTTGCTTCTAAACTGAATGAATTCACCTCAGTGCTCATTCAAACTTTCCTCCATTTTCATCATATACTCAATGATTTATTAATATGCTTTCAAACTACCTATATTGCCTCACACATTCTTTGCAGTTTCACCTTGAAGTTCATATCTAAAAACCTCATATACAGTCCATTCACTGACTTTTCTATCCATCATTCAAAACATCAAAAAAAAAATATTTATTAAATCTACATACCTAGCCTAAAATCATCAGATACTCAACCATTCATTTTATTGCTTAAAGTGAAAAAATAGAGAGCCCTCTCTGGTCTGGGTAGGGCTAACTACCTGACCTAAATTTTGGTCTGTGGTTACCTTTCTCCAATCCTACTGTCAACCTTGGGAAGTTGGGGAGAGTGATAACATCCCCTATCAATACCTATGCTATAAATTTAACGTTAGGAATGTCAAACTGGATGATCAGGTCCATGGAATTGTCTATTACACTAGACCATTATTTTAGTGCATCAAAAACTAAATTTTGGGAACAATTAAGTCTTTGTTCCCAGTTGTTCAAAGAAATTTGAGTTTTATCTTGTCATTTTTACATATCCTAAGAAGATAATTAGGAGTTTACTTGTATCTTACCTACCATGACATTAGCTTCTTGAATTCACTTTCCACTTGACTATATTTTGAAAGTTTATTTGAAGTATAAATGGAAAATATTTTCAAAGTATTATAATGAACCCGAATTTTATTCAAGTTTTGATAAAAGTATTCCTAGCCATGTTATAGAGTCTCATTGTCATTTAATGCCTCTTTTTAAAGGAGATTGGCATCAAATCCTTTATTAATCAATGGAGGAAGATCCACGGATTTGAGAGTTTTAGTCAATGTTTTAGAACCACCAGCCAAGTCCAACTTCAAGCCCTGACTAAAGATGAAGAGTAGAAAAAGAAATACATAGTACAAGTAGAGTACGATAATTGTCAATAGGTCAGAGTTTTATGGGTTTTTTGGCGCATGTTTTCTTGTCCCGTTTCCCTATTTTGATAGCAGCACACACATCTATTTTTTTCCATAACTCAAAATAAAATATTGTAGCCAATTTGAAGTGTAGTTCGTAGGATTTTTTTGATAGGAGGTCAAGGATTGATCTAGTTCTCTAGTTTTCACCATGCATAAGTCATAATTCAAATTTGTTAAAATGTTTTAAGTTAAAAATATTTTTGAGTTTGTTATTTATGATAATATATTATAGAATGACGTTTTATTCTTTGCAAGTTTTCAATAAATTGAGATCTGTTGCTCTTCATTTTATCTTAATTCATAAATTTTAAAATAATCAAACTTCTTCAAAAATTCCCCTTCCATACGAGGTTTGTATTATAATTTTCATGTTTTTGTGGTTGGGATTGTTGATCAATGGAGGAATATTCACATATTTGAGAGTTTCAATTGATGTTTTAGAAACACTAGCCAGCTCCAGCTTCAAGACTTGAGTAAAGATGAAGAAAAAACATATAAATAAATAGTATGAGTAGAGTATGATTGTTGTCAAGAGTATGAGTTTTATGGCTTGTTGAGCACACATTTTCTTCTCCTCTTCTCTATTTTTATAGTAGCACATGGGTGAATGCATGAATATGGGTTTCATTTATGAGCCAAATGTGGCGATGAATTCTCAAAAATTTACTCTTTTATTGAATTGAAGCCCTCAAAATTCATAGAAGCATTGTGAACTTAAATCAGAGTAAAAATAAAATTTGTGGAGAATTATGTTGGTGTACTAATGATATTTTTTGCAAAACAATTTAGTGTCGTATAATATGTCAATTTTCCATTAAATGAAATGATTTTCCTTGCAATTTTTCGCACTTTGGAGTGCTCATTTTTTACGGTGATTTCGATGTTGGTGCTACCCCTAGTACCAACTCAATAGAAAAGTCTACTTCCCTGTGAGGTGACAACTCTGAAATCTATGATAGAAGCACATCCTGAAACTACTATAAAAATAGGTACCTTCTCGATATATTTGCATCCTCATCCTCCTTACCTTTATCTTAAGATGTATGAGCATGATCTACACAGAGAGAACAAAGTTTTTCATATTAATTTATTTTTTATGAAAAAATATTTTTTATTATTTTTTGAAGTTGGTGAAGTAATATTTCAATTGCATTTTGTAGACACATATGTTCGTGTAACATTTTTTCAACTATTTAAATAAATTGAAAAACCAAGAGTACCCTTTTGAAGAGGAATCATAAACAAAGATGGTGCTATTTTTTGAATTTTTTTGTTGTGTATATTTTATGTTATTGATTTTTTATTGAGCCTCTTTAAAATTGTCTAAAAAAAGTTTCAAGCATTACGTTTAAAAGAAATTAGATGAAAAATATCATATGAATTTTAAAATTTCAAACTAATATGCCTTTGGATAGAGGATTCTTTCATGAATCCAACATGATCAACTCCACCACCTGAGGACAAATTTTTCCCTAAGCCCACTAGGGTACAAACTGGTGTTGCAGAAAAAATTGTAGAAGGGGTGCTATAACTTTGGTTTTTAGGACCTCAGAAGCTCGATCGAGTGCTTAAAACACTCGATCGACTGCTTAAATTTTAAATTCAAATAACTCGATCAAGGGTTTCCTAAACCCTTGATCAATCCATTTACGTGGTTAGCCAAGGGATCGATCGACTTATGGAGCTTGATCAAGCTATAAAGCTCGATTGAGCCTCTGTTAAAAAAAATTTAAATCCTTATATGAATCACATAATCCCATAATTTAGATTTTATAATAAATAAAGATCTAAAATTTAATCCATTAATAATTTAACCAAGTTGATATAATATTATTTTACTAAAAATGAAAATTCAACTGGATCTAGGTTATGAACAACATTAGAAATTTTTTATATATTGCGTCGAGAGGCACATTCTACAACCCAATATGGGGGAAATGTGTAAGTATGTTTTCCCGTGCTCAAAATATACCTTGAATTTGAATGGATCATAAATTTACATTCCACAAAAGTTTTTACCACATTAAAATTCCAAATTTTATTATAATTTTTGTTATCATGTCATGTATAAACCTTATTAAATCTAATATTAATATTACTAATATTATTAATTTTGGATTAATATAATATTAACTTTAATATAACATAGAATGTGTTATATATATATATATATATATATATATATATATATATATATATATATATATATATATATATATATATATATATATATATATATAACACATTCTATATTATATGTATATTAATCAATTAATAATATTAGTAATATTATGTAATATATAACCTATAATTTAATAATAATAATAATAATAATGTTTTTTAAATATTAATATTAGATTTAATAAGGTTTATACATGACATGATAATGTATATATATATATATATATATATATATATATATATATATATATATATATATATATATACACACACACACACACATAAGGATTTATATTAGCTCTATATATATATGGGAAGGAATAACAAAGGCCTAAAGTGATAGAGGTGGAGAAATAGAAGGAGTGACAAGGGAGAGATGGAGATAAAGTGAGGGAGCGAGAAGAGGAGTGAGGAAAGAGAGAAGGAGAGGAGAGCGAGAGGGAGAGAAGGGTAAGAGAGAGAGGGGGAGATAAAGATGCAGAGAGGTAGAGGGGAGAGTGGAGGAGAAAGAGAGGGAGAGAGAGATGGAGTTGGAGGAAAATATGGGGGAGGAAGAAGAAAGAAATATATAGAGAAAAAGGTGGAGAAATAGATGGAGTGGCAAGGGAGATATGGAGAGGTAATGTGTATGTTTGGGAGTGAGATAAAAAGAAAAAGAAGGATAGATGGAGAGAAGGGGGATAAATAATGAGAGAGGGAGGGAGACAATTATAGATTTGGAGAGAGAGAGAGAGAGAGAGAGAGAGTTATGAGTGGGAGAGACAGAGGGAGGTGGGAGAGAAATGGAGAGAGATGAAGGAAGAGAGAGGGAGGACTTGAGAGGGAGGAAGAGAGAGAGATGGAGTTGGATGGGGAGAGAAAGGGAGGTAAGAAGAAAGAAATAGAGAGAGAAAGGTGGAGAGAGAAAGAGATGAGAGTGGGAGGGAAAAGAGATAGGAAGGGGAGACAAAGGGAGAGAGAAAGGGAGAGGGAGAGGGAGGGAAATATAGATATATATGGAGAAACAATGTGTATGTTTGCAGGGTGATATCAAGAGACAAAGAAGGAGAGACATAGGGAGATAGAGAAATAGATGGAAGGGGGAGAGAGGGAAGAAGAGACATATAGAGAGAGGGAGAGAGGGAAAAAGAGACATATAGAGAGAGTGAGAAAGGGAGAGATAGATAGATATGAAGAGAGAGAGCGGGTGTGTTTCAGGGGGTGATATAAAGAGACACTTTCTATAAGCCAATATGAAGCATGTAATTATTTCCATGATCTATATTAAATTGATACATGATATATTTTAGTTCATTTTAAGTATCAAAGTGACTTGCATCATATTAATATTGTACTTATATCATATTATGACTAAGCTCTTGTAGATGACCTCAAAAGAAATAAAATTGAATACAACTTATTTGTTGTTTACAAGACATCTATTAAAATTGAATAAAACTTATTTGTTGTTTACAAGACATATTTTAAAGTTGAATAAAACTTATTTCAATTTCATTTGTGTTTTCTAATTGAACCTTGAGATAGCCAAGTAAATTTAGGAAACTTCATAAATTTAATTATATATAAAATTATATAAACATATATCATTAATTATTTTTTGATACATATTAAATTCCAATACATATGACTTAAATATCATGTTATGACTAAGCTCTTGTAAATAACCTGAAAATAAATAAAATTGAATAAAAATTATTTGTTGTTTACCATACATATTTTAAAATTGAATCTAAAACTTATTTCAATCATATTTGTGTTTTTTAATTCAACCATCATATATTTTAGTTCATTTAAGTATCAAAATTACTTACATAATAACCTAAGATTGTAGTTATTTTAATAGTCTATGAAATTAGAAGTCAAAATTGTTATATTTTTTAATAAAACTTATAGTATATTGAAAAAAAATTAAACTAGCGAAATAATTTTAACAGATCCTTAAACTTCAAAAATTAATGACCATCCATAAAAAAGATTAATACAAATCCATAAATTGAAATAATGAATGTACCAATACACTATATATATATATATATATATATATATATATATATATATATATATATATATATATATATATCACATGAACATCCATAAACTAAAATAATGTTCATGTACATCCATTTACTGTGCATGCATGAAAATATTCAAAGTCTATATCACATGTGAATTTTCCCTATGAAATGCACCTGAAAATATACAAACTATCCACTCTAAGTACCACCAAAACTCCTATGTGAGTTTCGTTGCATAAATTAAGTGTCCATAATATGGTAGTGCAATATAACACATTCAAATTCAAACTAATTAGATCATTATTTGTACAAAATAAATAATATTTAAATAAATGGTTTTGAACTAGATTTTTCAATTACATATATGAATCTACTAACCTCACTTGAGTCCAAATACAAGTCAGATAGGATGGGGGTCTAATGAATTTGGGTTTGGTGCTCCCGTGCTTGTGGCTCAAATATTGTGGTATGCATTGATGGACCTACATCGCCAATGTCTCTATACACAACATCCCACTCATGCGTTCACATAAATATGGAATCGAAAACACTTTGCATATGGGTATGTGTATACAATGGAAAGGACAAATTATAATTAGTCTGTGAATTAATTAACATGCATGTAACTTATAAAAAGAAAATGTTGAAATACTAGGAATAAAAATATTTCCTCAACTGTTGGTCCATGTGGTTGTACATAGTGACTCTCCTCCACATGAGTTTTATGAGGTGGATGTGGAGGTGGAGGAGAATCCATGGAAACATGCACTGGTGGAGGATGGACTGGCTAATCAATTTCCCCCTCGGATGACCTCATAAAATCATCAATGTACTTGGGTTGTGTCTATACATGTTATCATGAACTTATTAATACAAATGCAATTTAATACGAACTAAATTAATATAAATAATTATGCATAATTTGATGATAAGAGTCAAAATTTGTGTATATATATGTACCTGGTTTGTGTCACATGGGTTGTGCACCCTCCAAGTGTCACAAATGGCATCATGGGACATACATGCATATGAAAAAAGTTTTTCAATGGTTAAACTCATGAGAAATGAATCATCATATAAAGTAGCTAGTTGGTCACGAGGAAATGGTGGTGGTATGCTAATCTCTCCATGCAATGCAACACACACAATGACTAATGGCGTATGCATGTTATTTGGAATGTATCCCTAGTCTCAACACCGATTTTAAAAGACTCCTCTAGCTCTATTTCCAATACCATGATATGAGAGGGTAGTGGCAACAATCTTGGAGGTGGTGGTACATGCACAAGGTCCCTACGAGCCTCCTCACGATCATAGGTACATCCCACGTTGGGTCCATAATATTGAGATCCAGTATCAGTGTAATCTGTCCTCATATGTAACCCAAACTCTGAATATATATGCTTGGAAAAATAAAGGATGACCTGGTCATGTTGGGGGAATTGGCCCCAAGCTCTAATGAATCAATCATACACAAAAGGGGTTGCATCAATATTCTTAAAATGTTTGAGTGAAATCAGACCTTTATGTTTAGCAAGGAAATTCGTAGCGATGTTGAACAACTCCCCACAAACATCAATTTTCTTTGTGTCCTCTTTCACCACCTCCCAAGTATGTGGGCCTCTAACCTCATTCCTCCTAATCCTCTGTATGGAATGTAGGAGGCGAATTTGTGGGCTCAACCTACGGTATGTCTCTATCAACCTATTGATGGTATCCAACATCAAAGAAAAACTACACCTAGTAGGTGAGCTAGCAGAGATGTTACATAACTCTCATGTAATCCACATATGTTGGGTCATACCATCCTCTAATGTGATACTATTTGTAGCATCGTCGCATGGAGGGATTGACGTTGCATTGTGATCCCCAGCTTCGCCCTTCTAAGGGTCTGCTAATCATAAACATAATTTAACATATATATTTAACAAACCAGAAGCATAATAACATATCCATTAAATTCAAACGCATCAGTTAGAGACGATTTAAAAACTAAAGACAATTTCAAGACATAAACACATAAAGTTTAAATAGGATTTAAAAATGCATGAGGTGTACCTGAAATGCATGAAGAAGCTCCACTATCGGTAGCATGATCATCAACAGAGAAAAAAAAATGCCATTGACACTCTGACTGGTGTCAGAGCCAGGATCTATGAGTTAATCTATCATGAAGCCGACCATGTATAGCATATCCCCCCACACTCCGACAACTTGCACTTGGGGGACGTATAATAGATGCCTCTGCATATTGCATATAATACATATAATACATACAAACTAATCCAAGAGTTTTTTTTTTACTAAACTATTACCTATAATACATATAAACTAATCCAACAAAAAAATGTTGACTTAGAAAGAACGTTGACAAGAAAACCATTTCTAAACCCAAGTAGAATAATCTAGTGTGAACTCCTAAACTTTAGAGTCTATCTTTTGATAATTTATCAACCAAAATATTGAGTTCCATGTAAACACAATTGAAAGAATCGATCAAATCTACCTTTAAACTTTTTCCCATTTCTAAATAATGCATTTTATTCATAGGGCATAAATATGTAAATATATATGTAAAAAGTTGAAATAAACCTATTTTGCAAAACTAATAAAATTTCATGCCAATCAAATACTCCAATAGACTTTAAGTTTCTATAATGTTTGAATTTGACACATGACATGTACTAGGTGAAAGCACATAAAGACAACGTTTCTTGTACACCACACTACATAATGAAACAATATGGTACGAATTAGAAAAGGTTCAAAATGTTTTTATTCACTTTAAATGCACTTTTCATGATGAATTTAATGTATTTATCAATGATGCATGGTATATATATATATATATATATAATTACGCTATGTAAAATGTTATATACATGTTATTTTTTAAATAGTTATGTTATGTTAAATATTACAGTTATCTTATGTTATATATGTTACGCTATATCGTGTTATAGTTATAATGTTATGATATGCATAATTTACAGTTATTTATAATCATGTTATATATATATATATATATATATATATATATATATATATATATATATATATATATATATATATATATATATATATATATATATATAAGAAAGATAAAGAAAATTTTCTTTTTTGGATTTTTAACTTTAAAGATTAATATTTTATTTAAGTAATTAATTATTTAAAACTAATTGTACTATATTTATTATTAAAAAAAAATTTAAAATATAAATTAATTTAAATTTGAAATAATAAAATAAAATAAAATTTCTTATTTGATAAATAGAGGTTTACCATGAGCCACCATATTCATCATGTCAACCTCAAGGTCCTAATGTTAGGTCCCTACAATACTAGTGTATCCCCTTTATTGTTATTGTTAGTGTAGCCCCCTGTTGTTATTGTTGTACCCATGTATCCCACATATTGTTATATATGTGCCCCATAAATGCCAAATATTTTTATTGTTGTGCCCTTACATTATTATTGTTATGTAAGCTCTGATTATATTGTGACCCCTTCAACTCGTATATATACCAAAGAGGTCTTATCATTTGAATCATTCAACAATTGTTCATTTATGTGATGTAAAGAAGTTTCTCCCCTCAAAGAGGCTAATTTTGAAGTCGTTGATCTATCTTTTGTTCTTTTTTATGATCTGGTTGCATAATATTTGGTATCAAAGCTTTGGATTCTAGGGTTTCACTGCGGCAAATAGGTCATCCTGGAATTTTCGCTATAATTTTTGTTTTACAAAGGTTAAAAAGATTAAATTGCAATCACATGGTGCTAGAATCTTGATGAACTCCTGTATCAATTTCAGATCTTGGTTCATAGTATTTTCGGAGATATGGTCTGAAGAAGTTAGGATTTTTGCATGCTCCATAATTCAGTCTCAAATAGGTGACCTTGGGAAAATTGTCATTACTTCCTCTACAAGAATCATATTTGAATTTAGTAAAAAAGTCATTGAAATTTCACATATTGTAGTTTTTTTTTGTATCATTTTCAAGGCCAAAGGTTGAAACAATGACACGTGGAATTCCTTACAAGTACACTCTACTGAGCTATTACATAATCAGGTCTTCGTGGGAGATTGGGCATAACTTTAGCTCGAAGAATCAAATTTCTATATGAACTGTGACATTATAAAGAAGATTCATAGGCTATCATATGACATACTTTCAGATCTTGGAGAGACGAAATTACAGAGATATAACAATTTCAATCTCTAGCTCCAAAAAAAAAAGCAAAAAGGTGTGTGTGTATATATATATATATATATATATATATATTAATTTGCATAAATTTTGTTTAAAAAGTAAGTTTTAAGTGTTTCAAAGGGTATAGAGAAGCATAGATATCATTATTTCATTCTAGTATTCCTTGAAAAAAATTTTTTGACATACTCAGTAAGCAAACAAAAAACTCTAATATGACACATGAAGAAGAAGAAAAAATGCAACATGATAGATCAAAGTTACAGGACCAAGTGCAACAAATTTTACTCTCGCAAAGAGAACCCAAATATGAATTGGGAGTGATGAATGTTAATATGGAAGGGTTAGAGAAAAAAAAAAGGAGACATGGATGGTTTAAAAGGGGATATGGAAGGTTTAAAAGTAGACATGGAAGGTTTGAAGGGAGGTTTAACAAAGTTTCCGCAAGAAAGGCTTTCTAGTGGCGACAAGGTAATCCATGAAAATTATGATGAGGAAAAAAGGAATATGAATTATGATATTAGAGACTCCAATGTTGGGTTTAAGACCCACCATATTCCAAAGATCAATATGAGGAATTTTGATGACAAGGATCCAGTAAAATGGACACTGCAGATGGAACAATATTTTGATCTCCATGATGTGCAACAAACACAAAAGGTACACATTGCATATATATATTTATAACTCAATCAATTTGCATGACATTGATGGATTTGTTCTCACAAACCACTTATCACTTGGTCATTTTTTACGGAGGAAATGATAGAACATTATGAGGATACAAGGAGCAACACCTTCTTTAGCCAATTGATAAATATCAAACAAAAGGGTTCAAAGGCAGAGCACATTGAGGACTTCCAAAAATTGAATATTAAGGTAACTAATATTCCAGAGGAGCACATGATTGAAGTCTTTAAAGGGAATGTAAAGGATAACATCCAACATGAGGTTTTCCTTTGGGAGCCTAGTTCATTGAATGAGGCATTCATGGTGGCAAGAAAAATTGAAAGAAAAATTATGGAAACAAGGAAGTCTACCACTCACAACTATAAAGATGGAAGTTTTGTTGCTCCCAACCTTCCACAACCTACAAGGTTGACACCACAACAGTTGGAGGAAAAAAGAGATAAATGGCTTTGTTACAACTGTGATAGAAAATACACTAAAGGTCATAAGTGTGCTAAGAAGAAATGATTTTACATAGATTGTGAAGAGGATGAGGAAAATGATCTCGATATTTTAACTTCAAGGATGCATTCATAATTGCATGTAAAAGAGCATATTAACCAGGTAACTTAAACCACATGGAAATAAGAAAAAAACATAATCAACATGAGATCAAAGACACAACGATTTGATTACAGAGTTCACCCAATGTGGGTGACGTCTTTGGGCCCTCCTCAAAAGTGGGGAGGCCTTCTTTGATTAAGTGGCATCAAAGAAATCAGTTACAATAAAATTTATAAAAAAAATGACCCTTATACCTCCAATTCAGATGGTGGCCTGAAAATATAGACCTCAGATGGAGAAACATAAATCACAATTGGATTAGTGTCGTGAAATTGTATAAAAATGACTATAAATTTGTCAAATTATAACACTGCACCTCTGGCCCTCTAACGAAATATTTTTGGAATCTCCAAGATAACCTCGCTCAAGGTTCCACTACCCAGGCTGCTCCTGGTTTCGCTGCTCCCCCACCGTTGGTCCCACATAATGGAAAATGATATGGCTTCTCAAATAATTTTTGGGGAGGAGTTTTCAAAGAGTGGTCATTGGCCCGTTGGTAAAAGTGTTGAGTTTGGAACGAGGTGGTTGGGGGTTCCAACCCCACCGACCCCCAAAATGGTATGGCACGTTGCTTTGAAGTTTGGCACATATATATTTTTGTGTGGCATTTGTTTTGGATGGTTGAGCCTGAGTTGTGGACCGACCCACCGGGTCGGGCGGGTTCAAATCTCACTGACTCCACTTTATATTTATATCATATGGTGGCCGATGTGTCGGGAGGGTCTACAGTTGGTGGCCCGCCCACCCGTCATATTATATATATGACATCACCTTTGAGAGGGGTGGCGAGGTTGGTGGCCCTCCACCAAAAAAGAATTGATTTTTATATATATGAGCCACAATACGAAAATTTTCTACTAGAAAATAAGGGTCACTGGGAAAATTATGTAGGCGAATAATTTACCTTTTCTAATGGTCAGATTCCATGTACCGAGACTTTACCAAATTGTTTCCTCGTTAAGACTGCCACTTGGCCAAGTGTAGAAATTATACAAACAATATATATACCAATAGATTTAATCCAATCATGCGATATGCTAAAGCAAGATACTGAATCCTTCTACAAATTAATTCAACGGAAAATAAACACGATCGCACAATAACACCAAGTAAAAGAAAGAAGAAAATCTATCCACAACACAAATATGTTTCCTAGGGAAAGCTTGCTGCTCAAAAACCCTCTATATTTATTGTATAATGAACCAAGGAATCATGAAACAATTACAATGCACTCTTCTCACAAGAGTTTGTTGCACTCTGCTAACTGTCTCACACTGATCCAGAAAAAATTAGGCTAGTACTTAGCCAATTCTCAGCTTGTCTTCTGCTTGCTTTGATCATGCAATTCATGTGGAATGAAATCCATTTTATTTAGGAATTTCAAACTTCCTTTACTGCGCAATACATCGTGGGCAATCCTATGGTGTTTTAACTGCATCTGGTTAGTTTGCTAAAAATACAACTGATAGTTAACTTCCCTTTAACCTTTGTCTCAACTGGGTCTTCATCAGAACTGACATGCATGCAACTATTAATAGTAAATCATTAGTCACTTGACAGATCACTGCATGTGAATTAAATCTAATTTAATTCACTTGACCTCTCACTAGTGCAACAATCAGTTACAACTAGTTAGACTGACTAACTCTCTTAACTGAGTTAATTGATTTCTCATGCATTAAACTAATACACTAACTGCAACTTGGAATCAAAAACTAATAGAATCAATCTACATGCCTCACCAACCACCCTCAACTCAAAATTCATGAGCTAACTGAGTCTATCACACTCATTTAACTATTACAAGTGTTTATGAGATAAGGTTACAATTTATTGTCCAATTTAATTAAGGTAAAGTTAAATTAGACACATTTCCAATTTATTTAATAAATTGTCTTGCACACTAATGTATCGCTAGGACCCATCACTGTGTGACCTGTGATCCCACACTAGTGTGTGTGTTGTCATGTTGTTTCTAGATGCCAATTTCACTGTTTCTTGTTGCAAATTTCAACACTCCTTCTCAACAAGAAATGAATCAATCTTTCCTGATCCAGTACCTTTGGAATGTTCTTGCATGCACACATGAAACACTTGCATGCACACATGCAACTCTTGCATGCAACACTTCTCTAGTGTTGTTCACAGATGCAACTTTTGTATGCAACACTTCTCTAATGTTGTTCACACATGCAACTCTTGCATGCAACACTTCTAAAACTAAATAGCCTCCAAAAAACTGAATTAGTATAACGCATCTGCCATCAGAGTCTTCTGACTTCTGGTACCTACTGCAAATGTCTATTGGACTCTATGGATTGTTGACATCTGCATCCATGCTCTTTGCACTGCTGCCAACTTTGATCTGCGCTCCAATATCTGACACTTGTCACTCTAATTTTTGTCCTCCTGACATCTGACTGCATCAATCTAAACGATCCTTCTTGCTACCACTGTACTGTGGGTTCCCCGTAGCCAAGTTCGATCCATGAGACACACTATCTCAGTGAACCCTGCCCAATTTCTTCTTGGGATTAATTTTTCACATCGGCCCACCTCGCACCTGGAGGTATATCTGCATGTACTCCCTCTACCCTTCTAGCTCGAAATTTCCCCCTCCTGGAGGTCTCTGCTTGAGTGGACTCTCCCACTAGGTCTCCTCTCTACTTCTCCAATTATGGCTGCTCCACAATCTTCCGAGACTGCTTCTGAGGCTGCATGTTAAGAGATAATTGCTCCCTCTCAACCACCAATTCATTAACCACTGCTTTTCTCCTCAAAGCCTTGCATGCATCCTCAACCTCGAGAGCATACAAGTTCTTGACTCTTATGCCGATCTACTTCACTTGCCTTGTGGCTATGTGTTTAAGGAAAACATTTCCTTTTCTAAACATTACTTCATAACAATGTTCTTCCAATAACGCTACAGAGACAAGATTATTCCTTAGGCATGGAACATGCAAACCATCTGTTAGTCTAGGATGGGAGTCATTCTTCCTCTGAAAGGCAACTGTACCTATGCTGGTAGATCTATACCTCTCATCATCTCAAAAATATATGCTCTTCTGGAGGTCCTTCTCCTCCAAGTCACTGAAGAGATCTCTATTCCCCATCATATGGAATGAGGCACCACTGTCTAAATACCACATGCATCCCATTGCAGTGCTAGCCATGCATGCAATGAGAGTAAATCAAGCTCGAACTTTGAAGCCAATGCTTCACCGTCTGCAACTATAGGCTCTTTCTTAATTTCCTTCTTCTATGGACAATTCAAATAATAGTGCCCATGCTCATGACAGTGAAAACATATGATCTTGTACATGTCTCTCTTTCCCTCTTTTCATTGGGACTTCTTTCCCTTGGATTTCTTTACTTTTCTGACTCACACACATTGTAATTGTCCTGTCATCACAAAATTTTCTAAAAAAAGAGCTGATTTTATATTGATGATATCTCCCTCAAACGAGCTCCGATTCGATCAATTTATTTTTTTCAATTTCGATATTTTTCGCAAGAAATCCAAATATGCTATTTGTTTTTGAAAAATTTGCATCAAAATTTTCAGATATTCTCTGCAAACTCACGCGCCCAAATAATTTCTGCTCTGATACCATGTAGAAATTATACAAACAATATGGATACCAATGGATTCAATCTAATCATGCAATATTCTAAAGCAAGATATTGAATCCTTCAACAAATTAATTATGTGGAAAATAAACACGATCACACAATCACACCAAGTAAAAGAAATAAGAAAATCAATACACAATAGAGATATTTTTCTTGGGGAAAGCTTGCTGCTCAAAACCCCTCTATCTCTATTGTATAATGAACCAATGAATCATGAAACAATTACAATGCACTCTTCTCACAAGAGTCTGCTACACTCTGCTAACTGTCTCACACTGATCCAGACAAAATTGGTCCAACACTTAGTCAATTCTCAGTATTTCTTTAGCCTGCCTTTCTCATGCAATTCATGTGGAATGTAATCCCTATTCTTTAGGAATTTCATCCTTCCTTTACTGTGTAAACATCATGGGAAATCCTATGGTGTTTTAACTGCATCTGGGCAGTTTGCTGAAAATAAAATCGATAGTTAACTTCCTTTTAACCTTTGTCTCAACTGGGTCTTCATCGGAACTGACATGCATGCAGCTATTAATTATAATTCATTAGTCACTTGACATATCACTACATGTGAATTAAATCTGATTTAATTCACTTGACCTCTCACTAGTGCAAAAATCAGTTATAACTAGTTAAGTTGATTTTAACTCACTTAATTTAGTTAACTAATTTACCGTGCATTAAACTAATACACTAACTACAACTTGGACTCTAAAACAAATAGAATCACTCTACATGCCTCACCAACCACCCTCAACTTGAATTTCATGAGCTAACTGAGCCTATCACACTCAGTTAACTATTACAAGTGTTTATGAGATAAGATTACAATTTATCGTCCAATTTAATTAAGGTAAAATTAAATTAGACACATTTCCAATTTATTTATTAAATTGTCTTGCACACTAATGTATTACTAGGACCCATCATAGTGTGACCTGTGATCCCACACTAGTGTGTGTGATGTCATGTTGTTTCTGGATGCCAATTTCACTGTTTCTTGTTGCAAATTTCAATACCAAGTTTGACCAGCTATAACTTGAGCATACGAACTCGGATTTGAGTGTCGTTCACACCATTGGAATGAGGGCGGCGAACACTATGATAAGTTCATAATTCCACTTCCATCTGATGACTTTGGTTTTTGAGATATTTTCAAGGCCACTTATATTTCTGGATCCGCGTGGATCATTCCTTCCCACTAAGGAGCTTTTGGACCACTAATAGCTTTATCAGTAAATTGGAAAGTGAGGGAATTTCTCCCTCACTTTCTCCTTTTCCATCGAGCGATCCTTACTTGGATTCATTCCTTTGAAGCCAATATGAAGACACTCCACGTCTCCCCATTGTGAAGTACTGATATTTCTATCAAGAATGGTATCCTCTAGTAGCTTGTCCAAGTATTCAACTGCAAAATCGTCCATTTTAGGAACCTTTAGAACCTCTTCTGTGTCCATGATCAAAGGAGGCTCATAAAGATTCACGTTTTCAATGTTCACCAATAATTAAATCTGCATGTATGCTAGAAAATCGAGACGAAAGCATTATCTCCAATCCTCTCTAAGATGATGAATGAACCATATCAGATTGGTATCACCTTCTTTCCTTCTCCTTTCATACTATATGGCGATGTGGAGACATCCTTTGCTTCCTAACCTAGAATTTGTGATTGATTCAGTGCTTGTCATGTTGGACTTTGTATTGAGCTTGAATTTTCTATAAATTCTCTTTCACTTCTGTATCCACTGAATGAGATTCCGTGCTTTGTCCCTATCATCTTTCCCATTGGAATCTTCATCTCTCCCAAAGACCATCTATAAGATATCCTTTGGAAAATAACCAAAGCATGTCTCAAACAATGAGCTATGAGTGGATGAAAATACGTCCTAGTTGTATGCATGTTGTACATAAGGAAGTTGCTTGTCCCACAACTTGGGATGTTTTCCACAATAGCCTCGGAGTAAGTGTATCACTGTGTAGTTTACAACCTATGTTTGTTCGTCAGTCTGTAAATGAAATGTGTTGCTCCTCTTCAACTTGGTGTCCATCATTCTCCACAAACTTATCCAAAAATCACCAAGAAAGTGAGAGTTTCGATCAAACACAATGGATTTGGGCAGCCCAAAATGGACCCATACAAATTGGAAGAAGAGATGATAAGTATGCTCTGCAATGACCTGCTTCTTAAAAGACATTAATACGCACATTTTTCTAAATTGATCCACAACTACATACAAATAGTTATGACCTCTCCTAGACAAAGGAAAACCGCTTACAAAATCCATTGACACACTTTCCCATGGATGACTCAGAATAGGGAGTGGTGTGTAGAGCCCTAATTTCCTATTAGCGGGCTTGAAAATTGAACACAACATACATCCCTTTACATATCAAGTCACAATATTTTTCATGTGTGGCCAAAAACAAAACCTCTGTAAATGACACAAAGTATTTTCTACACCAAAATGACCTGACACAAGAGAGGTATGTGCCTCTTTGATTACATGTATCCTTTTATTTGTGGGAATAAAAAGTTTTCTAAGATGGTACAAAAAAATTTTCTGCAAGTGATAATTGTCCACCTGCGATCCATGCACCATTTTTGCATAAATATCGTTAAAATAATCATCATTAACATATTGTTCAACATAAATTTCAAAAGATAAGGAAGAATTTTTCAAAGCTATAGATGAAGAAATAGGAGGGTGAGAAGGCATATATGCCACTTTGTTGTTGGTTCCCTTGTATTTTATTACCAAGTGAAACTGTTGGAGGAATCCCATCCATTTGAAATGACGTGCTTGTTGAAGCTTGGTCTACTACTAAAGGTATTGCAAGGACTGATGATCTGTGTGAATGATGGTCTCCTTGCCGAGAAAATAGTATTTCCACGTCTTCACACTTTGAACCAAGTCATACAACTCCTTGTCATATGTGGGATAGTTCACAACAACTTGGGAGAATTTCTCTGAATGGTAACATACAGGTTTCCTTTGTCGCATCAATACCGCTCCCATGGTGTATCCACCAGAATATTTCTCAATCTCAAAAGGTTGTTGGAGGTCTGGTAAGGCCAAAACTTGTTAGGTCCCTATATTACTAGTATAGTCCCTTATTGTTGTTAGTGTAACCCCCTTATTGTTATTATTGTACCCCTGTAACCCCCATATTGTTATTATTGTGCCCTTAAATTATTATTGTTAGGTCAGCTAGGATTACATTGTGGCCCCATGGACTCCTATATATAGAAAGGAGGTTTTTTTATTTGTATCATCCAAGAATTTTTCATTTATGTAATGTATTAGAGGTTTCCCCCTCAAAGTGGCTTATTTCTAAGGCGTTGATCTCTCTTTTCTTCTATTTTTGGAGTTGGTTTCATAACATTGGTATCAGAGCTTTGGATTCTAGAGTTTTGCTGCTCTAAACAGGTCATTGTGGAATTTTCGCTATAATTTTGTTTCTACGAAGGTTCAGAAGCTAAAAATTTTACAGAGTGAAGCCAAAATCCCGAGGAACGTTGTGTAAAAATTTCAAATCTTGGTTTGCAATATTTTCAAAGATATGATCTGTGGAATTTCAGGTTTTTTAAGGCTCCCGAATTTCACCTAAAATAGGTCATCGTGGAATTTGCGCTATAAATTTTTTTCTACGAAGGTTCAGAAGTTGAAATTTTTAAAGAGAAAATATTAAATCCTGTGGAACTTCTTGTACAAATTTCAGATCTTGGTTCGTAATATTTTCAGAGATATGATATGTGGAAGTTAGGGTTTTTTTCAGGCTCCCTAATTTCATCTCAAAGAGGTGATTGTGGGAAAATCATCATAACTCTCTCTGAGCGTCAAATTGGAATTATGTAAAAAGTGGCTGCAAGTACACGGACTGTAGTTTCCTGTGTATCAAGTTCAGAGCCAAAGGAGTAAAAAGTGACACGTGGCACGTCGTACAAGTCCTCTCTACTGAACCAATCCATAATTAGGTCATTGTGGGAGATTGAGCATAACTTTGTCTTGAAGAATCCAAATCAGGTCAGACCTGTGGCATTCGAAAGAGGATTCAGAGGGCTACCGCAGGGCTAAATTTAAGATATTTAAGGTCCGTAATCACAGAGATAATTCAATTTCAATATCGAGCTCCTCAAAAGCAAGAAAAAGGTGTGTATTTTTTTCCCGAATTACATAAGTTTTGTTTGAAGAATCAACTTGAATTGATTCCAAGGGCATATTGTAGAATAGATATCAATATTGGGTTCTGAAATGCCCCCTAAAAATAATTCAACACCCATTAAGCCTTCAGAAGGCTCTATTATGGCTCATGAAGATGAAGAAATGCAACATCACATATCAAAATTACAAGAGCAAATGCACCAAAATTCGCTCTCGCAAGAGCAACAAAAAATGAAATGGATGTTTTGAAGAAAAGCATGGAAGTTAAGATGGATGGTTTAAAGAAAGGCATGGAAGCTACGATGGATGTTTTGAATAATGGTATGGAAGAAAAAATGGAAGGTTTGAAGGAAGACATGGAAGGTTTGACGGAAGGTTTGTCAAAGTTGATACAAGAAATTATTCCTAATGGCGAAAAGATATTAGAGGAAACTCATGATGAGAACAAAATAAATGTTAATCATGATTTCATAAACTCTCATAATGGATTGAAGAACCACCATATTCCAAAGATGGATATGCGTAAGTTTGATGGCAAGGATCCTATAACATGGATAATACAGATGGATCAATATTTTGTTCTCGATAATGTGCAAAACACACAAAAGGTATGCATTGCAACTTTACATTTAGAACAAAATACATTTGTATGGTATCGATGGCTTTTCTCCCATAAAAAAATTGTCACTTGGTCAATTTTTACGGAGGAAATGATAGCACATTATGAGGATACAAAGAGCAACACCTTCTTTAGCGAATTAATAATCTCAAACAAAAGGGTTCAATGGTGGAGCACATTGAGGACTTCCAAAAATTGAATATAAGGGTAACTGATATTCCAGAGGAACACAGGATTGATGTCTTCATAGGGACTTTAAATAATAACATCCAACATGAAGTTCGCATTTGGGAACCTGATTCATTGGAGAAGGCATTTAGGTTGGCAAGAAAAATTGAATGTAAAATTATGGCGACAAGGAAGCCTACCACTCACATCTATAAAGATGGAAGTGTTGCTACTCCTAGACTTCCACAACCTACAAGTTTGACACCACAACAATTGGAAGAAAAAAGAGAAAAAGGGCCTTGCTATAGTTGTGATAGAAAATACACTAAAGGTCACAAGTGTGCTGAGAAGAAATTATTTTACATAGACTGTGAAGAGGAAGAAAATGAACAAGTAGAGGATATACACCAGGAACCAACCCTAGAAGAGGAAGAAATGAGTTCGGCCATATCGTGTAATGCATTAGTAGGAATTACCACTCCTCAAAATCTCAAGGTAGAAGGACATATCAAGAAGAAAAAGGTAATATTGTTGATTGATTTAGGTAGTACCCAAAATTTTATTCATTGTAAGGTAGCCAAGAAATTGAATTGTTTCCTATACCCAACACCAGAATGTCAAGTGATGGTTGCAAATGGAGGAACTATAAATTGCTCTAGAAAATGCCATAATATCAAGCTAACCATGGGGGAATATGTATTGAATAGTCCAATGCTTTCCATTCCAATAGGAGGTGATGATGTTGTCATTATGGAAATTTTTAAGTCTAAAATGGGCCTCCTAAGGAAATAATAAAATAACAGTTAAACCAATAAAATAATATTTTTGAATTTGCAATTCACTTTTTGTATCAAAATCCATGTAACCATGGTTAAATTCAATTGAAAAGTTGTACCAAAATAAAATTAATAAAAAAAATTGTATTGATGTGACTATAAATAAGAATAAGATTTTCAAGCAAAAACTAATATTATTGAACAACTAATGCATTTGTCCTTTGTAATTAAATAACTTAAAATAAAATATAAATATAAATTCATAAATTCTTAATTATATAATATATTATTAATTAAAATTTATATAGTTTAAATTATATAATAACATGTAATTAATATATTATATATAACATGTAACATGTTATATATATAACATATAGAGATATGCATTGTTTCTTTCAAAAAATATGAAATGACAATAATAATATTTTATTCAAAAAGTATGAAATGACATTTATTATGAGTACTTTACTTAATTAAAAGTACTTAGAGCACTACCATGGATATGCATTGTTTATTTCAAAAAATATGAAATGACTATAATAATATTTTATTCAAAAAGTATGTAATGAAATTTATTATGAGTAATTTAATTTATGACTTTAACAGTTCTTAGAGCACTACCATGGTTAACCGTGAATTTTTATCCATTATTGAGAATGTGAAAAGTAAGTACCTTTAACTCAAGCAATCCCACCTCAACCATTAGCGATGATGTCATCCCCTAAAATGTGATTGGTTCTCATGAAGTGAATTTTGATTGTACATTTTCCTTAGGAGGCCCATTTTAGACCTCAAAATTCCCCTAATGACAAGGAGTACAATGGTTACAACCTTTGGGGATGGTAGCTTTTAATTTTCAAGAACTTTCTTGAATTTTTTTTCGGAAGGAAAGGAAATCGAATTACGGGGTATCTCAGGGAAGCTGGGAAAGATAATAAGCTCTAATGTCATGACAAAGCTTATGAAGAAAGAACAACGAGGCGTAATTGCACAATTATGCTCACTAGAAGTTCCAACATCAAAATCATCTATTTCTCTAGATCTCCAAAAAGTCTTGGACAATCATTCCAAGGTGTTTGATACTCCCAAAGGACTCCCACCTATTCGTGATCATGATCATGCTATTCATTTGATTCCAGGAAGTGTTCCTCCAAACATTAGACCTTATAGATATCCCTATGTCCAAAAGAGAGAAATTGAACGTATGATTGCAGAAATGTTAGAGGCGGGTATAATTCAACCTAGTCAAAGTTCTTTCTTTGCTCCTGTAGTATTGGTACACAAGAAGGATGGATCATGGCGAATGTGTGCGGATTATGGGGAGCTCAATAAGCTCACCATTAAAGAAAAATTTCCCATTCTTGTGATTGATGAATTATTGGATGAATTACATGGAGCAATTTATTTTACCAAGTTCGATCTTCATTCAGGATATCATTAAATTAGAATGAAGACTGAAGATATTCTGAAAACAAAATTTCGAACTCATGAGGGTCATTATGAATTTTTGTTCATGCCTTTTGGCCTTACCAATGCACCTTCTACATTTCAAGGGTTGATGAATTCATTTTCAAACCCTTCCTTAGAAATTTTGTTCTAGTATTTTTTGATGATATACTAATCTACAACAGGTCTTGGAAGGATCATGTTCAACATGTTGACAGGGTGCTCAAACTATTGGAGGAGAAAAAATTATATGCAAAAACATCCAAATGTTTCTTTGGAGTACAAGAGGTGGAATATTTGGGTCATAATGTATCTCACGAGGGTGTTAAGGTAGACCCTAATAAAATTAAATTCATTAAGGAATGGAAAGTCCCCACGACCTTAAAGCAGTTGTGAGGATTTCTCGGGTTGACGGGTTATTATCGCAAGTTTGTTAAGAATTATGGGAGAATAGCAGCACCTCTAACAACATTATTGAAGAAATATGCATTTTCATGGACTCCTGAAGCAACTAAGGCCTTTGAAAATCTTAAAGAGGCAAAGTGCCTAGCACCAGTCTTAGCTACACCAGACTTCACAAAAACCTTTATTGTGGAATGTGATGCCTCAGGAAATGGAATTGGTGTTGTTTTAATGCAAGAAGGAAGACCCATTTCTTTTGAAAGTCATCCAATCAAAGGAAATTATTTACAAAAGGCTATTTATGAGAAGGAAATGTTGGCAATACTACATGCACTAAAGAAATGGAGACCTTACCCAATGGGAAGACACTTCAAGGTAAATACTGATCATGATAGTCTTAAACACTTTTTGGAACAAAGACTATCTTCAGAAGAGCAACAAAAATGGGTCACAAAGATGTTGGGTTATGACTTTGAAATCATCTACAAAAAAGGGAAGCTAAATGTTGTTGCAGATGCACTCTCAAGAAAGGATGAATAGGTGGAAGCATTGCTTTGTGCCATTTCTATTATCCAACCAAATTGGATAACCGAAGCAATGGACGGATGGATGAAGGACGAAGAAGTGTGGACACTCATTCAAAATTTGCAGCAAGATCCTAGTACATCTGATACATTTATTTGGAAAAATTATTCCTTATGGTACAAAGATCGCTTATATATTTGCAATAATTCCCAACTAAAATGAAATATTCATTTGGAATTGTACACTTCTCCTTTAGGAGGACACTCGAGGTTTTTAAAAACTTACCATAGGGTAAAGAAAGGATTTTTTTGGGATGACCTTAAATATGATATTCAAAAGTTTGTGGCAAAATGTTTGGTTTGCCAAAAAAATAAAGTTGAGACAATTAAGACCCCCGGGTCTTCTACAACCTTTATCCATTCCAAGTCAACGTTGGGAGGATATTTCAATGGATTTTATCACAGGCTTACCGAAATCTAAAGGAAAGAATGTCATCATGGTGGTAGTTGATAGACTTACCAAGTATGCACATTTTTGTGCATTATCTCATCCATTTAAAGCAAGTACAGTTGCTGTTTCATTTATCGAAACAATTCAAAATATACATGGAAACCCAAAGATTATTGTAAGTGACAGAGATCCCATTTTTGCAGGAAATTTTTGGACATAATTATTTTCTTGTATGGGTACTCAACTAGCTCATAGCTCATCTTATCATCTTCAATCTGATGGTCAAACTGAGATATAAATATTTGGAAGAATATCTTCATTGTTTTGTATCTGATAAGAAAACACAATGGGTCAAGTGGTTACCTCTCGTTGAATGGTGGTATAACATTTCCTTCCATACTGCAGCAAAAATGACCCCATTTATGGAACTTTACGGATATCATCCACCATCCATCACATCTTCTTTAAGGGAAAATTCTAGGGTTCAAGCAGTGGAAGATCACATCGAGCATCAAAAAGAATTTCTCCAACTCTTAAAGGATAACCTAAATTTGGCACAAAATCGAATGAAACAACAGGCAAATCAACATCGCAGTGACAAAAGTTTTGATGTAGGAGACTGGGTATTTTTATGGCTGCAACCATACAAACAAATGTCCCTCAAGTAAGTTAAGAAGGATAATAAATTATCGCTAAAGTACTATGGTCCTTTCAAGGTGTTGCAAAATATTGGTACTATGGCATACAAATTGGAGCTTCCTGCTTCTTCGCGAGTGCAACTAGTTTTCCATGTTTCATGCTTAAAGAAGGTTATAGGGGACAAACTTCCAGTTCAAACAATATTTCCAGAACTTGATGAGGAAGGAAAAACCATATTGGAACCTAAAGTAGTCACGGAAACAAGAACTCGACAGCTACGAAATCGATCAATTTCAGAGTATCTCATCAAATGGAAGAACTTACCCACTGAAGATTCTACATGGGAGGATGAGAATTTTATACAGAAGCACCTGGAGCTACTCAAGCATTGAGGACAACACTTTTTTGAAGGAGAGGAGCATGTTAGGTCCCTATATTACTAGTATAGTCCCGTATTGTTGTTAGTGTAACCCCCTTATTGTTATTGTTGTACCCCTGTAACTCCCATATTGTTATTATTGTGCCCTTACATTATTATTGTTAGGTCAGCTATGATTACATTGTGGCCCCATGGACTCCTATATATAGAAAGGAAGTTTTGTCATTTGTATCATCCAAGAATTGTTCATTTATGTAATGTATTAGACGTTTCCCCCTCGAAGTGGCTTATTTATAAGGCATTGCTCTCTCATTTATTCTATTTTTGGAACTAGTTTCATAACAAAATTGGTGTGGTGTTGATATTAATTTTTAGTGTATCAAAGGATTTTTGTTGCTTTCATCCCTACTGAAAGGTTTTATTCGCACTCATCAATGCATGTAAGGGGGATGCAATGACAAATAAGTTGGAAATGAATCTTCTCCAACATTGTACTGCACCTAAAAATCTACGAACCTCTATAAAATTGGTGGGGTTAGGCCATTTTACAATCACATCAACTTTATAATGATCTATTTTCAATTTTCCACCACCGGAAATGTGACCCAAGTAAACCAAAAAGGTCTTACAAAATTCACACTTTGACATTTTGACATACAATTTTTCATTTTTAAAAACATCAAGCACCTTCTTACCATGACACACATGATCAACCCATGTCCTATTGTAAACAATAATATCATCAAGATACACAATTACAAAATCATTAAGAAAAGGCCTGAAAATATCATTCATCACCCTCATGAATGTGGCTGAAGAATTGCATAGTCTGAATGGAATCACCATCCATTCAAACAATCCCCATTTTGTCTTGAATGTATTCTTCCATACATCTTGTTCTATAATCCTGACTTGATGATAGCCACCGCAAAATTCCAGTTTGTGAAATAGACAACATTTGTCAATTAATATAATAAATCATCAATGTCAGGGAGAGGGTATCGATTCTTCACCGTTATTTTTTTGAGTGCTCTGTATTCCACGCATATCCTCCATGTGCCATACTTTTTTGACACCAACACGATAGGTGAGATTCATGGAGAAGAACCTGGTCTTATGACCCCTTGGTTCAGCAATTCCTATACCTTCTTCTTTATATCCTCCATCTCAATGGATGATGACCCGTACATACCAATGTTGGTTAAAGGATCATTCTGCTACAAGTGAATCTCATGTTGGATCTCATGCTTTGGAGGAAACCCACTTGGTTCCTAAAAAATTACATCATAGGTAGAAAATATTTCAAATAATTCATTTTTATGAGTGGGATCACAACCTTGGAAAGCATTAGATGTCTCCACATATTTTTCTCTCACAACCATGAGCATGCACCCTTTGATGGAATTCACCAATCTCTTCATTCGACTTTAACTTACAAGACTATCATTGATTTTGGTACGATGAGCTCAAAAAATATATTCCAGCTCATCTTTCATGAGATGATACTTGTTTTCATGGTGAAATAAAACTAATTTACTGTCATACAAATATAGACTCCTCAATAAAATACCACAGATATCCAAGGCTACAACATCAAGATCAACCTCATCAACTAGTTTGGATGCAATTAAAAATATAGCATTACACTGTTTGGTTATATGCAATTTGGTTTTATCACACACCCAACCAAGAGGGTAAGTTTTTGGATGAGGCTTGGTCTCTAATCCTAAATTTTTAACCAAGGATTCTGAAATAAAATTTACTTGTGAGCCTGGATCAAACAAGGTTTCTACTTTAGTATCTTTCATTACGACTCTAATATGGAAAAATTAAATTCTCTTTCGTTCATTAACAAGAGGATTATCTGAATAACTTGTACTTGCATGTGATTCATAACTTTCATTAGCATGAAGAGAAAGAGTACCTTGTGTTCCCACTGTTGTGATTATTGTATCATCACCAAAATCATATCCAAGGTCCTGTTGTCTAGTTTCCACCGTCTTTTGCTTGCCTTTTCCACCAAATTTCTTTGGCTTCAACTCTGGATACAACTTCCAATAGTGTTCATCATTATGGCCTTCCTTCTTGAAATATGTGTAAGATGGATTTTCTCCTTCCTCCTTGGTTGTAGTTGCGTTCTTGTCCTTTCCCCTGCTTTGTCATTTGAAATTTCCATTATGAGGTTTGAAAAATGATTTCTTTGACTGAACTTCTTTGTCATTATTGCCCCAAATTTCAAGGTGAATGGCCTTCACACTGGCCACATCAATAGTAGTAGGCTCCAATAATAACAAAGATTGTATGATGTAACTATGTAAATCACCAATATACTTTGTTATGGTTTCGGGTGAATCGAGTGGAATTCCCAAATTCAATGCTTATTTTCTAAACACTTCTGTGAATATTTGTACATTTTGACCCTTTCCTTGTCTTAAATATTACCATTCGATTAAATTCTTTTGTTGATAACCCAAAGGATACAACTGATATTTTTATGCAGAAAAAAATTGGGCCAACAAGAAAGGAGATTACCCAAGTTTTTATTGCCTTTCTGCAACTTTCTCTCCCATCAAACAAGAGCGGTGCCACTCAACCGAAGGGATTCTAACTGGATATTTGCCTCATCCTCCTCGATCTGTTGAATCCGGAAATAAACTTCGATCTGTCTAATCCAATTGTTAAGTTTCTCTACACTACATTCTCCATTATATGTGGGAAAATCAAACTTTACATCTAGCTTAAAAAATGGTTTCTTAGATGTATGTCTATTGTGCATGTTAGACTGATGAGAATAGGAAGAAGAAGAAGAAGAAATTTCATTGGTGGGGGGAAATGGAGGAGTTTCTCCTCCTCCACCTTCATGATGTACTGATGCATGATCCCCAGGTTATTTCTTCTCATGCTTTATTGTCTTCTCATATTTTGCAAACAACTTGTCAACTTTTTCTGCCATGTTGAAGAAGATCTTGTGATAATTTCAGTATTATTCCACTCATGCATCCTCATAGGCCATTTTCTGTCTTCGTGGTTCACACCCTTCTTCAAGATCAAAGGATTTGAGTTTTCCTTCACCTTTTTGTAGATTGTTCCTCGTTATCATTCACTCATGCAACTCACATCAAGAAGAAATTCTCTATTACCAAACTTGATCTCGATATTTTAACTTGAAGGATGCATTCAAAGTTGCATATAAAATATCGTATTAACCAAGTAACTTAAACCACATGGAAAGAAGCGAAAAAAATAAGCAAACATGAGACCAAAGACACAACAATTTGATTACAGATTTCACCCAATGTGGGCTACATCTCCAGGCCTTGCTCAAAAGCGGGAAGGCCTTCTTTAATTAAGTGGCATCAACGAAATAAGTTACAAAAAAATTTACAAAAAAATGACACTTATACCTCCAATTCAGATTATGGCATGAAAATGGAGACCTCGACTGGAGAAACATACATCACCATTGGATTCATGTCACAAAATTGTATAAAAATGACTATAAATTTGTCAAATTCTGACACGGGAACCTCTGCCCCTCTAAGGGCATATTTTTGGCATCTCTAAGATACCCTTTCTCAGGGTTCCGCTACCTAGGCCACTATTGGTTCTGCCTCTCCTCCACCGTCAGTCCCCTCAAATGGAAAATGATATGGGTTTTTATATAATTTTTGGGGCAGAGTTTTCAAAGAGGGGTTGTTGTTCTGTTGGTAAAAGTGTTAAGTTTGGAGGGAGGTGGTAGGGGGTTCCAACCCCACTAACCCCCCAAATGGTATGGTGCATTGTTTTGAAGGTTTGGGCATATATACATTTTTGCAGCGTTTGATTTGGATGGTTGACACTTGGAGCTTCCTAAGTGGCAGGTCAGCCAACCGGGCAGGGCGGGTTCAAACCCTGCCGACTCCAATTTATATTTATATCATATAGTGATCGGTGGATCGAGTGGGTCTGCCCGTGGGAGCCTACCCACTCATCATATTATATATATAACATAACCGTTTGGATGGGTGGCGAGGGTGGTGGCCCGCCACAAAAAAAACAATTATGTATATAAGTCACTATTAGAAAATTTTCCGCCAGAAAATAAGGGTCACTGGGAAAATTAAGTATGCAACAAATTTGCCGTTCCAATGGTCAGATTCCATGCGCCGAGGCTCTGCAAATTTTTTTTCTCGTTAAGACTGCTACTTGGCCAATTTTGACTAAAAAATTGACCAACTATAACTTGAGCATACAAACTTGGATTTGAGCATTGTTCGCACAGTTTGAATTAGGGCGACGAGCACTATGATTTAGTCTTGGTTTCACTTCCATATGATGACTTTGCTTTTTAAGCTATTTTAAGGCCACTTGTATTTTTGGATCCACCTGGATCAGAAAAGGAACAAGAAACATCAAAATAGGAGGATATACACCAGTAACCAACCCCAAGGAAAGAAGAAAGGAATCCAACCATATCTTGTAATGCATTGGCAAAAATTACCACTCCTCAAACTCTCAAGATAGAAGGATATATCAAGAATAAAAAGGTATATTTGAAAAAATATTTAAAATATAAATTGATTTCAATTTGAAATAATAAAATAAAACAAAATTTCTTATTTAATAAATAGAGGTTCACCATGAGCCACCATATCATCATGTCAAACTCAAGCTCCTAATTATTTATTTATTGGTTATAGTTTGGTTGTTTTCCGTTTTGGAGTTTTTTGGGGTATATTTTTGGTCAAATTTGTTTGAAATTTAAAATGCATTTTAAACAACAAACAATTAAAAAAAATTGAAAATTCATTTCACTAAATTCCTAACAAAAAATTTAAAACCTAAAATAATTAGAAAATAACATTTTTACCATTCAAAAAAAAAAAAAAAATTATTCATAATAAACATGCTAGTATTGCATGTAAGAAAACAATTAAAACCTAAATTATAGTTCTTTTTTTGGTTTCAAATCATTTTATTCATAGTTTTTTTGTGGTTTTCTAGGTTGTTTTTATGGTTTTTAAGGTTTTTTTTGTGATTTTCTCAGTTTTTTTAAGTTGTTTTGAAGGGTTTTTTTAGTGTTTTTTAGTGGTTTTCATGGTTTTTGTATGGTAAGTATTTTTTTTTTCAAATCAATTTATTTAATTTTTCAAGAAAAAATAAATAAAAAATACAAAAAGGATACGAAACCTACCTTGGCTTGAGCCTCGGGGACATTGACAGGGTTGTTGGAAAGGTTAGTTGGGTTGCTCCATGGTCCAATCACTCAATCGAGCTTCAATACCTCAGTCGAGTTGTTGGAAAGTTGTGTTGGGTTTCTCCATGGTCTAATCTCTCAATCGAGATTCAATACATCATTCCAACTCCTGTTTGTCCTACAATCTGTGAAAAAATGATGCGCATAGACCGCGGTCGCACATTTTAATAGAAAATAAGGGCTAAATCAAGCTCTAACAATAAATCGATCCCTAAAGCTCGATTGAGCATTAAAGCTCTCTTTTTTTCACCTATAAATCCCGCCCTTATAAAAAAGTTTAACCCAAATCCATGCTTTTACCTAGACACATCTGTTGTTTTTCACAACTCAAAATCAAATATTGTGACCAATTTTGAGTGTAATTCACAAGAGTTTTTGGACATGTCGTCAAGGATTGATCTAGTTCTCTTAATTTCACCATGAAAAAGGCACAATTCAAATAAGGTAAATGCCATTAAGTTAGCACAATTTTGAGTTTGTGATTTATGATAATATATTTCAAGATAACGTATTTTTCTTACTGCAAGTTTTCAAGAAATCGAGACCAACTACTCTTCATTAGACCTTACTTCATAATTTTTCAAATAACCAAAATTCATCACAAATTACCCTTTGATACCAGGATATGATTATAGTTTTTAGATTTATGTGGTTGGGATTGTTGATAAATTGAGGAAGATCAACAAATTTGAGAGTTTCAGTCGAAATTTTGGAACCACCAGTTGGGTCCATCTTCGAGACATGGGTAAAGATGAATAGAAGATATAGAAATAAATAATATTAGAATAGTATGATCATTATCAAGAGGTATGAGTTTTATGGCTCATATGACATGCATTTTCTCATCCTCTTTCTCTATTTTGATAGCAACACATGCATGTATTTTTTTCCACTACTCAAAATAAAATATTGTAGCAAATTTTAAGTGTAGTTCATAGGATTTTTTGGGTGGGTGGTACAAGATTGATCTAGTTCTCTTCATTTCACCATGCAGAAGGAGATATTTAAATATATTAATGACTATTAAGTTAGCATGATTTTTGAGTTTGTGATTTATGCTAATATAAATCAGAATGACATGTTTTTCTATACAAGTTTTCAAGAAGTCGAGATCAACTACCCTTCATTTGATCTTAATTCGTAATTAACCAAACTTTGTCACAATTCCCCTTCCATATCAAGTCGTGATTATCTTTCTTGAGTTTATATGGTTCAAATTGATGATAAATGGAGTAAGATCCATATATTTGATAGTTATAGTCGATGTTTCAGACCCATAAGTCGATTCCATCTTCAAGGCATAAGTAAAAATGAAGAAAATATATAGAAATAAATAGTATGATAAGAGTATGATTGTTTTCAAGAAGTATGAGGTGGTCTAAGCAGGTCCTTGACCATCGTACCAAAAAAATCTACGAAGTACACTTAAAATTGACTGCAATATTTTATTTTGAGTTGTGGAAATTAATAGAGGTGTGTGCTAATATCAAAATAGAAAAAGAGGGCAAGAAAATGTGCGCTATACAAGCCATAAAACTCAGATTTTTGACAACAATCAAACTCTGCTCATACTATTTATTTCTATATCTGCTTTTCATATTAACTCATGTCTTGAATATGGATTCGACTGGTGGTTCTGAAATGTCGACTAAAAATCTAAATTTTTTGGATCTGTCTCCACTTATCAGCAATCCCAATGACAAAAACCTAAAAAATACAATCACAACTCGGTATGGAAGGTGCATTTGTGATGAAGTTTAGTTTCCTGAAATTTTATGAATTAATATCAAACAAAGAGTCATTGATCTTAATTTCTTAAAAACTTGCAAGGAAAAACATTGGATTTTGAAATATATTATCATATATCACAAACTAAAAAAAATTATAAGTTAACAAAATTTAACAGATTTGAATTGCACCTTATGTGCGGTGAAATTAAGAGAACTAGATCAATCCTCAACCACCTGTCCTAAAAATCCTATGAAAACATATAATATTTGAATTTGAGCCATGAAAAATAATAGACATGCGTGATGCTATCAAAATAGAGAATAGATAAAGAGAGAAATTTATGGCGAAGATTTCTTTCGAGAAGGATGAGGAGATGGTGTGCAAAGATAGGGTATGTTGCGCTCGAAAGCATAATGGTTCGCGGATACGGTCGAACTTGTCATGGCCTCTATGGGCACCCTCATAGTCAACCATAGTCCGAGCTTGACTCGCAGAAGCACCAGGTTTTCACTTCTAAACAAATCAGATCTCTCCATTGTGAAAATATCGATCACCGGTCTCAGAGTGTTCTTTAGTGATCTGCTATAGACCATCACAACAAAGTCTTGATCTGGATCTCAAGTTTGATGGGGCATATTTGGGTGTTTTGAGATCAAATGTTGAGTCACCGCTGGAACAGTTTATCTTTGCAATATGTTGTGTCAATAATCAGGCACATTTATCATTGTTTGCAGAAGTGGTGTTGATTATTAAATCGGTTGGCCAGATCTAGGAATCTCTTCGTCCTATCCAAGTAGCAAACTGGATCCACTTTCGACGGGATTTGACGGTGCTCTTCGCATCACTTTGTTGCAGAGGTGATTCAACCTCCAAAAAAATTGCATGGAAGAATAACATGGTAGTTGAGGACAAAATTGCTTTGAAGATGGCTCGATCCAAGGATGGAGAGCTCACCGGATCCAAGGCTGGCAGTCATGCCAGATCTAGCATCAACAACAAAATCACAGTCCCCAATAGAAGCTTCAACCTTGTTCACAGGAGCAGTAAGCGCAATCGATCTGGGGTTTTCTCGATAGGAATTTGGGTATTTTTGGGTCTTAATGGATCCTTTCTCACACCAGAAAGCATATCTATATCCAGATAGGGAACTTGTAGATCTTCAATCATCGAATCTGGAACGGCATAAACCAATTCAATTTTTTTTCAAGTCTCCAAATGGAAAATCAACATTGATTTAGGTCTATGCTTCCCAAAAGGTGACCCACCTAAAGCTAAATATCTGGGATAAGCTGGAAATTCCCATGAATCAAATTTTTTTTAATGTACGGTGGTAGGTCAATGCAGAATGAACCGTTTCTTCAAGAATACAATGTCTCTCCATCATCCACCATCATCCTAAACTTGACACTGAGGGGAATATCTGTTGGATCAAGCAACAAAAAGAACACTGGGGAATGATAGGATCCAATCTTCCTAATCTACAACAAATCAAGGGAATAATAATGGAGGTCTTTCTTTCAAATAAATACTTAAAGTAAAACAGGCGGCAACAATTATCGAGATCCGACACATAATATCCCTAGGCCCTGTATTGTGGAACAATTGAATCAAGTGCTAGAATTGAATATAGACTTATCAGATACAAAATATATGTGTTCCAACAATGAATCCCAAGCAATTATATGTAGATTCAACAACTTCTGGCCAAATCCAATGGATCTATTCCACTGGATCCTCACAAATTGGGATCTAAATTGTGAGATTCATCTATGTTCAAAAGGATTCTTCATAGTAAAGTTTGCATCATAGGATATACGAGACTATGTACTACACAAAGGACCATGGTTTTGGGGATCTACAAGGTTATTTGTAAGCCCATGATTTCCAAAATTTGATGCAAACACAATGATAGTATCAAGAATTTCGGTCTAGGTTAGGCTATGTTGGTGAAATTATATGTTTATAGTTTCCAACATTAAATTATCAATCCAGGGCTCGTAAGCTTCGAGGCACAAGCGCAGGTAATGCAGGATTAGAGCATCTAACCTAAACTAGGGCATAAAATCACAGTGAAAGAATACACCATTCATTTTCCGGAATCAAACTCTAATATACCAGTCAATTTGCTGGAGATGACACTCATCTCATACTCAATCGAATGAAATTAATAAATTCTGAGCACACACCCTTCAAATCTTCTGCAACTCTCTTAAGCAACTTTAATCTACTTTTAACACTAAATCTTGTTGTAATACAAAACTCACTCAAATCGTAATTCTGGCTTTGAAGATAAAAGAAAAACATAATTATGCAATTCTACTAGATCACACAGAGAAATGCAACGAAAGGTTTACACTTCTACTTCAATTGGCATCAAACATAGATCACTCCTAAGCTCGAGCAATCTACCAACCAAAACTCTGCTTCTCAAATGGAAATAAGTCACACTTTTAACTACCAATGCAAGCTTTAGAAAATAATAAATTTAAACCTAGCAACTCCAAGATTTAAGATCTAATTTGAAAGATAAACTATGAGTATTCAATTTAACTCACACACTCACACTCATTGACTAGAATCCAAATTCATTTAATCTATCAATTCTAACTCTGATGCAATCTCAATATTTTGGAACAAAACTCACTCTGTATTCAAAACTACATTCACTGACTCACAAGCATTCTAGAAACCAAACGTGTCTGAATCACAACTTTATAAACCTATGCATGAGATCCTTGTATTTCTAAATTAGTTTAAGACACAACAATGTAACAATTACTTAGATTCATTCCAGGGTTTCAAGAACGATTTTACTCAATGCAACAAAATGACATATAGAATTATAAGACAATTAAGATTTGTATTCAATTTTAGAAGGGAAAACGACTTCTATGGTTGCTTCGGCAACTCTGGCAATGTTCTCACTAAATTTTTGAACAAAATTGGCACAAATGATATGTTGTCAACACACAATGTTGTAGTTTAATTCAATTTGGCTTCAATGATTTCCAAGTAAAGATGAAAACATAGGATTAACTTGTGACTTATATAATGTTTGCTCAATCCTTCAAAAGTAGAAATCACAGTGGTTATGATGGCATATAAATCCTCAATCATCAAATCACAATCCTGTTTATAATTCTGGATAAAAAAGTTTAGATTAAATGGCAATCAAATTACTGTTTGCTTATAATCTTAGATGGAAAACGCTTTGGATGAAATGGCAATCAAATTTCTGGCAAACAAATTAATAGTGATGACAATTAACTAAAATTAAACGTGGTTATGAAAAAAAAACTCAAAAATTACACAACAACTTGAATTCTACAGCAAAGTTAAGACAAATCTACCTACGATTGAAGGAATTCCCAGCTTGTGGTGGGCCCTTGCCACACCTATGAAGTGAAGCTTACAGTAGTGAAGAAAAACTTAGCACATAAATTCAATCACACCTCAATTGTCCACTCTCCATGCAAAATGACTATGATCAACACATCTTCTGAACCATAAAATCGAGCTTGAATTAAACAAAACTTTTACAATCAAATTCTGGTAGCACAATAATCTTCACACATGAATAATAATTTTTTCTCCCCCTAAACTTCTTTGGATGCAGGCTTTATAGATTGCCTGAGAATTACAAAATAGGAAATGATCCATGCAGATCAGATCAAAATATTACTATGCTAACTTAGCTTGTCTAATTCTAATTACATTGTCAATTCCAAGGTTGATGCTTAACAACACTCCATACGTAGCCATGGATATAAGACAAAATCGATACTGGAAGCTGGAGGCTGGTATACATATGGATTATCGATCCTCAAATTCAAATGGCTCATTGATGTCAAGGAAATGGAAGCGTTGACCACCTTGTGTGCCTTTTAAGTATAGTTCTTGAATTAGCTTTTAAGTACAGATCCTCCAAGTCATGCTTTGGTGCAAGAGTCATGCTTTTCCTTAGTTGAATAGGCCTTGTGGAAGTACTCTTCACAACTCAGGTTAAGGATTTGACATGATTTAGGCCACAAGAAGGACAAAAGAGGTAAAAATGAGTTCATTGATGACCAAAATAGGGATGTTTGGGAGATTTTATAAATTTGGAATTTTCGAATTTTTATATAAACTAGCCTTAAAGAACCCTGACTATCTCCAAAACCGTAAGGAAGTTTGGAAAAATATTTTAGGTGTAATAAATATGCTATACCGGGACAAAAAAACGTGTTCCAAAATTTATTCATTATCCTTCAGCTGCACGGAAATCGAGGCAGAAGTTGGGAATTTAAAATTTATTGCAAATTTAGAAAAAATGGCTAATTTCCTTCTAGAGACCGACATGAGTGAGCTGGGTGGAATCCAAGTTATGGAGAGGTATTATAACACTATTTTTGACAATAACCTCTCTCGGTTTCTCCGGAAGCATGCCAGAATTGTCAAAGCCATAAATTAGGCATTTCTGCACTCAACTGGCTTGTGAAGGATTTCGACGATGGAACCCAGTGATAAATGTACTTAACAAAATTGTCATCAATAATCATAGCATAATCATCTTTAATCATAGAGAAGTGAAGAAAACTAGGGATAATCAACCACATAGTGTATTTTACAGAAAATTATAGAATTAGGCTATAGAATGGGCTAAAACCCTAAGGTTTTAGGGCATGAATGGTGATATTGCATGAAAAAAACATAGGCATATTCGAGGCCCAAAATCCCCCCATGCCTGAGCTTTTGCATGCCCTCATGCAAACAAATACTTTTCTCATATGTAGGTTTTTATGGCATCATAACTTTAGGTAGGGATAGTTCTTATGGAGCAACACTGCATGAATATTTGATTGCGATAGATTTGATGTAAGAGAGATTCAAATTGATGAATAGGATGATAGGTGACAATGGAAATGGTGAATTAGATGAGGTGGTGATGGTAAAATGGGTGCTTGCATGCTCTGTTTTTGCGAGGCCAATGCTTATGGATGGTTCCTTCATGAAAGGCAACAATGAATTCACCCTCTATTGGATTAACAATATGCGTGAATATCAGAGGGGAAGGCACTATGGTTACTGCTTTTGTTTACATGAACCAATATAATTATGACCTTATTAGAGTAGGATGCAAATGGAGGGTATATGGAAAACCAAATATACAGAATATGTGGTGGGTAATCATCAAAGCTTTCTTAAATATCTAATCAATTAAAGAATCTTAAGCCACCTCTACCTCAAGTTTTACCCTTGTTGTTGATGTCCTCAACAAGATGAAGTGAAGGATGGAATGGTTGGAGTTTATTCGACTGCTGATATGACCTACTGAAGAAGGAAAAAGGTTTCAACATCCATATTATCCTGAAAATGTTGATGCATGTGTTTGTGGCTTCCTCAGACAACACGATCACCATCATCAATACTTCTCTTTATTGAAATAAAGGAAATAGGTTAAATAAAGAAAAATTACTTAATCATGCTCCAAGCCCAACAATTGTGAAAAATGATAGTAAAAACCATGGGTAAGCATAGGGTGAAAATGTGAATGAAACCCAACAATTTTGATCATTTCTCTCCTAACACCTCTCTCTCCCCCCATGCATATCAGCTTGCATGCCCACATGAAAGAAAAACCTCTGACAGAGACCAAAGATTAATTAATACTGAAGGGCTAGGGTTTCTATATTAGTGTCGTGATTTAAACTACAGGGCTAATTAAGTGAGAGCATGTCAGTAAGTTTCATGTGATGTCAACTTCATTTGCATCAATAAGATAAGAAAAAATTGTGACCAGGGATCCAGTGATGTCAAGACTTACCTTTATTATTCCAAAAGATAAACTAATGTTCGGGATACTAAAGGAATTCTAACAATGTTGTTATTGCAGGTGTTGTCGCTCCTAGAGATAGCCTAGAGTTGTGATAGACCAGTGCCTAGGACATCTTATATAGCAAGGAGCATATGGTATAACAGAGGGAGTTATCAATAACAAGCTCTCATGCTATCTCTTGTAAAACAAGGAAAATTAATCTGAATGGGACCAAGACCTTTAGAAACTGACACGGAGACAGGGATCTTGCAGAGGCAACATGCAAAAATCCAATATAAAAGCAACAGACAATTCAGAGACAGCTTACTGCAAAGCGGGCCGATTTAGAAATACTTCACAGAAATAAGTTATCAGAAGGTATATGTAGTGAATGAAATGTAGAGAAAATATTAGTTAACATTGAGCTGATATCCAGATACACAATACCACCATGCATGGGCTTACCAATCTAAGAATCCATACATAACAGTAGTGTTTTAAAAAACCCTCCCAAAGTAACTAATATAGCAGAAATACGGTTTAGATGAATAGTGGAACAGAATATCATGCATGAGCCATATTTAAAGCGCTTGACTGATCCAAGCATGGGCATCAACTAGGATGAATCCATACCAAAAATCAATGAGCCACTTGCATTCCAAAACATGATACAAGAAAGATGGATGAAATGAAATGATCTATTAATATAACACATAAGAGAAAAGGTTACACACTGTGAAATACCAAAGACCTGAATCCTCTTTAACAGATATAACTCCTCCTCACTGAGACCCTATGGGCTCTGAGCCTTCATACAAGAGCTTTACAAAATGTATACAAAAAGCCTTTCACTGCATAATTTTCTGATAAGATTTGGAACCCTTAATAATCTATTCTTAGGGAGTTTTATAGGAGAAAAAGAAAACCCCCAGTAAAAGAAGTAGGTGAAGAACATTTAATTTGCCTCATTAAAACAACATGGCCGAAACATTCGCGCCCATACTGCTGAATGACTATGCTGTGCTATATGTACTCTGCTGTCTGCTTTCTGAAATAAATGCGCTGGGTGAAAATCTCTTCAGGAACACTGCAAAGAAGTAAGATCACATAAGCATTCTGTCCTTTCCTGAAATAAAATTCGGCTGAAATGAAACCTGGAGGGTATTGTTTTCTGTGTCGGGTACCCTTTGTGTGATCTGGGATATCTTTGATATGGTGCCTTTGTCTCCCAAACCTGGAATTACGGCCAAAAATATTCAATGCTAAATGTTGAAATCCTCTATCTTCCATTGATACTCTTTACCGCAAAATTTATGTCACCATCTGCGAAATATTCCTCTTGAATGACGCTGGGGAGTTTGCCAAAGTCTAACCCTGTTTTTTTAATGGATGTCATGTCGTAGCAACTACCCAAGGCTTTCTCCATAAATTTTTGCCTCTGAACAATGGTCCTTTGATGCGTATTCGGCTTCTGTAATGGAGGCTATAAATTATGATAATTCTTCGTCGTTGTAAGCCCTGCAAAACCCAAAAACATATTAAGAAAACAAATGCATGGGGACGGTGATGCAGTGGAGATGACTGTGTAACAACGCGGCATGATGAAATGGTAGAAGTATGCGGGTTGGCGATGAAAAATGCAGTGAAACGATGGAGGATAGACTGGTGTAAGTTTTAAACGTAAAATATTTGATAATGAATGAAATGTATAATGGCAGAAGAAAAATACGACAAACATGTGGAACTGGTGACGTGGAGGTACGGAGTCGACTAGCGGAGAGACAAGTGATCTAGACCGTCCGATCTCATGAGGAGATCGACGACTGAAATCGTGTTAGGGGGCAATGAAATTGTGGGCCAGGGGCACTATTTCCCCGTGTTAACTCGTGAACAACTTGGAGGAATGATCGCCGTCGGATGGGCTGCTGTAGATCGGATGGTTCACACGCATATCGTGCCACATCCGCTGCCGAACTATAATGCATGATGAACAATGGTTTTGCAATAGTGCGTTGGGCCACGTGTTGGGCGATGAGTTGAATCGTTGGCCAAAGGAGAATTACCGCCTACCTCCGAAAGGCGGTGCGATAGATACCAGGCAGTTTTTGAACAGTGGGCGTGGGGCGGGGACCACCGAGATGGGTAGGCTGCGGACCGTTGATTTAGCAGGATGATCGGACGGTTAGTACTGCTCCCGATATTCATTTACGGTAAGCGCCCTCCAGGTTAGCATTTGGTCTAGCGCCCAGGTCTTGTGAAGGAAAAGATTTAAAGGGCTAGGGCCGAAAGGGCTAGGCCTTATATATTTTCAAATATGGGTTTTCGCGGGCCTTTCATAATGTAGTTCGGAGGCATAGGAAAGTAACGATAAGCATAAGAGAAAATTCTCAAGGCAAATAGAGGGGGTTTGAAAAGGTTTAAGCAGGATTGCTTGCCAAAACTTAACAGGGGGCTGATATGATCAACATTGGCTCCATCTGGGGATGGCACGTTCATCCCTGAACGTGTCGAGAACTTCACAGACCCTCCTGATCATCATGTATGCAGACTCTGCTCTTAAGCACTTCTATTTTTCACTTTATGATTCATCACAACGCCCACATTATTCAAACAAAAACCAAAAAGGAAACTAATATACAATATAATACATCAGGCTGCCTTTGCCTGAATCAGAGTTGAAAGTAGGGCTTGAGAAATTGACCATTTACAGGGGCGTCAAGTAATTCTCCCTGTAAATTCTCCAGCTTGAAAGTGTTATTACCTCCCCGTTCCACAATTTTGAAGGGGCCGAACCAAAGAGGATCGAATTTACCATGTTTTCCTTTTTCAGCCCTCCGGATATCCCACCTTAGTACTAAATCACCAATCTGCAGATTCCTGTCTTTAGCATGCTGATCAAAAAGGTGTTTCATCTTCTCCTGATATTTCGTCAGCCTTTGATTTACCTGATAGCATGTTTCTTCCAATTCCACCCGCTGGTTTATTCTCCTGATCATATCATCAGGCTCTTCCTGAGTTTCTTGCATGAATATGGCTAATGGTAAGGCTAATTGTATAGGGAATACTGCTGCTCTCCCATATACCAATTCATATGGGGATTTCCCAGTTTCTCTCTTGCTAGTAATTCTATTTTCCCGCAGAGCGAACTTCAGCTGGGAATCCCAATTTTTCTAATTTTCATTTATGGCCTTCTTCAGTGCCTTTACCAGAATTTTATTAGAAGACTCTGCCAAGCCATTTCCTTGCGGATAATAGGCTATGGAGTGACTCAGTATGATATTATATTGCTGGCAGAAACTCATAAATTTTGCAGATTTGAAAGCCTGAGCATTATCAGTCACTATCCTGGCAGGGCAGCCAAACCTAGATATAATATTCTCTTCCATGAATTTTGTTATCACAGTATCAGTGGCGTTCCTTGCAGGTATGGCTTCCACCCATTTTGTGAAATAATCAGTGGCAGTTAAAATCCACTTATGTTGTCCACTTGAAGGTGGGTGTATCTCTCCTATAAAATCGATTCCCCATTGCTTGAATGGTTCATCTACATGAACGGGAATCAAGGGCAGAGGTGCCAACTTCTTCCTTTCAGCAAATTTTTGACATTTATCACATGCTCTAACCTGGGCAAAAACATCTCCAAAAATCTTGGGCCAATAGAAACCGGCCTTCAGTATTTTATGAGCTGTGGTCCTCCAGCTGTAATGTCCCCCACAGATTCCTTCATGAAATTCTGCTATAATACTCTCGACTTCATTCTCTGTGAGACACAGGAGTAAGATGCCTGAGGGATCTCGCCAGTATAGCCGGCCATTGGCGACTATGTATTTCTGTGATTTCAGTCTCAACGCTCTGTATTTAGTTTTATCGCAGCTTGGAGGGCAGCTGAGTGTAAGGAGATATTCTACTATCTCTTTGTACCACTGACTGGTGAGGTACTTCATCTGTGTTTCTGGAGTAGCTACCCCAATTCCGTTTTGTTCTTCTTTCTCCTCAAATTCCTCGCTTGCTATTATGGACAAATTTATGCCCAGGGCCTAATAGTTTGATTCAGATAATATTTTGGCAAGCCCTTGTCCTTTGATCAGCTTAGTAGGGCGGATGTCTAAGTCATACTCATGTATCTTGGCAATCCACGTTCCCCTTTTTCCTTCACTGTCCCCTTGGATAAGAATATCCTTGACCACTGCTGTAGGTACAAATGCAGTGATATGGGACTGCAGAATATACACACGGAATGCTTTGAGTGATTTTACCAAGGCGTATGCTTGCTTTTCCAATATTTTATATTTCAATTCTGCATCACAGAGCACCTGACTGAAAAAGGCAATAGGCTGCTCATACCCTTCTTCATTTTTCTGCAATAAAACTCCAGCCACTGTATGAGGTGATGCAAAAGAAAAGATCATGAAAGGTTTGGAATAATCTAGCCCAGCTAGCACAGGAGCTTCTGCAAAAGCATTTTTTATCCTGGTAAATGCCTCTCGTGATTCTTGTGACCACTTTACTTCATTATTCTTCTTGAGCATGTCTTTTATATGCCTAACTATCTCAGCATAGTTAGGGATGAACCTCCTCAAAAAGTTTATACGACCAAGGAACACCTGAACTTCTTTTTTATTTCTGGGGAGAGCAATACCATTTATAACCTCTACCCTCTTAAGATCTATCTTCACCCCATCTCTAGTCACAATGTGTCCCAAAATTTTTCCCTCTTCTAATGCAACTTTTGTGGATTGAGAGAAAGACCATACCTTCTGCATTTTTCAAAATTTCTGCGTAAATGCTCAATGTGCTCAGTATCATCCTTTGAGAACATAGTTATATCATCAAGGTAGACCACCAAAAACTTATCCTGCTCCCCAGCAAAAGCAATGTCCATGGCCCTCTGAAAGGTGGCCCCCACATTAATCAATCCAAAAGGCATCTTGGCATACATAAATTTACCCCATGGTGTGGTGAAAGTGGTTTTCTTCTGATCCTCTGGAAGTACAGCCACCTGGTTATAACCAGAGAAACCATCCATCATTAACATCCTAGAAGCTCCAACAAATTTCTGCAGGATGTGATCCATCTTTGGCAGTGGATAATTATCCTTTAAGGACGCTTTGTTCAAATTTCTGAAATCCACACACAACCTTATTTCTCCATTCTTCTTTCGGACAGGGACTAGATTTGCCACCCATTTAGAGTACCTCAATGGCACGATTATTTTGGCCTTTAACAGCTTCTTAATTTCCTTCTCAATAGAAGGAAGCAACAGAGGATTTATCTGTCTAAGCTTCTGCTTATAAGGTTTCACATCCTCCTTCAGGGGAATTTTGTGTTGCATTATACTGATATCAAAAGTTTTCAAGTCCTGATAGGACCATGCAAACACATCCTTGTAAGACTGAAATAATTTCTAATATAGCTTTTTATATTCTCCAGGGATTTTCTTGGACAATTTTACAATTTTGGGGTCAGTATCAGTACCCAGATTCAGGTCTTCTACCTGATTTTCTTCTACCACTTTGCTCGGCTGCAATGAGACATCATTCTTGTCAAATAATCTTTCTAGAGGCAGCAGCCCTCTAGGTATCACGTTTCCCTTCAATTGCAACACTTTATTACCTGCCACTTTCTCCTCCCAACTCCTTTCTGGAGTATCTTCAGACTCATCCTCTTCTTCATCAACATCAATCTCCATATTGGAGAATTCTCCCACTGTTTCTAGGAATCTCTTCATCTGTTCTTCATCTTCAAATACCTGCCAGTGTTTGATGTTATCTGGGATTGAAGGCCGATAACGCACCTCAACTTCATATCTTAAAAGAGGGTTCTAAGGTGGTCAGAATGTACTAGCAGCTACAGCAAGGGAATCAACCATCCTATTCTATTCTCGGGGCATGAACTGGATATTGAATGCCAAGAAGAAATTTTCTACCATGTCCCAAACTTCATTCCTATAAGCCCTTAGCCTAGGATGTTTGTTCTGACACTGATTCCTGACCTGTCTAACCACCAGTTCTGAATCTCCCAGAAATTTTAAACTCTGTATATTCATGTTCCTGGCTGTCTGCAATCCTAACAGAAGTGCTTCATATTCAACCACATTATATGTTGCTTCATATTCTAGTTTGAAAGACAGTGGAACCCATTGGCCTCTAGGAGAAATCAATAGTACTCCAGCTCCATTACCTTCTCTTGAATTTGCTCCATCAAAATGAAGTGTCCAGATTCCTGATTCATGGCTCTCTGAAGGCTGCTCAATCTTGATCTGACAGAAGGATGGTTCATGAGAAAAATATTGATCTTCTTCCAGCATAAAGCATGAGAAATATCCTTCTTTACTGTAGACTGGTGAATTTACAGAGTTGTCAGCCTTAGTCACCATCTTGACAAATCTAGTCTCCCTGTACAACCTCCTCTCTTGGCCACCAAAAGATGGGATAGTGGTGTATGTTAAATCCATCTTGATTGACCCACCAATTTTTGTTCCCCAGGACCTTGACAGCAACATTCCAAAACGAGCTGGGATGTTAGCCACCACGATGTCCATAACCATACTTTTTTTGTTGGAATTTGGGCCAAATTGACCACCAGATCTTTAATCATCCCTAGACATTTAACTCTTTTGGAATCAAATGAATAGAGGTCTTTATATGGACGTGTGATTTGTAAACCTAGTTGTTCCATGACTGACAGAGGTATAAGATTGTGGGAAGCTCCAGAATCTAGCATGCAGTTATGTAATAGCAGGTCATGGATCACTAGAGACACATAGAAGGGAGGAGTAGAGGGATCTATCTCCTCGACGTGTGGGCCAAACACGACCATAGGTCTTTCTTCTTGGAGGTTGAGACTATCAGGGACAAGTGCCGCTTCTGGAGGGAGAATGAAAGAGGTGACTTGAGACTGGTATGCTGGTTGTTTCAACAGTTCAGTCAAGGGGACTGGGATTTTGACTTTCTCAAGTTCCTTTTGTAGACTGAAAGCAAGGGAGAAATTTTCTATTACAACCTCTTTTGACTCTCTAATTTCAGCTGACGGTTTAACTTCTTTTGACTCAGGCTTGGTATTAGGAGGAATAACTACTTTTGAAGAGGAAGGAATTTGATCATTAGACTACAAAGGTTTGTTTAGAGGTTTTTTACATTTGTCTGTGGCCTTCTGCATTGTTGATTCCTTCTGAGCAGGTGCTTCATTATAGGGTGGCTCTTCTTCTTGCTCTTGAGTACGAGTCCTCTTCCTAGAAGATCTAAGGTCATATCTTCTATTGAATTGTGTTTGCATGAAATCATTAAACTATTTACAATAATGATCAATTTTTGCTTCTTTTGTGTCTCTGGTCCTTTCTTCTTCTTGCAATGAGCACTCAGCTCCATCATTTCCTTGCAAAGGGGATTCTTCTCCATCACTATTTGAAAAGGCAAGATTTTCATCCTCTAGTCCATAGGCAGTTTCTTCAGTAAAATCATCTACTGGACCTTCCAAGTACAATGGGTGTGGTACTTGATCCTGTTGCTCCTTTGCTTCCCTTGGCAATATTTGCAGGGGTGGTTTCCTATACTGAGGATTATAACCTCTGTTTGGAGCATTGTAGAAATTCTTGGAGGCTAAATTCTTGGCCTCCAGTTCAAGCTTGACCATTTTCTTAATCAGTTTGGTCATTTCCTCCGTTCTGTCATTAGGTGAGTCCCTGTCTTGGTTAGAGGTAGATACCTCCTCTTTCCCCCTTCTTCTGGTATCTTGCTCAGATTTTCCCTTTGATTTTCCAGTGGAGGCAAAGTTTGCTTCCAACTCTAGTGCATCTGACTGAGCATCATCCAGAGTAGCAGGCTTTCTTTCTCTGAGAGAGAAACCAAATTCTGAATCAAAAGCTGCTACAAAAAAAACCTTAGCAGCAGTTTGATGAGGCTTCATATCAGCAGGAAGACTCAAATACAATTTATTAAATCTCTTGATAAATTATGATACTCCTTCATTATGTATTTTCTTTAGAGTATTGAACTCAATGAGACAATGTCCATGATCTTTCTTCTCTCCCCATTTTCTGAGAAAAGTAACTTCCATATTATCCCAAGTGGTAATAGAATCGCCTGCCAATGTCTTAAACCATTTTCGAGCTTCACCATCAAGAGATTGGACAAAAAGCCTTAAGACCACATCTAAATGTTCCACATTAAAATTCTCAGCAAAAGAACAAAAGACCTCCAGATGTTTTTGAGCATCAATCTCATTTTCTCCATTAAATCTGGGTAAGATCTTCAAATAATCCTGTGGCATATCATTTAGCACTTGAGGTAATGCCAAGGGAGCATATTTGTTCAACAAGAAGGCTGGAACATTGGCCATTGGAGGAGGTGGAGGTAGTACAACAGTTTGATGTGTAAAAGGAGGAGGAGGAGGTGGAAGTGGAGTATGAATAACAATAGGAATATATTGTACAGCTGCCTAAGGTGTTGATGGGAACAGTTCATGGTTAACAACAGCTACTTCAGTGACCTCCTTAACCTCTTCGGCCTGAGGAGTAGGGTGAAGATTATCTTTAGTTCTGACACCTCCCCTGGGTGGGCTATCTAAGTAGTATTCTGTATTTTCCTTAGTGGAGTGAGGATTTCGTACTTGGACTTCTTGAGAAGAAGAGGATGGATAGTCTTCTATAGAAAATTCAGGGGTTTCAGTGTGGACTGATCGCCTTTCTTTCCAACTTCTTCTATGTATGATATTCTCTGGGTCAGACGCAGAATGTGTTTTTGACTGTGACTTATCTGACCTCAGATGTGGCTTTCGAGGAGCCAGGACTGCAAATAGATTCTTCTGATAAAAAAATGTGGAGTCACCAAGGTGAGGGATGTACAACTCTCAACTCTCCATGCTCACCTGATTGAAGAGTGAATAGGTTTTTTCAAGGCCCAGGGATTCTGATTTTCTAACTTCGATCCCCGGCAACGGCGCCAGAAAGATGTTGTCGCGTCTAGAGAGAGCCTAGAGTTGTGATAGACCAGTGCCTAGGACATCTTATATAGCAAGGAGCATATGGTATAACAGAGGCAGTTATCAATAACAAGCTCTCATGCTATCTCTTGTAAAACAAGGAAAATTAATCTGAATGGGACCAAGACCTTCAGAAACTGACACGGAGACAGGGATCTTGCAGAGGCAACATGCAAAACTCCAATATAAAAGCAACAGACAATTCAGAGATAGCTTACTGCAAAGCGGACCGATTCAGAAATACTTCACAGAAATAAGTTATCAGAAGGTATATTTAGTGAATGAAATGTAGAGAAAATATTAGTTAACATTGAGCTGATATCCAGATACACAATACCACCATGCATGGGCTTACCAATCTAAGAATCCATACATGACAGTAGTGTTTTAAAAACACCCTCCCAAAGAAACTAATATAGCAGAAACATGGTTTAGATGAATAGTGGAACAAAATATCATGCATGAGCCATATTTAAAGCGCTTGACTGATCCGAGCATGGGCATCAACTAGGATGAATCCATACCAAAAATCAGTGAGCCACTCGCATTCCAAAACATGATACAAGAAATATGGATGAAATGAAATGATCTATTAATATAACACATAAGAGAAAAGGGTACACACTGTGAAATACCAAAGACCAAAATCCTCTTTAACAGATAGAACTCCTCCTCACTAAGACCCTATGGGCTCTGAGCCTTCATACAAGAGCTTTACAAAATGTATACAAAAATCCTTTCACTACATAATTTTCTGATAAGATCTGGAACCCTTAATAATCTATTCTTAGGGAGTTTTATATGAGAAAAAGAAAACCCCCAGTAAAAGAAGTAGGTGAAGAACATTTAATTTGCCTCATTAAAACAACATGGCAGAAACATTCATGCCCATACTGTTGAATGACTATGTTGTGATGTATGTACTCTGCTGCCTGCTTTCTAAAATAAATGCGCTGGGAGAAAATCTCTTCAGGAACACTGCAAAGAAGTAAGATCACATAAGCATTCTGTCCTTTCCTGAAAGAAAATTCAGCTGAAATGAAACCTGGAGGGTATTGTTTTCTGTGCCGGGTACCCTCTGTGTGATCCGGGATATCTTTGATATGGTGCCTTTGTCTCCCAAACCTGGAATTACGGCCAAAAATCCTCAATGCTAAATGTTGAAATCCTCTATCTTCCACTGATACTCTTTGCCGCAACATTTATGTCACCATCTGCGAAATCTGCCTCTTGAATGACGCTGGGGAGTTTGCCAACGTCTAACCCTGTTTTTTTAATGGATGTCATGTCGTAGCAACTACCCAAGGCTTTCTCCATAAATTTTTGCCTCTGAACAATGGTCCTTTGATGCGTATTCGGCTTCTGTAATGGAGGCTGTAAATTATGATAATTCTTCGTCGTCGTAAACCCTGCAAAACCCGAAAACATATTAAGAAAACAAATGCATGGGGACGGTGATGCAGTGGAGATGACTGTGTAACAACGCGGCATCATGAAATGGCGGAAGTATGCGGGGCGGTGATGAAAAATGTAGTGAAACGATGGAGGATAGACTGGTGTAAGTTTTAAATGTAAAATATTTGATAATGAATGAAATGTATAATGGCGGAAGAAAAATACGACAAACACGTGGAACTAGTGACGTGGAGGTACGGAGTCGACTGGTGGAGAGACAAGTGATCTAGAACATCCGATCTCATGAGGAGATCGACGGCTGAAATCGTGTCAGGGGGCAATGAAATTGTGGGCCAGGGGCACTATTTCCCCGTGTTAACTTGTGAACAACTTGGAGGAATGATCGCTGTCGGATGGGCTGCTGTAGATCAGATGGTTCACGCGCATATCACACCACGTCCCCTGCCGAACTATAACGCGCGATGAACATCGGTTTTGCAATAGTGTGCTGGGCCACGTGTTGGGCGATGAGTGGAATCACTGGCCAAAGGAGAATTACCGCCTACCGCCAAAAGGCGGTGTGATAGATACCGGGCAGTTTTTGAACAGTGGGCGCGGGGCGGGGACCACCGAGATGGGTAGGCTGCGGACCGTTGATTTAGCAGGATGATCAGACGGTTAGTACTGCTCCCGATATTCATTTATGGTAAGCGCCCTCCAGGTTAGCATTTGGTCTAGTGCCTAGGTCTTGTGAAGGAAAATATTTAAAGGGCTAGGGCCGAAAGGGCTAGGCCTTATATATTTTCAAATATGGGTTTTTGGCCTTTCATAATGTAATTCAGAGGCATAGGAAAGTAACGATAAGCATAAGAGAAAATTCTCAAGGCAAACAGAGGGGGTTTGAAAAGGTTTAAGCATGATTGCTTGCCAAAACTTAACAAGGGGCTGATATGATCAACAGCAGGGATAGTGCCATCCTAAAATGGTTAACCGTAAAAAATTTCCACAAAGAATCTCAACAATAGTCCAAAGCAGTAGGTCTTCACTTTCAATAGCCTTATTATTATAAATAGAAGTGACTTTATTTTAAAAAAACAAGGATTTAAAATGGATGGGAAATAGGGAAAAATAAATATTACAAAATGATACCTTTCAAAGATGATTGTCTTACCATTACCCAAGCTTATAGTTGAAGCTCTTTTTATTCAGCAAATTGAATCACCTGCACTAAGGGTCTCACATCCATAAAAAACAAATTATTTCTAAAATATAGAACTCCAAAGCACATTACTGAAATGATCTTAAAGCCATTCTCAGAGAGATATGATAATGAGTTCAAGGAAAGACAAAAACAACCAAGTAAATCATAGTGTAAAATTAACTTTAATACCACAGGCATGGCCTTGCTGCCAGTAGGTGTTTATAACCTCGAAAGGGATTTCTTTTAACCCATCGAAATGTCTACGTCCCATTTACTATATATAGATTCATAGTTAGATTATTTGACTTTTAGATGAAGACCACTATCCTAGCTTGGTAACCAGCTAATGGCAGTGCCACTCACAAGAAGTAACATGGATGAACATGTCGACTCATGATGAGACCTCCTGTCTTCCATCTTTTGGGATGAAAGCCATTACTCTAGGTTGGTGACCAGGAGCAGTAATATCATGCATGTCAGGCCTCATGATCGTGGTAGGTCGGCTCATTACGAGACCTCCTATCCTCCCCTACATATTTTTATAGACTCTGATTATGATTAACCTTAGAGGTTACTTAATAAGTGGGGAGATAGATCTACTCCTTAAGAGCACAGGATGGCGTGAAAAAATTGTAATTACTAATCTTAGTGGTTGATCCTGCTACCCTTAAAGACTCAAGAAAAAGAAAACATCTTAGATAATGAATAAAATATTCCTTGAGTTGGTCATGCTAGGGTTCTTATGAGAGCTTATTATGGTTTTATAGGAGTGGTCCACCATAGGAGGCTTTTCATCAACGCATTCAAAGAGAAACTTGAAAAGGTTTCTTGGATGACAGTTTGTCAAGATTATGAATGGAAAGTATAATAATAACAATTTCCCTAACTTTCCCAGTAAATAATATTGGCCAATAATCAAAGTCACTTTATAAAATATGAGGCATTAAGAATGAATTTCTTCTGAAAAGTCTTACCACAAGAGTGCATAATGACAAAATTTTCAATGGTTGTGCCTTAGGAATTTCAATTTCAAGAGTGCTGCTGTAACAATTTTATTTCAAATGACAATACTATTCATTTCTCCTATACTACCCCACCCTAATTTAGAGAGAGGGATATCTCCTTCAAGTGTAGGAGTACTTCCAATGTAGCCATGTGCATAACAGTTTGCTAAATATGCTCACACTCAGTTTTAAAGAATAAACTTCAACACATACCAGAGTATGAGAAACCAGTTGCTTTAATTGATATGGTACCAAGAGTTGTTGAATGATGAGGGAATAGGGTGTGTTAATTACTACTTGAAATCAAGATTCAATGAGATCCACATATTTATGATTTTCCAACTTGTGCAAGTCTTCCACAGTGTGATAACCACTCTCTTGGAGGCCTAAGGGATCTGGTGGAAGACAAAATATAAACCCCTCAAGTTCAGGCTCAAATATATTCTTTTCAAATTGACAAGAATGGTCAAGGGGAATTCTAGGGTTTTGAGCTTCAACAACAATTTTAGAATAGGTTCCAATTATAGATTTCTCCTCTAATGTTCTTTGAATTAGATCTTCCTATGGTGAATGATTTGTAGCAATAGGAAATGTTTCCAAACTCACTCCTTCCCCCAACCTTGAAGATATACCATTTTGTTCAGTGGGAGAATCAATAGGAATAACAAGTGTTTTAAATTGTTGTGCAACCTCCTTGTTTGGATTAGGGTCTAAGTTATGGTTTGGGCTAGGGTTTGAACTAGGGTTTGGATTTGGACTAGAGTTGGGTCTAGGGTTAGGATAAGGGCTAGGGTATGGACTAGGGTATGGATTAGAACTAGGGTATGGGTTAAGGTTAGGGTTAAAGAAAGGTTGCATAGGTACTTGAGACCATGAAGGATGATAGCTTGATGGCGAATTGAATGGAAATTATGATTGTTGTTGATTTTTCATGAAATACTGCCGTAGGGAAAAAGATCCAAATGATTCTTGAGGCCATGGATATATCTGGCTGAAGGATGAGGGCCAAGGAGAGGACCACTATGGCCATGAAATAGGATATTCAATTGACGAAGGATTAAAAGTTTGCCATGGAACTGCAGGATTATAAATTTGTTGAGGAACCTGCTCAGGAAAATAAACATTATTCCTAGTATTGAATGGTGATGGGTTTTGAGTTATACCTGGCGGTTGATTCGATTCCTTACTTGATTCCCTGAGTATCTTTCATAATCATGGCAGTGATGGGAAATGTTCGGTTGCATGACCATCCTTGCAAATTTTTCAAACTTTCGGACCGCTAAGTGGACACTTTCCAAGGAAATGTTTCTTTTGACAATTGGCACAAAGGATGAGTAGTGGTTCTTCATCCTTCTCTTGTCCTTGCAAATCATCCAATTTCGAAATCAAAGATTTAATAATATTAAATTTAGGTTCAAGAAAAATATTAAATTCCACACTTGTGAATTCTTCATAGGATGACTTATACGTCTCTGTAGCAACATCAAAACTCCTCATTAAATGATTCCTCAAAATACCATTTCCTTTTTCTTGACAAGCCAACTGGTATATCCTGCCATCACATGGATTAATACAGGTTCTTACAACACCCCAAAAATGTTTTATCTTTAAAGAGTTTGAAATTTTAATCTAAATGAATTAAAACTGTTAATTGGAATAAAAGTCACCAAACTTGCTTACTTGGATAACCAAACTTTGGAGCAACCCCACCATAGTGGATGTGTGGCTCTTCACTCACGTCTTATAGTACACTCCCTTCCCTTTGGTTTTTCTGCAACTAATATCACACAAAAAAAAATTGTGAAAGAAACTAGGCTCTAATCCCTTTAGCACCTCCCCGACAACAACACCGAAAATGTTGGTGAAATTATATGTTTATAGTTTCCAACGTTAAATTATCAATCCGAGAGTCGTAAGCTTCGAGGCGCAACTGTAGGTAACGCAATATCAGAGCATCTAACCTAAACTAGGGCATAAAATCACTGTAAAAGAACACACCATTCATTTTCCAGAAGGAAACTCTAATCTACCACTCAATTTGCTGGAGAGGACACTCATATCATACTCAATCGAATGAAATTAACAAATTCTGAGCACACACCCTTCAAATCTTCTGGCAATCTCTTAAGCAACTTCAATCTAATTTTAACACTAAATCTCACTGTAATAAAAAATTCACTCAAATCTTAATTCTGGTTTTGAAGATAAAATAAGGACAGAACTATGCAATTATACTAAATCACACAGAGAAATGCGATGAAAGGGTTGCACTTATACTTCAACTGAAATCAAACATAAATCACTCCTAAGCTTGAGAAATATGCCAACCAAATCTCTGTTTCTCAAATGGAAATAAATCACACTTTTTACTACCAAAGCAAGCTTTAGAAAATAATCAATTTAAACCTAGTAACTCTAATATTTAAGATCTATTTCGAAAGAAAAACTATGAGTATTCAATTTAACTCACAAATTCACACTCATTGACTAGAATTAAAATTCATTTAATCTATCAATTCTAACTCTGATGCACTCTCAATATTTTGGAACAAAACTCACTCTGTATTCAAAAATATATTCACTGACTCACAAGCATTCTAGAAACCAAACACGTTTGAATCACAATATTTTAAACCTATGCATGAGATTCTTGTATTTTGAAATTAGTTCAAGACATGACAATGTAACAATTGATCAGATTCACTCCAGGGTTTCAAGAATGATTTTACTCAGTGCAACAAAATGGCATTTAGAATTATAAGGCAATTAATTTTTGTATTCAATTTCAGAAGGGAAAATGACTTCTATGATTACTTTGGCAAATCTTGCAACGTTCTCACTGAATTTGTGAACATAATTGGCACAAATGATATGTTGTCAACACACAGTGTTGTAGTTTAATTCGATCTGGCTTCAATGATTGCCAAGTAAAGATGAAACAAAGGATTAACTTGTGACTTATATAATGTTTGTTCAATCCTTCAAACACATACATCACAGTGGTTATGATGGCATATAAATCCTCAATAATCAAATCACAACACTGCTTATAATTCTGGATGAAAAACATTTAGATTAAATGGCAATCAAATTACTGTTTGCTTATAATCTCAGATGAAAAATGCTTTGGATGAAATGGCAATTGAATTTCTGGCAAACAAATTAATGGTTATGACAATTAACTGAAAGCAAACATGATTATGAAAAAAAACTCAAAAATTACATTGCAACTTGAATTCTACAACAAATTTAAGACAAATATACCTATGATTGAAGGAATTCCCATCCTGTGGTGGGCCCTTGCCTCACCTGGGAAGTAAAGCTTACAGTAGTGAAGAAAAATTTAGCACATAAATTCAATCACACCTCAATTCTCCACTCTCCACGCAAAATGACTATGATCAACGCATCTTCTAAACCATAAAATCGAGCTTGAATTAAACAAAAAATTTACAATCCAATTCTGGTAGCACGATAATCTTCACTCCTGAATAATCATTTTTTCTTCCCCCTAAACTTCTTTGGATGCAGGCTTTATAGATTTCCTGAGAATTACAAAATAGGAAATGATCCATGCAGATCATATCCAAAGATTACTATGCTTACTTAGCTCATCTATTTTTGATTACATTGTCAATTCCAAGATTGATGCTTAACAACACTCCATACGTAGCCATGGAGGTAAGTCAAAATCGATCATGGAAGCTAGAGGTTGGTATACATATGGATTATCGATCCTCGAATTCAAATTGCTCTTTGATGTCAAGGAAAGGGAAGCGTTGACCACCTTGTGTTATTTTTAAGTATGGTTCTTGAATTAGCTTTTAAGTACATATCCTCCAAGGCATGCTTTGGTGCAAGAGTCATGCTTTTCCTTAGCTGAATAGGCCCTGTGGAAGTACTCTAAACAACTCAGGTTAAGGATTTGACATTATTTAGGCCACAAGAAGGACAAAAGAGGTAAAAATAAGTTCATTGATGACCAAAACAGGGTTGTTTGGGAGATTTTATAAATTTGGAATTTTCGGATTTTTATATAAATTGGCCTCAAAGTACCTTGACTATCTCCCAAACCATAAGGAATTTTGGAAAATTGTTTTAGGTGTAATAAATATTCTATATTGGGACCCAAACCCATGTTCTAGAATGTCTTAATTATCCTTCAGATACACGTAAATCGAGGCGGAAGCTAGAAGTTTAAAATTTATTGCAGGTTTGGACAAATTGGCTAATTTCCTTCTAGAGACTAACATGAGTGAGATGGGTGGAATCCAAGTTATGGAGAGGTATTATAACACTATTTTTTACAATAACCTCTCTCAGTTTCTCTAGAAGCATGCCGGAAGTGTCAAAGCCCTAAATTAGGCATTTCCGCACTCAACTGGCTTGTGAAGGATTTCGACAGTGGAACCCTGTGATAAATGTACTTAACAGAATCGTCATCAGTAATCATAGCATAATCATCTTTAATTAAATAGAAGTGAAGAAAACTAGTGATAATCAACCACATAGTGTATTTGACGACAAATTATAGAATTAGGGTACGGAATGGGCTAAAAACCTAGGGTTTTAGGGCATGAATGGTGATATTGCATGACGAAAACATTGGCATTTTTTAGGCCCAACAAGCTATCTTCCCCTTCACTTATGGCATCCAAAATTCTTATAAGGTATTAGGAATATCTTAGGGAGATACATCAAGATAAATATGCAAAGAATGGAAGAACGAATCTACACTTTCGTCAGAATATGTGTGGAGGTGGATGTCAACAAAGGCTTATCGGATCACATACAATTGACACACAACAAGCAGAGCTAGACACAATATCTAAATTTTTAGAACACAACATTTAGATTCCGAATATGCCGAAAAACATGACATATACAAAATACGTGTCCTAATGCAAAAAGAGAGACATGAAGGAAGAAGAAACTAGGAAACCAGCCCAAAAGTTGGCAATTTCCTCCGCTAGAAGAGGAAGAGGAAGAAGAAGAAAATAATTCCCCATCAAATGAATGAAATCAAATTATACCAGAAAATATAGAAAAGGAGCATACAAACAGTGTTGGCACAAAAATAACTATTCCCATAGTGGAGCTGGAGAAGTTCCCTGAAGCAATAGATTTGGGGGGTACCAAACGTCATCATGTTTCAGAAAGTTTGGACTGAGAAAAAAAACATCTAAGAATGGAAGAAAACAATCAACTAGCTATTGTATCTTCCATGCCATAACAAGGTGAATGACAAAAAGTTTAAAAGAAGACGTGGTGAAATTATAACTTTTCCTCCTTTTACTAGTTTGGTTATGGATTTATGATCATCAGTATTTGATTGGCTTGGTGGAATGATTCTGCATCTACAACATGTAATTTTGTTTTCATTAATAAAATTACGATTTTTTCTTGGGAAAAAAATAAAGAAAGAGAACAGGAAAACACATGCCATACGAGCCATAAAACTCAAATCTCTTCGCAATGATCATACTTTGCTCATACTATTTATTTTTTTATCTTCTCTTCATCTTTACTCATATCTTGAATATGGACCCCGCTAGTGGTCCAAAACGTTAACCGAAGGTTTCAAATCTATGGATCTTCCTCCATTGATCTGCAATCCCAACCATAAAATCCTAGAAAGCATAATAAAAACCTGGTATGGAAGGGGAATTCATGATGAAGTTCAATTGCTTGAAATTTATGAGTTAAGATCAAACAAAGAGAAACTAATCTTGACTTATTGAATACATGCAAAGAAAAACACATCAGTTTGAAATATATTAGCGTAAATCACAAACTCAAAAATCGTGATAACTTAGCAGTGTTTAAAATATTTGAATTGTGCCTTCTGCATGGTGAAATTAAGAGAACTAGATCAATCCTCAAACACCTGTCCAAAAAATACCGACTATACTTAAAACTAGTTGCAATATATGATTTCAAGTTGTGGAAATAATAGGTGTGTGTGCTGCTATCAAAATAGAGAGAGAGGACAAGAAAATGTTTGCCAGAAAAGCCATAAAACTCGTTCCTCTTTTCAATGATCATACTTTTGTCATACTATTTATTTCTCTATCTTCTTTTCATCTTTACTCATGTCTTGAAGATGGACTTTACTGGTGGTTCCAAAATGTTGACTGAAACGATCAAATATGTGATCTTCCTCCATTGATTAGCAATCCCAACCAAAAAAACCTAAAAACTATAATCACATCCTGGTATGGAAGGGGCATTCATGATGAAGTTCAGTTACTTGAAAATTTACAAATTGATATCAAAAAAAGAGCAATTGATCTCATTTTCTTGAAAACCCACAGAGAAAAACATATCATTTTGAAATATATTAGCATAAATTACAAGCTCAATAATTGTGCTAACTTAACTATTTGACATATTTGAACTGTGCCATTTGTGTTGTGAAATTAAGAGAACTAGATCAATCCTCAACCAACTGTCTAAAAAAGCATGCAAACTACGCTTAAAAATGGATCCAATATTTGATTTTGAGTTGTGGAAAACAATAGATGTGTGTGCTTCTATTTAAATAGAGAATAGGACAAGAAAATGAGTGCCGAACAAGCCATAAAACTTAGACCTCTTGACAATGATCACTCTTCCATCTCTTCATATTTACTCACGTCTTGATGGACTTGGTTGGTGGTTCCCAAATATTGAATGAAACTCTCAAATATATGTATATTTCTTCATTAATTAGCAATACAAATCACATAAAACTAAAATTGATGATCAAAACTTTTATCGGGTAGCTCCTTAACTTGTGATCTTTATTGATTTTTTTGGAAATGCTTTTCTGTTAAGGAGTTAATGGAAACCTACTGCACTTGTTGGATTTCCAATTTCAACTTTTCCTCAATATTTTTTAAGTGTTCATGATGCTTTTGTAACAATGAATCAATTCTTTTTTGATACTTAACTTCAATGTGAGACTGTTTTTTTTGCAATATATTTTCAATATCATTGATATTGTTCTATTTTTGTTCAATTGTTTGTTTCGTGTTACTTATTGCTCACCTGTTGGCATAAGAAAATTAGCTAATAGAATTAGCTACCTCGTCTACAAACTCATCCTAAGTGAGTTTAGAGGCATTCCAATACATCTTTTTTTTTTTGTGGGGGATCCTTCCTTATATTGTACTATCTTCCTTTTGGGTCTCCCTTAATGATGGCCTTCTTAATACTGACTGCTAGAAAAAAACTCTTCTTCGTCAACAGGCTCAATAGCATCTAAAAGATTAACATCGAGAGAAGTAATCCTTGTTTAAGATGAAATAGGTGCGTTAGAAATGATACATGTGATAACAATCCCTGAACAGTTGCTTAAGTAGATCAATTTGAGTATTTTTTGAGGTAAGTGTATGGAACTCCCGCGTAGGATTTTGACTTTGTGGAAAAATATCCTTGACTTGTAAATTATCCAATTGGAATTATTTAATATAAATTTGATTAACTTATATTTTTTTGTATTGGCTCATGTGGCACCTATTGAGTTGGCTCACGTAGTACTTCTGCCTATGTCTGTAACTTTATAACTTCAAGTTTTTCAGTATGGATGTTCCTAGATAGGTCTTTCTATGTGTAGTTTATCTGTTGGTGGATTTTTAGTTGAAGGTTTGTATTTTTATACCTTCTTTGAAGATGCATGTTCAATCTAGAGCTACTCTATCTGTATATTACCTGACTATGTATTTGTTTGTATACAGATATATTTAGGTAAAATCACATAACAAAGAATTTGGTCGACACATTTCGAACCAGTTAGTGTGGTTCATCTTCAGGACCAATGAAGTATTTGGGTATGCTCTATTTGTGTGTTATTTACCTCTTCTTGTTTGAGCGATATAAGAATTGTACTTGAACTTGCTTGGTGCTCTGTAACTTGTTTTTTAGTTTGAATAAAAAATGGGTTCTTAAAGATAATCTCTTTCACCTTTGACATGTAAATAATTCTACTTTAAGAGGACATTTTGGGATTTCTTCAACCCTATAAAAAACCTCTTCATAGGACTTAAACCTTTTAAATATTTCATCAAATGAAAGATCTTCATTGTTATATATTTTGAATCCACTTTTTTTTTTTACAATGTTTTTGCACTATATTAAGATGGTTATGATTTATGAATTAAATATAAGATAAATTAATCAGATCCAAGGCTATTGCTTCTAGTTTGGCATGTTTGAAATTTTCCAATATATAAATCCCCAATTTTATACAGAAGAAATGCTAAAGCTTCTTAGAGCCAGAAGCTGTGTCTTTTGTTATGCGTGTTCCTATTGTTTGATAAGCAATTTCTCTAAGGACTAATCTATCAAGAACATATCTTGGAAAGGCATGAGGAGGAACTTGGTAACCATAGATTCTAATATAAGAAAAGATATCCTTAATATAACAGTCCTTGATAGGATCAATTCCTTCCATAGCTTCATCCGTTATCCTAGGAGGCAAACGATTGAAAAAAGGATCATCATATTATTACATATATCATAAAAATTATCCTTAGCCCTTGAATCCCACAACTTGGAAAAATATATGTGAGTTGGTAGCAAACTGGGAGACAAATGTCATTTCATTAAAGGGAATAGTGTTCTGGCATAAATAACATAGATCACATAGGTTGACAAGTAAAATACAGGGACCAACCAGGGAGTAGTATTGAGTCTTGACCACTTCTTCAATTTTTATTCTTGGATTATTTGATAGCATAACTAACCAGTTGAATATTTTCCTTCATAACTTGGTGTATTAAAGGAATCCAATCTATTTTAAAATGGTTAGGATTCTGCTCTCCAAATAACCTAGAGGGAATGGTGGAAATGATGGTTGAGGGCTTTTTGACTCCATCAGTGGGATATAAATTATCATCCCTCATGAAAAAATGGTCCTCATCCTAGTAGAAATACTTAATTAGTTGTTCCATTTGAACTTCATAAGTAGTAACCTCGGCAACTATGTAGCTGATGGCCCAATGTACCATGTCTGTGTAGGGAATGATTGCAGGACTTGCAACAATTTTTTGTAAACCTGAGCACCAAATTTGAACATAATAATTTTCAGTTTTAGATACCTTGTACATAATTTCAAGGTCATCTACTCTGAATGGTACAACGAGCTTCATATTTCCATCGATAATGGTTCTGGTATTGAGGTCAACGTGGTTGATGGCCTGTCTGTGTAGGGAATGGCGACATACCTTGCAACAATTCTGTGTAAAATTGAGCACCAAATTTCAACATAATCGTCTGCGTCATCTTGATATTCATCCAAGAAGTCGTCTTCTTCAATATACTCATAAATTTCATCCCACGTTCTAGTGTGGTAGTCGATCTTGTAAGTAGTGTCTAAGAACAAAGGAAAATTTGAATTTTTTACTTCTTCATCATCAAAATCTTCGGGTTTTTGTTGCTTTTTCTTGTTTTACTTGTTTGGTTTCTATTTTAGGTGCCATGTCAAATAATCAACAATAATTTATCAGGGAACACAGACATAAGTTTTAATGGTTTACACTGAAATAATTTAGAATATAACTTCTCAAGAAATGAAGCTTACCACAAATGTAGGTGGATGGAAGAAAAGAAAATTCTGCAATTTTAGCTAATGGGTTAAACAAAGATCGAAAGACAAAATTAGGCAACTTTCTCAAATCGAAACTATGATAATTGGACAAGCTGCAAGTTTTTTAATTTCTCATAATGGACTAGAGTTGCACTTAACCTTGACTATGAATATGAATCAAATTTATTAATATTTGAATATACTGGGAGGCATCATAACTTAGTTTACATGCCAGGGGAGTTTATTCGCTTGAAATCTGATTAAAACTAATTACTAAATTAAATATTAATTAAGATAATTAATAATATTAAATATCGGGTCTGAGTGTTGGAATGGTTGTTTTTTATGGCACCTCAATATCCCAATGTCGGGATATTGGATGAGATTTGTAACATAACTTTTTGATATGATATCCTAATATATGATATGGAATTAATGTGATGATGCAACCATTATGTAAACAGTAGGTGAAGTGGAATGCCACCTGGATTAAATGTGTCAACAACAATAAGTCAAAACAACCACCAAAAGGGGTGAAACTTAAGAAAAATGTGTCATTTGACATGTCAACATAACCACATGTAATATGACATGTCAACATTGAGTCCGAGGTGGCATGTTGAGGTTTCATATCATCTTATCAAGGTTTTATGAAGTTTTTATGAAGTTTTTGTTTTGTTTTAAGGGTAATGTTGGTATTTGATATGGAATGCATTCGATATGGGGATATCATATATCGGTAGGATTGAACATATGTGAATTGAACCTTTGATACCTAATATAGGTTAATGGGAAAATCATTTTCAAGTAATGTGAACACAATATATTACACGTTAGGGTCAATTGATGGGAGAAAGGCATATGGGGATGTCATTTGAATGTTTAATCAATAGTTACAATCCAATATGTGATATGAGATCCATAGGGAAACTGCTTGTTCATTAGTTATAATCACATATCAGTGTATTAGCATGAATTAGAAATATGAAGACATATATTTGATATTATGGGGATATTTAAGGATTTTCCTTAATGGGTTCAAATAATAAAATGAATAAATAATGAATTATTTTATCAAAATACTAGATTTGAAAGAAATATATACAATAAGAGAATATTTCATTAAAATTCAAAATAAGAGGTCCTCAATATTCTACACATATATGCAATAATGAGGAGTTTTTGTTACGCCACAACAGGTGGGAAACATAATTAAAATTCCTTTATAAAACTTCTCTTCATTTGAATTGCAAATATCTCTCTCACATAAATAGGTCTTGGAATTCCCTACACTTTCCTCTACTTCCCTTCTTCGTCGATGAAGGAAAATGCATTGTTGTAACAATCTAGGATATCAGGATTCTGGTTCAACAGATCCATACCTATGTGGCACTCGTATGACCATAATGGAATGATATTTAGATTTTCTTTGGTATTCATTCCATTCATTTCCATTAGACAATCTTTTACCAATTCATTAATCCTTCGCTTTGTTCCCATATCTGGTTGCACTAACCAAGTCATGTCCTACTTTCTTTTCAATTTGTCTTGGGGAGGGTGCCTTATATCTATTGGTCATTCTAGATATCCTTTAGTGACTAGTATCCTCCCTCCTTGTTAGGATATTCCGACACATAGGAAATAGTTAAGTATAACTTGGTCTAGCATAGAGTTAGGTAAAGTGCGTTTCTTTACTATGTACTTTTGTAACTTATAATCCGACGGTCACGATATGTACTGATCTGATGGTTCATTCTCTCCTCCGTATTACCGACACTTGATTCGTGGCTTAACACTCGATTGGTCCATGATCTCTATTTAAAGAGCATGGAGGGTAATTTGTCCGGTGACCGTTTATGAGAGAAGCTTATGTATACTTTCTTTCTTTATATTAATAAATTGCCTGAAGTGGCTGTGTTGGCTCAGGTCGTGGACTGTTTCCCTCTTCAAGGGTTTTAACCCATCAAATACTAATGTGTTGATCTATGATCTATTTATGAGCGGTGAAATTTGGTGTTTGATCTAATGAACTTACCCTGTAAATTCCTACATGGTATCGAAGTTATTTTGAGGGCCGCATTTATTCTTGATCGAAATCCAAAGCTGGTCTGACTGCATGCGACTACCGCTTTCAACATCTACTGTTTTTTACCACTTTCAGACCAGGAGAACTACTCTGTTGTGCCCAAAGCCTCTGTTACAATGAGGAACCCCTTTCGTTTCATGCGAAAAGGTTTCCGGTTGTCCAAGTTATGAAATTTTAGATCTAGAGGTATAAAGTATTTTTTTTGCAGTTATATTTATTTATGCTTCTGTTTATTTCGGTTTATAGTCTTTTTTTATTACCATATATATACCCTATTCTCTGTGTATGCTCTTTTATCTGTGTTGTGTGTGCTCTGGTAAACCAGAAACAGAAATACAAGATTTTTCTGCTACGTATGTTATTTCCTTGCAACTTTGTGAGATCTTAGGAAATCATAAATAACGAGAAAATATATATAGTTGCCACACGGACTAACTGGAAATATAATGTTCTTCCATAAGGCTTGTATCTTTTTTGTTGTTTGCATGGTTGTTTTTTTGTAGGAAGAAGGCAAGCAACCCAAAGAACAAATAAATAAATAAAAATAAATAAACCACCCTTCCTCCTTTCAAACAATTATAGAATCCTTTTACTAGCTCACTTAGTGTAAAGTTACTTTATGAGAATAGGGGTCTTGGGTTCAAGTCTCTTTGTCAAGCTTCTTTTCCTAATAGGCTTTTTGTCAAGTTATTTTTTCTTAAAAAGATTTTTGGCAAGTTGCATTTTTTTTTAAAAGAGTTTTATTTAAAAAGTGCAAGTAAAAGTGACTCTCACTTATTTATAAAAGTGGATCGCATAAAATAGAATTTTTTTACAAGTGAGCTTATTATATTAAGTTTGGAAAAGGGGGGGGGGATTTTCTTTTAAACAAAGTACAACTTCATCATTAACTTTCAACCTATCACGTAACTACTCGACATCTACTACAAATTTTTTTCAAAAAGGCATAACTTCTTCATCCGGAAGTTGTTTTCAGAGCCGTTTTTTTTAACCGGCCTAATTTTTTGAGATCTTTCCATTGGAGTAGTTAGTTTAAACCTTTATAGTTTTAGTTTTTAAAAATGGAAAGTGCATGCTGGATTATTCTTAACATCACCAATTATTTCCAATGGCTATCCTACATGGTAGACTTACTTAGAAGTAAAAGGTTTTATAGAATAGCCTTAGGACAAGAATCTAAACCTACTGATGCAGATAAAAAGGCTAAATGGGAAAATAAATAAGATCAAGCACGAGGGTTGATAGGAATGTCCATTGCTCAAGATCTTAGATTTCATTTCCAAGAAATTGACTCCCCTGCTGAAGCTATGAAAAAGCTAAATACTGGTTTTTGCGTTCAAAATGAAATCAGAGCCCACTGGCTTGAAAATAAGTTGCTTACTTTGGACCCCAATAATTTCTCCTCTATTGAAGATTTTTTGTCCAAATTCAAGACCCTTAGACTTCTTTTAGAAGGTCGTAAGGTCAAAAAGGAAGATTGTAATATTATCTATTCCATTCTTGCTAAGCTAGGCCCTGCATACTCTGTATTTTTTTCCACCTTCCATTCCACTAGAGAAGCCCTCATTTCTCAAGGAAAATCCTATAAGTCCCCTCTTTTGATTCCTCTTGCAATTTGATAAGAGAAAAATAAAAAATATTACACTTTGGTCTTATTAATACTGGAAACTCTTCTAAGAAAGCCTTAGCAGCCCAACAACAACCATATCCAAAGAATTCTAAGAAGCAATATCCTAAAAAGAATGGTCCTAAACCAAACAAGGGTCTTATGATCCGGATTTATGCAGGAACGCAATAAAATACAGAAATAGACATAAACATAGAGATGTAGTGGAAATAATGCTTCATTACATTAATACCAAATGACAGAAATATGTTTATAGACATAATGGAAATAAAATAGCTAGGGTGCTGGTAGCGAATCTCTGAGAAGAGATGTGGCAGCTACAGACATCTAAACTATGTTACAATGAGGCTCGAGGGCCTATTTATTATTGAGAAAAAATGGAGAACTCTAAACGTCCAAAAACCTAACTCTAGAAGATGAAGCGCCAAAACTATGGGCCCCGTTTGGGTAAATTGGTGTTTCAACTTCCCGGGGACGTAACTTCGGCATACGATATTTTTTTGACGCGTATGATACATCATTAGAAAGATCTATCCGAGTACTAGAACTGTTGCCACAAACATCAATTTCAAAATGAAATATTATTATCTGGAGGAACGACGCCCAAAAAATGTCGTTTAGGGCCTCAAAACGGCTCCGAAAGTTCAGGACTCGAAAAACTGCTAAAAATAGTAAGTTGTGCTGCAACTTAAAAACTGAAAGAACTGATGGTGGGGGTTCAAATGGAATAGGTGGGTGGTCACCAATATCCACCTGGATCATTAAGGCCCCAAAACGGCTCCGGGAGTGGTGGACCCGAAAACCTGCTAAAAATAGCAAGTTGTGCTGAATGTGAAAAGCTGCAAGAATTGATGGTGCTGGTCCAAATGGAATAGGTGGGTGGCCACCGATATCCACCTGGATCATTCTTCCCTCCTTAAGAAGCAATGGTCCTCATTGCGTTGAGATCCTCCGTGATATGAGGCACGTTCTGTTATCGAAGATGTCATGGACCTACGAGCGGACATGCTGGATGCAATTAGTAAATTTGGTTTCTTTATCAGCCTCAAACAATACATGTGTGGATTCTATCTGTGTAGTCACATGAGGTATGGAAACATCAGGCGGCGGTGCGTCGCGGGTCAGATCAATGGAGTGCTTGTCCTAGTGTTGTAGAGGAACCTCTGTGAGTGAGGAGAAAATGTCCTCGTATTCCTCCATGACTTTTTCCATCTGCTGCAGCCGTGCAGGGGAGCCCTGTTTCAAGTTTGTGGCCACAATATTCTTCTTTCCCTGTGAGCGAGTTGTAAGGAAAATAAATTTCCTGGTTTGGGAAACAATCTTACTGCATTCTTTTGTAGTAGTCAAAGAGAGGACATGAGGCGGTACTACATCCAGTATCCTGTACAAGTTATTTCCCAAAGTAATAACAAAAAAACGAGGCCTAGACTCATAAACAACATGTTTCCTCCACAAATATGGTTGGCCCAATAATACATCAGCTACATCAAGAGGAGCAACATCACACAATACCTCATCCGTGAATGGCTTGATACTATACGGAAGGTGGCACTACTGGTGGATTTGGAGATCTCTCCCTGGGTGGAGCCACCCAACGGTATATGACTGTAGGTATGCTATGGTCGGTAGGCCAAGCCACTTCACAACCTCTGCTGAAATGAGGTTCTTTTGGTTTCTGCTATCGACAAGAAATTACAGCGGGGAACCCTTCACCCACATCTGCGAATGGAAGAGGCGCTCCCCCTCCTCTGGATCCTCTGGATCGTCCCTCTGGATCTTGGTGGTGGCAACAATGGCACTAGGATTTGCATCAATGATCTACTTCCCTTTGTCATTGCTTTTGTCTAGTTCTGACTCAGGATCAGAAAATGCATCTAATTCAGGTGCCTTTAGTTGGGCCACCAATGACTGTTTGGCCCGACACTCGTTTGTGCTATGAGTGGGGCTGTTGTGAAATTCACACCACTTCCCCGTGTCCTTCTTTAGATTTGTGGTGTTGTTTTGAGTCTCCCCGCTTTGGCCTTTCCCCTTGTTCTTCGATTCGGGGCACCTTTCCCTGGCTTCGAATTCGCAGATCCAAAGTCTCGCTTCTTCTGCTTAATTTTTTGCTCGATCTTGGCAACATAGCGATATGCCGTGCCAAGCGATGTAATGTCGAGGAACTCCATTTCCTCCTGGATGTGTTTGTGCAGACAGCCGGGGTACTTGAGCACCAAATGTCTCTCTGAATCTTTAATACCCAACTTTGTGCGTAGGGTATGGAACAAATTCGTCAGTTCGTGCACATCTTGATCCCTTTGATGCCGCAGCGTGGTCCATTGGATGTATTTGTCCTCATAGCTCCCCACGAGGTAATATTTTTCCTTGGTGCCATCTTGGAATGAATTCCAAGTGGGTGTGGCTGAGAACAAAGAGGTTTCCCCTTCGTCCTCTTTCTCATAGTAGGTTTTCCACCAGTCTTTGACATGGGGGACAGCTTTGAGGAGTGCAAAAATAATCTTTTCTCGTCAGAGAAATCATGGACCGAGAAATACCCTTCCAACAAATTTAACCATCTATCTATGGCGTATGCATCTATTTGGCCTTCAAATACAGGAATGTAAAAGTTTACCCGTACCTTGAAGGGAGTGGCGCCTCCAGAGTGGCTATTGGATGCAGATGCGCCGTAGGTGGGCAGTCGTTGAAGGATCTGAGCAAAGTTATCCATCATCACGTTCCTTTGTTTCTCGAGGGCCTCCTCGAGCAATATTTTGATAGGATCTCCTGCTCCCTCATCTTTCTTCTCTTCCGCCATGGGAAGTCGTCGAGGTTTGTGAGGCTGATATTGCAAGGGCTCAACCAAATCGAGCCCTAAATCCTTATACCCTGACCATGTTGGGGACATGCAAAGAAAAACAAAGAAAGAGCAGACCGCTCTGATACCACTAATCCAGATTTATGCAGGAACACAATAAAATACAGAAATAGACATAAACATAAAGATGCAGCGGAAATAATGCTTCATTTCATTAATACCAAATAACAGAAATATGCTTACAGACATAATGGAAATAAAATAGCTAGGGTGCTAGTAGCGAATCTCTGAGAAAAGAGATGTGGCGGCTACAGACCTCTGAACTATGTTATAATAAGGCTCGAGGGCCTATTTATTATTGAGAAATAATGGAGAACTCTAAATGTCCAAAAACCCAACTCTAGAAGATGAAGCGCCAAAACTATGGGCCACATTTTGGTAAATTGGTGTTTCAACTTCCCGGGACGTAACTTTGGCATACGATCTTCGTTTGACGCATATGATACATCCTTAGAAATATCTATCCGAGGACTACAATTGTTGTCGCGAATATCAGTTCCAAAATAGAATCATATTAGTCAGAAGAACGATGCCCAAAAAATTTCGTTTAGGGCCTCAAAACGGCTCCGGAAGTTCAGGACTCGAAAAACTGCTAAAAATAGTAAGTTGTGTTGCAACTTAAAAACTGAAAGAACTGATGGTGGGGGTTCAAATGGAATAGGTGGGTGGTCACCAATATCCACCTGAATCATTAAGGCCCCAAAATGGCTCCGGGAGTGGTGGACCCGAAAACCTGCTAAAAATAGTAAGTTGTGCTGAATGTGAAAAGCTGCAAGAATTAATGGTGCTGGTCCAAATGTAATAGGTGGGTGGCCACCGACGTCCACCTAGATCATTCCTCCCTCCTTAAGAAGAAATGGTCCCCATTGTGTTGAGATCCTCCATGAGATGAGGCATGTTCTGTTGTCGAAGATGTCATGGACCTGCGGGCGGACATGCTAGATGCAATTAGTAAATTTGGTTTCTTTATCAACCTCAAATAGTACATGTGTGGATTCTGTCTGTGTATTCACATGAGGTATGGCAACATCAGGCGGTGGTGCGTCAGGGGTCAGATCAATGGAGTGCTTGTCCTAGCGGTGTAGAGGAACCTCTGTGAGTGAGGATAAAATGTCCTCATATTCTTCCGTGACTTTGTCCATCTGCTGCAGCCGTGCAGGGAGCCCTGTTTTGAGGTTGTGGCCACAATATTCTTCTTTCCCTATGACCGAGTTGTAAGGAAAATAAATTTCCTGGTTTGGGAAACAATCTTACTGCGTTGTTTTGCAGTAGTCAAAGAGAGGATAGGAGGTGGTATTACCTCCGGTATCCTGTACAAGTTATTTCCCAAAGTAATAACAATAGCACGAGGCCTAGACTCATACATAGCATGTCGCCTCCACAAGTATGGTTGGCCCAATAATACATAAGCTACATCAAAAGGAGCAACATCACACAATACCTCATCTGTGAATGGCTTGATACTATACGGAAGGTGGCACTTCTGGCAGATGCAGAGATCTCTCCCTGGGTGGAGCCACCCAATGGTATACGGCTATGGGTGTGCTATGGTCGGTAGGCCAAGCTACTTCACGACCTCTGCTGAAATGAGGTTCTTTTGTCTTCCACTATTGACAAGAAATTGTAGCAGGGAACCCTTCACCCACATTTGTGAATGGAAGAGGCACTCCCCCTCCTCTGGATCCTCTGGATCGTCCCTCTATATCTTGGTTGTGGCAACAATGGCACTGGGATCTGCATCAATGATCTGCTTCTCTTTTTCATTTCCTTTGTCTAGTTCTGACTCAGGATCAGAAAATGCATCTAATTCGGGTGCCTTTAGTTCGGCCACCAATCACTGTTTGGCCCGACACCCATTTGTGCTATGAGTGGGGCTGTTATGAAATTCACACCACTTCCCCGTGTCCTTCTTTGGATTTGTGGTGTTGTTTTGAGTCACCCCGCTTTGGCCTTTCCGCTTGTTCTGCGGTTCGGGGGCACCTTTTCCTGGCTTCAGATTCATAGATCCAAAGTCTCGCTTCTTCTGCTTAAATTTCTGCTCGATCTTGGCAGCATAGCAATATGCCGTGTCAAGCGATGTAATGTCGAGGAACTCCATTTCCTCCTAAATGTGTTTGTGTAGATAGCCACAGTACTTGAGCACCAAATGTCTCTCTGAATCTTTAATATCCAACTTTGTGCGTAGGGTATGGAACAAATTTGTCAGTTCATGCACATCTTGATCCCTTTGCTGCCGCAGCATGGTCCATTGGATGTATTTGTCTTCATAGCTCCCCACGGGGTAATATTGTTCCTTGGTGCCGTCTCGGAAAGAATTCCTAGTGGGTGTGGCCGAGAACAAAGATGGTTCCCCTTCGTCCTCTTTCTCACAGTAGGTTTCCCACCAGTCTTTGACATGGGGGGTGGCTTTGAGGAGTGCAAAAATAATTTTTTATCGATTAGAGAAATCATGGACCGAGAAATACCCTTCTAGCGAATTTAACCATCTATCTATGGCGTCTTCATCTATTTGACCTTTAAATATAGGAATGCCAAATTTTACTTGTACCTTGAAGGGAGTGGTGCCTCCAAAGTGGCTATTGGATGCAGATGCGCCGTAGGTGGGCAGTCATTGAAGGATCTGAGTAAAGTTATTCATCATCGCGTTGCTTTATTTCTCAAGGGCCTCCTCGAGCAATATTTTGATAGGATCTCCTTCTCCCTCATCTTTATTTTCTTCCGCCATGGGAGGTTGTCGGGGTTTGCGAGGCTAATCTTGCAAGGGTTCAACTAGATCGAGCCCTAACTCCTTATACCCTGACTGTGTTGGGGACATGCAAAGAAAAACAAAGAAAGAGCAGACCACTCTGATACCACTGATCCATATTTATGCAGGAACGCAATAAAATATAGAAATAGACATAAACATAGAGATGCAGCAGAAATAATGCTTCATTTCATTAATACCAAATAACATAAATATGCTTACAGACATAATGGAAATAAAATATCTAGGGTGCTGGTAGCGAATCTCTGAGAAGAGATGTGGCGGCTACAGACCTCTGAACTGTGTTACAATGAGGCTCGAGGGACTATTTATTATTGAGAAACAATGGAGAACTCTAAACGTCAAAAAACCTAACTCTAGAAGATGAAGCGCCAAAACTATGGGCCCCGTTTGGGTAAATTGGTGTTTCAACTTCCCAGGGACGTAACTTCGGCATACGATCTCCATTTGACGCGTATGATACATCGTTAGAAAAATCTATCTGAGGAATACAACTGTTGTCGTGAATATCAATTCCGAAACGGAATTATGTTCACTGGATTTGATGTGTGTGATACATCGTTTGAAAGATCTATCAAAGAACTACAACTATTGTCGCGAATATCAATTTCGAAATGGAATTATATTTGCCGGAGGAACGATGCCCAAAAAACGTCGTTTAGGGCCTCAAAATGGCTCCAGAATTTCAGGACCCAAAAAACTGCTAAAAATAGTAAGTTGTGCTACAACTTAAAAACTAAAAGAATTGATGGTGGGGGTTCAAATGGAATAGGCTGGTGGTCACCAATATCCACCTGGATCATTAAGGCCCCAAAACGACTCCAGGAGTGGTGGACTCGAAAACCTGCTAAAAATAGTAAGTTGTGTTGAATGTGAAAAGCTGCAAGAATTGATGGTGTTGGTCCAAATGGAATAGGTGGGTGGCCACCGATATCCACCTGGATCATTCCTCCCTCCTTAAGAAGCAATGGTCCCCATTGTATTGAGATCCTCCATGAGATGAGGCATGTTCTGTTGTTGAAGATGTCATGGACCCACGGGCGGACATGTTGGATGCAATTAGTAAATTTGGTTTCTTTATCAGCCTCAAACAGTACATGTGTGGATTCTGTCTATGTAGTCACATGAGGTATGGCAACATCAGGCGGCGGTGCGTCGGGGGTCAGATCATTGGAGTGCTTGTCTTGGCGGTGTAGAGGAGCCTCTGTGAGTGAGGAGAAAATGTCATCGTATTCCTCCATGACTTTGTCCATCTGCTGCAGCCGTGCAGGGGAGCCCTGTTTCGAGGTTGTGACCACAATATTCTTCTTTCCCTGCGAGCGAGTTGTAAGGAAAATAAATTTCCTGGTTTGGGAAACAATCTTACTGCGTTGTTTTGCAGTAGTCAAAGAGAGGACAGGAGGCGGTACTACCTCCGGTATCCTGTACAAGTTATTTCCCAAAGTAATAACAATAACACGAGGCCTAGACTCATACACAACATGTCACCTCCACAAGTATGGTTGGCCCAATAATACATTAGCTACATCAAGAGGAGCAACATCACACAATACCTCATCCATGAATGGCTTGATACTATACGGAAGGCGGCACTGCTGGCGGATGCGGAGATCTCTCCCTAGGTGGAGCCACCCGATGGTATATTGCTGCGGGTATGCTATGGTCGGTAGGCTGAGCTGCTTCACGACCTCTGCTGAAATGAGGTTCTTTTGGCTTCCGCTATCGACAAGAAATTGCAGCAGGGAACCCTTCACCCACATCTATGAATGGAAGAGGCGCTCCCCCTCCTCTGGATCATCCCTCTAGATCTTGGTGGTGGCAACAATAGCACTGGGAACTGCATGAATGATCTGCTTCCCTTTGTCATTTCCTTTGTCTGGTTCTGACTTAGGATCAGAAAACGCATCTAATTCGGGTGCCTTTAATTCGACCACCAATGATTGTTTGGCCCGACACTCGTTTTTGCTATGAGTGGGGCTGTTATGAAATTCACACCACTTCCCCGTGTCCTTATTTGGATTTGTGGTGTTGTTTTGAGTCACCCCACTTTGGCCTTTCCCCTTGTTCTGCGGTTCGCGGGCACCTTTCCCTGGCTTCGGATTTGCAAATCCAAAGTCTCACTTCTTCTACTTAAATTTCTACTCGATCTTGGCGGCATATAGATATGCCGTGCCATGCGATGTAATGTCGAGGAACTCCATTTCCTCCTGAATGTGTTTGTGCAAACATTCATGGTACTTGAGCACCAAATGTCTCTCTGAATCTTTAATACCCAACTTTGTGCGCAGGGTATGGAACAAATTCGTCAGTTCGTGCATATATTGATCCCTTTGCTGCCGCAGCGTGGTCCATTGGATGTATTTGTCCTCATAGCTCCCCATGGGGTAATATTGTTCCTTGGTGCCGTCTTGGAATGAATTCCAAGTGGGTGTGGCCTTGAACAAAGAGGGTTCCCCTTCGTCCTCTTTCTCACAGTAGGTTTCCCACCAGTCTTTGACATGGGGGGGCGACTTTGAGAAGTGCAAAAATAATATTTTCTTGGTCAGAGAAATCATGGACATAGAAATACCCTTGCAGCAAATTTAACCATCTATCTATGGCGTCTGCATCTATTTGGCCTTCAAATATAGGAATGTCAAATTTTACCTGTACCTTGAAGGGAGTGGCGCCTCCAAAGTGGCTATTGGATGTAGATGCGCCGTAGGTGGGCAGTCGTTGAAGGATCTGAGCAAAGTTATCCATCATCGCGTTCCTTTGTTTCTCGAGGGCCTCCTCAAGCAATATTTTGATAGGATCTCCTGCTCCCTCATATTTATTTTCTTCTGCCATGGGAGGTCGTCGAGGTTTGCGAGGCTGATCTTGCAAGGGTTCAACCAGATCGAGCCCTAACTCCTTATACCCTGACCGTGTTTGGGACATGCAAAGAAAAACAAAGAAAGAGTAGACTGATCTGATACCACTGATCCAGATTTATGTAGGAACGCAATAAAATATAGAAATATACAAAAACATAGATATGCAACGAAAATAATGCTTCATTTCATTAATACCAAATAACAGAAATATGCTTACAGACATAATGGAAATAAAATAGCTAGGGTGCTGGTAGCGAATCTTTGAGAAGAGATGTGGCGGCTACAGACCTATGAACTGTGTTACAATGAGGCTCGAGGGCCTATTTATTATTGAGAAACAATGGAGAACTCTAAACGTCCAAAAACCTAACTCTAGAATATGAAGCACCAAAACTATGGGCCCTGTTTGGGTAAATTAGTGTTTGAACTTCCAGGGGACATAACTTCGGCATACGATCTCTGTTTGATGCGTATGATACATCGTTAGAAATATCTATCTGAGGACTAAAACTATTGTTATGAATATCAATTCTAAAATGGAATAATATTTTTCGAAGGACCGATGCCCAAAAAACGTCGTTTAGGGCCTCAAAACGGCTCTAGAAGTTCAGGACTCGAAAAATTGCTAAAAATACTAAGTTGTGCTGCAACTTAAGAACTGAAAGAATTGATGGTGGGGGTTCAAATGGAATAGGTGGGTGGTCACCAATATCCACCTGGATCATTAAGGCCCCAAAATGGATCCGGGAGTGGTGGACTTGAAAACCTGCTAAAAATAGTAAGTTGTGCTGAATGTGAAAAGCTGCAAGAATTGATGGTGCTGGTCCAAATGGAATAGGTGGGTGGCCACCGATATCCACCTGGATCATCTTAAGAAATTTCAGCCACAAACTGAAAAAATCGACTTAACAAACTGATAAGGCAAATAGAAACAAAGGGAAGAAGAAAGATAGACATTGCAACTTTTGTAATCGTGATGACCATGTAGAGTCATTTTTTTTTAAGAAGATGGAAGTCTTGCAAGCAGCAATGAAAAAAAAAACATCCATTTGGAGAACTCTTCAACTTCATCTTCGGGAATAACACTTTATTATTGTGGTTGTCAGGCATCAAGATCTGGTTATGCATTTAATATATCTTCTTCTTCTCATTCTCATGAGTAGCTCATTGATTCTAGAGCCTCTTACCACATGGCCAAAAATAACGCAATATTTTCTTATTTAAATGTTTGTAACACCAAAAACATTTATGTTGGTGATGATAGATCTCTTAGTGTTGTAGGGTTTGGAACCATTCATCTAGATAATGGTCAGTTTAATGATGTATTATGCATTCCTACCTTGTCCTACAACCTTCTGTCTGTTTATTAGATACCTTATTCAGGTGAAGGGAAAACAGTTGAAATTTCACCTCATGTTGTTGTAATTAAGGACCTAAGAGATTATAGACTTATTTTATCTGCTAGAATTGTTGATCATTCCATAAGGCTGTATAAGTATGAAAAATTTGGGTCATCATGTCTTCCCTCCATTTCTGTTTCTCATAATGATGAAGTGAGAAAACTTTGGCATGAGCAATTTGGTCATTTAAACTATTACTCTTTTCAAACTCTATGTAAAGAAAATATGGTGACAGGTCTTCCTATGGTATCTTTTTGAGATGGTGTTTGTTCTAGTTGTGTACTCAGAAAACATCATCGGGATATTTTTGACAAATGTGCCTCTTGGCACGCTTCATCCCCTTTGCAGCTTGTGCACAATGATTTATGTGGTCCACTTCTAGTTGTTTCTTTCTCTGGCTACAAGTACTTCTTAACTTTCATTGATGATTTTTCCAGACACACTTGGGTATACTTCTTAAAACTCAAGAGTGAAGTTTTTAACATGTTCTTGGCCTTTAAGGCCTTTTTTGAGAAACAATATGGACATCACATTCTTAAGTTAAGATCTGACAATGGAGGAGAATATGTTAACGACAAATTTATCAACTTTTGCACAGAAGATGGCATTCAATTGCAACATATTTTTCTATATACCCCACAACAAAATGGTGTAGCTAAAAGGAAGAATAACACTTTAAAAGAAATGGCTAATTGTATGCTTCAATCTAAAGGACTTAGTCTTAATTTTTGGGAAGAAGCAATTAACTGTACAAATTACATAGTAAATCGCACTCCTACTAAGGTTTTAAGGAATACCACTCTAGAATAAGCCTGGAGCTCAATCAAGCCAAATGTAAGTCACTTTCATGTTTTTGGAAGTGAAGCTTGGGCCCATATTCCCGATGAGAAACATAAAGCCATAGAACCTAAGAGTGAAAAATGATTTTTTGTTTGATATTATGAAGATGTCAAAGGATATAGACTTCTTCAACCCAAATCCAAAAATGTAATCATTAGAAGAGATGTAAAATTTGATGAAAATATATCTGCCTGTGAGCCTAGTTCAACGAGTGTGCCACCTTTGGCTTGCGACCCTGATTTGGCATATGTGCCACCTCTTTCTATCTCTTCTACTTCTGACAACATTCCTTCTACTTTGGATGATGAAAACGAGGATTCCAATCCTCCTTCACCTCCCCAGGATCTTCCTTCAGCTCCACATCCTCCAAAATGGGTTTTCTCTACTCGGGAAGCAGCAGGTTCTCTTACTGGTGACCCTGTAGATCAACGTCGTACACGTTCTCCGTTCAACATAGCCTCTTCCTTATTGGCTCAAGTTCTAGAAAATCATGATCCATATACCTTTGAAGAAGCTTCAGGTCATCCAAATTGGGATGCAACTATGAATGAATAATATCGTTCCTTATTGGCAAATGATACTTGGGATCTTGTTCCTCTTCCAAAGGGAAGAAAACTTGTCAGATGCAAATGGGTTTACAGAACAAAGTCTTGACTAGACGGAAAAGTGGATAAACATAAATCTCACCTTGTTGCTAAAGTATTTTCACAAGTTGAAGGCATTGACTATATCAAAACCTTCTCCCTTGTTGCCAAAATGAATTCTATCTGCCTTGTTCTTTCCCTTGCTACCTCCTTTAAAAGGGAAGTCCATTAGATGGATGTTAAATCCGCCTTCCTACATGGGGACTTGCATGAAGAAATATACATGGAAAAACCCCTTGGCTTTATCCAAAACGACTCTAGCCTTGTTTGTCGCCATAGGAAGTCTCTCTATGGTCTCAAACAACCTCCTCAGGCTTGGTATGCCAAAATGGATAGCTTTCTCTTAGATAATGGCTTTTCTAGATGTCATTCTGACAACACTGTCTACACCAAGAAAGTGGGTAAGTCCTTAATCATCCTTGTTCTTTATGTTCATGATCTTATACTTACTTGTAGTGATCCCAACTATATAAACCATGTGAATTCTAACCTCAAAAATAAGTTTGAAATACCAAAATTAGGACACTTGAATTATTTCCTTAGTCTTCAAGTGTCGCAATCCAAATAAGTTATTACCCTTTCTCAGTCCAAGTATGCCTGTGAGCCACTTTCACAAGGAGGGCTGTAAGCCAGCCGCTTATCCCTTTCAATCTGGAGTCATTCTTTCAGTCACTTGTAATTCCCTTGAAGTTGATGCTACCTTATATCATCAAAATGTTGGAAAACTTTTGTATCTAACCCATATTTGTCCTGAACTTTCCTTTGTCGTTGGTCTTGTTGCTCGATTTATGCAAAAACCTCATGAAAGTCACTGGAAAGCAGATAAAAGAATACTTCGATATATTCGAGGTACAATTTAGTTTGGAATTCATTACAGTGCAGGATCATCTCCATTGTTGATTGGTTTCACTGATTCTGATTGGGTTGGTGACCTTGATGATCGAAAGTCTATTGTAGGTTATGTATTCACTCTTGGTTCATAACCTATTACATGGTCTTGTAAGAAAAAAATTTCCTTCTCTCTTTCTTCAGCTCACTGTTGAAGCCAGCAAGGAAGCCATGCGGTTTCATCATATCTTGTCTAAATTTGGTCTTCATTAGCAGCATCCAACTACACTTTGGTGTGATAATTAGAGTGCCATTCAGCTATGCAAAGATCTAGTTCAACATCAGTGCATGAAACACATTAAGGTACACATACACTTCATCAGAAATATCATTCATGATCGTGTTCTTGAAGTGCACTATTTTTCAACAAATTATCAAGTTGTTGATTTCTTTACAAAGGCTCTCACAGAAGCGAAGTTTACCAAAATTTGATCTATGCTTGGAGTTCAGGAAATTTATCATTAAGGGGGGATAGGCTCTAATGCCTCCTTCATTCTCCTATTGTGTCACCTTTGTAAATCCTTCAATCCTATCCCAAGTTGTTCTTAAGGGGGGATGTCAGGATATTCTGACACATAGGAAATAGTTCAGTATCACTTGGTCTAGCGTAGAGTTAGGTAAAGTGTGTTTCTTTACTATGTACTTTTGTAACTTATAATCCAATGGTCACAATATGTAGTGATCTGATGGTTCATTCTCTCCTGGGTATTATCGACAGTTGATCCGTGGCTTAACACCCGATTGCTCCATGATCTCTATTTAAAGACCATGGAGGGTCATTTGTCTGGTGACCGTTTAGGACACAAGTTTATGTAAATTTTCTTTCTTTATATTAATAAATTTCCTTAAGTGGCTGCGTTGGCTCAGGCTGTGGACTATTTCCCTCTTCGAGGGTTTTAACCACGTCAAATACTGGTGTATTGATCTGTGACTTGTTTGTGAGCGGTACCTTTGGTGTTTGATCTAAGGAAATTACCCAGTAAATTCCTACACTCCTTTTAGATACCAGACGTGTTCTATTTCCTATTTTGATTGAGTCTTCTGATCAATTGATTGAGGTGGAAAGTAATAAATGCAGTTAATAATTATTTTTCTATCATTGGAGGAATGAGACTTTAATATTCAAAAAGGAGGAATGATACTTTAATATTGACAAAAGAATAAAATATTAAAAATTCCCAACAAGTCACCCATCCTAGTACTACTTGGGCCCAGGTATGCTCAACTGCAGTTTTATCATGAGATCTAATGCATTAATGTCATTCTTATCCAATTTGTTCAATAAATAAAACTTCACCAATGGCAAAGGAATATGTCACAATGCTTAAGAGAAATATTTCAAAACAATAGTATACTAAGAACTCAAAATATGGCATGGTGTGTAAAAAATATATCTTATAAAAACATTATAACAAAAATTCAATGTGTAAGAGAAATAGTGCAGAAAAATAACACAAGAGGAACTCAAATATTTATTTAAATGAGTAATACACCATGAGACTACGTTATGAGAAAAAGGATGGTTTACTCTAGGTGAAGTTTCGTATTTATACTTTTACGGGTATCTTTCACCAAGAGTCATGCCTCTTGTTCCATTTCAAATACCATGGGTAAATACCATGGTTTACAAAATCCATGGTTGAATACCATGGGAAAGTATAATAAATTATGAAAACATGGGTAAATATAATAGATTATGATACCATGGGTAAAACCCATGGTTTACAAAATCCATGGGTGAGTATCATAAAGGATAGTAAAATTAAAATCATAATGTGATTAGATTCTCACTTTAATATTATGATTTATTTTGTTTATTATCATGCATTGTCCATGGTTTTCACAACTATTGATAAAAAAATAATTATTAATTACAATAATTAATTTCCACCTAGATGAATCCTCCCCCTTAAGAAGAAATGGTCTCTATTGCATAAAGTTCCCTCTCCTTTGTTGAATAGGAGCGTTATTGTGGGTTTTTGAATGACCCAAAACCAATTATTGTTGAAGACAAAGGTTTTGTGTGGTTTACCCATAAGTGTGGGTTTATAGATGAAACTTAACCATGATGAAAAAAGTTATGAGGATAGAGATACCATGTAATGCTTATGGGCCAAATGTGATGTTGACAATGTGAAACCTAACAAATGGACTTCGGTGGAAACGAATTTGTGTGATTTAACCATAACCATGATGAAAAAATATCTGAGTATAGAGATACCCTATAATGCTTGTCGTACAACTGTGATATTGACAGGTTCGACCTAAAAAATGGATTTCAGTGGCAAGTTTTTTGTGTGGTTGACCCATAACCATGATGAACTAAGATATGGGAATAGAGATACCCTATAATTCTTGCATTCCAACTATGATGCTGACAGTGTGCGGCCTAGAAAATGGAATTTTGGTAAGGGTTTTATGTGCTTGAACCATAACCATGTTGAGATAATTCACTTTCTGATTTGCCTAGTAGATATCTGGTGGCTTATCTTTGTAAATTCTCAACATCCAATGAGATGTTGTAAAGGCTTACATCATATCACTCCTATGTTGTGTAAGTGCTTCTTTGAGAAATGGTTTAGCATGATCTCCTTCTCTGCCATTTTTCTTTTCGTCCACCATGTGAGGCTTTCAAGGTCGGTGAGGATGATCTTGCAAAGGTTGCAGTAGTTCGAGTTTGAGCTCCTTGTACCCTAACCTTGTTAGGGACATGTGAAAAAAAATAGACAAGCACAACCCCGATCTGATACCACTAATTTAGATAGTCTAATGAATGAGACCAAATAAAGTGGAAAAATAATAAGAACTAGAAATTTCCCAGCAGGTCACCCATCACAATACTATTCTAGCCCAAGTGTGCTTAGTTGTAGAGTTCTCATGAGATATAATGCATTAATTTCATTGTGATCCAAGTTTTTCAATAAAGGAAACCTCACCAATGACAAAGGAATATGTCACAATGCTTAACAGAAATATTGCAAAACAATAATATAATAAGAACTCAAAATATGGAAAAATATGGCATGGTGCATAAAAAAAATATCATATAAAAACATTATAATAAGAACTCAATGCATTAGAGAAATATTGCAAAAAATTAACACAATAGGAACTCAAATATTTATTTAAATGGGTAATCACTACAAGGAAAAGACCCTCTAGCGGATGTTTTTGAGGAACCCCTTATAAAAATACCCCAGACATCCATTTCTAGCGGAGGTTCCTAGAGGAGGTTGGCGGGCGGAAGTTTTTGCGGATGTATTCCGTCCGGTGCTCTTATCACTGAAAAACGCACTGGTGCATTCAAGACGACATAGCACTGGTGCAGTTAAAAAATTGGCACACAGGACACCGTGCGCTCCGTACACACCCGCCCGGTACGTTGTAATTCTGTAGAGTAGCGGTACTTTACATAACTTCCGCACTAGTGTGGAATCAAGCAAACGCACCGGGGCGTCCATAAAACGCGTGCACTTGTAGATGGTTAAATAACAAAAATAAGGGCAAAAAAACCACATAAAACATTGGCACACCAGAAACCGTGCACTCTGTACACACGCACCTGGTGTGAGTCAACTCATCAGCACTGGTGTCTCATAAAATGCGCGCGGAACAAAAACCGCCCGGGGCGGAATTAGTGAAACGCACTGGGGCCCCATAAATTCCGCGCACCAAAAAAGGGTTAAAAAAACAAAATTACGCCCAAAAAACCGCACAAATCATTGGTTCACCAGACAGCATTCCCGGTGCGTCTTATTACTGTAGAGCACCGGTGCGTTACTTCTAAGCTGCCCCCGAACGTGCGAAACAGAAACCGCCCGGTGCGGAATGACTGAAACGCACCGGGGCTCTAGTAATACTGCACACCAGAAAAGGGTTAAAAAAAAACAAAATTACGACCAAAAAACCGCAGAAATCATTGGTTCACCGAACAGTGTTCTTGGTGCATCTTATTACTGTAGAGCACCGGTGCGTTACTGCTAAGCCACCCCGTGTCTCATAAAAAGCACACGGAATAGAAATCGCCCGGTGCGGAATGACCGAAACGCATCGAGGCCCCATTAATGCCGCGCACCAGAAAAAGGGTTAAAAAAAAAAACAAAATTACAGCCAAAAAACCGCACAAATCATTGGTTCATCGGACAGCGTACCCGGTGCATATTATTACTGTAGAGCACCGATGCGTTACCGCTAGGCTGCCCCGGTGCCTCCTAAATGCACGCGAAAATAGAAACCGCCCGGGGCAGCACAGTGCAAACGCACCGGTACGCCAATAAAAACCCCGCATACCGAAACAAGGTTAAATAAATAAAAAAATTACGGCCAAAAAACCGCATTTTTCACTTTTTTCAGTGCTATAGAGCTCTCAAGCACCGGTGCAAGTTATCCTTGTTTAAGCCGCACTGACATCCGTGCTCCCATTGCACTTATTGCACGCATTGCTATTGTGCATTGCCACCAATCTCCAGCTTGAATTTTATAAAACAGTGGACAAGTTTTCTTTTGCAAATTGTATAGCCAATATGCCTCCTCGATGGGTAAATGTATAGGTATTTTTCTTTTTTTCCATAATTAAACCTTTTAGCGGATTATAATTTGAAAAAACCTTAAAATTAACCATTAAAAAAAAAAAAAATTGTCGCACAATGCGCTTGAGCCGTTCGGCTCGCACCGGTTTGCAGTGTTGCCTGTAAAATTATAGGCCGCGCCGCAACCGGTGCTGACGGTGTCCGCACCGGTTCTAGCATGGTATTGCGCGATGCACTGTGTTATTTTAAATTTTTTTAAGAAGTGCGGTGCGGTCGATTATCAGGCCGCACCGTTGATAATGGTGTATCGCGGCAACTCGATGCGTTGACGGAATTACCAGCCCCGGGGCGGGTAATGTTTTCAGTGCACCGGAACCACAATTTGACATTGTCAACGGTTTGGGCTAGTAAACCAGTGCTAAGGGCATTCGCACCGATTCTGGGGCGGATACCAAAGGTGCACCGTGTTATTTAAATTTCTTTAAAAATAGCGGTGCGGTCGACTACCTGGCCACACCGTTAACCTAGTTCAATTTTCGTGGAGTGGTGCGTTGACTGAGATAACAGCCCCGGGCCGACTATTTTTTTCAGCGCACGGATTACCGTATTTGGCCTAGTTCAACGGGGTGGAATCTTAAAATACCACATCGACGACTATGTATGGTGGTAGGAGGGCGGTGTGCTGACTTAGTTATAAGCCCTGAGCAGATAGTGAAGTGACCGCACCAGCCTCCTGACACCGCACGTAATTAACAGTGCGCTAAAAAAAAATTCTGGAGCACCGCTTTCGGTGCGGTCGATATCATGAGGTGCACGTATCCGGTGCACTCTGTGGGGTGACGCACCGGGACCGGTGCATGACTGTGTTTTTGGCACACCGACTCTTGTTTTATTTATTTAAAATAAAAATAAATATATAAGTATATTTGTAAATACATGTGTCATTTAATAAAAAATTATGTTTAATATGTCAATCATTCAGAGACGTGAAATGAGAGAAGAGGGGCAACAACAACAACAACCAGCGGAAAAGTATAACATGGTTCGCCTATGGGAGGCAAGAGAGAGGGAGAGATATGCGTACCCTCACCCTATTGTAGCAGCGATGTAGGGGCTCCTTAGGCAGGTAGGCTTCCTCAAGTTCTATGAGGAGCCTACTTCCCTAAAGTCCCATAGTTTGTTTTTGAGACATCTTATCCGAAGGTGGAATGCCCAGCAACAGGCTTTCCGGGTTGGTATCAACCAGTGGTACAGGCCCACTGAGGAGGATGTATATTTTATTACAGGGCTATCGAGGATAGGGGTGGATTTTCCCTCATTCCCCGAGGTTCCAACTGGCTGTGTGGCAGGGAGTCAGGTAGTTTACTCCCATAGATACATTGGAAAAAATTTTGTATTTCCTGCAGAGTTTTAGGTCACTGGAGGGTAGTTACGTATTGGTGCGTTTGGTCGTGAGGAGGTCCAGTGTCTCTCACTTATCATTTCGCCCATGTCGCACAACACTAGTGACGGGAAATGCATTAGTTGCTAGCTTTTATATTATGTTGATTCTTTACTACAACAGCCACGACTTTTTAGGTGGTCTGCCATTTTTTTGCAGCAGTTCTGTATAGCATTAGATAGATTTCATGCTCATGCATAAGGGAGGGTCAACTTCCCTTTTGCTTCAGAGCCTTTTTGTTTATTTTTTGAGAGGTTTCCAGAGACGAGGCCTTCTTTTCTTTGGCAGCCTCGTAGGCCGATTACTAAGGCACGTATGCACATGTGGGGGCATATGATGCCCAAGAGGGAGGAGACTCTTTCTCCAGCGAGGATATCAGATGATGCACTGGAGTTGCTAGCCAGTGTTGATGAGCATCCCTTGATTTTGGTCCCTTGTCCTTATGTGGGGTTGGATTGGCGAGGGTGTGCCAACATCCTCTTCACAACTGATGAGCCGCTAGATGATAGAGGTAATATTACTGTTTTATTTAAATTTATTCTAACTTGTTCTTTAACTTGTTTTTATTAAGTTGTGTAATAAAATCCTCTAATTATTGTTGTGTAATTATATATATTTTGCAGACATTGGCTCTTTTGACGGCGAGGAGATGCCGCCACCACCACTTGATCCAACTGTGGATGCTCATGATGAGGATGAGGGCATGCCAAATATTGTTGAGGATCATCAGGAGGCTGGTCCAGATCAGAGACGTGTTCCTGTTGGTGCGCCGGTGTGTGGTCGACGTCTTAGTGATGCTAGATACATGATGGAGTTGGGTGACCAACTCATTGCATTGATTGTTGAGGCGGGCATCAAGCCCGCTGATTTCAGAGACATAGAGGCTGATGACAGGCTATCATGGATGTGGAGAGGCATGATGTGTGACATGTACAGCCTGATGCGGCATGTCATAGGAGTTACGACAACTTTTACGCGACTGACGAGGACTATTGCACGTTACGATTGAGCCACAGCACATGATGGACAATCTACGAGGCGCAACGTACCATCATCTCATGATCGTTCACAGCCTCGCGCCGCGCCACATTTGCATCAGCCTCCACTAGCATCTACCAGCAGTCATCATGGAGATGAGGCTGGACCATCGGCCACTTGTACTGATATTGATGTTGTACTACCACCAGCTGATCCATGACATTTATATTATAGTTGTATATTTTTAACATTATTCATTTATATATATATATATTATATGGTCCATGTATTTTATGTTCATGTTGCAGTTGTACTTAATTTACATGTTGGTGATCATCATGATGTGTATGTTGTTAGGTCATGTTGATATGTTCATTTAATGTGCATCTTGAAGATAGATGTGTATGTGATAGCATGAGATGTATATTTGATGTTTGTGTTGTACTGATGATGTTAATATATAATGTTAATTGTGTTTTTTTAGATGATCATGATCACGATGATGCAGTTAGCGATTTTGAATGTGTTTTTTAGTCAAATATGATGTTTGTACAATGGTTATTGTGAACGTGATGTTTATTAATTACTTTAATATCAAATGATCATGATATTGTAAATTTGTAATATTTGTATTTCTAATTTGATTTAAAACTCTAAAATTGTAATTGTAATTTTTAAAATTGTAAAATTGTAATTGTAATTGTAATTTTTTAATTTGTAAAAATGTAATTGTATATATGTAAAATTCTAAAATTGTAATTGTAATTGTAATTGTACGTGAAATCGTAAAATTGTGATTGTAATTCTAATTCTAATTATAATTGTAATTGTATGTAAAATATTTTAAAAATTTTAATTGTATTAATGTGAAATGAATTTATTAAAATTTGTAAATTTGTAAATTTGTAAATTTTAAATAATTGTAAAATAATAAATCTAGAATAATATGATTTATTGTAACATAATAAATTTTAAAAAATAATGCAAATAAATTCCTGTACTTTAGAATTATAATTATTTTATTATGATCTTAGATACAAAAAAAAGAATTAATTTATACAATATGCCATTGTTTTCGAGATCAACATAATACCAAATTATCAAGTGAATTATTGATTTTAACATTAACACAATGCAAATTACCAATTAATTCAAAATACATATTATATTAATATTTCGAAAAACCCATCTTAAAAAGTATAAATATTGATGAAATAACACATGTACCATATCACTCTCGTTTCTCATGATCACCCTCATTATCTTCTAGCTCGCATGGCATGATAACACTATTGTTCTCAAAAATATGTTTTGATCTAGGGTCATGTGTCAATACGAACCACCAATCCCTATCCAACACATCTGGGTAAAAAATCACCTGGTTGTAGTGTTTAGGGAAAACATAGGGCTCCTTAGCTTCATCCCACATCTTTCTAGACTTGATACATATCAGCCTACTATCGCGATCTTCCTTTACATTATTCCGATCAAAGGTTTCCCACCACTTGCACCTAAAAATAACACATTGGAAAGAAGAAAAATCCACTTCAATGATCTCTTGTATCTTTCTGACGTAACCTAAAGTCCCTCGTACTAGTTGTTGATCACGGTGGCTAGATTGAATAGACTGATTGAACTCAACTTCCACTCCACAGTCTTCTGTGATGTTTCCAGCATCGGCATTTTTTGTGTGAAAATGGTGTCCATATGCCCACATAGATGGGAACAAATGCACCTATTATAAAAAAGTTAAAAAAATCATAGTGTCATGTGTCTTATAAATAATAATCCAACAGTAGTTAAAATATGAAATGTAGATGTCTTAATATAAGTTTCAAATTTACATATAAATTAAAAATATTATTACTGAGTTGCTGCACCCAATCCCTATGTTTAGTGTATCCTCTTCAGCACACGGGTAACGACCGGTAGTACCATATTTCTCTCTGACTTGGTCAGCAACCCAAGTGTTGGGGAATATTTTTGGCATATTTTATTTTAAATGATCGAGATAAGGCACACTTCTACCATTCAATTGTATAAGTTATTTCCTGTCACTATCCCATTTCATCCTTTTTTGTTCGTACAATGCGACCCACGGTTGTGTCGCTTCAGAATTGTAAAGAATGAATTTATTGATTGCTTCAATTTCTGCATTCGCTGATGAAATAAAACCAACATTATATAGTACTTAGAGATCAAAATATACATTATATCGAAGTTCAACATGAATATTAATTACTTTTTGTAAATTTGAAAAATTATAAGTCACTTACTCTTTATCAAGCGCTTTTTTCCACTCGTTTGGAGCAACTCTCCTTCTCTTTTGTCTTCATCCATTTGATCGTCCCAAATCACCACACCTGGTCTGTTGTCGAGATGCTTGATGTACTCACTGGCATAGTAAAAAGACTCATACGATATGTACCCCTCTGCCATAGACCCCTCGGGTTTTTCCCTTTGTCGAACAAAACCTTTCAATTTCTTCATGTACCTCTCTAAGAAGAACATCCAATGACAAGAAACAACCCCAACTAATTCAACCTCATCTACCAGGTGCAATAGAAGATGAACCTGTAAGTCCATGAAACTCGTCGGCAGTTCCTTCTCAAAAATACAAACAATCTCAACTATCTCTTGACGCCACCGTGGAATGCTAGCCACATGAATCTCCTTTGACGTGATCCAACATACAAATGCAGATAATTTAGATATGGCACGTCCTAGGTCTTGAGGGAATTAATGTTTCACACACCCACGCACAAACAAAGGATAATGACCCTGCAAAGTTATAAACACGTGCAATAATATACAAATTAGTTATGTTTTATGATCCCTGCATGGGATAAAATTTATTAATATAACAAATAATAAAATCAAGCTTTTGACGTTATACGTACTCTTAGAAGATTCAAATGGTCATGCGATTTCAACCCCAACAAATGGTCATCCACAGTGAAGCAGCGCCGTAGTGAAGACCCGTATGAAGTTGGCACCCTCACATCCATTATAACTTCCTTTGCCAAAGATATATCATATTTTTTTTAAATCCATGGGACATCACCTTCTTTGAAAAACCATGAATTAGAGGGACCAGTGCTTGCCTCTGATCCCGTACTTTCTAATCGTCTTGGCCAATATTTATTTTTAGTTTTTGAATTAATAAGATATTTCTTAACAGCCAATGTGTCACTTTGTTTCGATGATATGTGCCTCCATAAAGAAGACGAAACATTTTTAAATATATGCATGGGATCTAATAAGTGGGCAATCTTAAGATGCTCCCAATATGGGAGGTCACAAGAGATAGATTTCCTTTTCATCCCAATAGGCAATTTCTCAACACAGGTTTTGAAGAAATCTGGATCATCGAACTTAGGCTCCCCATTTGAATTGAACATTTCTATGAACTCCTTCTCCTTCTCTCTCTCATATGCTCTAAGCCATTCAGCTGGGGTCATTATTGGAGGCCTTTGGGTTCTCTCTCGTTTACCATTGAAAGCGGATGTTGCTCTTCTGTAAGGGTGTTGTTCTGGTAGGAATATCCTAGAGAAATCATACACTGGCTTTCATAAGTCCTTGGACCATCTAGCTTTCAGAGAAGGTCCACAACATTTGCATCCAAAATACCCTTTTGTTACAAGACCTGCGAGATTATATTTGTATACATTAATTAATATGCATGGCAAGTTAAATAATATCATGAAGATCAGAACAAATATTATTACAATGAATTAAGTAACTAATATGTGAAAGAATATTGTTACATTATATATAAATAAATCAATAAATTAAACATGTAATTTACCAGAGCAAAATCCTAAGCCTGGATAATTATGTGTCGTGTAAGCACATATGCCATACAACGTAAAACTCCTCTCTGCTGCGATGGGTCTTGATAAATCGTATACATTTATCCCATCCCATAATTCCTTCAATTCATCTACCAGTGGTTGTAAGTAGACATCCATATTATTCACTTGTCTTCTACCAGGGACTATGAGAGCCAACATAAGATGTTCATTCTTCACGGAAAACCATGGGGGGATATTGTTATTGATCACTACTATAGGCCAAACAGAATAGTTGTGTTCTGGAGGGAATATGGGTTGACTCCATCCATGGCTATGTTGAGTCGTAGACTTCATACTTCATTCTTGAATTTTTCAAGCCATGTATCCTCTATATGCTTCATGGCTATTGAATCAGTTGGGATTCGCATAACTCCCAACTCACTTCTGTGTGAGGCATGCCATCCCTACAACATAGCTAATTCTTTGCAACGAAAGAGCCTTTGAATCCTTGGGATTATAGGCATGTGCCTCAATATCTTAAAAGGAGGACCAATACGTGATTTAGCCTTATTTTTTGATTTATCATACCTGTCATGCCCACATTTCGGACAAATATCTTTATCTGTATATTCTCCTCTATATAGAATACAATAATTTGGACATGCATGATATGATATGTACTCAACACCAAACATTTTCAAAAAAAAATTTGCCTCTTTGCAGCTACTGAGAAAAACATTATCACTCAGAAAAACCTGATCTTTGAATAACCTGTATAGTTGGTGAACATGGAAAAATATATTAATATTAAATGTACATTAATGTCGATATAATTATTAACGTTCATAAAATTTAACATTTGTAATGTTCATTATAGTGTATTGATTATATTTCAAATTTATATAATGGGAGTACTTTATGGTAACTTACCTCAAAAGTTCCGAGAAACATGCATTCGACAAGCCAAACCTTGCTTTCAAGTTGTACTGTAACATTGTTGTCCCCAATTGGGTATACTTTGACTGACCGCTAGGTCCAAAGAGAGGGGTGGTGGAAGCAAATTTAAGGCTTTCGAAAAAGGTGTCAGCGATATGAGCATCATCCCCTAGCTGATCATCATTTTGGAATGCATCTAACAACATTGTCTTCATGGCAGTTGTATCCCTTAAGTAATCATCCATACCAACCTCTATTTGATTGCCTCCATTGCTAGCTTGTGAATAACTACTATTGTTGTAGTCATTCCTAATTGGTGAATCTGGACGTAGCAGGAATTGAATCGGTGGTTGATTCAACCATTCTTGGTATCGTTCCTCTCTGATTTTTTCTCTTAATTCAGTCTTCCCTTGATTTGACATTGTCGTGGGGTGCAACAGAAGATGGTAGGTAGGTCGTTCATCATCACTAGAATCCTAATAATTAAAAAAAAAATGAACATGATTAGTACAAAATATATGATATCAATCAGTAACCACGTTGACAATATTGCATGATATAAATTGGTTTGACGTTGAAATAATTACATATTAATCAATATATATACCAAACAATTATAATTATAATTACCATCATTGTCCTGGGATTGTGGCTAGAAGATGCAATATTGTTACAATTGGCAGGGTGAAGCTGCTGTCCATTTTCATCTACCAAATGCGCCTTGCGGTATGTAGCTCCTGATAAGAACTTTCGACGTTTTGGATCAGTTTGAATATTTTGTGCATCTGAACTCAATGTTGAATCTGCATGAACTTGCAAATTTGTATACATCATAAATTTAATTAAGTTGTGCGTGATTGACTGCATGGATAAAAAACATATATAAATTCAATTAGATAGTGAAAAAATAAAACAAATCTGAAGTAAATATTACGTAGGGAGAACTCCGCGATGGACTTTGAGAAATATTATGGAAAAAGCTGGATTTTGAATAATTGTCCATTCCATATAATATATGATATTTTATCCCTACATTTGAGCAAAACAACAATAAATTTTGTAGCACAAACTTCAATGCATTCCAGTGCGTAATGTACAAATAACCGCACTGGTGCCATTTTATAAAACGACTCACTGGTGTAGTTAAATTAAGGACGCACCAGTAAACGAATAACTGCAAATAAAAAAAACGCAACCCTATTTTCTTTAAGTGAAAAAAAAGCAGTAAATTGAAAAATGGGTGGCAAAATATTTTCGAAAATCTAATTTCATAAAACATTTCTTTAAATACTAAACACTTTTCATTATTTCACTATTTTTGCAAAAAAATTCAGCCAGAGATTTCCAGGATATATACTTGGAGCAAACAGAGCATGAGAGCACTGTGGAGTAGGGAAATATGTTCGAATAGAAGTATTCAAACAATCAGAATTCCAAACCTCTAGTTAGTCAAACCCTGTACCATAGAATTTCAAACGATGTGAGTAAGTTTATTGTTTTTTGGTATTTTTTTCTACAGTTTTTTGTATGCAGTAAAATAAGAAATCAAAGTCTATTGTTTTTTTAAACTTTTTTCTGTAGTTTTTTTTATGAAGTAAAATAACAAAATCAAAGCTTACTGTTTTTTTAACTTTTTTTTTTCTGCAGTTTTTTTTACCTTTTTTGCAGTTTTCAGAAACAAAAATAAAAAAGAAATCCATTTTTACAAACAAAACCCTATATTCTTTTTGTTTCTGCCCTTTCTTCTCCCTCTTTCTTTTCAATTTAGATTTATAGGGTTTGTATAGTCATAAGACATCCAACCCACGAGACGACTTGCATATTCGGATTCCAATCCATGTTGGCCCTTGCGTCAATCTTAAAAAAATAAAAAATAAAATTTGTTGGTGCGGCATATGTAACATATGGCACCGGTGCACTATTGCATTATGGCGCACCGCAAACGTGTTGTTTTGCAAAAAAAACCATTTTAGAAACAAACCCTACATTCTTTTTGTTTTTTCCCTTTCTTCTCCCACTTTCTGTGATTTCAGAATTAGGGATTTTAAATTTATATTTATAGGATTTGTATTGCTAAATATAAGCCTAAGACATCCAACCAACAGGAGGACCTGCATAGTCGGATCCCAATCCATGTCGGCCCTTGCATCAATCTTAAAAAAATACAGACTTTTTTTTCGTTGGTGCATCTTGCGTAACATAGCGCACTGGTGCGCTCGGTTATAGCAGCGCACTGCGAAAGTACAGTGATAAAAAATAAAAATAAAAAATATGTTTTTATCAGTGCGCCATATGTAACATATGGCATAGGTGCACTATTTCATTATGGCGCACCGCAAACGTGTTGTTTTGCAAAAAAAACCATTTTAGAAACAAACCCTACATTCTTTTTGTTTCTGCCCTTTCTTCTCCCACATTCTGTGATTTCAGAATTAGGAATTTTCAATTTATATTTATAGGGTTTGTATTGCTAAATATAAGCCTAAGACATCCAACCACCGGGAGGACCTACATAGTCTGATCCCAATCCATGTCGGCCCTTGCGTAAAAAAGAAGAAGAAGAAATTGTCAGTGCACCCTGTGCGGAATACCGCACCGATGCGCTCTGTTCTCCCAGCGCACCACGCAAGTATTGTGGTAAAAAATTAGAAAACAAAATATTTTTTCAGTGCGCCATTTTTAAAACATGCATCCGGTGCGCTATTTCATTATGGTGCACCACGAATGTTTTGTTTCGGAGAAAAAAGAAAAAAGAAAAACATTCAAAAGATACAAATCTTACATTCTTTTTGTTTCTCCTCTTTCTTCTTCCTCTTTCTGTGATTTCAGAATTAGGGCTTTTCAATTTAGATTTATAGGGTTTGTATTGCTAAATATAGACCTAAGACATCCAACCGACGGGATGATTAGCATAGTCGGATCCCAATCCATGTGGGCCCTGGCATGAATTTAAAAAAGAAAAACGGATTTTTTTATCAGTGCGCTTGGAGTACGTAGCGCACCAGTGCTCTTTATTTTACAAGCACACCACAAAATGTAATGTGATAAAAAAATAATTTTTTTTTATCGGTGCATGGCACCAATTTCTGCTAAAAAACTAACACTGGAAATCTTTTATTATTTTATCATGGTTAACCGGTGCAGTCATTGACATGTAACACACCAGTGATCCTTGTTGACATAGAGCACCGTACAGTCTATTATTGTAGGTTTTAACCCTGAACAAAAATTATCTACACACAAATCTTATAACAGAAAATAAACAATAGCGAGAGCATAAAACATAAAACAGATAAACACAGAGATTTTCCCCTGGATCCCAAATCGGGCAGCCCCAGCTTGATTTTTCATTATATTCCTTTTAGTGTTACAACACATATATATACATGTCGAAGCATACATAAACCCCGATCCATTAACCCTGGATTAGAACATAACCGTAGTTCCCTTGACTAGATCTACAAAATACCGGGGTCGAAAACCATGCGGCCCCAAAACCATGTGCAAACTCATGCACAAAACATGGGTGGGTCCACATATGAGTGGGACAACGCACGAAAAATTTCGGTGAGGCGGCTACGCCACAGCCGACCCCTGTTTGCACCGGCGCAACATACAACTCGTGGCGCTAGTCGTAAAAAGAATATAACACAAACCCAACATTCTCTCACTTGTTGTTTTCTTTCCACGGGGGGCCATAGGAGAGCTTAGTCATTTGGCCAATTCTTCAACACCCATTGTTTCTCTACACCAAGAGAACTTCTGAGTGCTCACAGACTTCATCAATGCATCTGCAACATTCTTCAAAGTGTCCACCTTTACCGGCAACACCCTTTTAGCCTCAACCATATCTCTAACAAAGTGATATTGAACATCAATGTGCTTTGTCTTTGAATGATAAGCAGGGTTCTTAGCCAAGAAAATTGCACTTTGGCTATCACCGTCTATCCTTATAGCTTGCTGTACCAACCCCATACTTGAACACAATCTCTGCAACCAAACTGCTTCCTTGCTTGCATGAGTGGCTGCTATGTATTCTGCCTCTGTAGTTGAAAAAGCCACTACAGACTGTCTTTTACTCATCCAACTGACTGCGCCTCCAAATAGGCTAAACACATACCCACTTGTAGATCTTCTTTGGTCCAGATCTCCAGCCCAGTCTGCATCAAAAAAACCACGAATTTCCAACATTCTTTCCAATCCTGGTCTTCCCTGGTAGCACAAGCCATAATCACTAGTGCCACGTAAATATCTGAAAACCCGCTTCACTGTTGTCCAATGCTCCTTCCCTGGGTTTGACATAAACCTGCTCAATACTCCCACTTCATGTGCAATGTCTGGTCTAGTACAGACCATTGCATACATCAGGCTACCCACTGCACTTGCATATGGAACACGAGACATATCCTCCTCTTCTTCTTGTGTCTTGGGACACTATTCAGCAGACAGCTTTGCACCTACAGGAATAGGAACACTCATCGGTTTACTATCCTGCATATTGAACCTCTGCAATATAGTCTCGACATAATTCCTCTGGTTTAACCAGAGCTTCCTCTTTGCCCGATCTCTCTTAATTTCCATGCCCAAAATATAGTTTACAGCACCAAGATCCTTCATGTCGAATTTGGAGAATAGTTGGGTCTTCAAATCTTGGATAATTTCATTGTCATTTCCAATCAGCAACATATCATCCACATACAAGACCAAATAAATAACACGGTCACCAATTAATTTAAAATAAACAAAGTGATCCTCCTTGCTTCTGGTGAAGCCAAGTCCCCGTATATAGGTATCAAATTTCTGATACCACATCCTTGGTGACTGTTTTAACCCATACAGAGACTTCTTCAACCTGCATACTAGTTCTTTCTTACCCTTCATCATAAAGCCTTTAGGTTGCTTCATGTAGATCTCCTCTTCTAGATCCTCATGAAGAAATGTTGTCTTCACATCCATCTGTTCTATCTCAAAATCAAATGCAGCAGCAACAGATAGAAGTAATCTAATAGAAGTAACCTTGGCAACAGGAGAAAAAATATCACCAAAATCAATTCCCGGCACCTGGGAATAACCTTTCGCTACCAACCGAGCTTTGTATTTCTCCACCTTGCCTTCTACATTCATCTTCTTCTTAAACACCCATTTTCTCCCAATGGGCTTCCTTCCAGCAGGCAACTCCACCAAATCCCATGCATCATTTTTGTGCAAGGATGCTATTTCATCAACCATGGCCTCCTTCCATAGTTTTCCATCCTCTGAATCTACTGCCTCCCTGACAGTTATGGGTTCATCATCAGTTATAGTTAAGGCAAAAACTGAAAAGAAAGCAGATGGACTATACCTTTCTAGTTGCCTTCTTTCCCGAACTGATCTTCTCAAAGTTGGAGTTTGTGGCTCTTCATCTTCTGAGTCTTCTTCTGTTGTAGAGTCTGATTCATCCTCCTTTAGCTCAAACTCTATCTTCTCAGGTTCCTTTGGTAGGACTTCATGTTTAAAAACATCTTTCACTTCTCTAAACACCACATCTCGGTTGTACACAACCTTCCTTGTTTCTGGGTTCCAAAGCTTGTAACCCTTTAAACCATCCTTATACCCAATAAAGATGCACCTTTAAGATTTATTATCCAACTTGGTCCTTTTCTCCTTTGGAACATGTACATATGCATCACATCCAAATACCCTTAGATGTGAAATAGAGGGTTTCTTACCAGTCCATACCTCATGTGGGGTCTTATCCTCCAACGCTGATGAAGGTGATATGTTAACTAAGTAACATGTAGTCTCCACTGCCTCTGCCCAGAATTCTTGTCCTAACCCGGTACCACTGAGCATGCTTCTTACCTTTTCCATCAGTGTTCTATTCATTCTTTCTGCAACTCCATTTTGCTGAGGTGTGTATGGAGTAGTCTTCTGCCGTGCTATACCACACTTCTTACAGAACTCTTCAAATTCCTTCTTGCAGAACTCCCCACCATTATCTGTCCTCAACGCCTTTATCTTCTTCTATGTCTGGTTTTCCACCAGAGCCTTAAATTCTTTAAATTTGTCAAAGACTTCAGATTTCTTCCTCAAGAAATATATCCATGTATTCCTTGAGAAGTCATCTATGAATGAAACATAGTACATAGAATTTCCCAGTGATGGAACTGACACAGGCCCAAACACATCATTGTGCACAAGTTCTAATATCTTGTTTGCCCTCTTAGCACCAGAAGGAAAACTCACCCGATTTTGCTTCCCATATACACAATGTTCACAGAAATCGAAATCCAGAGAACAATTAGACATACCTTCTACCATACCATCTCTATGCAGTATCCGAAGGCCCTTCTCTCCAATATGTCCAAACCTTTGATGCCATAGCATGGTCTTTTCTCCAGAGACAGCTAGACTTTCCGTCCCACTTTCAGGAACCACAGAACTGTTACACCCATCAATAACAGTGCTACCTTGTAGCTTGTATAGAGTTCCAGTCCGAACTCCCCGCATTAATACCGGTGCTCCCCGAACCATCTTGCAGGCATCTTTCTCGAACACTGTTTTTACACCTGCATCATCCATCTTGCTTACAGAAATCAGATTTCTGGCCAATGTAGGAATATGCAGAACACCAGGAAGTGTTCTAATCCTCCCACCTTGTAGCTTCAGCTTGACCTTTCCACGTCTGACGATTCTGGCCTTCCTATCATCCCCTAGGAAGACATCACCACCATCATGTTTCTCATACTCGCAGAACCACTCCCTATGGGGAGTGAAGTGAAAGGATGCACCTGATTCAATCAACCATGACTCATGATCTACATGTGTATTTGAAGAAGAAGCCAAATACACATCCCCACCATCATCCGAGGTGGTTTTTGCCTCTGCAGAAGGAGCTTCATCAGATCCCTTTCCTTTCTCAGGAGCTTTAGATCTGCATTCCTTTTTGTAGTGTCCTTCCTTTCCGCATTTCCAACACACCTTTGCAAACTTTCCAGGAGATTTAGATCTCCCTCTAGATTTAGATCTCCCACTCAAAACCTTATTCTTGCTTCTATTTTGGGACCTTCCTCATACAGATAAGGCATCTCCATTTTGACCCTCCATATTTCTCCGTCTCATTTCCTCTGACAGCAAGGCTGAGACGATGTCATCAAAATTCAAAGTAGTTGTATTGCTACCTATTGCAATAACCAAATTGTCCCACAAATCTAGTAGAGAACACAACAAACTGATGCACTTATCTTCATCTGAGATTTTAATATCAATAGATGACAACTTGCTTACCACATTATTTAAGGTGTTCAAATTCTCTCTCACCGAGTCTCCATCCTTCATCCTACGGTTATAAAGCTTTTTCCCCAGGAAGAATTTATTCACCAAATACTTAGATTGGTACAAAGTCCTAAGTTAATCCCACAAATTCTTCATCGTAGCTTCCCTAGATATATTCAAGAATATTGAATCTGAGACACACAACCGTGACAGCTTTTTAGCCTTCCGATCTAGTTTCTTCAAACTTTCATCTCGACATTGCTGCTGGTTTAGTACCGATCTACCGCGATCCACTGATATTTATCCACCAGCAGATCCTCCATCTTGAGCTTCCACAACTCAAAAATCTGACCATTAAATTTCTCGATCTCTATCTTTCCGCTGCTCGCCATCTTCTTTCACCACAAGAGTCGATCCCGCAGATCTCCCACTGAACAGGGTCTACCTCAGGCCCGAACAAAAAACCCTCAGCAGCAAAGGTGGCCCCTTGAAGCCGAAACAACTCTGATACCAAATGTAGGTTTTAACCCTGAACAGAAATTATCTACACACGAATCTTATAACAGAAAATAAACAATAGCGAGAGCATAAACATAAAAATGTATAAACACAAATATTTTTCCCTGACCCTAAATCTAGACGACCAAATTTTGATTTTTCATTATATTCCTTTAGTGTTACACCACATATATATACATGCCGAAGCATACATAAACCCCAATCCATTAACCCTGGATTAGAACATAACCATAGTTCCCTTGAACGGATCTACAAAATACCAGGGGTCGAAAACCATCGTACCCCAAAACCATGTGCAAACTCATGCACAAAACATGGGTGGGTCCACATATGAGTGGGACCGCATACCAAAAAAAAAATTCGCTGGGGCGCTACGCCCGGCGCAATGTACAGCGCGTGGAGCTAGTCGTGGAAAGAATATAACACAAACCCAACAATTATACTGTTATGGCGGTGCATTTGGAAGAGAGACATGCACCGGTGTCAATGCATAAACCATGAATGGCGCACCGGTTTTTTGAGATTTTTTTTTTGCTTGAAAAGTTGACAATTTATTTATAAATATATTATTGAATGATATGGTACAGGTTTGAGATTGATAAAGAAATGAGTGACAAGAAATCAAGTAACAAAAATACTGATAACACATCAAGAAAAACAAAAAAGGCAAGTTCTTTGTAAATTTTTTACAAAAAAAATATTTTTGAACTATATATAAGTTTAACTAATATGTATTGTTTACTGTGTATCATGTAGAGCCACAAAATGACGAAGCTCAATAAGATTATTTCTAATCTAGGACCAGAAGAGCGTAAAATCTTGATGGAAAAATTGCAAAAGGATGAATCCGATGAATGAAAAAATACTATCGATCCAATATGAGTTTCTTTTTTTAATTTTCATTAATAATATAATTAAAATTATTAGATAACATGTGTGAAAAAGTCTATTAATTCACATCTGTTTAATGTTCTACATGGACCAACAACTCAGGAAAGGAATGTTGTTCTAAGAAAAGAAAAAAAATATAACATGCAAATGAAAATGAATTGGTCCTTAGCTCATCTAGAGTGGTGCTAGAGGTTAACGAAAGGGGAAAAAACTTTTACAAAAGTTTGAGGGATCTAGTGGAACGAATGTATAGACGTTCTTTCCACTTACAATACAAAAACCAATCCAATGATTCCAAGAACCAAATTTTATGTAAACTACAGGAAGAGTTTCCATAGAATTGGTCAATGAGACATGTCAGAATTTTAATAGCAAAAACGTACAACAACAAAAAAGAAGGAATGGAAAAATAATATTCCTTTAGATGTTTGTCTAGAATTATTTATAAATATCACTTTTGTTATACTTACTTTTCATATATCAATTTAAAAATTAAATAGTTTATTATCATGTTACATTCTCAGGAAGATTATGAAAATCTCAAAATATGAACAAGCTGATATTTGAAATATGCCAGTAGGAATGTCCAAAAAGGTGTACAAGGAGATGGTCAAAGAAATGGACAAAATTGCATCGCTGGAGGAGCCATCTCAACAACAGCTTGCTTCAAATGTAATATGTAATCATTGATTTTTTCGATCATTAGGTAAAATAAATAAACAATTTAGCATTAAATATTAATTTTCAAGTATTTTCTTGCAGAAAAGAAAAGAAAATGGAACCCATTCAGCACATAAAACAGGATGACAAGGAAGAAAATTATTGATATCTAATTTTGTGAGTAATTTTTACTTCCTTATAACAACTTAACTAGATTTCATTTTTGTATTTTTTAAGTTGTTTTACAAAAATCATCATTGAATGTCTTCAAACATATTCTAACATACAAAGAAGAACCATCAGAGGAATTGATTGAAATTGGTTTAAATATGGGTTGTGCGTATATGTTGGCATATCATAACTTAATTGTGGAATTTGTAAGCATCTATCGATCTTGTTTTACTTAGGTCCGTTTATAATTAATAGAAAAAATAAATCTTTTATATTAAATATATGATTTGTTATGGGGTATATAACTTACAGGAAACAAAGTATGGCACTGCGCCAACAGATCAAATCTTGAAAGATGGCATGTTACATGGTTTTGAAATAATGTGTATAGTTTATGAGTCAATTTTTGCATTGGTACGTCATTTCTTTTTTATTTACATTGATGTATATTATTTAATATTGCAATTTTCACATTGATGTATATTATTTAATATTGCAATTTTCATTATTCTCACCAATGTATATACACTCATTATAGTTTATTTTTATGTTTCTAGATGGAAGGTGAAGAAGAAGAAAACAATAAACATCGTGAACAAAACATTTTTGAAAATAACCCAACTCATGGAAGTAGCTCTAGCAGTGAAAGCAGTTCAAGCGAAGAATGATGATCACTATGTTTGGATATAAAAGCAAGGCGTTGTATTTTTTGAAAAATGTCTATGAAATAAGACATTTTCTTTAATGTAATGGACATAGTGTCCCAATTGAAAGATAAATGGATACCAATAATTGTCCCATTTTGTATGACAAAGAATTTTTATTCACATATATATATATATATATATATATATAGAGAGAGAGAGAGAGAGAGAGAGAGAGAGAGAGAGAGATAATAAAAAATGCTTTAATTTATTCTATTGCATTTTCTATTGTCGCTATTGCGTTCTCCATTGTCGTTCTCAAATGCACTAATAAAAAATTAATTCATATGGATATTGTTATAAGATATATATGTGTCGACTTTTGATTAATAATGAATTTTAAAAAACCACAATAATTTTGATATGATATAACAAATTAATCCAAACATCACATTCAAATGCATTAATAAAAATTTAATTAATATGAATATTGTTATAAGATGTGTCGACTTTTGATGAACAATGAATTTTAAAAAATCACAATAATTGCACTGTCACAGGTCGATGTTTCTAAAAAATACAAAATGAACAATGGTGCGTTTATACTTACACCGATGCGCTTGTATTCTTAAGCGCCCCGGTGCGTTTTTACAACCTATGGGCACCGCACAAATACCAAAACCGGTTAAAAATATCAAGGCGTTTGTACGGTACAGCTCTCCGGTGCGTTTATGTCTATCTACACTCTAGTGCCTTTTTACGACCTATTAGCACCGCATGAATACAGATACCAATTATAAATCTCAGTGCGTTTGTGTGATATTATGCACCGGGGCGTTTTTGTGTCTATACGCACCGGTGCATTTAGATGACCTATGGGCACCGCACGAATACCGATACCAATTATAAATCTCCGTGCATTTGTGTGATACTGCGCACCAGGGCGTTTAAGAGTCTATACGCACCAGTGTATTTGTATGACATATTTTCACTGCACGAATACCGATACCAATTATAAAGCTCGGTGCATTTGTGTGAAAGGACACACTGGTGTGTTTCTATAAGTCTACGCACCGGCGCGTTGATACGACCTATTGGCACCGCTCAATTCCCAAGACCAATTATAACTGCCTCGTGCGTTGTATCACCAATGCTACACCTGGTGTTGTTTTATACCTTAACGACCTGGTGCATTCTCCTTAGACTGCCCCAGGGCACCGTCCACAGGTACGCACTGGTGCGTTAAATCCTAATTAGCATACCGATGAAAAAAACATCCGTAATAACCTTCGGCCACCCATTTTTTTTTGGTTGTGTTGAATTTCCATTAAAAGCTGTGCTAAAACCTCCGTAACCATAAACGAATGTGGTAGCATACGTTTTTTTGACAATTTTGGCCAATTTTATAACACTAAGAACTTCCTTTATAACCTCCGCTAGAGGGTCTTTTCCTTGTAGTGAATGTACGATGAGATACATTATGAGAAAAAATATGATATCCTCCATGGTGAAGTTCCGTATTTATACTTTTTACTGGTATATTTCACCGAGAGTCATGCCTCTTGTTACATTTCAAATAACATGGGTGAATGCCATGGTTTACAAAATCCATGGGTGAATATCATGGGAAAATATAATCAATTATAACACCATGGGTAAATACAATAAATTATGATACCATGGGTAAATACCATGGTTTAAAAAATCCATGGGTGAGTATCATAATTATGATGGTAAAATTGAAATAATCACATGATTAGGTTCTCCCTTTAATATTATGATTTTTTATTATTATCATGCATTATTGATGGTTTTAACAACCATTGATAGAAAAACAATCATTAACTGCAATAATTACTTTCCACCTAGATCATCAATCTTCTGATGCAAGTGTTTTAATATTTACAAAATCTAAGTATTAATGCATTGCTGCTCAACTTGCATAGACTATCATGGATATTCCACTAGATAGTTCATCACAATAAGTTTATTAATGAAATCCAAAATATATACTATGAGAATTAATTTTCCTTGGATTTTATGGATTTATTGAATTACTATTTTCTACCTATGCATGCAATATATAAAATGCATAAAATAAAGAATAGATAAACAATCACTCGTAAACCACAATAACACCAAAATATGACCTGGAAAACCCTTTTGGGAGAAAACCTAGTTGGAAGAGGAGGATACTTTTCTCTCTCTTTCTCTAAATGGAATTGGTACAAATACAAAGGAGTGAGACATGTGGTCTATTGGATGCTACAAAATACAAACACTCTCTATTATTCCCTCTCTCTATGTTCTCTTGTCTTGTCTTCTCTACCTTGGAAAAAAAATGCATTAGAATAGAATTGAAACCCTTTTCCTCCTAGTGGATTAGTTATAACACAACCTGATAGCCAACTAGGGGTAAAATTTGACCCATTCAACGATCGATATGAATTAAAACTCAAATTTTCTAGAGTTTTTTTCATATTTCCCTTGTGGCTATACCATTTTACAAGATTCATGGTAGCTTAAATGGTATCCTCTAGAATTATGGTGGTCAATGATGATAGATCAACTTCCAAGAGGCATAACTTTTGTGTCCAAACTCTGATTGACGTAATTGTTACACCCTTCAAAATTTTTGTGTGTAGAATAGAAATAGGAGGTGTTACGCTTAAGAAGTAAATATTTACCCCCATAAAACATCATTTAATGCCTCAAATTGACCCTAGAAGGTATTTGACCCCAATTCTCCAAAGTGGGTCCCACCACTAAAACTAATCCCGTAATCTACTTTTTTCTAATTTTTCCACCCTAAAAGCATCGATATGGCTGAAAAATAATATAATTATCCAATCCAAATCATTCCTCCCCTTTTTGGGAGGATTTTTGTCTCAGAAGATTTTATTGAATGAGGTGAGGAAATATTTCCTCTACCTTCTCCTTGGATCACCATTTAGCCTTGCCTAGAAGTTTTCCTTTCAACCCAATATACCAAAGGTCATGATGCCCTTGCATTGTAGCTCTAGAAATATTCTGAAAAATGCTATCATGTGTCAACTCTACCTAAGTGTGAGGTGTGAAATCCTTTATATAATGTTGTACCTGCTACTCTTCCTAATCCAACATGGAAGGATCCTTGAGTTTCATATTTTCCACATTCACTACTAAGTAATTGTGCATGTATGGGGGTAGACATAATCTACAGGCATTAGTTCCCACCTTTTCTAGTATCTCAAAGGGAACATATCATAGATCCTTGGTTTTCTTTCTAGGACCCTATGGTGTCCCCTTTTTCAACTATAACCATACTCTATCTCTTACATTTAATGAATTCTTTGCTCTATGTTGATCATGCATGACCTTATACTTTTCCTATGAATTCTTCAATGTCTCTTGTACTTGCATATGAATCTACCTAATCTTATCCACCAAACTATTTTCCCTTAAAGCATCCCCTGTGAGATCCTCCCTCATTCCTTGTTTCCCATATGTAATACAAAGGTGAATGTGGCAAATATCCAAAACAAGTTTCGAATGAGGACTTATTAGTAGAAGTGTGGACTGCTCTATTATAAGAGTGTTGTACATATACCATATTTTTATCCCAAGTATTCAAATGCTTCTAATTATAACCCCTAAAAAGCTTCATCAAATTCCTATTGACTACTTTGTTTTCCCATATCTATATGGGTGGAATGATGTAGACCTATTCAAATTCGTGTCCATCTTCTCCCACAAGTAGTCCAAAATGCACTAATAAATATTGTGTCACCATCTAAAACGATGCTCATCAGTTTCTCAAAGTGCATCCAAACTATCCAAAGAACAATTTTTCTACTTCTTTCCCACTTATGGTAATTTTACAGGGCATGAGAATGCACATCTTACTAAACCTATAAAGTACCACAAATAGATATTCATATCCCTTCCTAGTTTTGGTAAACCTCCCAAAAAGTATATGGAAATTCTTGGATGAGTAGGTACAAGTATGGGATGTTGTAGACCATGTTTCATGTTACTGGGCTTGCTGGTATATAGAGAATACAATTTTTATGAACCTAGCTACATCCTTTTACATACTCGACCAGTACACATTCCTTTATAAGTTGGAAACTATTTTACCTACACTAAAATTCCATGCAACCTTGAAGGTGTGAGCCTCTTTGATTAGCTGAAATCACTCACCTTTAAGAACACATAACTTGTCCAACCATTAGAGTAAGCCAATATAAATATGATATTCAATTATGTTGTCACCATCACGCACATGAATCTGGGTCTACAATTACTGAAACACCTCCTTGGAGTCCTCATCCTCTGTGTGTGACTCTCTTTATTCATCACAAGTTAATGGATCCATGTGCATTCTTTTTTACAAAGTTGTGATATTTGATGTGGGTGGCCTTGAAAGCATATCGATCAACTTATTTATGATTCCCTTCTTGTACTTGATCACTAAATGAAACGTTGGTAAAAATTCCATCGACTTGTAGTTCTTGGTTTGTTGTAAGTTACCTTGGTCCTCCAAGTACTGTAGTACTTGGTGATATATGTGGATTATTGTCTCATTTCCCATTAGATAGTGTTTTCCACTTTTTGACAGCTTGTACTAAGGATAGAGCTCCATGTCATAGGTATGGTAATTGAGAATTGCCTCATGAATTACTTCAATGGTAGCATATAAGCCTTCCTCCCTACATCAACATCGCTCCCATATCATACCAACTCATATTTGTCTCCACTTCAAAGGGATGATACAAGTTTGGTAATGCAAGAACCACTTCTTGACTTATTATCTTCTTTAACTCATCAAAGGCATTTTACTAACCCTTTCCCCACTATAAAATATTGTCACTTGTTGTTATGGCATGGAGTGGTGCTACTATTTTTGAAAATGAGGCTATGAATTTCCTCAACTTCTATGTCTTCCCAATGAAACTCCTAACATTAGAAACATTTGTAGGCAACAACCACTTCATGATGGCCTCCATATTGGAAAGATCTATGTTTAGATTTCCTACACCATTCAAATATCCTAAATGCACCAAATATTGTTGAGAAAATCACATTTCTTGATATTTGCTAGCAACTAATGCTTCTTATGTGTCTCTAACTCCTCCATTAAATGTGATATATGCTCCTCCCTGGTAGAATTATATGCTAGTATATCATCCAAATACACAATAACAAATAAATATAAATATGGGTGCATTATATCATTTATTAATCTCATGAATGTATTTGGTGCATTATATAAACCAAATGGCATCAATAACCACTCATAGAAACCTTATATGGTTTTGAAGGAAGTTTTCTAGGTATCTTTGTCTCTAACTTGAACCTAGTGATGCCCTAATTTTAAGTCCAACTTGGTGAAGTGTTTTTCTTGTTATAATTGATCCAATAGATCATCCATCACTAGCAGGGGCCACTTGCTCTTGAGTGTTATTTTTTTTAACACCCTATAATCAACAACCATTTTCCAAGTCCCATACTTCTGAGGCACACTTATTAAGAGTGGCCCACATAGTGAGGTAGTTTATCGAATAACACACTACTCCAGTGGCTGTTGCAACTTCTTCTTCACCTAATTTTCTTCTATAATAGACTTCCTATACATCCCAATGTTTTTTAATAGAGAGCCCAACAATAGATGGATCTCAAGCTCCATTTCCTTCTTGGGTGGTATCCCTTTAGGATCTTGGAACACTCCCATCTCTGCCTGGAGAAACTCTTTTTGTTCTTGTCTCTATTACTTATCACACCCTTGTAGGGATGCCTTTTCTCTCATTGACTCTTCTATAGACTAATTTTCTCTTAAAATAGTAAAGCATACTTCTTGTTGGAACTAATTAGTTTCTTAACTTAGTTTACACTTATTAGTGAAATTTTAAACTTCCCTTATGCATGTTGATGGTGAAATTATTTTTTCCTTGATGAGAAAATATTAGTTGCCTCTCTGCATAAATATCTCATCCCATATGAACATATACGGACTCCCAAAAACCACTCGAAATACATAAATTGGAGCTAAATCCAATTCTACTTCATCAATAAAATACTAATAACAAATTTGGTTTTGCACTATTTTTGGTTACCTTGATTTATGCATCCTTATTTACCCACCTCAATGGATATGGGATTGGATGATATCGAACCTGCAATATTAGTTTTTTAAATAGCTTTGTTGTAATGATATTTTCTTGCAATCTTGAGTCAAACAAAGAATCGAATTTTCTCTTCTTGACCTATATGTTTATATGGAAGAGTTTGATCATACCCTTTTCTTATTGGTATTGAAGACCACTAAAACTCATGTCATTCTACACTAGTGTGTAGAAAATATTCACATCCACGTCTGATATGCTTTCCACTCGATTTCTCAAATATATGGCCACATATTTTTATTATTTTCCTGTGTTGATAATGTTGGAAATATACCAACAAAGGGGGTCTCCATGGTATGAAGTCCCAAATAGACCTCACATAGTTTGGAGTAGGAGCCCCATCTGAATAATAGTCCTGACCACCATTATTCTTAGATATTTTCATTGGTTTCAATTACCAACGTAAGAGATTATGAAAACAACCTTTGAAACAAGCAAGCAAGTTGACATTGTGAGGCATACCATTGAAATTATATAAGGTAATTTCATGGAAGGAAAGAGAGAGTGAACCTCTAGAATAAAATTAATAGTACTATCCTAAAAGAGACACACGAGAGCATGGAATAATTGTTAGTTAACTTGAAAAGTAGTTCACAAGATAACAATAATCATAAAATCAAGTAACAATGCAAATTCAACAAGATGCATAGTAAATCCAATGAAATAGTTCATTTTCATTAGTATGTATAACATAAACATACACGCTAACAAAGAAATAATAGTCTTACAATCATTCACGACATATGCATGAAAGTGCATCGGCTCCAAGAACTTAATATATTAAGTGAAATTTCCAAGATATATGATTAAAATGCTACAACACTAGCCTCAATAGTGGAACATTAGTTCACCACTTGCTTGTCCAAAGAATGATATTCTCTCCTATGCCAAGCTAGATAATCCATGGTGAAAATTCCAAGTCCTTGAGGCATGAGGGATTATTTATAAAAAATGAGGTGAATCTTCACCTCCCCATGTGACTCTTTACCTCCCTCATGATTCTCTTGAGCTCCTTTGTGACTTTTGAGCTCCTACATGACTCTTAGAATTCCTAATGACTTTTCATATTCCATGTGTGAGCCTTGGGATTCCACACATTTTAAATTTTCTCATTTTTGAAAGTACATTACATTCCACCAATAATGTGGCAAAATATATGGGACCAAACAACACTCTTGAGGTTGACACTTTGAATGACCATATTTTGGTGACTGTGACATGAGACTTTATAGAAATGTATTGATGTGAGGTTCCTTTCTCTGCTATTATATCTTAAAATATTGATGATTGATCCATAATGTGATTCATATTCATCCTCCAAAGGGTCTAGATGAGTGTTGGAACCTTCTAAATCAAAATTATTTTCCACATATCCTTCATGGTTTGTAATTCCTTTAATCTTGCATGTCAACATATTTGTGTCTCACTTCCACACATGTCTTTCCTAAAATTACTCTCCTTGATGACCTCCTTGACATCATATTTTCATGGAAAAATGATATCACCTGCGAAAGAAAATCACTCATGAAAATATGGCATTAGTCCTATAATCACCTATTCTATTTATGGTTGTTCAAGTAACATATTTACTATGGTAGGGAAATGTGCAAGGGTTTCGAGAAAAAGGGTATAGGAATTGCACGGTTGAGCACTACCGAGAGTAATGGATGACCATGTTGTCTTTCAGAATTTTTGGCTTGAGGGGTTCTGACCTAGGTTCGGAGTTGAGGTTAAGGAACAAAACCCTCTTACTACTGGCCCTTTCAGCAGTGAATTTCTTGTGCAAGTCAAATTCTCACTGAAGTAGTATTTTTTTTTGGGGGGGGGGGGGGGTGCTAGAACCAGGTCTCCACAACCTGAGAGATATTTAAATTATGTGGGTGCCCTTGACCTTCGCAATAGAAGCCCTAACCAGGAAACCCTTATAGACATATTTAGGTCAATTATGCAGAATATCTTGTGCACAGGTTAACACAGAGTTCAAAATCCAAGTAATAACACTTTAAAAACTATATCAAAGCCCAAAAACATTAGATCCATCCAATAATAATTCATATAAAACCATAAGTCGTTGTGCAAGAGATCTAAACACATACCTGAATTAGAAATAATATGCAGAAACAATCATAACATAAACAGTAGATGTATTTCAGAATTAGATATCCGCAGCAACAATTCTTTATTCATAACAGTTCAGACCCTTCATAAAAAACCCTTCAGTTCACCCACGCACATAACCAATGGGGTACACACATAGCGGGACTAAGGTCTCTGCACAAACAGCCACCAGGAGTCTTTTACCCAGAAAAATCTGCACAAAATATCACAACACAGCCAGATCTATCATTCCACGTTCATCCTTATCCAAAAACTGACTTATTTGACTTGATCTAGACTCTTATTCATACTTTTAGCTTGCCCTAATCTAGGGTCCACAAACCATGGTTTGTGGCCCCTTGTTCTACCCTTTTTACCCATTACAACTCATGAGGGGCTTTGATTCGCCCCAAATCCCCTTGAATTGTGTTGCACACACCTAAACTTACAAAATATATTACAAAATTGTATCAAAATGTCTTCAAATCTCGGACTTAGGGGACCCATCTCCAACAAGAACTATGTAATGCACAATTAGGGAAGGCTTATAAAAATCTTGTGCAGTGGGAAAGTCCATGAGACAAGGGTGATGAGCTTGCCAGGGAAAATTTTAGGGGCTAATATTCACAGGTGGGCTAATTTTCTATACTTCAAAAAAAAATTTATTCGTTAATTTCCATTTTTTTCTAAAAATCATTCGCCCAGATTTTATCGTGTGAAATTATTTTATCCTCAAAATCGCCAAAAAATTATATAGATACTATATAAAAGTATTAGAATTTTAAATATTTTTACAAAAATATCTCCAAACATTTTACAAATTGCATATTATGGACTAGTGGGATTCACCAAGGTTTCTAAACTTTAAGATAAGTTTCCATCCTTAAAATTTTCCCTGGAACTTGCTCACTAAGGATGCAATGATGTGTAGTTTTCAAGGCAAAGGAAGTAGGGATTACACAACTAATCTATGTAAGGACTAAGGGATGACCCTATTGTCCACTAGAAATTCAAAATGCGTAGTTGAGGAAAGGCAATACAAGACATTGCATAATTGAGCACGTGAAGGAGGCAATGTTGTGCACTGTAACTGCACAGTGCCCAATAATTGAAGAGGAGGATTAAGGGACTGTGCAGTTGAGAATTTCAAGAGCCCTAATATGGCCCCTATATCCACTATAATTACACAATGTGAAATTGGAGGCAGATATGATCATAGTATTGCACATAAGAGAAAGGTAAGCAACAAGAGTTAGGTCATTGTGCTCTAAGGTTGCTTAATGCTCAATTGAGCAATTTTTCCTCTAGAATTGTGTATAGGGAGAGGTATAAGCAAAAATAAGCTCATGAATGAGGCTTGGAGGTGCACAATTCACTCATCACTTGTCCAAAGGTTGTATGTGTTCATGAGTTCCGTAAGATGTGAGAAAAAAGGACTCCAAAATTAACTAAGTGTGAGATAAATGGGACACAAGAGTAAGAGCATATAACATGTCTCAAACATGATCACACACACACATATATGTTCAAGCACATGAAAATAAGACACACATTACCCAAAAACAACAAGTGTATAGTGAAACGACAGTAAAATGACACTTATCTCCAAGCGTGACACTTAATATGTAACTTTACAACATAAGTGTTGAAATGTAACCGAAATGTGTGCTATGCCATAAGAATGTGCTGGTAATAATGTTTCCAACACATTTTATAATGATAAATAGCATCAACTAGTGAAAGAGAGCATGTTGGATTTTCCTATAGGAGGCATGTCGTGGTTTTTTTAAGATGTGTGAAAACCAGTGAAAGAAACACATGCAAGAGTAAAAAAGACACTTGCAAACACAAAGAAAACACAAGCAACATATGCAAGGATGAAAGTAGGTGAAAGCAACACTCATAAAATATAGAGCAAGAAAAAATGACACATGTAACATCAAAAGAAAGAAAAAGTGAGACTTGTGAAAGAAAAAGTGAAAATTGTGTAACTCACTCAGATGATGGGGAATTTGCAACCACGAGTGAGGAAATGCTCCTTTTATTCCCATAGTGCACATAGCTCAAAAGTAAGTGATGAATATAAGGATGAGCTATGGATTTATCTCTTTATATAGGGAGAGAAGACATGCAATTAGAGTTAATATTGGTGAGTGCACTTAGTGCATGTCAGGAAACTAGGATCCAAAAGTGAATTGACTGACTTGAATAAGTACACTCTCACTATCGACAAAGAGTGTGCAATAAATAAATACAAAGGATTCCCTCACAGAATAAGTGTCCATAAGTATTGTGCAATATTTATCTCTAAGGACCATGAAAGCACTAGCATCAAGGACTGCGTAAGCACTGCCCCCAAGGATTGTGGATTATCTGCCTCTAGCGACTGCGCAGTAACTATCATTAGGCATTGAATTTTTTTTGTGATTAGGCACTAAAAAATCACTATCGTCAAGGACTGCACAATGTTTTACTTGGAAGGATACACATTGACTACAAGGCTTCCTCATAAGAAGTTTATTATGCAGGCATCACAATATAAGCATGTAAAAGAAAGTTGCTCAGACACTTAGAATTCTTAAAGAAAGACTTGGAAACATGAGAAAAATGACTAAGAATGATATTAATGGATTAGAACAAAGGATGGCATGCTCGTAAGGGGGATCCAAAATTTGAATGTATGTAAAATTTGGAGGGTGTTGTAGCAATGACAACACTTGGCAGAACATTGGAAGAATTCCAACTTCCATGTTTAGGTCTAACATTAAGCACGAGGTCTAGCCTTCTAAACGTATTGTCTAATCCTATTTATCACCTTGGATTCCTTAATTATCCATTTCAAATATGTATTCCCTTCTATTCCTCTTGTCGGCTTAACACACTTCATAGGACTAGTCAAACTTCATTAGTTTCATTTACGGATTAGGAGTATGTAAATTCTACGATTTTAAGATGTTCAGAGTTTTATTATCATCTTTAGTGTTGCCCCCCTGCCAGTAGGCATTTACAGCACCCCAGTGGAGTCACTTCAAGGAATCACAAGCGTTTCTTTGGCTCTAGCGATTCTATTTATACCCCAACAAAGTTGCTTGCTACACCTCTCTGCGCAAGAAGCTATTCTTTCACCCTTTGTTTATTTTATTACTTTATGCTCATTGGAATTTCAAAGGTGTTTATTTCTCAAAGAGTGGAAGAGGGATCCCAACTTATTTAATGAGTAAGATATAGGTTATTCCTTGTTTTGAATAGACTCTTATATATACACCTCTGAAATTAGTGTGCTCACTTAAGTTTTTTCTCCATTCCCTTCTCTACTTGACTGAGTTGACACGTCAAAACCAATCAATATAAAGGGCCAATTCAAGGAATCAAGATCTATAATATACATGGGTATCGTAGATCTACTTGAGATTTTGTATAGGATGAAATGTATTTTTCATACATGCATCATTGACTTTAAAAGATATTTAGGCCCAAACAAAGAATTAGACAAATATAAACCAAGCATTGTTAATTGTCACAATTTCCCCTTCGACTTTTGCCACATTACCATAGAGCGAAAAAAAGCACATTTCATACATGGTCCTATTAAAAAAAACATGCAAAGACGCAAAATAAAACATGACGTGACATAAAATATAGAACATAATAAAGCATAACAACATGTAAAACTAGTAAATGGAATGCAAAGAATAAAACTCAAATGAAAAGGAGAATGTATGAAATGTGTTGTAATGCAATGCAAAACTAATTAGGATGCAAATAAGCAAAAGAAAAAAATTAAGCCTAAATCAAAATCTATCTAAACTAAAAGGTTAGGATTATGTGAAGTCGAATTTCATGTGTATCCATTCAATTAGTTCCCGAACTGCAAGCATAAATATATAAATGATTAGCAACAATATAAAACAATGTGCATAAATAAAGATGTCAACCTGAATACCTTGCACAAGAAATTGAAGGTCTTTCCTATAGGTAGAAAGATGTTCCATAACAACTAGCTTTAACCAATTTGCAACTTTACCATGTTTATTAGAACAATGATCATTCAAACCTTGAAGGCTACTCATGAATGTACTTTCGTTCATGTTTTTAGTCTTAGCAAACATAAAAAAATATAAGAACTTATTATTAGCAAAAGAACTCACCATGAAAATTTTTATCTGGCCAATTTTAGATTCATTCATAGTATTCGAAACAACCCTTATGAAAACCTTGAAACTCTTGAGAGAATGAACTTTCAATCAACACAATCAAATCATGGGGAGAATATTTAAATGAAGAGATAACCCGATCTCATTTAGAAACATTGTCAAGATCGTTAGGACTTAACAGAACCATTAACAAGTTGAATTGCCTCAACCACCCGACAATTATCTGAATAGTGAAATGATGAATCATATATATCAACTGATGTAAAACAACTATCATCATATGTACTAGTGGGAAAATGATTAATTGAGTGAAAATTGTTAAAACTAGTGTTATGATCATATTGAAGGATCAACATATAATATTTTCGATTCTGTATTGGTTCCCTTTATATTAGATTACATACTAGACCAACAATATGAGAGTTTGGGGGGTTAAAAACAATTGTTCGCTTCATAAATCCAGGAAACAAATTAGGATACTAAGTTGAAAAAATATTAGAAACATATGTCAAAACAAACCAAATACTCATATTGGCATAATGGTTTTGATCTGCCAAATGATTCAAACATTGAATGATACTCAAAAGGATTTATTGTGCCAAAAAAAATATTAGCTCCAAAACACAAACTAGAAGGATAAGGAGTTTATTTCTCATGAAATAATTTGACAGGAAGGGGTATTTCGTCTGGTGATGATATTTGTCTCAATAATCAGAATAATAGGCTTTAGAGATATGTGCATCTGAGAAAGATATCCATTCCAAACTTGGGTTTAATACAAGGGAATTGCATGAAAAAAATAGATAAACATGAGTGTTTCAACCGATTAGAAACTTTATCTTAAGGACTAAGAAAATAAACTTGAAAACATTGAAAATACTTCAAGAGTGAGCTTACATCTAGTGAAATAATATTGAGAGAACAAGTGTGCGAGATGATCCGAATATTACCTAGTTCAAGGACCTCATCAAGATCGTGAGGACCTGACATAACCATCAGTGGAAATTGAAGTGCCTCGACTTCCTGACGAGTCCCTGAAATTTAAAATATTGGAAGATTAAATTTTGAAGGCATGGTTTGGTCAACATTTGAATGAAGATAACTATCATCGATTATTTCAGAAAAATCATTATGAAAAAGATGATAGTTGTTGGAATCAAAATTTTCATCAGATGTGTTAATATCACCAAATATATTACCCAAATTGTAAGAAATATATTCAATTACTACCTCGTGATCTTCTTCATCATGAGAAGCCTTACCGCATTGTTTGGAATTGAGATCTAATTCATCAAACTAAGAATTTGAATAACATGATATATCAATTGATTCATTATATATATTTCTACACAAGGGCAAGGGCTAGTGAGTTGAGGAAGAAATTCCTGAGAGAAAATATTCTATGATCGAATCAGATTATAGATAAAACCTTTACAAATCTAATTCTTCTTGTGAAAACAAGAGATAATCTTGGCCACTCATCACCATGCATGGAAATGGATTCATCAATGTCAGGGTGATGGTTGTTCAAGGCTTTATCTTGGTCAAGATCTTTGGTTCCATCCAAATTATTACCATGATTACAATATTATTGATCAACTAAGAATGAAGTAACAACATCTTGAAATAGAGGACTTCCAAAGAGGGAAGAGAGATTAAAGTAATCTTCACCCTTCTACCCCTCTACCTGTGGAATGTGACCACCTTGTACCTGATCACACTTTGGACTAGCAAATTGGGAATCAAGGGTATATAGGAGAATTACTAGTAGGGCGGATTGAATAAGAAAATCAAGGTAAAAAGATACATGAGATGTATATTATAGAGGATAACTAGTATCCCTTGAAGAAAGAATAATTTCAATGATATTATATTCAATATTTGAATTATGTGCATCATTTTCATCTGAAGGAATCAAATGATCAATCTTCACCTCATGCTCCATGAACTTACTAGAACATTCAAAATTTTCTTAGATAAGATCTTGTCCATGGGAAGGAAATGAATGTGGGATAAGTGGATCAAAAATTTGGTTTTAGGATTTCCCAACTTCAACAAAAACACCATAGACTAATTCGTTTGGAAATGAAAAAGGAAGAGGAGAAGGAACAAAAGGGCTAGCAGATTCCTCCTCTGGTATTTGAGGTGTCTCGTGACTGAGAAAAGTTGGGAAAATCAAATTTGGGATCAAACTTGCTTGAATAGTGTTTTTCAGAATACTATAATTATAAGATGATCTTCCATCTACAGGGAATTTAGATTCAAATTTATTCAAAGATATTTGAACCAAATCTCAAAAAATTTCACCCATGAAATCCCAATCCACATCCTCTTCTGGAAATTCATAATAAAGATGAATAAATCTATCAAAAAAATCCTATAATGATTCATCGTATTTAATTTAAGTTGATTGATCCTCTTACATGTATCTTGATACTTGTACTTGTCAAAAGTTTTGAATGAAAGAATAGAAGTAGTTGGTAATATATGACACAATATTTTGACAAGGCATTCAAGAGTGAGGGTGAACAACTTGGCCATGACATCCTTACAATTTATTCCATTAGAAAGAAAGAAAATAAACAAATTCAATCACATGTCCAAGGGAAGTTAGTTCACCCTTACCATCAAACTTAAATTGAGATAAGTTATAAATTAGTTCAACGAGGATTGTAATATTCACTTTATTAGAAACACATCCTGGGATTATGATTTGGGAAGAATCCATTTAATATGAGAGATTCAAAAAAGAGTTCTTGGGATCATCTTGTCATATGGCCATGCTTCTAACACCACTTGTTGACGTTAATGGAAATCCACCAACAAAGGGGGTCTCCCTGGTATGAAATCCCAACTAGACCTCACACCATTTGGAGTAGGAGCCCCATCTGGATAATAGGCCCAAACACCATTATTCTTAGATATTTTCCTTGGCTGCAATTATCAACATAAGAGATTACACAAACAAACTTTGAAACAAGCAAGAAAGTTGACAATGTGATGCATACAATTGCAATGTATATAAGGTACTTTCACGGAAGGGAAAGAGAGAGTCATCCTCTAGAAGAAAAGTGATAGTAATATCCTAAAAGAGGCACACAAAAGCATGGAAAGAATCATTAGCTAACCTGGAAATTAGTTCACAAGATAAAAATGATCGTAACAGCAAGTAACAATGCACATTAACAAGATGCATACCAAAGCCATTGAAATAGTTCATTTTCATTAGTATGTATAAACATAAACATAAAATTCAAACAAGGAAATAATAGTCTTACAATTATTCACGACATATGCATGAAAGTGCATCGGATCCAAGAGCTTGAAGTGAAATTTTTAAGATACATGATTAATATGTTGCAACACTAGCCCCAATAGTGGAACATTAAGTCACCACTTGTTCCTCCAAAGAAATATCTTCTCTCTTATGCCAATATAAATAATCCAAGGTGAAAATTCCAAGTACTTGAGGCATGAGGGTTTATTTATAACAAAATAGGTGAATCTTCACCTCCCCATGTGACTCTTCACCTCCCTCGTGACTCTTGAGCTCCTTTGTGACTTTTGATCTTCTACATGACTATTAGACTTCCTAGTGAATTTTCATATTCCATGGGTTACCCTTGGGCTTCCACACATTTTTACATATTCTCATTTTTTAAATTATATAATTACATTCCACCAATAATGTCACAAAATACATGGGACCAAACAACACCCTTATGTTGACAATTTGAATGACCATAGTTTGGTGATTGTGACATGAGATCTGATAGGAATGTATTGATGTGAGGTTCATTTCTCCACTACAATGTCTTCAATTCTTTATGTTTGATCCAATATGTGCTTTTTCTTCACCCTACAAAGGGTCTGGATGAGTGTTGGAACCTTTTAAATGAACATGAGATGCCACCTCGCTGTCATGGTCCAAAATTCCTTTACTCCTGCATGACAACATCTTCATGTATCACTTCCACATGTGTCCTTCTTAAAACTCACCTTGATCACCACCTTGACATCACCTTGTCATGGTAAAATTATATCACCTATTAGCACTGCAATTTTTCAAAAAAATTTGAATTTTGGTTGTCATTGTAAAGTCGTGTCTTTGATCCTATTCTGTCTCCTAACTCATGGTGAAGAACCTTGGAGGATTAAATTGTATGAGTCTTTGTCACTTTTTAATAAAATTCAAAAGGAGTTCGGAGTCTAATACTCTGTTTTTGTTACAAGGTTGATAGGGTAAAGTCTCTTCTAAATAGGTCTTTTAACTACTTTCAGTGGCTGAAGTCATAAGTTTCCATTTGAAAAATAATCTTATTCTTTCACCATCATTTCCTTTCCAAGGTTAGAGAGAGTGTGTTAGAATCATGAGGTATGTTAAGCATAGAAAAATAATTATTTGTTCTTTCCATGAAAGGCAGCTATTATTTTCAAAAGAAATGGTTTTATAGAAAAGCAATTTTTTTTCTTCAGAAAGGTGGTAATTTCCTGCAAATTTATATAAAGGAGCAGAGGAAATATTATTTAGCTGAAGTCAACATTGCTATTCGAGGATTGAGAATATGTTGAAGTAAAAGGTGTTTCATATCCAAAGAACATTGATTTTTCATTGAGAGATGAATTAAAAGGGTGAATATTTTTATGCTAAGGTTATTCCAATGTATTGCTACTTACTAAAAGGGTATAGGTGTCATAAGTGCAGTACGAGTAGCAATAATGAAGATAGGTGATGGAGTTGGTGAACTAAGTGGCATTGGTTTTAAATCATTCCTGTGATTCGTGTCATCCTTATTTACCGAGTCTTAGAGCATGTATAAACTGCTTCCATCTGTTCCTTTGATAGCTGCAATTAACAATTTTATTCTCCATTTTAAATCATTTGTTTCTTGGAGGTTAGTCTTCGTTTTATAGTTAAGTTGGAGGTTAGGGTTATCAGGTGCTAGCAGGTAGGGTTATTCCTCATTTTACAATTGTGTTGGAGGTTAGGCTTAACAGGCGAAATATGGGAAAAGGAGGCAATGTAAACCTCTTTGAGCTAGCTAACACTCGCTTTGTGGATATTTGTGCTAAAGCAGAGTTAAATGAAATTGGTTGGTAGCAGTTCTTAAAGAAATTCTCTGGTGATAATGTGGTCGTCACTCAAGCATTTTCTGAAACCTTTGATGGTGAGAATATTAAGATTGGGTCTCAAAACTTCAACATTACAGAAACCATCATTGCACAGGCAACTCAGACTTCTACAACAGGTGAGTCCTCGCATAAGAATAATAAAATGCATAAGAATAATAAAACTCTTGTTAAAGCTAATGCAAATGTTTATTTGAAGCCTAAGCATGAACACATTGGATGGAATCCAACCATACACATTTCATACTTTAAACTTGAATGGAAGCACGTTAATACTACTGTGCAACGCTACATAACTTGTGAAGGAATATTTTCGACTGTTCACAAATATCAAATGAGGTTTTTAGTCCATATTTCAGGTGCCAAACCCATGTACTTACCCTTTTTTCTACATAGATCCTTGCTATCAATTTCTCGGACAATTCAGAAGACCCAAGGTTACCCATTACATAACCTATATCATAGAGGCATGATTAAGATATTGATATCTTATCACTTTAGAAGGAAAAGGACTACCTGGGAGAAATTTATAACAGAGGAGGGATTTAACATTGCTTATTCTAGAAGAAGAGTAGGGAGACCTAGAAAGCTGAGAGATTCATAAAAACAACAACCAAACCCTATTCATTCATCAAATTCCTCAGAATTTGGCCCTTCCTCCATGTCAGCCAAAAGGCAGACTAGGAGCTTAACTAAGAAGGCTAGAGACCCTAAATCTATACCAACAGCACAACCATAAAATTAAGTCCACATCAACAATTCACCAACAAAAAGTTCACACGAGAAGCCACAGACCTTAAGGTCATTCATGGAGGGGTGTAGAAATAATTTTAAGCAAAGAGATACCCTGTTTCATAAAAATATTGTGTCTAAAATCAAAGAGGAGACCTCTTCCTCTTCAAGGGGCAAACACAGGAAAAGGCTCATTATGATAGAAGAACTTCTAATGGAAGTCAACCCTGAAGTTCTAACTTCTAGCCTTGTTCTACCTTTAGAGGAAGCTCGGCCTGAAGCCATGAGGTCAAACCCTGTTTTAGAAACTACTCAAGAGACTCAACAAAAGAATGATATTTCATTCAGAGAGCCTACTCTTTCGCAAGTCTTTCATCACTTAAGAAAGGGAAAATCAAAGTGTCTGAGACTATCACAAAGGAAGAGCCTACTTTGGCTCAACTCTTCTCATCTATTGGCTCTTCATCCAAGAAGATGAAGAAGACTGTAATAAATTCATACTCATCTTATGAAGATAGCAGTGATATAGAATATACTGAGTCAGAGTTTGAGGAGGGAGAATCTAGCAGATTTATACATGGAGGAAAAAGGCCTAAGTATATTCCAAATCCCTACATCCAGAGACCTCACACCAGGCCTAAAAACAAACTCAGATTAACCAGCAAGCTGATTGCTAACCATTCTCTCAGGGATGAGATCATAAATTTTGATGACAGCCCAAAATATAAAACCAAGAAGAAAAAGGCTCAGCTAAAAAATAAAACATGGAAAAGGAGGTCAAACAAAAGGGTGACAAAAGCTGAGGCTATCAGAATCTTTGCCTCCATATTAGACCTTTGAAGAATGAAGATGCATAGCCTTGAAAATATGAAGTAGTCTTCCATTTTTTGTTTATTTACAATATTTTCAAATATAGTTACCCTTTTTCATAGGTGGTAGCTATTATTTTCGAATATTAGTATATGGAAAGGAAAAGTTAATTTTTTGTTTTACTATCACAATGATGACACCAAAGTGGATGAAGTGGATGTGATTTCTGTTATAAGGAGTTTTTTTCAGGTGTCAGATAAACTTCCAATTGGTTATTCATTCCTATGTTTTAGCAGATATGTAGACATGTGTTCACAAATACTCCTTTCAGTTGCTGGATTCCACCTTTTTTTGAGACATTTTTGATGAGCTACGAGTGCACTTAGCCACATTTACTCAACCAGCTTCAACTCCATGATGCCACACCTTATCTTATTTCTATTTTCAGTTTTTCTTTAATTTTTTAGATGAACTCTACCATATGTAGAGAGTTGTAATAAATTCCTAAAATGGATTTCCATTTTTATTGAAGGCTTCTGTAAAGAGCTCCTATTTTGTATAACTATGGTGTAATGGAAAGATAGAAGGGTTCGATGATTGTATCTTACAAAGCATATTGTGTTACACATTTTAAATATACAATATATCAGCAGTACTCTTAAGGGCTTATGACAGCTTGTTGTGTGTATTGTTTACTTACCTCATGTGTTTCCATATCGAAATTTTTCAGTTTCAGATTGTGATCTTAACTCTGTTCCATGTTTTTTTTAGTCTCATGTTTTATCTATGCGTGATTATCTAAATTTGTCAGTCTTTCTTGGCAAGCTCTCTTGATAAGACATGTGTGGTAAATTATTTATGAGCATTCCTTGAAACAGATATCTTTAAGTGTACAATGAAATTCTTGTAAGACTTCTAGAATCTTTCTTTCATTGATGCACTATCAATCTTAACTTTGTGTTATTTTTCTATCCAAACAGTGGACTTCTATCTTATAGACCCATTGTTCTTTTGCATATTCTCCTAGCCCACATATTACCAATTTACTCTTGCTACCACATCAAGCCTTTGTACCCTCAGATGTGTAAAATACAGATATCTATTTGAAACCTTTTCAGTATATGTAAGATTCAATCACTTTCCACAATCCAATCCAAAACATAAATAGCCTTGAGCTTAAGATGTGTATGGTTAGGCACTTGTCACAATCCAAGTGTTGATTCTAGCGCTAACATCACCTATGAATAAAACTCACTCTTGACAAGACAACATTAGTCCCATAATCACCTATACTTATGTTTTTGTTCATGTAGCATATTGACTCTGATAGGGCAATGTGTAATGGTTTTGAGAGAAAGTGTATAGGGATTGTGCAGTTGAACCCTATAGAGAGTAAGGGATGGCTGTGATTTCCTTTGGAACTATGTAATGTGAAATTAGGGAAGGCTTATTAAGGTCTTATGTAGTGGAAAAGTCCAGGAGACAAGGGTGATGATATTTCTCACTAAGGATGTGTAATGTGTATTGTTTAAGGTAGAGGAAGTAGGGATTGAGCAGTTGAGATATATAAGGACTGAGGGATGACCCTATTTTTCACTAGAAATTCACAATGCACAAATGAGGTAAGGAAGGATAAGGTATTTCATAGTTGAGAAGGTGAAGGAAACAAGGGAGGTAAGTATGTGCACTATAGTTGTGTATTTCACAGTAATTGAAGAGGAGGCTTAGGGGACTGTGCAATTGAGAATTATAAGAGTCCTGAGATGACCCCTATGTCCACTACAACTGTGCAATGTGAAATTGGAGGAAAATATGATCAGAGTATTGTGTAGAATATATAGGTAAGAAACAAGAGTTAGGTCACTATGTTATAAGGCTTCTCAATGTTCAGCTGACAAGGTTGTCCTCTAGGATTGCACAAAGGGTAAGTATAAGCAACAATAATCTCATGAATGAGGCTTGCATGTGAAAAATTTTATTATCACTTTTCCATAGGTTGAATGTGTTCATGAGTTGTGAAAAATGTGAGGACACAAAAGGGATCCAAAATTGACTAAGTGTGAGATCAATGGGACATGAGAGTAAGAGCATATAATAGGTTCAAACATGATCACAAACACATATACACTCAAGCACATGACAAGAAGACACATAGTACCAAAATCCAACAAGCATATAGTGAAATGACAATAAAATGACACTTATCTCTAGGTGCAACACTTAAGTTGTACCTTTATGACAAATGTATCCCAATGCAACCAAAAGGTGCGCTATGCCAAAATAATGTGACCAACACATGCTCTAATGATAAATAGAATTAGCTAATGCAAGATATAATATTGGAGCTTCATGTAGGAGGTGTTCCATGGTGTTGTTGGGCCTTCAATTTGTCATAATTTTATTGATGAAACCATCCATTTTCGCATCATTCCATTCACTCATTGTCATCATTTTTAACCATATTTCTTCATATGGTTTAAAAATTCACGCATACATGTTTACATGGTTTATTATTATTATTTATATTATTTTTAATGAGTTAAAGAGAATTATGCATGGTTTTACTAATGATAGTTTGACAGTTCAAGTTTCTAAAGTTTCTGCAGCTATCTTCATGGTTGAGGTAGTAGTGTCAATCTAGAATGAAATCCGACACATGGAAATTGTTTCTAGAAGCTCCAATATGGATTATTGTTGGTCAAATTCCACCCAAATCGCACATGTGGACCTCCAGGCAAAGATCCATGGAAAATCACAGCAGTTTTGACCAGTCAACTTCAAACGCATTTTCTAAGCAGATGAAAGCGAATCTTGCAAAAAAAAACATGGATTTTGTTCAAAATGAACCCAATTAAGTTTTTTATGACCAGTTTAAAAGAATTTGTTACCATTTGCAAGATATTTCAGGTTATTTTGAGCCCCATTTTGTAGTCGCGTGAGCAAACATTATGCCCATGTGTCAACAAACACCCAGTCAAGAAAACAAAGGTTGGAATGGATCGTGCTTCATAAAATTCATGGAAACTAGGTGTCCATTCATTTCTGATCTTTAGCCATATGAATATCCATGAAGTTACATTGTAACCCCTATATAAACACTCCATTGAAACAAAGATGGGAGGTTAAGTTTTTGAAGCATACAATGAATTGTTAAAACTTTGTTTTACATCTTTTTTAAGGAAGAAGTGCCTTGAATATTTGATGCGTAGCTGACTGTTCATGTGAAGCTTTGAGACCACCTGTTTGTGGAGGGCCCCTGTTTTTATGGCCTAAATCTACCTCAGGCTGAGGAGGGCAGAGTCTAGGGTAACATCAAACCACGCTTAACCTGGTAGCTAGCCCTACCAGATCGAGAGAGGGCTCTCTCCTAGTCAATCTCAGCAAAAATAATCAGTGAGGCTTGAGATGACTTGAATAAAGGCTGATTTTAGGCTAGGTATATATGTAAGAGAGTTTGATTTGATTTTGAAGGTGTTTTTTGGATCAAAGTGAAAGGCAGATTTTGGGTCTGGGGAATGAGACCTAGTTTTTGCAGAGGTATGAATGGGACAAGGTAGGCAATTGTTTTGATGCTTCAATTTTGAATGAAATGGATAGCTCAGACCGATGAGGAGTTGAAGAGGGCAAGAAACTTTCAAGAATCCTCTTCAGACAGTTGAAAACATAGAAAATTAAACAAAACTCAAGGTAGAGCACTGCAAATCTAATGAATTCCACCTTTATCCTTGTTTGTTTAACTTAAGAAGAAGTAAGAGGGAAAATGATACACATAAAGCAGCAGTAAACTTAAATTAACAGAGAGAAACACATCATCAAAACAAAGAGCCACATGAATCCCAAGGAGTGCTGCAAACCCTGGTCTATTCCTTTGCCAAACTACAGAGATGAAATGTACAATGAGGCTCAAAGCAATCCCAAGTGTCCAACCATGCAAATGACTAAAAAAATACATGATATAGACAAGCATAACTCATCCCCATGCCTCTAGGGATCGAGCTCACTAGTTTAGGAGTTTTTTCAACAAGATCTAAACTAAGAACTGGAAAATAGGCAGTGGAACAGCTTGCCTCTATAAGATAGGAAATTGATTCATTCAGTTGCAATTCACCTTTTGATGGATGAATCTACTTCCATGAGTAAAAATTTGACAAAATTACATCAAGACCCATCAAATTACATCAAATTACATCATGAGTTTTACATTTGGAAGTAAGAAAGTCAAACTGGCCAAAACTAGGCGAAAAACAGAGTTACTGAGTCAAAACTGAGCAAAAATACCCAATGCGTCGTGCCTGATTTCTCTATGCGTTGCGCCAGTTTGGAGCTGATTTTGAAGGCCTTACCAGTGTCCAAATTGGCTCCAAGTGGGCTCGTTGGAAAGGTCTACCTGTCTAATTCCAACACAAGTGGAATTTCTGAATTTGGCTGCCATTTCCCCCCCCAAAATGAGTTTTTCCAACACTGCTTCCTGTGTGTCCAAAAAGGGGCAGAAAGGTCATTTTTAGGGTGTTTTTGACCCTTATGGAAGCGCAAAACATGTCAAAATCTCTTGGCCATAGGTAGGAATACGTAATTTTTCATGAAAAATCCAAAAATATAAAGTTTTACCCAATAGGAGCTCCCAATCATAAGCGTGCGCCAAGTAGCGCAATGCGTTGAGCTGAAAAATCTGTGTTCAGGCCCAAAAAAAACCAAATTTGCTAAGTGTCCTCCATCATGTACTATGCTGGGCCAAGTAAGCCTTGTCCAAGATTTGAAGTCTATCATGCCTTTTCCGACACTTCCTCAATGCCTTCTTCATCTCTGTCATAAGAGGAATCTGTCTCCATGTTTGCCAAAGTCTATATTGTCTTAGATGAGTATGAAGAATTTTTGGTTTTTGTTGCCAAATGTGTGATAATATGTGAGGGAATATGAAGGAAGAGGATGAGGGGAGTTTTAGGAATATTTCTAATTGAAATTTTCCAATTAAAGAGTTTTAGGGGTAGCTTCTAGGCTTTTTGGGATATCATTGGGGGTTGGCGAATTTGTAACTTGGATTTGGGATAATGGGAATTGGGACAGGGAATAAGTGAATTTTAGGGATATGGGGGATAGGGAAATGGAACAATAATAACAGTGATGAGGGAATACAAGGTGGGGAAGTAGGAGTGATAGACACAAAACCAATTTCTAAACCCTAAAGAAACAATCCTTGCACAAGATAATAGGGTTTGAATTTTTGTTTAAATCCTCATAAATATCACAAAACCCATGTTCATTGGAAATGAAGAGGTTACTTGACTTACTTGGACAAAGAGTAAACTGAGAAAATTGAAGTTTTGAATGAAATTGTGGTGAAAAGAGCTTGCATCTCTATGCGTCGCGCCACAACCCAACGCGTCGCACCACAAACCCAACGCGTCGCGCCATAAACCCAACGCGTCGCGCCCTTTTTCAAGAGACTTTTGGAGGCCTTTCCAGTGTCCAAATTGGGCACGGTATAGCTCATTGTAAATATTATTGAGTCTACTTTCCAACCCAACTGGAATTTTTCAATTTGGAGTTCATTTTCCTTGTAAAAAATCAAATCTCCCAAGACTGGTCAAAATGAGAAAAATGAGGTTGCCTCAAGGAAGAGTGCTGTTGCAGTCAACTTTTGAAGGTCTTACTCAACTCCAAATTGATCTCATGATATCTCATTGGAAATATCTTTGTGTCTAGTTATCATTTGACTCATCAAGCAAGTCATTCGGCCAAACAAGCTAGGAGAAATCTTGATTTTCCCAAGGTCACTTCAGAGGTGCATCAATTCTCCTTAGGTGACTGTATTTTTGACATTTCTATAAAACCATGACACTTGTGTAAAAATTGAAGGATTTTTTTCTTCCTTTTCCTATTTCAGACAAAAACCTCTCTCAGGTTTCCCAAATTCATCTTTTATGGCTCAGAAACATCATAGAAGTAAAACCTATCTCGATGTGTAGAACAAGGGATTTGTCGAAATGAAGCGAAATGAAGGGGATAAGGGGATTCTAAATTCTTGAGAAAACAATTTCAAGTAGGGAGTGATGTTAGAAAGTAGGGGAAAGTGGAATTTCAAAGATTGAGTGAGGGGAAGGGGTCCAAAAGGGCAAAACATAGGCCTAGCCTAGAAAATTGCCAAGTTATAACAAGAAACTAGGGTTTGTGCGAAAATAAGGAATTTGGGGGATCTCAATTATGGGAAGTGTTTAATAAGGTACATTATGGATAAGGAAAGGTGTATGAACATCAGGATACAAGTTTTGCTGATGATTTGACCATCCAAGAGAAATTACCTCCAAAACCCTAGGAGAGGGAAATGAACCTTACCTAGGCACAACTGAAGCATGAACAAGGTGTAAAATGACCCATTGGAACTTGACATGATGATGAAAACCCTATGAATGATGGTACACTCAGCTGAATGGTGACATGGACCAACATTTGGACAACTTTGAAAGGAGTGAAAGTAAACCCTAGACCTAATACTTAGTGACCAAATTTTGCTTGAAGACTCACTGAAATGACAAAATTTGACCTTGACACCTTAAAATCACTTTGTAAGAGCATGTTTGATCACTGGAGGAAGGCTGAAAAGACTAAAACTAACATTGGCTCCAATGGGGATGGTAGCTCCTTGAAGGTGCCAAGAACTACAGATCTTTGGAAAGTAGACAATGCCTTCATCCATTGGGCAATGGAGTCAAAAACTCAAGCTGAAATGCATGACTGAAAAATGATGACTTGACGACACAAATTGACTCTCACTCAACTAAGAACTGACTCGATACTTAAACAAAACTGACAAAGTGGAAATATGCTCAATATGAAGCTTATTCAATACAACCTACTCTAGTTGTTCCATTCATCACCTGATCAAGTGAAATGAAACAACCAATGCAACCAAGTAAGTATTCCAGCTGCTGTTTGAATTCTTCGCAAGTGCTCGTTTATGAACAAAAAGAGAGAACTACTGAAAGGCAACTCCCATGAAAACTTGTGAACAGATCCATTGAATACTATGGATTCTCTATACGCCTCCAAAAACACTGCATAAGGATCTTGAAGTTCATGCACACTGGGACTTAGCTCATCCAATGGATTACTTCTTTTCTCCTCATACCACGAATGCAAACTTTGTTTTGAGATTTGTGACGAGACTCCTACTAAAAATGACAAAGAGACCGGCTGCCAGATCAAGTTTATATCAGCACACGTTTCAAGCTCACATATAGTCAATGGAGAAAGACTTTGACTACAAACATCATCCAACACATCAGCTATTGGATTGTGAAAAACTTGAAAAGACTGCTGCAACCCATTTTCTATTGGTTCCGATGAGATTACATGATTTCCTACGTGCTGCTCATTTGAAGATTTACTATGCAATTTACCCTTCAAAAACTGAAATGATTCAAAACAAAATGGTACGGAATCATCTTGTATCATTTGATCATATGTGCCAGCTTCCAAGACTTCATCTGCAACTTGAAAATCAATGGCATTCGGGGGCTGCAAATCTGGATATGGGAAGTCTTGAACAAGGTTTTTATTGTCCTCAAGATGGTCCAAATCAAGACTTGTTGATAGTTGATTTCTGATTGCATGGAAGTTATCTCTGATGAGCTGAAACGAATCAAAACAAAAAGGCAAATATCCTTCACTTACTTCAAAATTTGCTGCACTTTCCTCTTCATTGTCATAGCTGATATGCATCGGTTGATCACTGTACTCAAGCTGCTGAAAGTGAACTTCCTCCTTCCACAAACTAGCTGCTGATTTGTTTGCAAGGTTAGGTTCTGTTTGGAGAACATAATCATCATCATACTGATCAAACTGAGGCAAATCATCAGTCTAAAACACATCATCAAGCATACATGTCAAAACAACAGATCTCTCTTCTCCAAGATGATCTACAAAACAATCATTATCAGATCTATGACAATTGGGATAAGAAACAAAATGTTTTGGATCAACAACTTGTTCCTCTTCAATCATCGAGCCAAGGGCTTGAAAATTATACTCATTCCTTATGATGATCCTCTGCATCATCTCTTCCACTGCACTTACCAAAATGTCAAGCTTTACCTCTAGAGATGTCGATTTCTCCGGATCTATGTTTTTCATCTCTTCTTCCTTCAACTTTGCCCTTCGGATCAACAAATGAGCCTCTACATCTACTGCACTGTTCTGCATCTCTTCAAGTGTTGCAATATTCCTTTCTCTCAGCTGAAACTCCATTTCCGGATCAAAGGCACCCGGGTAGTGCAAGAGAGCGGATCCAAGAGGAGGTCTTATATTAAATGGCATTGAATAATAAACTTTGTTAAATCTGGCAGAAAACTGTTGTACTATCTCCCCTGGCAGTCTTTTCAGCTGGTTATACTCTTCTATAATCAAGAAAAGGTTCTTTCTGACCACCCACCTGTCGAGGAAAACTTTGACGAACTGCTAGAAATATGAGATGCTCGCATCAGGCAGGGCTTTGAACCAACTCTTGACTTTTCCTTGCAAAGAAAGAGCAAAAAGCCTAATACTGACATCCTCTTCATCAACTTCAAAAAGGTCAAGAAAAGACTCAAAATTCAGAACATGTCTCTCAACGGTGATGTTGTCGTGTTCACCATCAAATCTTGGTAGATATAGGTCATGATTTTTAGGGAAAGAATGGGATATAGGAGGTAAATTCAGAGGCTTGTATCGATCTAGAATTTTACAAGGTAGTGGGGTATGTACAAATGCTGCAGAATCAGTCTTGGTCTCTTGAGGTTCATCAGTTTGAAGATGGTCATCACAAGATTCAGAAGAAAGGTCTTGATCAATCTCAAAAGCATGCAAATATTTGGTATTCACAATCTTCAAAGGGAAGGAATCAAATGCAGGCCGAGGATATTTTCTCAAATACAATATACTTTGTAAAGCCTTCTTGACATTCTCAGGAAAAGAGAAGAGATAATTTATGATAAAGAACAAAATGTCTTGGATGAAATTCCAACTTGAATTCTTGATCTTTCCATATTGTCCTTTCATGTTTCTGCTGGTCAGGTTCATCCTCTAGTGGAGTCCTTGGATCTGATCTCGAAACTGATTTAGAGTCACCAGGTGAATGATTCCAGCCTTGTGGTGTCTGATCGTTGTCCACCATAAAAAATCAGATCTGAACTTGATTAGATCTTACTGAGGAATCCAAATGTTCAGTTCATAAACTAGACCGGAGATTGACTGAAGCAACATTGATCTACTTTCGCTAATGCAAAGCAAGAGCGTTTCGAAGGCTACCTGGCTAACTTCAGTCTCTGTCTGTAGTTTATAAAGCAAACAAAATTTTTTTCTTCCCCAGTATGGTCGCCACTATGTTATGGCCTAAATCTACCTCAGGCTGAGAAAGGCAAAATGTAGGGTAACATCAAACCACGCTTAACCTGGTAGCTAGCCCTACTAGATCGAGAGAGGGCTCTCTCCTTGTCAATCTCAGCAAAAAATGATCAATGAGGCTTGCGATGAATTGAATAAAGGATGATTTTAGGCTAGGTATATATATAGAAGAGTTTGTTTGGATTTTGAAGGTGTTCATTTGGATCGAGGAAAGCGATTGGGTACGGGAATGAGGCCTAGTTTTTTTACGAGAGAGTTTGAATGGGGCAAGTTAGAGCTTGTTTTGATGTAGCTAATTTGAATAGAAATGAATCGCTCGGACAGTGAGGATTGGGCAGCAAGAAGACTTTCAGAATCCTCTTCGGATAGTTGAAAACATGAAAATTAAACAAAAATTAAGGTAGAGCAAATCTAACTGTTACCTTTATCCTTGTTTTTTAACTTAGAGAAAAGTAAGAGGAAGATAAATACACATAAGCACGAGTAAACTTACATTAACAAAGAAAACACAGCATCATCAAAACAAAAGAGCCACATGAATCCCAAGGAGTGTTGCAAACCACCCAGGTATTCCTTTGTAAACCTCTGAGAGATGAAATGTACAATGAGGCTCAAAGCAATCCCAAGTGTCCAACCATGCAAATGACTGAAAAACTACAAGATATAGACCAGCATAACTCATCCCCATGCCTCTAGGGGTCGAGCTCACTAGTTTAGGAGCTGTTTCAACAAGATCTAAACTAAGAACTAGAAAATAGGCAGTGGAACATCTTGCCTCTATAAGATAGGAAACTGATTCATTCAGTTGCAATTCACCTTTTGATGGATGAATCTACTTCCATGAGTAAAAATTTGAAAAAAATTACATCAATACCCATCAAATTACATAAAATTACATCATGAGTTTTACATTTGGAAGAAAGAAAGTCAAACTGGCCAAAACTAGGCAAAAAACAAAGTTACTGAGTCAAAACTGAGCAAAAATCCCCAATGCGTCGTGCCTGATTTCTCTATGCGTCGCGCCAGTTTGGAGCTGATTTTGAAGGCCTTCCCGGTGTCCAAAGTGGCTCCAAGTGGGCTCGTTGGAAATTTCTGCCTGTCTAATTTCCAACACAAGTGGAATTTCTGAATTTGGCTGCCATTCCCCCCCCCCCAAAAAATAAGTTTTCCCAACACTGCTTCATGTGTGTCCAAAAAGGGGCAAAAAGGTCATTTTTAGGGTGTTTTTGACCCTTCTGGAAGCCCAAAACATGTCAAAATATCTTGGCCATAGGTAGGAATGCGTAAATTTTCATGAAAATTCCAAAAATATAAAGTTTTACCCAAGAGGATCTCCCAATCATAAGCGCGTGCCAAGTGGCGCAACGCGTTGAGCTGAAAAATCTGTGTTTAGGCCAAAAAAAAACAAAATTTGAAAAATGTGTCCCAAATTTCTTGAAATTTGGGCTGAGTGTCCTCCATCATGTACTATGCTGGGCCAAGGAAGCCTCGACCAAGATTTGAATTCTATCATGCCTTTTCCGACGCTTCCTCGATGCCTTCTTCATCTCTGTCATAAGAGGAATCTGTCTCCATGTTTGCCAAAGTCTATATTGTCTTAGATGAGTATGAAGAATTTTTGGTTTTTGTTGCCAAATATGTGATAATATGTGAGTGAATATGAAGGGAGAGGATGAGGGGATTTTTAGGAATATTTCTAATTGAAAATTTCCAATTAAAGAGTTTTAGGGGCAACTTCTAGGCTTTTTGGTATAGCATTGGGGGTTGGCGAATTTGTAACTGTGATTTGGGATAATGGGAATTGGGACAGGGAATAAGTGAATTTTAGGGATATGGGGGATAGGGAAATGAAACAAGTATAATAGTGATAAGGGAATACAACGTCGGGAAGTAGGAGTGATAGGCGCAAAACCAATTTCTAAACCCTAAGGAAACAATCCTTGCACAAGATAATAGGGTTTGAATTTTTGTTTAGATCCTCATAAATATCACAAAACCCATGTTCATTGGCAATGAAGAGGTTACTTGAATTACCTGGACAAAGAGGAAACCGAGAAAATTTAAATTTTTAATGAAATTGTGGTGAAAAGAGCTTGCAGCTCTATGCGTCGCGCCACAACCCAACGTGTCGCACCACAAACCCAACGCGTCGCGCCACAAAACCTTTTGTAGGAGACTTTTGGAGGCCTTCCCGGTGTCCAAATTGGACGCAGGATAGCTCGTTGGAAATCTAATTGAGTCTAATTTCCAACCCAACTGGAATTTGTCAATTTGGAGTTCATTTTCCTTGTCAAAAATCAAATCTCCCAAGACTGGTCAAAATGAGCAAAATGAGGCTGCCTCAAGGCAGAGTGTTGTTGCAGTAAAATTTTGAAGGTGTTCCTCAACTCCAAATTGAGCCTATGATAGCTCATTGAAAATCTCTTTTTGTCTAGTTATCATTTGACTCATCATACAAGTCATTTGGCCAAAAAATCTAGGATAAATCTTGATTTTCCCAAGGTCACTTCAGAGGTGCATCAATTCTCCTAAGGCGACTTTATTTTTGACATTTCTCTAAAACCATGACACTTTCGTAAAAAGTGAAGGATTTTTTTCTTCCTTGGCCTATTGTGGACAAAAACCTCTCTCAGTGTTCTCAAATTCATCTTTTATGGCTCAGAAACATCATAAAAGTAAAACCTATCCCGATGTGTGGAACAAGGGATTTGTCGAAATGAAGGGGATAAGGGGCTTCTGAATTCTTGAGAAAATTTTGGGAAGTAGGGAGGGATGTTAGAAATTATGGGAAAGTGGAATTTCAAAGATTGAGTGAGGGGAATGGGTCCAAAAGGGAAAAACACAGGTCTAGCCTAGAAAATTGTCAAGTTATAGCAAGAAACTAGGGTTTGTGCGAAAATGAGGAATTTGGGGGATCTCAATGATGGGAAGTGTTTAATAAGGTACATTATGGATAAGGAAAGGTGTATGAACATCAGGATACAAGTTTTGCTGATGATTTGACCATCCAAGGGAAATTACCTCCAAAACCGTACGAGAGGGAATGAACCTTACCTAGGCACAACTGAAGCATGAACAAGGTGTAAAATGACCCATTGGAACCTGAAATGTTGATGACAACCCTCTGAATGACGGTACACTCAACTAAATGGTGACATGGACCGACATTTGGACAACTTTGAAAGGAGTGAAAGCAAACCCTAGACCTAATACTTAGTGACCAATTTTTTCTTGAAGACTCACTAAAATGACAAAATTTGACCTTGACACCTTAAAATCACTTTGTAAGAGCATGTTTGATCACTGGAGGAAGGCTGAAAAGACTGATACTAACACCTGCAAACATTGAAGGTTCTGTATTTTATGTTTTTAATGTAGTTGTTTTCATGCTTTCATTTTATCATTTGATGTAGTTATTTTTAGAATTCCAATTTGTCATTTGCTGTAGTTGTTTCTAGAATTCCATTTTTCCATTTGAAGTAGATGTTTCCATAGTTTTCCTTTATCATAGTTTCATTAATCTTCCTTTTCAAATTATCAAATTTCATAGTGATTCATAGTTTTACTTTCAAGAACAGAAATGATTTATTTTAAAATAGTTTCATAAGTTCATGTGTGGTTTACTTCAAAAATAATTGAGTGATTTATTTTCCAATTTTTGAATGAGTTCTTTTCATGAGCATGAGTGATTTATTTATAAGCAGTAGTGATTGTGTGATTTCCTTTCAGTATATGAGTGAGTGATTTTTCAGTTCAACAGTGATTTCTTTTTAGAGTAATGGTGATTTGTTTATTTCTTTACAAGTTTCATTTCCATAGCATTTCATTTCAAAAACAAAAAAATGTATAAATTCCCTTTTCTAGGGTTTGATTTTATCTTCGTACACTAGACTGTTAGAATTTTTAGAAACTAACAAATTAGTTAAGGTTTCTTCATAAGATAGAGAAGGTTTGATTTATTTTTTTCAAAATAGAAAGCATGTTGATTTTTAGAACTTAGTTGTAACTTAAATTCATTTCATTAGGAACATAAGAATAAAAACATCCTTAGAATCAACCTCTACAAATTCAATCATCACACCAATAAACTAAATTCAAAGAGGCTTCTAGCACATATATTGCACTTTCACTTCACACGTTTACCAACTCCGGTAGATAATTTATGTGAGAAATTTAAGAACATTAAATTGACTAAACATTTTGGCGCTGTTGCCAGGGAAGTGTAAATAGGAGCTTTTTTTTCATTTAAAAAAAAAAAAAAACTTCAATCAACTACCACACCCACTATATCACGTGGTGCAATAAGAGCCACACATCCACAACATGACTTATTATTTTTCAGGTAGACGAGATGTGACAAAGGAGGTTGAAGAAATGGATGAAGATGATGAAAATGAGGAAGATCCTTTTGGATTTCCCATTTAAGAAACCAATGGAAATGGTCATATGAAGAGCATCCCTCCATCTATACTTCCTAACTTCAAAGGTATGATATTAGAAGACCCATAAACCTTTCTTTTTGAATTTGAAATAATGTGTATATATTATGGATATTCATTACACATTCAAAATTGAATTTGTTTCCAACAACATTGAAGGATAGAGCTCTTAGATGGTTCATGGCTTTAGGAACAAATTTTATAAGGACATGGGATGATATGAAAAGAGAATTTTTGGAAAAATATAAAGATTATTGCATACACCATGACCTAGAAATGAATTCTTTAAGATGCACCAAAAAGGGGAAGAAATCTTAGAAGATTTAGTGTAGAGATTTACTTATAATATCAAAATATCTAAATTACATATTTTAGATTAGACACATTAAAAACTCTCCTACTAAATGCTATAAAGGGTGAATGGATTGATCTTCTTATCCTAGTGGGAAAAGAATATGTCTCTCAATTTTAATTTCAAGGGATTTGTGAACTATGCAATAACATATCAAGATGAAAAGAAAAGTATGTAATATCCCCTCAAGATCCATTAATGGAAAGAGTAAGTAAATCAGCATCAGGATTGGTATGTCAAAATGAACTTAACAATTTGCTAGACAATGCCTTGGTAATTTAAATGAACAAATTGATATGCTGAGAATCCAAAACAAGCAAAAAGTTGAGATTGTTGCTTCATTTATATTTTTCCCTAAATGTAGAAAGAAACATGTTTTTCATGAATTTCCACTTAATAACATTAAAATTTGTGACATATGTGTAGGATCACATACTACTAAAGATTGCCCATCATTTCTAGGGTTAAAGGAATTTTATCAGGAAGAAAAACAAATACTGGAAAAATCTTGTTATGTAGCTCCAAGAAGACTAGGGCAGCCTCATCAATCTAGTATGATGCAAGATCTCAATTCTCAATTTCAGGGTTATGCACAACAATCTCAAAGTAATTGAAAAACACCCTTTCCTTGGCAACCTTGGACATCTCAATCCCAACCTCAAAACCAACCTTCGCAACATTGGCCATCTCAATCCCAACCTCAAAACCAACCTTCGCAACATTGGCCATCTCAATCCCAACCTCAAAACCAATCTTGGCAATAAGGTTGGCAAGGGCCTTACAGAAGAAATCCACCGTATCCTGAATATTTTCCTCACTATCCTCAATACCATCATCAATGTTATCCATAACATTCATCTCCATCACAACATCAATATCACCCTCAATTGACCTCAATTCAAACTTTCCCATTATCACCCACACAAGCAAACCAAATATCCATTCCCACTCTACTACCTGCACAACTGTTTCATATCCCCAACAATAAAACACCTCAATCCACTTACAATGTTGAGTTATTGAAAAATGATTCTCCAACTGCCATTGAAGAAAAAAAACCAAAAGAATAAGATTTATATAGGGTCCAAGAATCATGGAAGCTTGTCGATAAAGAGAATTTGTTGGAACCTGAGATTGAAAATTTTCTTACATGTTTATCACCAGATTATATGAATGGAGATCACATCTCTGAAGAATTGCATGGCATGATAGCAAGAAGTCAAGGAAGACAAGGTTACATTGAATCTTGGTTCAAGACAGTCATCGGATCCTAGTACTCCATTCTTCAATATCTTCTAACATCTCAATCAAGGCAGTTGGTCTCTCATATATTGGTACATATCAAAGAGTATACTTCAAACCTAGATATGAGTTTATCTATCATCTTGTTACACACATGGTTCCATTGGAAGTATTCATATACTTGAACGAGATCTCTTTTTCAAGTAGAGTAGGGCATATAAAAAAAATAAAAAAATAAAAGGAAAAAATTAAAGAGAAAAAAAAGCCCTATTGTGAAAACCAGCTTGTTGGCGCACTTGGACATGAGCTTTGCTTGAAAACTAGGCACTGGCGAGCAAAGTTCACAATAAGTTCTGCAATTTTATGATGGTTTCAATCTTTTATCATGGTTCTTCAAATCGTTTTTGGTTCTATGCTCGAGTTGGCTAATGTGGTATTCCTTAAGGCCCACCTTCCAACAGATCTTGTCCCATCGACTTCAACACCTTATCTGGGATCAAGATCAGATATTATTTGGAGTGCCTTGGAACTTGCATACATCCATGGAAAACCTCCTCGTTGACAACAATGGGAATACAACAATGTCTCTTGATTGTTAGATCTTGTGGGTGACTCGACTTCAACACATTCATTCATCCCTATTAAGATGCACTCAGGTACCTTGACACCCATTTACATTATCAGTAAGTTGTCTCGCATTGGTTAACAATTTTCATCATTGATCGGTAATCCAATGATTTCTTCGATTGCTTGACTTTGACACATGCATTCGCATGGCAGGAATTGTACTATGAATTTTGGCTTCGATGAAGACTAATGGTTTTATGGAATCAACAACAACTCGCAGCAGTACATTTTATTGGTTTCTTGTAGCAGCATGTTCATATTTTTGTCATTCAATAGTAGCATGATGACACCATTACAACACTTTTTCATTCATTTTCATTTTCAAGAAAAACAATAAATTTAGGCCTATTTCATTCAATATGAAGTATGTTTCATGGTTTCTACTTTAGCATGCATTACACATTCCAAATCAGCAATTCAAACTCGAGGAAAAAAAATTCTGCAAATATTGACATTTTTTTGCAACAGTTGTGGAAAGTTGCAGTTTCTGCAGCTATTGCTGTAACAACCTGTTTTTTTTTAAGCAGATTGTTCCAGTGGCAGCTTTGGCACAAATGTTGCAAGATATTGGAGCAGAAATAAAAAATTTTGAGCTTCTAGGCTTTCTCAGAATATAGTAAATTGAGTAAGTCACAGGAAAAATTTAAAACAATGCAATTTTCCAAGACTTTTCAATGGGTTTTTAAGGCAGATTTTCATTTTTCACCATTGTGGACAGATTAGGCCAGATTTCAGTATTTTTGCATGGAAGGGAATTTTCTTCATTAAAATGGGATTCTAAAGGTATGTGGCGGTAGAAAAGGTAAAAATACACGATTTCCCTTTTGAATCACTCAATTTGGCTTTAAAATGAGTTTGTGGCGTACATTTTTGTTGCGACATTGGGCAGCATGAAGGGTGAAACGTCACATAAATTGATTTGATCATAAATTTCAAACCGTACATCTGTTGGACCTAAAAATTTTATGGTAAATGCTTTGAGGTAGGTTAAATGAAAACACAAAATTCAAGAAAATTCCTGTGTGCAGTTTTCAAGAAATTGGCCACTTTCACCTACAGTCGTTTCTCATTTTTTTCGAGATTCATGCACCCATTGGCTGAGATTTTTTGTGGGAAGATGCATAATATTAATAGTAACAACCTCAGAAAATTTTAGGATAATATGATTTACCATTTGAGATAAATTTGAAAAAAAAATATGCTACATGAAAAAGATACATTTTGTGGAGCACGGTCAAATTGGAGGTCAACGCATCATGGAGCAGAGTATCTGAGCTAAATCAACACCAAATAAGCCTTCAGATCGTATTCTCTTCTCCAATTCCAAAAGGTAAAATTAGCCTTAAACTTTTTAAAACTAGTGTAAACATGCAATTCCAATTTTTCTCCCATTATGTTTTGTCATACCTTTTAACAACCAATCCCACAAGTTATGATTGATTATTGATCAAAAAATTCCTGCCACCCATGCAATCATCTCATTGCTTTCCATGGTCATAATGATGTTCTTCTATACTTTCACCACTCCCTTATTTAAACTTTCTCTGCTTGTCAATCCTTGCTTTCCTTAATGGTCCATCGACATGATGTTTTTGAGAAATAATTATTTTGCAAATAGAAAAATTTGACTTCATGGTACATGTTTGTAGTACATGATAAAAATGTACATGAAGCACTTAAATTATGTGTCATATTGTTCATGTTCAGATTTTTAATGGAAGCTAACAAATGATGAGTATAAGGCCACAAGAATAAGATTGCAACAAGGCTTTGTTAACACACTCTTGAAATCACTTGGAATCGTATTTTAGGCTTTGATAAGTTGTATAACCCTAAAAAAAAACCTTATTTTGTGTTATGTGCAACTCATCTTGTCAAAAGTTTTACATTGGGAAGTCTTTTTCATTCATTAATTTGTGAGTTCTTGAAGAAACTATTTGATAACATCATTGAAATATGATTGGTTGCTATGCATGGATTATAAGAAGAAAATCATTATAGACTGCAATCAATGATCATTTCTAGCCATACTAATGGGATGAAATTCACAAGGATGGAAAGCACATTCTATAGATGGAGTAAAAGTCTTGATGTGTTGTTCACAATATGGTATTCTACCAAGACTTGAACAATTTGAGCACAATTAAAATAGTGACAAGTACTTGGATATGTTACTATGTGGGAATCCTTTGTTGGAAATATTATCATTGATGGCAAAGGAGCAGCACCAAAATTACCATTGATAACAAAGGAGCAGATCAGGAGCAGAGAAGATCACAGAAAAACTCCATTTGATACTAAAATAAATGCATATATTGTTGTGACATTCTGAATTTGTTGAGTGAGGAAATGAGTGGGTGGAAGGCAAAGAGTCATGCTTTTTCACTTCATATTCCTATATAGAATGAAAAAAACCATGAAGTTATCTCTATAAATGATGTTATTGTAATCTGAATAAAGAGGTTAGAGAGTGGAAGAATGAGTGTGAGCAGATAGAGATGTTGTGCACATCTATTGTTGATATGAAGCAGATATGAAGGCTGAAAGGGAAGCAGTGAAGAAGGAGTAAAACAGATATGATATCCAGGTAAATCAACATATGATTTTATTGTAATGTGAGGGAGTTGGTGCTTCCATATCAAGTTGTATCTTGATAAATGTCCAGTTGTAGCTAGTTGGGGTAGGAGCCTCATGTGCGTTGTAGCCTGCAGAAAATAGATGGGATTTGGAGCTTCCGTGAAAGTTGTAGCTTGAAAAAATTAAGGTAGTAGCCTCCTGTAGGTTGGAGCCTACATAAAATAAGTTGTGAGAGGGAGTTGGAGCTTGCCTTTGCATCAAAACAATAATAAGATGTGGTTTTCTCCCTTATGGGTTTCCACTTATATCTGTTGTATATATGCATGATGATTATGTGTTGATGTATTGTATTTAATATGCTTATCACTTGTTGCTCACATATTAAGTTTGTTGATTCATTATATATTAAGTTACTTATGAAATGGAGGTGTAAATATGTTTAAAGAAAAAATTTAAATGTCTATGAATGTACTAAACTGATTCACCCCCCCCCCCCTCTCAGTTTAGCTAAGGGTTCATCAATTGGTATCAGAGCAGGTCCTTCTAAAATAGTTTAACCACTGGAAGGAGGTCCTTAGTCCCCAAAATGGCTAGCCTAGAAGGAAGATCTACAAACAAAGCCCCACTATTTACTAGCACAAACTATGCTTTCTGGAAAATAAGAATGAGGGCATACTCAATGTCTCTAGGAATAGATGTTTGGGTTGTTGTGGAAGAAAATTATGCACCAAAGGAAACTTCCATTGAGAAAGAAGCCAAACAAAATTCCATAGCTAATGCAAAAGAAATGAATGCACTCTTGTGTGGTCTAAGTGAGTTAGAATTTATCAATGTAATTCACAATAAGGCTGCCAAAGAAATCTGGGATACATTAGAAAATATCCATGAGGGAGATACAATGGTGAAGATGGCCAAACTGCAAGCACATAGAACTCAATTTGAAAACTTAAAAATGAATGAAGATGAAGATACAGCTACATTCTTCTCAAGAGTTGCAGAAGTTGTGAATATCATGATAGGCCTAGGAGAAGAAATTAAAGAAAGTGTCGTAGTCCATAAAATATTTAGATCTCTACCATCCAGGTCTAATCCTAAGGTTTATTCCATAAAAGAAACAACAAACTGGGAAACCTTAACCAAAAACCAATTACTTGGGAACCTAACAGCATATGAGATGAGACTTCCTAAAGGGAAGTCAAACTCGAGGGAGGTTGACTTTAAGGCAGACAAGTGCATATAAGAAAAGGAAGGTACATGCTCATGCTTTGATGGAGAAGAAGCCAAATTTGTCAGAAGATTAGATAAAGGCACAAGTAAGTATAAAGGTAAACTTCCATTTAAGTTCTTTAATTGTGGAAGAGTGGGGCACTATGCTTCAAAATGTCCTCATAAGAAAATAGAGAATCAGTCAAAAGGAAAAGAGAAAAGAAATTTCATAAATAGGCAGAAAGGGAACATATTTAATAGAAGAATACAATATGCTTAACAAGACAGCAGTTCATCTGAGAGCTCAGATGAATCCCCCAATGAAGAAGGAACATCAGAATTCATTTTGATGGCCAAGGAAGAGCTTGAGAAAGATCTCCTAGAATTTGAAGAAGAAGGTGAGGTAGATCTTGAGGGGGAGTTGGTGAGTGCCCTAAAGGAAATAGATAGACTCAAGCTCAAGACTAGAAAACAGAAGGCAATCCTTCTTAAACATGTAAAGGAAGAACCAAATTCTGAATATTTTATCAAGTTGAAAATTGAACTTGAAGAAGCAAGGAAAGTAGAAGATGTTCTGCTGCAGAAAATAAGAGAGAAAAATCAGGAATGTGGAATATTGGAAGAAGAGGTGGTGAGTCTGAGGAAGAAATTGGAAAAGGCTCAAACTGATTTAACAATGAACATTCAACAGTTAAAAGGTGTTGAACAATTGGACCGGATATTAAATTCACAAATATATCCTCTTGTAAAGACTGGGATAGGATATGAAGGAGAATCCAGCAAGTCGAAGGCAAAGGGTAAGAAATCTATTACATTTGTGAAAGTTGTCCTAAAAGAAAATTTTAACTCCCATCAATTTGAGAACAAAAAGGTGGGAAGCCCTTCAAATCCTCATGAACTGCAGCAAAAACCCATAACAAGGAAAGCCCTAGAAACAAGAGGAGTAAACAGCCAAGCAACATTCCAGCACATATCAAATGGCTTCCAAAGACAGAATTTTCATATGACCAAATGGCTATATCCCCAAACAACTTTCTCTGCCAGAGACAGATACTACTTCCATGGGTATTTTTTTTCTGTAAAAGTTTCGGTCATAAAGCCATGGAGTGCAGAGAGTATATAAGGATACTGGAGTATGAAAACTCAAAGGGAATTAAGAACAATGGTGGATTCACTCGTGTATATAATCTATTCTGAAATACAATCAAATGTTTTATTTGGCATAAAAATGGGCAGAAGTCTTATGAATGTCCTCTCAAAAACTATGATCCATCTCCTCATCAAATTTATCAAACAAACAATTGCATGCAATAGAAAAAGAAGCTAAATAAATGTGATCTAGTTGTAATTGGTCAAGATCATAACAGTCAATGGTATGTGGACAGTGGGTGCTCAAAACATATGACTGGAGACCAAAGAAATTTTGTAACTTTTGATGAAAATAAATCTGGGAATGTAACATTCGGTAATGATAGAGCAGGGAAAATCAAGGGAAAAGGCAGATTCAACCTTAATAATGGAAGAGGAGAGGCTCGGGATGTACTGTTTGTAGACGGTCTAAAAGCTAATCTGCTAAGTGTTAGTCAAATGTGTGATAAAGGCCATGAGGTCCTTTTCAGAGCCCACGATTGTGAAGTAAGGTCAATCACCACAGGAAAGACCTTGGTCAAAGGTGTTTGAACAGAGAGTAATGTTTATATAGTAGAATAAGAGAATGAAGCATGCCACATCAACAAACTTGACTAATATTGGTTATGGCATAGAAGATTGGGACATCTAAATTTTGACCACATCATCAATCTGAGCAAAAAGAAAGTTGTCAGAGATTTTCTTGCAATAAAGAATCCACCAAATACCATATGTAAGTCCTACTATCTACAAGACCAACTATCTACAAGTAAGCCTCTTCAGCTTGTACACATGGACCTGTGTTGTCCTTCAAGAACTAATGCACCAAGTGGAGAATTGCATTTCATGCTGATAATCGATGATTTTTTCATATTAACGTGGGTGGAATTTCTCAGATACAAATCTGGAGCGTTTGATAAATTTAAGATATTCAAGGCACTGGCAGAAAATCAAATTAGATGTAAACTAAAATGCGTCAGATCAGATAGAGGAGGTGAATTCACAGGCGATGAGTTTTTAGACCTGTGCAATGAATGTGGGATAAAGCAATAGTTTACAGTTACAGGTACACCTCAACAGAATGGAGTGGCAAAGAGGCAAAACTAGTCTATACAACAAATTGCTAGAGCCATGATGCAAGAAATAAACATTCCCCAAACATATTGGGCAGAAGTAGTACACACAACTATTCATATTCTCAACAAAGCTCATCTCAGACCAAATTGTGACAAGATTCCATATGAATTGTGGCATGGGAAACCGACATCAATTAAGCACTTTAGAGTCTTTGTTAGAAAATGTTTCATAAAGAATAATGATGATAAATTGGGTAAGTATGATGCAAGAGATGATGAAGGAATATTTTTTGGATATGCATCAAAGAGTAAAGGTTACAGGTGCTACAATAAAAGACTACATAAAATTCTGGAAAGTGTTGATGTGAGATTCGATGAAGAACTACCAGACAGAACCAAAAGTAAAAACTTTGTCAATCCTCTAGATGATCATGAAGATGAGAATCAAGAAAATAAAGAACAGAATAAGACAACAGAAGATACAAAAATAAACTCAAAAGGACCCTCAAGACACACTCAGAAGAGCCATCCAAAAGATCGAATCATTGGAGACATGAGTGTAGGAGTCCAAACTAGAAGACATCTAGCTAAACAGACCGAGGAAGTGTATCTAGCCATGCTGTCACAGATAGAACTAAAGAATTTCGATGAAGCCAACAAAGACAAAAATTGGATAAATTCTATGAACGAAGAATTAGATCATATTGAGAAGAACAAAACCTGGGAGTTAATACCAAGATCTGCTAGGAAAAATTTCATTGGCACAAAGTGGATATTCAATTATAAGATGAATGAACAAGGTCAGGTAATCAGAAATTTGAGATGTCTATGATTGGAGAGCTTACCTTCTACCTAGGACTTCAAATTCTACAGAAGAACAAAGGCATATTCATTTCACAAGAAAAGTACTTGAGAGACATGTTAAAACAATTCCAAATGGAAGACTGCAAACCTGTGTCAACTCCCATGATCACTGGATGCAAGTTATGTGTTGATGATGGATTTGCAGATATAGATCAAATACTTTACAGATCTATGATAGGAAGTCTGTTATACCTAACAGCCTCTAGACCAGACATTATGTTAGCATTAGGACTTGTGGCAAGATATGAAGAAGCACCAAAACAAAATCACTTGCTAGTAATCAAGAGGATATTTAGATACTTGCAAGGAACTGCACATTATGGCCTATGGTATCCGAAAGGCAAAGATTTCACATTGACAACATATACAGATGCATATTGGGCTACTTGTGTGGATGAAAAGAAAAGAACAAGTGAAGGTGCATTCTATTTGGGAGAAATTCTGGTGGCATGGTTAAACAAGAAGCAAACATATGTCTCTCTATCTACAAAAGAAACAGAATACATCGCAGCAACAGCTTGTTGCACACAAGTGATGTGGATGTAACAAACTCTTCAAGACATGAAGGTAAGCATCAATGAACCTATTTCTATCAAATGTGACAATACAAGTGCAATAAGAATATCAAAAAACCTTGTGCTTCATTCGAAATCCAAGCACGTCCCAATAAAGTACCACTTCCTCAAAGAACAAGTAGCAAAGAAAATAGTAAAGATGGAATATGTCCCAACAAAAGAACGGACAACAGAAAGATTTACTAAACCTCTTGCTATAGAACCATTCGAGTATCTAAGAGGAAAACTGGGGATAGTGTCTGCAGATGATACCCCCTGATATGATCCAAAAAATAAAGCTCCAACAAAGGCTACAAAATCAGGAACAAACATCCAGCCAGGGTTAGATAAGAAGCAATTTCTCAGGGGGAAAGTAGCCCATAAAAGTTGTCAAGAAGATCTCGAGCTATGGAGCTGGTAAAGATCTACAGAGCATGATTACACTTTGTTATTCTTGGAGCAATGTTATGGTATAGGTCCCCAATATCAGAGCATTATAGCATACATCATGGTGTAACCCTTTGCCATTGATGTCAAAGGGGGAGGAAAATCAAGTAGAGGAATACAGACACTTCTCAAAATGAAAGTCTTGGAGGAAGTGTTGGAGGAAGTGTTGCCATCAATGCCAAAGGGGGAGACTATTGGAAATATTGTCATTGATGGCAAAGGAGCAGAAAGGAGTAGCACTAGAATTATCATTGAGAACAAAGGATCGGATCAGGATCAGCTGGATTTTAAAGGAGAAATAAGGCAAAGAAGGAAAAAGTTAAGTGCAGAAGCATAAAAGAGAAGCATAGGAGTGGCAAAGAGTAAAAGAAAGACAGAGGAGCAGCATTAGAATCTTTATCAAGGAGCAAAGGTAGTAAAGGAGTAAAGGCAGTTAAGGTAGCAAAGGCAACAAAGGCAACAAGGTGGGTCAAGTTGTGAATGTGGGCAAATTCGTGAACGAGCGGGTGGAGTCGTGCTATTCAGAAAATCTCAAGAGTCGGACTTGTTTTGCATTCAGAATAGTGCACGAGGGCGTGTGAAGTTCAACGAGTTAAGTCAGAAAATGGAGAAAATCGTGAACGGATGGTTCAAGTCAGAAAACCGAAGTGAATCATAAATGGACGGTCAGGATCAAGTCGCAGAAATGACAGTGAGAGAATGGATGTATCGGATTACGTCGCACTAGCTAGAAGACGATTGGTGCACATTGCAATCAGTAACTGTTATATTTACATGTTAAGACATTGTAATTTATTTAAGTTGTGATGGGAATCATATTCCATATCACATAAGATAAGGAGAACCCTTATGGTAAATTTTAAAAGGTGCGATGTGTGATAAGGTTTTCGCCGCGGGTTACGAAATCGTGAAATCGCAAATATTTCGAAATTCTTAAACTTGTGAAGTGTGATAAAGAGCTTGGATGCAATGTAGTTTCAAAGGCGAACTTTAAAGGATTTCAAATCTGAATGTAAATAATTTCCTGTGTTAAATCTCATTGGAGGAAGAAAAGGAGGATTATAACGTAAAACCTTTGATACGCCAAAATGTGATATGAGACCAGACACGATACAGTTCGAAGTTAAAATCTAATGTATTTCAAGTCCGGGGCTATGTGTTTTTCTTTACGAAAACGCGTAGGAAGAGTGGAAGAGCGATATATAATAGGGAACAAAGGAAATGTCGAAATGTGATTTGTGAAGTGAATGCGATGCAGTTCAGAAGTAAATTCTAAAGCCAAGTCAGGTCCAGGTTATGTGGATATCTCTGTTATTAGAAGAAAGTCTGAACGCGGGTAGGTAGACTAAGGTGAGAGACCCGACACAGCGTGCAGAGCAGCAAAACTCCGGTGGAGAAGGTTGAACGTTGTGGTTACTATATAATAGGCAGAGTGGGTCAAGTCGGGAAAAGACGGTTATGTTGCACTATTTTGAAACATAACGTCAAGATAGAAAAGACGGTATGATGCAAAATAGAAAATATAATAGCAGGTAGAGAAGACAAAGGGACAAGAGGCAGAGAAGACAAAATGAACAGAAAATAAAGAAACTGAAAGGGCTGAATTGAAATATTGTTGTAACTGTAAATGTAAATTCATTTATTATTTTATATTGTTTTTTACGCAAAGGAAAGTCTCCCAGGAAAAGAAAAACTCCATTTGATACTAAAATAAATGTATATATTGTTGTGACATTCTGAATATGTTGAGTGAGGAAATGAGTGGGTGGAAGGCAAAGAGTCATGCATGTTCACTTCATATTCCCATATAGAATGAAAACATCCATGAATTTATCTCCATAAATTATGTTATTGTAATGGGCGTAAAGAGGTTAGAGAGTGGAAGAATGAGTGTGAGCAGATAGAGATGTTGTGCACATCCAGAGTTGATATGAAGAAGATATGAAGGATGAAAGGGCAGCAGTGAAGAAGGAGTAAAACAGAGTTGATATCCAGGTAAATCAACATGTGATTTTATTGTAATGTGAGGGAGGTTGTGCTTCCATATCAAGTTGTAGCTTGATAGATGTCCAATTTTAGTTGATTGAGGTAGGAGCCTCCTGTGGGTTGTAGCCTGCAGAAAATACATGGGAGTTGGAGCTTCCATGCAAGTTCTAGCTTGCAGAAATTGAAGTAGTAGCCTCCTGTAGGTTGGAGCCTACATAAAATTAGTTGCAGGAGGGAGTTGGAGCTTGCCTTTGCATCACAACAATAATAAGATGTGGTTTTCTCCCTTATGGGTTTCCACTTATATCTGTTGTCTATATGCATGATGATTATGTGTTGATGTATTGTATTTAATCTACTTATCACTTGTTGCTCACATATTAAGTATGTTGATTCATTATATATTAAGTTGCTTATGAAATGGAGGTGTAAATAAGTTTAAAGAAAAAATTTAAATGTCCATGAATGTACTAAAATGATTCACCACCCCTCTCATTTTAGCTAATGGTTCATCATCCTTTATTTTCACACAAGTTGCATATAATAAATAATGAAGAGTTGTTTTTAATAAGAAAAGAATAAATCAACAGGTATTACTTCTACCTATTTAGCATCCATGAGGAGCCTCATATGTGAAGAATTCAAATTGTTTTACTTTCAAAGGAGGATGTGTAACTCTTATTTCTAACACTATTAACACAACAAGCAAGTGTAGAAATAAAGAGTTATGCTACCAGATTAGTAATCTTGAAAAATAAAGAGAGAAAAGTGCATCATATTTAGATAGAGGGTCAATATTTCTCTCTTGGAGCTTTGGTCAAGGATTTAGTTGAAATGACAGAATAAAGAAACACAAGGAACCAGTAGGATTATGAAACTTTTCAATGTTTTTTTTTCATGAGGACATGCAAAATCTTCAGTGTGGGGGAATGTTGGGCCTTCAATTCGTCATAATTTTGTTGATGAAACCATCCATTTTCACATTATTCCATTCAGCAATTGTCATCATTTTTAACCATATTTCTTCATAAATGCACTAAATTCCCACATACATGTTTACATGGTTTAATATTATTATTTCTATTATGTTTATGAATTAAAGAGAATTATGCATGGTTTTACTAATGATAGTTTGACAATTCAAGTTTCTACAGATTCCGTAGTTGTCTCCATGGTTGAGGTAGTAGTACCACTCTAGAATGAAATATGACACATGGACATTGTTTCTAGAAGCTCCAATATGGATTGTTGTTGGTAAAATTCCACCCAACTCACAGATGTGGACCTCCAAGCAAAGATCAAGGGAAAATCGCAACAGTTTTGACCAGTCAACTTCAAAATAATTTTCTGAGCAAATGAAAATGAATCTCACAAAAAAAAATATGGGTTTTGTTTGAAACGGTCCCAATTAAGTTCTTTATGGCCCGTTTTCCCAAATTTGTTACCATTTGGGAGATATTTCAGGTTCTTTTGAGCTCTATTCTTCATTTGCGTGAGCAAACATTATGCCAGTGTGTCAATAAATGGCTAGTCAAGCAAACAGAGGTTGGAATGGATTGTGCTTCATCAAATTCATGGCAAAAAGGTGTCCATTAAATCATAACCTTTAGCCATATTAATCTCCATGAATTTACATTGTAACCCCTTTATAAACACTCCATCGAAACAAAGAGGGGAGGTTAATTTTATGAAGCATACAGTGAATTATTAAAACCCTGTTTTACATCCTTTTTAATGAAGAAGTGCTTTGAATATTTGATGTGTAGTTGAATGTTCGTGCGAAGTTTTTAGACCACCTATTTGTGGAGGGCCCCTGCAAATATTGAAGGTTCTGCATTTTATGTTTTTAATGTAGTTATTTTCGTGCTTTCATTTTATCATTTGATGTAGTTATTTTAAGAATTCCAATTTGTCATTTGTTGTAGTTGTTTCCAGAATTCCATTTTTCCATTCGAAGTAGATGTTTCCATATTTTTCCTTTATCATATTTTCATTAATATTCCTTTTCAAATTATCAAATTGTAGAGTGATTCATATTTTTTTTTTGACAAAGTCGATTGTTGATTATATTCCAAAAAAAGAGTGCAGACGGAGCTCCATTACAATCGAGTTACAAAGACTGCGGCAAAGGAGGGGTATCACACCAAAAACCCAGCCTTCTAGAAAGTGACTGCTATTACTATATTTAACACCTAAATTTTTATAAATCCTAACAAACTGAAACAACATGACAGTAAATTTAAAAGACATTAGACATAATAGAAAATTTGTCCCTAACCCTACAAGAAGAATGGAGTGAAGTTAGCCCCTTTAGTTTTGCTACTCGTTGGAGCTATCCGGGGTCCCAAGGTTGTTTTCCAAGTTAGTGTTGGCTACAGTTTTATTTCTTGTGCTTGGCGTAGTTCTTTTTTCCATCATGTAGCGGAGGCTTTCCAGAGCTTCTTCAATATGCGTGCAACGATTGCTGACTCCTCTCAGCTTTTCTGTGAGGGAGTTAGCCCTATAATGGAGAAAGTTAATGTCTAAGACATGATTCTCCTGAGTAATCTTGATATGTGCCTTTATCTGCTCTAGTTCTACTTGCATGTCAAATAAATGGAAATAATTCTCACTTTTCATGTTGACTATAGGAAGATAAAATTGAAGAGAATCTGCATCAAGAGGAGCGAGGGGAGTGGAGGATCTCGGATGCAGCAAATGCAGGAAAGGTCCAAGAAAGATGCTATAGGAAGATAATAGTATTGAATAGACATAAGGCATAGATACGTCGAGGCAAAAGGGGAGAGAAAACTGAATAGGAGCAGGAAAGGAGGAGCATTGAGTCACAGTGCCAAAGAGAAAGCAGGGGAGAGAAAGTGATGCAGGGGGACAGGGAGAGAAATAAATAGGGGAGGGGAAGGAGGGGAGTGAGAGGAGAGAAGAGGGGATAATGAGAGGAGGGGGGGACTGAGTCATGGGATAGGAGAGGGGGGAGGGATGGCCATGATAGAGGGTTGGAAATGAAATCGAGAAGGCATAGATATTGAAGCAAGTCATCATGACAAGGGAGGTCATCAGAAAAATCAAGGGATTGGAGTGATTTGAGAGGTACCATGTGAAGAGAGAAGACCAGGGGGTTTGGAGCAAGCTGAGTTGGCTAAAGAGTCAGCTTTTTTGTTATTACCTCTAAGAATTTGATAGAAGGCTATATCCCCAATGCTTTGGGCCAGGATGCAGTTTTTTACTATGATTCTATTAAGAGCAACGTTTGGGGACTTTGAGGAATTCATGATCATTCAGATAACAATGGAGGAGTCTTAGAACACCAATACATTTTTTATTTTGAGCTTCTTAATTAATTGGAGACCTTGCATCAGGGCATATTCTTCTGCCTTGTTGTTCTACATTAGGCCCAAGCCCAATTCGAAGGAAACAATGTGATTTCCATATTCGTCCATGGTGAGGCCCCCTATGCCAGTTGCCCTAGGATTTGAATTTGATGCACCATAAAAGAAGAGCTTGGGTCGATGGATACCATCGAGCCATTCTAAGAATTCTTTCTCTTTTAGTCTTACCTTCCACTTCTCATTATAATTTGGTTGCCTTGCTGGAGGCCTTTGGTAATTAGGGAGGTGGTTGAGCACCCATCTTAAAATTTGTCTTTCCTCAACTTGCATGTCGTTAACATTGAAGTAGATATTGTCTTTACAAGGATGGCTTTAAAAGATAGGCTCCAGGTATTTCTCTGTACCTTTCTCACACAAGGTTTTTGATCTTGGAAGATTACTTATCTTCTCATAAGCCATATATTCCAAAGGAGAACATAAGGTAGAGCGTCCCAGATTATTTTGATTATGATTTTTTTCTTTTTGGTGCAGGATGTTTCTTTTTCCACATAGCTATGGAGTCTGTAACAGAGGTATTTGCTTCAACTTCCATGATAACGGGAGGAGTGAGAAATTTCCAACAGTTTTGAGCAAAGGGGCAGGCAACAAATAGGTGTTTTATAGATTCCCATGCAACATTGCAGAGGGGACATCTGGAGGCCCCCTAGATGCCTTTATTTTGGAGGTTATCTGTCGTCAGGATCTTCCCCTTTGCTGAGGTCCAAATGAAAATTTTTATTTTGGGAAGAGATTCTGATTTCCATACCTGTTTCCAGACATCCCACGGTGGAGAGGATGAGAGATCACCACGAAGGATCTCATTTCCTGCTTTTATGGAGTAGGAAGTCCTAGTGGGGTCCCATCTGAAACTGTCTTCTTCTCCCATTGCTAGGAGAGTGGCGCCATTGAGAATACTCATGAGCTTTGATATGTCGTTATGAATATGTGGAGATAGGTTTTGGAGCAGCCAACCATCCCAAAGATGATTAACTTCGTTCCAACTAGAGATTTTATTTAGAGTGTTGATTCCAAGCCCTTGGAGGTGGTGTTGAATGCGAAGGAGTCCAAAATAATTTTCTAGGGGTGGCTTCCCCATGATCTTATCATTCCATATGTCAATGTTGATAGGAAGGCTACATATTTCCTAGAGAGAGACAAAATGTGGGAACATGGTCTATTGGGGATGGATTGATCCAGTAAGCGTTGTCTTGGGAAAAGAGTATTTCCACTCCAGAACTTGTTTCCACCATGACAATTTCCTTGTTATAAGCCTCAAAACAATTTTACCACCAAAGGCCATATTTAGTAATTGAGGAATGTGAATGGAAAGGCCTCCATTCTCATACATATCTATGAAATGTCTCCATTTTACCAGATTGAACTTCCTATTTTATTGCTCGCCTCCTTGCCATAAAAAATCCTTATGGATGACCTCCATTTTGTTATGAATACTAACTGGGGCTTGAAGCAAGGAGAAATGGTATAGAGGAAGTGTCAAAAGAAAAAAAAAATTATTAGGAATAAGCGCCCCATTGAAGAATTTTCCTCTTCATCTTATCAAGAGTGATGTTCCACACCTCGTTTCCCAATGGTCCACTACTTACTGGCATTCTGAGATAGTTGAAGTATTTCTAGTTCCATTCGTATGGGAGTCCAAAAATTTGAGCTATGATATGAATTTTGTTCTGGGTGGCATTCCAGCCATATATACAGGTTTTAAAGGAATTTAATTCTCCTCCAAAGTATTTCATGAATCTGTCGAACAAGCTTTTGAATCTTCTGGAAATTATGCATGAGGCCCTTCCCATCAATAAGGTACCGTCAGCAAATTGCGATTGATTCATGTTTTTTGTCCCATTGCATAATTTTATGCCAGTAATTAATCCTAATCTGCAAATTGAAGTCCAAGGCTCTGCTGAATGATTCATCCATGAGGATGAAGAGGAACGGGGAAAGAGGGCACCCTTACCTGAGTCCTCTAGAAGATTGGAAAAATGACATGGTCTCCCATTGACCAGAGGGGAGATCCAAGGGAGAGAGATGAAAGCTTGTATAAAAGAGATGATTTCTTCATTAAAGCCCATTTTTCTTAAGACGGAGTAGAAGAAGGAGTGTCTTACTCTGTCAAAGGCATTGGCAAGGTCCAGCTTTAGCACAAACCCCTTTTCCAATCTTCTCATACTGGAATGTATGGCTTCTTGGACCAGCAATATAGAATCATAGATTTGTTGATTTTCTAAGAAGCCTCTCTGATTTTATGAGATTAGGCTGGGGAGAAATGATTTGATGCAGGTAGCAAGGATTTTTGTGATGATTTTTTATGAGGAACTACATAAGGATATAGGGCAGAATCTAGAGAAGGAAGAAGGACAGGCTTCTTTGGGTATGAGGGCTAGATAGGTTGAGTTGGTGAATCCACCTATATTTTTCTTTCTTTGGCTCCAATCTGTCATTTTGATGAGATCCTTCCTGATTGCTGCCCAAAAGGTCTGATAGAAGCTAATAGAAAAACCATCCGATCCTAGAGCTTTGTCTGATTGAAGAGTCCATATCGCCTTAATAATCTCATCTTCGGCAATATCTGGTTAAGGAGGCATTTATTTCTTCAGTGATCATGGTTGGGGTGTGTCTCAATAGATCTTCAAAATCCTCTATCCCCTTGTTTTTTGTTAAGAGGCTTTTATAATGCTAGTGTGCTGCCAATTTGATCTAAACTTGATCATTTAAGGTGTTTCCCTCGTCGTATTTTATAGTTGTGATAGTGGTTTTAGAGAATCTGATTTTTTATTGGCTATGGAAGAATGTGGTATGCTTGTCCCCTACTTGGAGCTAAAGACTTATGGACTTAATCCTCCATTTGTCTTCCTCCTTTATGCTCGAATTGTACATTTCCCAATACAATTCCCTCTCTTGAATTTGTTTTTCCTCCATGATTCCTTTATCCTTTATTTCATTTTGTGTCTCTTCTAACCTTCGTTTGATATCCTACTTGACCAACTCTAGTTCTCTGTAATTCTCTTTTTCCCATTTTTGAAGAGTTGTGCAGACGAGCTTTAATTTTCTCTCCCATCTGAACAAAGGAGACCCTTCTACCTGCGCTCACCATGTTCTTTCAACAATTTCTCTAGCATCCTAGAAATCACACCATAGTGGATTAAAACATAGAAGTAAGGGCCCAAGATTTGATTGCACGCCTATGAACAGAGAGACGGGGTATTGATCCGAAGCCGAGCACGATAGAATAGAGGAGGTGGCAAAGTTTAGAAGGGTGATGAGAGAGACCGCCATAAGAAATCGATCTAGTCGCTCCATTATGTTACATAGGCCAATCTTGCAGTTGTTCCAGGTGTAATTTTGATTCCTTTGTATTATATCCACCAAATCGTGATCTCTCATATTACGTTCTAGCTAATCTCTTGAGGGATCGAGAGTAAAATTTCCCCCTATTTTCTCCTTTGGATGCATAACCAAGTTTAAATCACCTCCAATGATAAATTTTCCACTGCCTTCACTTTCCATATCAGTTTAGAGAGAGCACCAACACACTTATTTGTCACGATAGTGATTTGACCCATATATGTTGTAAAATATGATCACAATGTCTCCTTGCACATTTTGTAACTTGGATTTTATCTAGTGATGGGTCTTTGAGATTATTTGATGTTGCCATGTATTCTTATTCCAGATTAGAGATATTCCTCCTGATGCACCTCTGGATCCTACAACTGTGCCTGAGTAGTGCTTGAGTCTGCGTATGATTTTTTCCATATCATTTTCTTCCTGTTTGGTTTCTTGTATGAGAATTATCTCTGGTTGTTCTTGATTGATGAGATATTTTAGGGCATTGGTTTTAGAGGTATGCCCTAATCCCCAATAGTTCCATGTGAGAGATTTCATTGCTTAAGGGTTGAGGGTATATACCTAAACTTCCATCCTAATATTTGCTGACTTGATTCTTTATTACTATGCCCTCCAATAAAGGAGTCTATTGGCTACTGTGTTTCTAGAGCTATATCCTTTTGAGCTGCCTCATCTATGTGGTGCTTGGTTGTTTTCCTTCTCGGCCCTGATTTTTTTGATAAGTCCAAGATAGATCCTAGATCCTTATCCACATTTATTGTGATGATCTGGGTGAAGGAGGGTTCATAGGATGAGGGAGGGGTTGGTTTGGAGGGAGAGGGAGGGAGGATAAGCTGAGAGGGGGAGGGCGGGGAGGAGTGGAATGGGGGATCTTCTTCCAGAGATTAAAAAACAGAAAAATGGTTTTAAGAGATGGGCTCGGTTGAAGGTTGGGAGGAGACCAATTATGGTTCAGGAGGAGGAGGGTTGCTAGGGTCGACCGACAAAGGGGGGGTATGAGAGGTCTGAGGCACCAAGTTTTTAGAATTGGAGGAGGGTTTTTTCTTTTTGATAAATTCTCACTGGGGTTTGGGATTGCTTGATTTTTTTTATCTCAAATGTTTGGGGCATATATTTGTAAAATGAACATATTCATGACATACCTTGCATTTGAACGACATTTGTTCATAATCCAGTTGTTGTATGTGCGCCCATTTATCCACCTTCAGCTTGATTTCTTCTAGAAGTCCTTTGCCAAGATCTACCTCAACACAGATTCTGACGCACGCCTGCATGTTGTCCTTCGGTTCACTTCAGTATATGAAATTTCCGACTACGTTCTCGATTTCTCTTACAAAGTCGTCCCCACAGCAATGAAGAGGAAGGTGGGGGATCCAGACCCAAACTAGGATATCATTTGGGATGTCTAACTCTGGGTCAAAATCTGACGTCCATTTTTTCAAATAAATCCCCCTGGTATCCATGAAGTAGGGGCCATTTCGGAATATCAGGTCTTTTTCTTCCTTAGTTTCAAAATGAAATGTGAAGAAACCCCTGCTACAGAATTTGATGGAGATTTTCCCTTACGTTTTGTCCAGCCAGTTGAGCTCAACCCATTTCTGAACGATATTTGGCGAAGTCCAGCCCTCGTAACATCCCGGCCCTTTCTCGCCAGCGGGGAGAGAGCCGGCCATTCGAGGAATTTCAGCAAACTTGAGACTTCCCGGATTCCATCTTAGGCGTTCACAAATTTTGAGGTTGTAGGCCGCGTGCGTGGGGGATCCAGGGATGCGATAAAGGTCGAGAAGGCTGAAGCATGGTCGTGGGGATATGCCTCATCTGGAATGGAATCCAGAGCAGCCATGGGAGCCTAAGGTGTGAACAATGATGGGGGAGCTAGGGCGCGGAAGCGGATTCACGGGAGCTCGTAGAAAAAATTAGAGTGATTCATAGTTTTACTTTCAAGAACAACATTGATTTATTCTAAAATAGTTTCACAAGTTCATGTGTGGTTTACTTCAAAAATCATTGAGTGATTTATTTTCCAGTTTTTGAATGAGTTCTTTTCACGAGCATGAGTGATTTTTTTACAAGCAGTAGTGATTGAGTGATTTCCTTTCAATATATGAGTGAGTGTTTTTTCAGTTCAAGAGTGATTTATTTTCAGAGTAATAGTAATTTGTTTATTTCTTTACAAGTTTCATTGCCATAACATTTCATTTCAAAAACATAAAAATGTATAAATTCCCTTTTCTAGAATTTGATTTTATCTTTGTACACTTGAGTGTTAGAATCTTTAGAAACTAACAAATTAGTTAAGATTTATTCATAAGATGGAGAAGGTTTGCTTTAGTTTTTGCAGAATAGAAAGCATGTTGATGTTTATAACTTATTTGTAACTTAAATTTATTTCATTAGGAACATAAGAATAAAAACTTCCTTAGAAGTAGCAACAACACCATCCTTCTTCAAGTTTTTCTAGTTGAGTTCTAGATGTAGTTTCTAGCACTTATCTGTTATGCGACCATCCAAGTTACAGTGGTTATAGTGTTTGTTTGGATCTTGGAACTAGTGTGTTGTGGCTATTTTTTTTTTCCTTCCCTTCTTTCCATTTCTTATACCCTTCTTTGGAATCTTCCTTATGTCCCTTTTAATTTGAACTACTCGACTTCCTTTTATTTTGGCCTATGTTTTCCAAGTATTTTGCATGTACACAAGCCTCATCCACCATTCTTGGTTTGAAAAACCTCAATTACATATTTATAGAGAAGTGTAGACCATCTATATACTTAAAGAGTGCATCTAGGTTCTTGGGAGATACACCCAAAATTATTTCTATCTTCCTAAAGTTTGCAGCGTACTCTAATACACTCTACCCCTATCTATGCCTAAATTATTGCAACAAGATCCATTGTTCCTATACATACCCAATAGGATAGAATTGGGACTCTATACTAGTTTTTAAATCCTCCCACATAGTTATTTCATTATCCCCCTCCCACCTCAGGGTTACCATGTGGATTTCCCACCAAGTTAAGGTATGACCCTCTAGTTTAAAATGAGTGAAAAAAAAAATTCAATTCCACCTTTATGTGGTGGACACTAAAATAAACCTCTTTTTGAGATTCAACAAGATGATGAGCTTAGTGAAAAGAGTCTCCTTCACTAAGTGGGCCCGCAGGCTATTTTTGGCGCAAGTCTATTTTTAGACATGGTGATCATATTTCAGAAGTTACAGGATGCTATTTGCGGATGGTTGATTAAGTTGGATAAATAGATGAAATTATATTTTTAGAATATTGGGCGAAGTCTATTTATAGATCGTCGATCTAAAAATAGAAGTGTCAATTATTATTAGCTCTTAATAATAATCGTACCTCTAAACAACAACTTATTCTTTCGGGAGCACTTTAGTTCGCGTACGTATGTGGCACATTAGCCGACATAATGAATTATGCTATTCCCGAGGGTTTAATTACTTAGAGCTATTGCATGGAGGACTTGTTAGAATCAAGTAGCAGAGTTATGACACAGTTGGAAGAAGTAGTTATGGAGTTGTATTTAGTTTAACTCAGTTCGACTCAGTTGAGCTAGTTGTATCTAGTCTAACTGATTGATACACTAGTGAGAGTGGAGTGAATTAATTAGTTAATTAATTCACAAATATAACTCATTAATCAACTGAACAATACAACAGTTAACTACAGTGCATGGCAGTTTCAGTGGAGACCAGTGGAGAGATAGGTGAAAGGGCAAGATAGACTATCTATTGTGACTATTAGTGATGCATTGATTGCATCAAACACAGAATGGAGATGCCAATGAGGGTTGCGCAGTCAATCCAAGAGTAATTCGATTATTCAGAGCTATTATTCAGCAGAGATTGCGCAGTGGAGGCAGGCTAGTAGGTGGCAAGGATCGGTGCATGGATTTGCAAGATTAGGCCTGATTAGTGTATGACGATTGTATTGTACTGAGGGCTTGTGATAAGCTTTGTATGCTTGTATGAGATTGTCATATGATCTCCATGTTACATAATATATAGTTTTGGTTTTCAGCTTCAGGCTTTCCCGGTTAAAAAAAATTGTGTTATGTGAGATTGTTTATGCTTCACATGTGTGTGCAATTAATTTTTCCGCAAAATTTTAACAGGAGGAATAGATTTAGTATCTTGCATAAAGTTAAATAGTGTGAGATCAGGTGGATCTTGGACATATGCATGCTTAGTGCATATAATTTCTACACCTCTAATTATTGAAACCAATTATTTACTTTCATAGCATCTATTTCAACTTGATATGGATTCATTTTGACCTTTGATTCCATCCTAAATACAGATTTTGAATGGTTCATGTCACTCAAAGTGAGTTGTTCTTTTTGAGGGATTGTCTAGTTTGAGTGTCATGAACCATTCAAAATCCCTATTTAAGATGGAAGAAAAGGTCAACATAAATGCATATCAAGGTGAAATAGATGCTATGAAATTAAATCATTGGTTGCAACAATTAAAGTTTTATTTTAGTGTCCACCACATAAAGGCAGAGTTGAAAAATTCTTTCACTCATTTGAAACTAGAGGGTCATACCTTAACTTGGTGGGAAATCCACATAGAAACCCTAAGGATGGAAGGGGATATTGTTGAGTAGGAAAATCCCCTCTATGGACAGAGGCGATCCATCTAAGCCTAGGGTGGGTCTAGCAACAAGGTAACATGTTGGACTCCTGAATTCCTAGCTTATAAGTGAGATATGAACCAGAACAGATATCCTACCTCGGCCCAATGCTTTTGTCATGGCATATGGTAGTGATCCTTCGATATTTTTCTTCACGCCTTGCGCTTCGTATTGGTGACGATGTTTATGGCTCTGCAAAAAGATCAAACAAATGATAACAACATACAAGCATATACATTCATCTATAGCTATTCAGCTAATCAAGGAGAGCTAAAAACTTTGCATATAAATGGAAACAAAGTTGGAACCAGAAACCATTCATGTATTATTGATAGAGAAAAATAAGTTTACAACCTTATGCCTTGACATTACGGATCTCCTTCGACGGGTTCAGTCAGGCGTGTCTCAAGCATTCGTTCGGGATTGGACTCGATGAGGCAATGGGCCTAAACTCTCTCTCAAAAATGGATTCTTCTCTGCCTTCTTCTACACACTAGCTATAGTAATGATTGTTCAGCTATTTGAATCAATGTGAGGTGGAATAATTTATAGGAGATGAGGAGGATGTTTGGGATCCCACATAAGTTGGAGGAGAGGTTTATCCCTTTAGGGAGTTGCACAATTGTAGGAACCAACAAGCCAAAGGGAGAAACTCAACTTGATTCAGTCGAACAAACCATGATAAATATACTCACAAAGTTGTTAAGAATGGAAACTTCATTTATATTTTAAAAAACTTTCCAAAAACAGCTCCGCGCGGGTGCCCTTCTAATACAGAGTGCCAAAGGGCATGGGGCCTAGTGTTAATTTCTACATGGACGCGAGGTCATAACTACCTCCCAGCGTCGACCCAAAATCATATGTTTTTGAAGTTCTTTTTCAGGAATGAGCAACAGATAATATTTTCTTGACATGCCAAAGGATGCAATGAAAATTATGGAAAAGTATGATAGTACACAAGTCACTAAAATGGTCCTCCAATGTTTGGGATGGGGATTGCAAGGACGGTGATAAAACACTATGTAACAAAATCCCCCTAAAACATGAGGTCCGAGAGAGAGGGAGGGGTGAAATGCTTTATGAGAACATGCCCAAACCAAAACGATGTCATCGGAAGACCTGCAAGAACAAGTATAAATGATATCTCTGATACATGATTATGTGGTATGGGAAAAACCATCCATAGTAGAGTACATTAAATATTAAGATTTGAGGTATGAATGCAGCCATCCAGTAAGAAGGATCATAAAATAGACTCAGGTATGGTCGCAACCATCCAATTAGAAGTGTTATGAATATAGTCATGATAAACCAAATCATCTCACTGCCTGGATGTTATAAAAAAAACCCAGGGTCTTGTGCTCCATCTCGACCCAGAAAAGTCACAAATTTAAGCATGTGAATGAATGAACTGAATTCAAACATGCAAGAAAATCACCTGATTACCAGACAATGATGAAAGTTGTTAACAAGCGCGAGAGAAACCACCAATAATGACAATGGCTCTCAAGGTACAACTAGTACAATCCACGGAATGTGAACAGTGAGTTGGAGTCGAACACCCACGAAATCACTCGAATGAAGGCCAACAATGAGAACCTATTGTCGAATGCGAAGAACTTGCCATTGAGGCATGAAAGATCTAAGGTACTAGAAGAGAGTCTCTAGATCAGCTTTCTGGATAATGAGCTGAAGTCGATAAGAAGTGACCGATTGAAGGAGGGCCATAACGTTTCCCACATGATCGACATGAGACATAGGAATAATATGATATTGAATCAGGACTAAACAGAGGATCAGGGGTTGAAAACTACAAAAGAAAATTTCTCTTGACCATATTGGCGACACAACTCCGAAATTTGGCAGTATTTGACATCAAGGGATCTGAGGTCATGGCAACGTGGCAAAGAGCAGATGAGAGGTCAAAATAGATAACCCAAACCCATGGAGGCAAGATGATGAATGTGGGATGTCCCCAACCTGATACGAATTGTATACAAGTGTCATGTTCAAGAGCGACATACTACCGACGCAACTGAGAACTTGTTCCATTTTCCCCCACCATTTCTAGCAAGTACCCCAATTATTTTTTGAAACAAGCTTGAAGGGGATAACATATGCTTGTCATATAAGCTTTTCCTTCAGACAAATCCATCCTAGTGCATTTTATGAGCCCTAGGAAGGGGGAACTCAGTAACGTCATAATGACGATTCTGATGTCATTAGGTTTTAATGAGTCTAGAAAAGGAAGAACTCGACATCTTTTCATATTTAGAGAGTTTGAAAAGAAGCAAAAAAGAAAACTGCACCAGTTCCCTTTTCATAGGTAGTCTCACAGATCCGAAAAGGTAGAAAACAATGTCTGAGAGAACCTCTTAGTTGCGATTGGCTAAGATATTCCTTTTTCATAAATAATCTGTCCCAGCCCGAAAAATGGGTAAATGTATACTGGGCAGATGACATTTCGTAGCCTTTAATGAGTTCAAAATGACAAGAGTCTCAGCAAACTTTTCAATTTTCGAGAATCGGAAAAGATCTGAAAGATGACTCCAGGGGGTGACTTTTTCGTGTTTTTACCGAGTCCGAAAAAGTGATAAAATACAACTCATCACTTCATCGTCATCATTTTTTAGGACCTGTTGTTGCACAAGAAACAAACGTAAAACCCATTTTCTGAGATAAAACATTAAAGTAATCGAAAAATAATCCTAAGAAACTAATTATGGTTTCGAAAAGGTTATAAAATGACAGAAATAGTAAAAACAAATTACTTTTCACCTTTTCACTTCCTTGTGAACATTTTACCATTTTTAACTGTGATCTTGTGGCACTGACAACAAGCAACCCAAGAGGCCATTCGCAAATCCGCTTTCTCTAGGTAAGAGCTCTCATCTTTTCCTGCATTTTAAACTATGTTTGATTTCCTGCATTCTTAATTTTTGATGCATTTGGGGGAATTTTTCCATGGATTGGGTGCGGCAGTCGGCGCAGGTTCTGGGCACGGAGTCGTGCCAATCCGCCTAAAATTCTAAAGGGGAGGCGCCAATCACTACGGCCAAAATTGCATGAAAATTCTCCCAAATAGCCCGATTTTAACAGTTCAAAAGTCAATTATGTGACTTATGGAAGCGCCGCTTATGTTTTTGCAGGTAATTAAAAGCCAAAATGGTCATCGAGTGGAAAAAAATAGAACATGGAGAGGAAGATAAACAACCATGGAAAACAATGCATGTCTATATGCCCTGAGAAATTGTGGGCTCTTGAAATTCTTCCTAATACCGTGTCTACGAGCTCAACTGGAAATACTGCAGTACTTGATCAGCGTGTGGGACACCGATCGAGAAATATTTTTGATTCATGACCAAGAGTTAGATATATAAGTCTCTGACATATATTTCATCACTGGATTGTCACGGAGGGGAGTGAAAATGATCCTGATAGGTACCCGGCCCATGGGTGAGAGCATGGGCATGCTAACAGACAGAGTCTGCCCATGAGAAAAGAAAGGATCGAAGAGCGGGAAAATAGATATTCAGACAATACCTGATTTGGAACTAAGGGTAGCGCTGCACGCTATAACATGAGCCGCTGGATCTCAAGCCCCTCACGAAGCTACAAAGACACAGCTTCAACTTGTCATGGATTGTATGGCTCCAACCATTTTCAATTTGGCGGAAGCTGTAACAATCAACCTGAACTGCCAATTAACAAAGTGCAAGAACAGAAAGCTAAAAAAATTTGGATACGGGTCCATCTTGATACCATTCATACTAGAACGGTTGCCAATATTTCAACGCCAGGAGGTGGTAGTACCTGCACCACCAGTACGAGAACCACGGATGGTCTGTTGGGCAGATTTGATGCCTCAATCAGGAGGTGGTCAACACATGTCATGGAAGCCATAATTCTTTGATTGGCTCTACCGACAACTCATCATCGTAGAGGACTGGTCATATACAAGCACCAATTTCATGTGTGATCCGGACCTTCCACTCCCAGAAGGAGAGGATTGGGATGAAGCTTTGGGTAAAAACTCATTTTTTTTATTTTGATGAGCATTGTGATTTTTTTGTTTATATATGTTCTGATATTTATCCATGCATTGTTGATGTTGGCCCAGAGAGACCTGTAGGGATGTCCCCCATAGCACGAAGGGTTCCACACGATTTCAAGGTGGCCCCTCAAGATGAGGGAAGCGAGGAAGAAGAGATCGTGCGCAACTTGGAGGGACTCACAAGCGGGATCCCAGATTACGTGAGATTCGAGGATTTTCCTCGTGCATATCAGAGGCACACTGCAGGGGTGTATAACTGCATCCACCATTTACTAAGGTGAATCGTGCATGAAGTGACATGCTATCATGAGCATCATGCTGATTAGACTCCTAGGCTTTATTTCTGCTTAATTTTTGAGATACATGATGTCTCGGGATGTAACCAAAACACACATATTTTTTGAATTTATGATTCATGTGGATGCAAACAATATATATATATATATATATATATGCTTATTTTCCTGTCTAAACCTTATTATGTGATGATGATGCTTTTACAAATTACGCAAATATCTATCTATTACAATATTGGCTACTGCATCATTTAACGCATTCATTCTTCTAGAAATATGTTGATATGTGATATAATCAAAATTCCTTTCTAATGAATGAACACGCAAATACAACCTTAAAATATGAGGATTTCTAATAGAGTAATGCCCATTAAGCTGGAGAACAACAAGCTGAGATTATAGGTTCACAATTAATGCATGAATGACGAGAGCAATGGCCTCGGTTAAGAGTTTAATGACAACACTGTATTCAGCGACATTGTTGGTTGTTCATCCTAGACAAATTCCTTTAATGTCTATCAACTCATAGGATCATAAATCACCCAGGCTGCAGGAGATAGATTTAGGTACTACGGGAGGCACCATCCGCGAAACCAACATAAGGAGTGATAGACATCTGAATAGTAAGCATTGACATAATAAGCAGGGAAAAATGCTCGCAAAGCACGCCAAGCCAAAAAATGTACAAAAATGGAAAACACACTTATGTACGAAAAGACATGCACGAGAAACTCATGCATAGTATTTTTTGAGGTACAACCCATTTCTGGGCTAATTCAAAGGATAGCCTTCATAGTCAATTAGCTCATAGGCCCCGTTCTGCAAAATTCGCTTAATGATATAGGGCCCATGCCACATGGATTTGAATTTTCCTTGTCCCAAATTATCATGAGCTTGGTCATACAAGAGGACTAGGTCTCCTTATATAAAGGTACGAGGGGAAACTATCTAATCAAAATGAGCTTTGACCCACTTTTTCTGTGCTTCTATGACTAGAGCAGTAAAGCAGCGAGTTTCATCAAGCCTCTCCAAATATAGAAGATGTCCTTCCTCTGGCAAGGTATTTGGCAGTAATTTAATAACTATCTTGAGAGAAGGGATTTCGCATTCATTCGAAAGGGTAGCTTCCAAACCATAAACATGCTGGAATGGAGTGAATCCTGTTGCATCCTTCACCGAGGTTCAGTAAGCCCAGAGAGCTGAAAACAACATGATATTCCAGTTGGACTTGTGCATCCCAATCATACATTGAAGCATAGTGGCTAGAACTTTGTTCACGTCTTCAACCTGGCCATTGGCCTGAAGGTAGCATGGCATTGAGTTGTCGTGATGCAGACCCAACTTAGAAGTCAACTAAGCCATCATCTAATGGTGAAAATGAGAGCCATGATCGGTGACAATGGCTTGAGGGACACCACACCTGGTAATCACATGATTGAATAGAAATTGTGCAGCCCTCTTACCGTCAGCTGTGAGTGTAGGCATTACTTCGGCCCATTTAGTGAATTAGTCCATGGCTACAATAATATAAGCATGCCCCCCGGCCGAGTGAGGGTTACACTTCATAAAATCGATTCCCCACTTCGCAAAGGGACCAACGGTAATGACGGGATGGAGGTGAGCGGGTGGTGCGCGCATCTTGCATAGGTAAATTTGACAATCATGAAATTTATAGATAGCGACAATATGGTCTTTGAAAATGTTAGGCCAGAAATATCTAGCACGAAGGATTTTTTGTGTAGTATCATACCCAGACATGTGACTGCAACATGCGCGAGAATGACAGTCATTGAGGACTTTTTTAGCTTCCTCGAGGGTTAAACACCGGCGGAGAATGGAATCAGCTCTGATGTAGTATAGAGTATCTTTTACTCTGCGATAAGGTTGTGAATGATGATGGATACGTCGACAAGCATCCTTCAACAACTTAGACTAGAAGGTGGAAGTCAAGAGATAAACGATGATATCACCATACCATGGATCGAGGGTGTTAATCAGAAAAAGAGAGTCATGTGGAATGCATTCATCAGGACCAGAGGGAGCAGAGGGAGAAGGTAAAGAGTAGATCAAATAGGAAAAAACCAATGATTTATTCGATTTAGCGTAATGAATTCCAAATCGAACTCTTGGAGGATAACTATCCACTTCGATTACTTTCACCCCAGCAATTTTCGAGTCAATATATAGGTCATGGGGTGGAAATCAGAAATCACGATTATTATGCGAAGTAGAATATAATGGCGAAAAAGTTGGACGGCTTGAACAGAAGCCAACGCCAATTTCTCAACATGTACGTAACGTGTTTTGGTATCAAAAATATTGTGACTCAAATAATAAATGACATGCTCATCACCATCGTCATCGTCCTGTACCAAAACCATGGAAATAGTGCTAAATGCAGCAACCAAATAGAGGGAATAATCGAGATGATAATTGGGTGGACGCAAAAGAGGAGCATTGATAAGCAATGTCTTCAGTGCATCGAAATATTTTTTGGCAATCTCATCCCAGAGGAAGGGGATGCCTTGCTTAAGCAATCGCGTGAATCCTTTGGCTACTTCAGCATAGTTCGGTATAAAACAGCACAGGAAATTAGCTTTCCCTTGCAAACTCTTCAACTAATGCAAAGAGGAAGGGGAGGGGAGATTCATAATAGCTTTGACCTTAAGAGGGTCGAGACGAATTCCGTCTTTAGAGACGATAAACCCAAGGAGTCTGCTGGAATCGACGTAGAAGACACATTTATGTAGATTGAGTCGAATGTTGTAGCATCTACAGTGAAGAAAGATTTGACGGATGTGATCAGGGTGGTCCTTACGCTTAGCAGAATGAGCCGGAAGGTCATCCAGGTAAGGTTGAACAATGCGTTTAATATCACGGAAATCGTACGACATTGCTCGTTGGAAAGTGGCACCAGCATTCTTAAGGCCAAAAGGGAGCTTCTTATATGCGAAGGTGCCCCATGGACAGATAAAGGCAATCTTGTGTTGATCAGCCGGAAAGATATTGATCTGGTTGTAACTAGAGAACCCATCCATAAGAGAAAATATCTCACTCCTAGCACAATCCTCAATGATCTTATCGATGAAAGGACTGGGATATTTATCCTTAGGACAAACGCAGTTGATGTCGCAGTAATCCACATAGACACGAATAGTACCCTGCTTTTTATCCACAACAACAATGTTAGAAACCCATTTTGTCAAGGGGATCGGATAAATGAAGCCAGCTTTGAGAAGTTTTTCAACTTCTCCCTTGATGTTAGTTGCCTTTCTAGGGTGCATGGGACGAATACATTGGTGAACAAGCTTCACGTCAGGATAAGTATGGATCTCATGCACAACTATACTCAAATCGATGTCAGGAATTTCTTTGTAGGACCAAGCAAAAATGTCTCGAAACTCTCGGGAGAGACTAGTATAGACCTTGATCTCATCAATAGAATAGGTCACCCTAATGTGGATGTTCTCGACAACCCCCGGTTTAACGAAGATGTCAATATTAATCGTTTCCGCAAAAACTTCGTGTGTCAAGATGGGTGTTTGAAGTGGATGGGAAGGAGCTTGGGAAGCAAATTTCTCAAGACAAGTAAACATGGCCCCAAGACCAGGCATAAAGGAGGAATGATGATGACTATCATCCCAAGGAGGATCCTCGAGAGACATGGTTTCCATGATGGCCTCATCAGTGGGAAATGTTTCATTCAAGGAGTCAAGAGAATCTGAAGCTCCGAGCCAAGGGGATTGAGAATACGTGTTGAGAGACACACTCAAAGGAGTATGATCAGAAGGATGAGAGCCAGAAGCAGGCAAGGGAGGAGGACCATCTGCGATCTCTTTCCCTGCTACCTGACGTGGTTCGGTATAATCTTTCGATCTGGTAGCAATAGAGATGGGTGCAACACCATTCATCATGAAAGCTTGAGAGCCAAAAGGGGCGGAGGACTGAGGTTTCTCCACCATATAAGTTTTTCGTGATGGGAATGGATCTTTAAGAACAGCTGGAGTGCCTTGAGTGCCTTTGATAATTTGACTCACCTCGACCTGTCATCGACAGTTCTTGGTGCAATTCTCATCGTCACAAATCAAACAAGGGTACTTATGTTTGTGTTTCGAACCATCATCATCATTATTTTTAGGAGAATCTTGTTTTAGGGTATCGGTTTTGGCCTTACCTTTAACCTTTTTCTTACCTTTGGAAGCTTTATCCGTTGGGGTGCACTGGACGGCATTCACTTCCACCGTCTTACCAAGACTTGGAGGTGGCTGAGAAGCAGTATCAGTGGGAGAAGTATATTTTTGCTTCACAGGATTGGGAGAAGACTTACGAGAAGTCTGAGACACAGAACCAATGATATTGTTGACATATGTTGTCGTTGGTGCTTTGGTAGTTCCATGTCGCAGAGCATCGGGCAAGATTTCATACAGCATGCCAAATTGAGAGTACACGATATCGAGGTATTGGGCATGAACAATGGCTTGTTCCTCAGTAACACATGCCCCCATAGTGATGTCCTTAACAATCGGACCGATAAAAGAGGTAGTGAACCAATCAGTCAGAAGTTGATTAAGAATCTCAAACTTGATTAAACGACGACACCGCCTCCATTCATGAATATGATCGGAGATATGAGTAGCCTAATCTTGTTTTAAGGATTTTAGGAGGTGCATCCCAATTTCATAACGAACTAGTAACTGAAAGTGCGTGAGAAATTCCATGGCTAGAGAGTTTAAATCTTGAAAGATGTCGCTGGAGAGTTCAATGTACCACTTTGCAGCAACACCAGTGAGAGTCCTTTGGAAAAGACGCAATCAAATTAAATCATCAACCCAAGAATTAGAGGAGAACTAAAGATGGTATGTCATAACATGTGCTTGGGGGTCTTCTCCAAACTTGCCTTCAAATTTGGGACAGTCGCCGGGGATTTTAGTACGAACTGGGGGCCAATATGGATTATGAAGGATAGGATTATTTGTCAACTTTGACACATCGGGTAGTTCCAACATAGCAAGGAAGGGAAATTATGGATTGAAAGTCATTGTAGGCCTTTGATAGAGACCATTATTTGGATTCCAACCAGGTTGGGAGAAATTATGACCCCATATGTTCTGTCCCAGAGGATTTTGTCCATGGGGGATATAATTCTGATAATTCTGCCCATACACTGGTTGAGGACCATGATACTGATTCTAAGAGAACCACTGAGGTCATTTCTAAGCAACATATGGATTATGTTGTGGAATGTAAGTAGTGCCTTGGGGCGTACCTTGTACCGTCGAAGATTGACCTTGAGGAATAAAAGATGGGCCCTGAGGCTGCACGAGCTTCCCCTGGGGTGCAGTTTGACCCAGATACTGAGGTTGAACAGGTTGTCCCTGGGGTGTAGGTTGGCCTGGATATTGGGGTTGGGCAGGTTGTCCCTGGGGTACAGGTTGGCCTGGATTTTGAGATCCACCAGGTTGCCCCTAGGGTAAAGGTTGGCCTGATGGTTGAGATGAGCCAGGTTTCCCCTGAAGACCAGGTTGCCCCAGTTGAGCAATAGAGGGTTGATCTTGTTGTAAAAATTTGGGCCTTGCTGAATGCAAGTCTGGGTCTATTGCACAAAATTCTGTCCCTGAGATGGATAGTTTTTCCCCTAGGGAACATAAGAAGCTCCCTGTGGAAAATGAGGTTGACCAGTAGGACCATAGTGTTGTCCATGTTGGACCGAAGGTTGTCCCTAAAAGGGTTTTCCTTGTGGACCATAGTTTTGTCCCTATAGTTATGTAAATTAGTTGGGGTAAACCAGCATTTGAGGCATTTGAACATACAACGGACCTTGCAGGTGAGGCCCATGTAAATAGATGTGATTTCCATGCTCATTGTAGTAATGCAGAGGATTGATGGGAGCTTGAACCTACTGAGAACCCTGAGGGAAGTAATTCTATTTTTGAATTTCCATCATATACTGGTTGTGTGTTAAACCTCTGGGAATAGGATTAGAGGAGATAGGTGCACTTCCATGAGGTTGATGGACTCCCGATACGTGAGGTTGTGATCCACTCATGGCATGTCCAACAGGTATTGCAGAAGCAATAGGAAGTGTCCCACGAAAAACAGAATATGGCGGTAATGATAGAATCACACTAACAGAAGGTGCAGATGAAGCCACACAAATAATGGGTTGGGTTGGAACAGACGTAATGATTATTGACATGATGGGAGTCGAAGGGGAAGGATTTGATACAAATGACCCCTTAGAAGGAGCTGATGTACCCGACTATATCAGATTCTGATACAAAAATGTAGCACTAGAAATCATCTGACTCAACGAACAATAACCAGCTGAGAGAGATGAAGGTTGTGAGGAAGGTTGACCCGAGACATAAGGAAAATTTGGAGGGAACTGATATTCTCCCATTGAAACATAAGTCTCTTCACTACTAGTAGGACTTGTGGCATTCATGTTGGATGAAGACATGTTTTTGGCGAAAATACGACGAGCAATGGCAAGTAAAGAATGGGTTAAGGGTGATTCAGGCAGTTGCGAGGGATCTTCCCTCAAAAAGGCCCAAGTGTCTAGAGGTTGCCAATTGATAACAAATGGTTCCTCAGGAGGAGATCGAGTGGCAAGAGTTTGAACACTTAGAGTAATATAACGCCAGTAACCTAGAGTCCTAACAGACTGAGATGTATCCGAACAAACTTCGAGGGAAGGTTCTTCACTATGAGGTAATAAAGGGGACGACAAAACTGGTGGTTCCGCCACCGTGACTTTGTCTCAAAAACAGGAGAGAAAAGAGATAATCAATTTGAGGCTTTAAGAACAATTACTAAGGAATTACCCATGAACCAGCCGAGAAAATATCTTTAATGGGCATGTGATCGTGGGTAATTAATTTTATGGCATTGAAACAAAACTCTGCCTTTTCATATTTTAAGAGTCAAGAAAATGGCAAAAGGTGACCCTAGTCACTTTCAGTTTCAACGAGCTTGAAAGGACAAGTGCTCGATGATCTTTTCAAATTTTAGAGAGTCACAGAAAGATCAAAATGACTACTCAGGAACTCTAAGCAAGAGGGTGTACCAAGCTCCCGTGAACTGCAATATAAACCTTGGTGATAAAATTAAAGAGAAATTACCAAGGACTTAACGTACGTGTAGGCATTCTCCCCGAATGTTGTGTTTGGTGTATCACGGTTACAATGCGGCTGACTCGGCTTCCTATGGATAAAGGATTGAAACCTATGAGGGCCCCCCTTTATATAATCGATGGTACGGGGAGCACAAGTCTGTGCTAGCACTGTCTAATGCTAGATAGCGAATGACAACTACTAGGTTTAACAATGCCAGAATACGTCACTAGCCTAGACCTCTAAATATGAGTGTTAAGTTTCAATGCCTCCTTAGGTTGATTGAGTTCATTTTAAATTTTATCTTGAAATTATGTTCCAGTTTCAAGGCCTTACTGAATGTAGACTCAAGTCTCTAATGCACAACTATATGAGAATGAATATCATTCCAATTATATGAACAACTAGCTAAGAGAGGGATAGAAGTCCACAACAAAGTAGCAATCAATCGAATGCAAGAAGAAATTTTCCTAATGCTACTAACAAAACCAAAGCAAAAACTAAAGGATTTTCTCTTTTTGTTCACTTATTAATGAGAAAGCTACTAATGCAAAATAATACTTTTCATTTTCAAATAGAGAGAAAGAATGCAAATTTTGTTCCTTTATATGAATGAGAAGCAATAATGCTTTGTTACACTAAAAGGACAAAATGAACACTAGTTTTGAGCAACTCGAATGAAATTATCAAACACGAAGAGACCAATCCAAAGCAGATGTAAAACACACATAAAACACATATGCATTCCTTCACACAGAACGAGGGGTTTCAAATCAACTCAATGAAAAATGTGATTTATGCTCAAGGTGACATATGGAAGGTCAAACGGACACGAGGATGTAAGTTTGATGACCCAACAACACGTAGAATTGAAAGAAAATACCAAAAAATCAGTACACAAGCTGAAAAGACGAAAGACTAGACTAACTCGTACACAACTTAGAAGCTCAATGAACATGCATCCGAACAAGCAATTGAAGACACCTAGAAACCCTAGGATGAGAAGCGACATTGATCAAATGAGATACAATTGACTGAAGAGAATGAGACAAGGAAGTAAAAAACAATTCAAGTGGACTAATCCAGGAGATAGAAACTAATCCAGAGGGTAATATGCACTGGAAAACTCGGGGAAGAGGCCTAAATCCAAACCTACAGGATTTGGGGCGACCGTTCACCTATAATCCACACTGAACGGGGGAAATTGCACCTGTAAAATAGGAAACCTGTGCCAATCGAAGCAAAAGTTAAGGAAACAGCAACACCGAGCAAGGAAACCAAAGAAAGGAGAAAAAAAAATGAGGGAAGTCCAGGCTTAACACTCTGAGAATAGGCATGATGGCTTAAAATAGTTAGACAAGCAAAACAAAGCAGAGAAGCAGAAATGCGACCAAATTCAGACAGACAAGAAAAACTCTAAACGAACAACAATAGACGATAGACACACTGACTCTCCAGTATGGTCGCCAACTTGTTGAGTAGGAAAATCTCCTCTTCAGACAGAGGCGATCCCTCTAGCCCTAGGGTGGGTCTAGCAACAAGGGAACATGTTGGACTCCTGAATTCCTATCTTATAAATGAAATATGAACCGGAATAGATATCCTAACTCGGTCCAATGCTTTTGTCGTGGCACATGGTAGCGATCCTTCGATCTTTGTCTTCACACCTTGCGCTTCGTGTTGGTGACGATTTTCACGGTGCTGCACAAAGATCAAACAAATGATAACATCATAAAAGCATATACATTCATCTACAACTATTCATCTAGTCAAGGAGAGCTAAACACTTAGCATATAAATGGAAACAAAGTTGGAACCAAAAATCAGTCATGTATTATTGATAGAGAAAATTAATTTTACAACCTTATGCCTCGACGTTGCAGATCTCCTTCGATGGGTTCAGTCGGGCGCTTCTCAAGAATTCGTTCGAGATTGGACTCGATGAGGCAATGGACCTAAACTCTCTATCAACAATGGATTATTGTCTGCCTTCTTCTACACACCAGCTATAGTAATGATTGTTCAACTAGTTGAGTCAATGTGAGGAGGAAGAATTTACAGGAGAGGAGGAGGAGGTTTGGGATCCCACATAAGGTGGAGGAGAGGTTTATCCCTTTGGGGATTTGAAAAATTGTATAAACCAACAAGACAAAGGGAGAAACTCGGCATGATCTAGTCGAAAAAACCATAATGACTCCACTCACAAAGTTGTTAAGTATGGAAACTTTGTTTCTATTTAAAAAAAAAAATCCAAAAACAGCTCAACGCGGATGCCCTTCTGAGACAGAGCGCCAAAGGGCGTGGGGCCCAGTGTTAATTTCTCCATGGGCACGAGGCCATAACTACCTACCAGTGCTGACCCAAAATCATATGTTTTTGAAGGTCTGTTTGAGGAATGAGCAATAGATAATATGTTCTTGACATGCCAAAGGATGCAATGACACTTATGGCAAAGTATGACAGTACACTGAAATCACTGAAATGGTCCTCCAATGTTCGGGATGGTGATTTCAGGGACGGTGACAAAATACTGTGTAATAGATACCCAAATAACTAAGTGGGAGGATTTCAAAACTATTATAGAGTCCCAATTCTATCCTATTGGGTATGTATAGGACCAATGGATATTTTTGCATTACTTTAGGCATAGATAGGGGTAGAGTGTATTGGAGTACACCACAAAATTCAGGAAGATGGGAATAATGTTGGGTATCTCTCCCAAGAACCTAGATATACTCCTTAAGTATCTAGGGGGTCTACACTTCCATATATAGAAGTAAGTGATGTTTTTCAAACCAATAATGGTGGATGAGGCTTGTATACATGCACAGTACTTGGAAAATTGTAACAACCCTGGTCAAAATTACATGTAATAAAAGTTAAAAATAATAATCACAGTTAATGGGACATGTGTTCCAAGCTAAATGGTGGGAAAAAAATCCTATAGGGTGTTCATTTCGGTTATTATGGATAAAGGAAATTGGAAAAGACTTTGGAAAGGAAAAATGGCATTTTGGCACATTTATTTATGAAAATAATAGAAATTAGGAGAAAAAGAAGGTGAAAGGTCACATGTTGCATGTGAGGAGGAAAATGAAGGAGAATAATGGAAAAATAAGAAAATATAGGCCTCATTAAAAAAAGGGCTTCTGAGGATCAGTTAGGAAGCTTTCGTTGAGTGCATTTTTGGAGCTCTCATTATTCTCTCTCTCTCTCTCTCTCTCATATCTTGGATACTTAGATTTTTTTTGGAGCACTCTTGGAGAGTGTGGCATACTTGGAGATTTGGAGCAAGAAGGCAAAGGAAGAGCAGGAAAGCATAAGAGGACATCGAGATCGAAATCTACAACAAGTTCTAAGTGTAGGTACTGAGTTACATGTATGTTTTCCTCACTAGATTTGGCATGCCTGGTATTGCATGTTTTTTCTTGATTATGATCTATCATTGGCATGGAGGATTTCTTGGATTGACAATGAATTTGCCTAGACTTTCCTTTTCCTACATAGCCATGGTTTTTTGGTTTATTTCCATTGATTTTTTTCTGGTTGGTTCTCATGTTCCTTTAGTTGTGGGTTGAGTTATTGGTTCCTGGAAGCCTTGGTTGGAACACTGCTCTGGAAGCCTGGCAGATAACTGTGGATTGAGTAACTAGTCCTGGAAGCCTTGGTTGGAAAAACACTCTGGAACCCCAAGGTGGGTTGTGTTAGTAGTCTTGGAAGCTCTGGTTGGACAAACGCCCTAGAATCCCTGTAACAATTGGGGTTGAGTTACTAGTCCTGGAAGATTTGGTTAGAAAAAACACTCTGGAGCCTTGAAACATCTTGGATAGAGACAAATCAAAGAGGGTTGTGATGTCCGACCGTGAGGTGGAATCATTGGTTGAGGGTTGAGGTGGTTTGGCCTGTGGAAGCCCTGGATTGGTTTTGATTGATTTTTTTGATGAGATCCCACATTCATGCTTGGAATATGTCAGAAGGGTGATTAGCTAAAGAGATATTTGGCTCAGCCAATCTATAGTCAAGTGGAACGTGGTAGTCCCATCTTCGATTGGTTTTTACATTCATTAATGAGAATCTCATTACCTTGGTAATTGATATGTAAATGTACTGGTTTATATGTGGATTCTATTGTTTTTTTATCCATGGTATTTCTGTTGTTATTATGTTGGTTATAAGCATGTATTTTATCAGTGATGATGTATGGCTATATCCATGTTTTTACTTGTAAATGAATGCACAATGTATCTATGGTCAAATATATTGTATTTCAACTAATGACGTAAGGAAGTAATGCTTCTCATTGATTCTCATATAAGTATGAGACCCTTATGCTCATATTTGTGGTTTACACCTGTAGTTTCAATGTTTGTGACATGTTTGACAAAATGTCTATCATGACAAGGAGGGGTCTAGATGAGTTCTTGTTGATGTGATTGCTTCATTATCATTGTCCTCATGCTATTTATAATCTCTAAACTTTTCATGAAGTTATGGGGAGAGCACTGGGTTTTGGGCTTGAAAAGGTGTCTCAAATCCCAAGTACGTTGGCACAAAACTGAGGAATTGAGTCCCTGGACACCGATATGCAGTGTTATACCTACATCTATAGACTCTTGGATGTTGTATTGCAATATTTTGCCTGCGTCTATGGCTCAAAGATCTCAAAAGGTCAGTGTGACCCAGGGGAAAGAGGCCTGAATGATTGGGTTACCTCCTGGGGTGTTGTTGTTGTTGTACAAGGTATGTATGTTGTGTTTCCATCGGTTCCACATCCTTAAGGTCACCTAGGAGGTTGAATCTCATTATAGTAGCCTCTCGTCACATGTTTACCCTGCTTGGCTGGTTACTTGGATAGATGTGGGAAGAGAGTGTTACAGAGTGGTATCATAGTGTGGTTACGCTCTCCTTGGGCGGTGTCTAGTTTCTATTCTCTTGGGATGATGTCTATTTCTTGTTCTCTTTGGTTGATATTTGATACCACAGAGTGGTATCAGAGCATGGTTCAACCCTCGGATTAGATGGGTGATGTGTTGGTCATGAAATCAAGTCGGTTTCACGTGCATTCCTTATGCTTGTAGTCCATGTGCGTGTTGCATTTGCATGGTGGTGGTAATTGTTGCAGTTGTGTCACCATGGGAAGTTGATGATGTTGTTGTTGGGATGTATATGTTAGTTGTATATGAATTTATTATGCATGTAAGTGTCTGTATGTTGTTATGCATGCTTGTCATGGTTAATACTGTTGTCCATGAGGTCATTGTATGCATTTTAGGTCATCATGATGTTTTTGATATGTTATGATGTTGATGTGTTGGTAGAGATAAAGCGGGAGATGCATATCAACAAGTGAAGTTGTAGCACTAGACTTTAGGATAAGAGCATATCGTCATACAGGTATTGTATGTTGGGAATGCAGGTACATAGGTTAAGGTTGTTATATGCATTATGGTTATGTGTATGCCTTTCATTCTATGGATGTTATGATTAAATAAATTATAGATGCTAGTCGATTGGTGTAGTCATATGCACATGTGTCAGATAGTAATGAATGATAGTAACTTGTGGTTGTATGCATTTCTATTGTTGTTTTATGCTAGATAACTTGATGATTAGGTTATATGTGTTGACGAGCATGTCGTATGCTAATTTTTTGTTGTTATATGTTAGTTAATGACTAGGGTCATTTCATTAAGATCTTGATGTTATATGTATCATGATAAATTGAATTGGCCTATGCAGATGGTTATGGTTATGAAATTCAAGTATGAGTCGACTTATTGTGACATTGTGTTGCACTAATCTAGACTAGTCGTACATATGTGAATGTTATGCATGAATGACGGTTCTTTATGAGTTTATTATGTGAACATGTTAGCTAGTTAATGTTATGGATATCATGACCTTAATTATGGTTGAGTTGATACGTATTGAAATTATATCATGGTAATCTGGATTGATTTTGCAGATGAGATAGCCTCCCCTGAGATACATTAAGCTATGAATGCTTATGTTGTTTACTTGGTACTTGAATGTTTGATTATTTCATCTATTGGTGTTTGAGTGTTTGGTGTCTATTATGTCATCTAGTTGATTTATCTAGTGTGGTATGTTTATAGTTTGTTTGAATGTTTGATTAATCACAGGATATGAGTATGTGTTTATAAGATTGCATGAAGTAATGATCTTATTTTAAGATGATTGTACTAACACACTATGTGTTTAGATAGTTGATATGCACTTGAGTGTAAATAGGTGATAGTTGTAGCATTATGTATTATGACTAAAAAATATGAGTTAGTGATTGACTATGACATGTTTTTTAGACTCGGTAAAGGTTGGTTTGAAATTCATAAACATGATGCCTTGATTTGTGGAACATGTGACTAACATTTGTAAAAATTTGCAGGAAACACGCTTGGTATTAGCATGACAAGGTAATAGTTTATGTGTTCATGTATCTAAAAAATGGGTGGTATGATAGTACATAGTAGGACTAGATTGCAGCAAGGTAAATGGAAAAAGAAACCAATTGGCTAAGAATTCATTTGGCCATGTTTGAAAACCCTAATTCCAGATGAATTAGTTCTTTGCATATAGGAAGTATTTTTAACCTTGATTTTGTCTGACATTATGTGGATATATGTTGAACACGTATATCAGTTGGTTTATAGTTATGGCCGAATGAGTCAATGGATTGGAGTCCGTTGAGAGATGATATATTTATGTGCTCAGATAAAATGCAGTGTGCATGGCATAACAAGGTAAGATAACTATTATATTGTTATATTTTTTATACACTAACAGTTATGTGTTTATGGTGGTATGATGCAGGGAATTGCATGGAAAAAGAGACTGCCATGAAATCTTTGAAAAGGCTCAAGTTGAACTTTCCCTTGGAAGAATTGGGAACCCATGAGGATTGAGTCATGGTGATTTTTTCTAGTCTTGTGATTTTGGTCTTTTTGATTTGTTGTGTTTGATTTTCCACTTTTTTAATGTCTTGATTAAGGCCTTTCCACTCTGTTGCGGTGTTGTATTGCTTTTGGTTTCTCGTGGTCTTATTTTTTTTGTTTTGTTCTTTCCTTTTATGTTTTGAGAGTATTTGGAATTGGTTGGGAAAGAGGAAAGTTAATGGAGCTTAGGGAGAGTTGTGTGGTCCCCAACAAGTAATGTAAGACTCAGATGAAGCTAGGTGCATGAGTAAGCATAGCGGAAGGTGGGAATATGACAATCGGTTGGATTGGTTGGGTCCATTGTGGTAAATGGACGGTGGTAATATAGTCATGAGAAAGGTAATCAGTTAAGGTTAAGTAAATGGATTTGAGGCGTTAGGTGCCTTGGCTAAGTTGGGGACTGTGGTTCTCAATGTTGTGCATGCTGTGTGTTAGCACTATTTTTTTACTCTTTTGGAAGTTTCCATTTTCGCCACTTCTCTTTAGTATCCTCGATCCTTTCCTTATTTTCCAAAATGCCAAATGTTCAAATTCATCCTAATGTGGTTATTTGCATTCTAATTCTAAATTACCCCAATAGTATATTATGCCTAAAATCTAGCATATCTATACTACCTTGGCCTACTTAAGTTTTATTAAAAGAGAAAGTAAAAAATAATATTATTTTTATATTTTTATAAAATTATTATTGTATTTTTATTTATCAAAAAAATGGGCCTTTCTCTACCTCGAGCCCTTAGCTACAACCACCACAGAACCACGAGTATGACCACAAGCCAAGTCAAAACTCAAGTCCAAATTGAAGGTCACATGCATAACATAGTGAAAAAGGTAGCTATTGCCTGGAAAATTTGTGTAAGGAGCATTTTTCAGAGAAAAGATCATTCTCCTTTGAAATTAATTAAAGATCTTCTATGTTACAAGATATTATTATTTTAAAAAAGGGGTAAGTATTTATAAATTAGAAGTAATATATAAAGGAGTGATTATATTGTTGGTGGAGCTAACCTATAGATATTCATTCAGTTGAAGCGGAGATTATGGTACAAAGTATCAATTATTAAATGATGCAGTGGAGTGTTATGAGTTATGGGGTGACTTGGCACCCGTATTTGAATCATTTCAAATCATGCCATTACATCATACTGTGATTAAGGGTGCAGATTCAGAGGTTTAGACTCATTGGTCTTATGACTGAGGTTTTCTGTGGAGGTTACAGCTAATGGAGTCACATCCTCCAGCAACCAGTTTATCATTCTCAAGCAATAAATTAGGGCTTCGTGTAGGGTTTTGTATCTAGTTTGAACAGTTGTGCATACAGGAGAGGCACACACATTTTGTTTTAATAAAAAAATGCAGATATCTACAGGATTTCTGATAATAGCTGCCTTTTACAGAAAATCTGGTTTTATCAGCAAACCCAGCAGGTAGCTATTTGTTATGAAACTTGCTCCAAAAATAGAAGAAAAGAGAGATCAACGCCTTAGAAATCAACCACTTCGAGGGGGAAACCTCCAATACATTGCATAAGTGAAAAATTCTTGGATGAAAAATGACCAAAACCTCCTTCTATATATAGGAGTCCGTGGGCCCACAATATAATCCTAGTCGACCTAACAATAACAATGTAAGGTCACAATAATAACAATATTGGGGTTACAGGGGTACAACAATAACAATAAGGGGGCTACACTAATAACAATAAGGGACTAAACTAGTAATATAGGGACATAACATGCCCCTCTCCTTCAAAAAAGTGTTGTCCTCAACGCTTGAATAGCTCTGGGTGCTTCTATATAAAATTCTCATCCTCCCATGTCGAATCTTCAGTGGGTAAGTTCTTCCACTTGATGAGATACTCTGAAATTGATCAATTTGGTAGCTGTCAAGTTCTTGTTTTCGTGACTGCTTCAGGTTCCAATATGATTTTTCCTTCCTCGTCAAGTTCTAGAAATATTGTTTGAACTGGAATATTTTCACCTATAACCTTCTTTAAGCATGAAACATGGAAAATTGGATGCACTCGCGAAGAAGCAGGAACCTCCAATTTGTATGCCATAGTACCAATCTTTTGCAACACCTTGTAAGGACCATAGTACTTTGGCAATAATTTATTATCCTTCTTAGCTTGCTTGAGGGACATTTTTTTGTACGGTTGTATCCGTAAAAATACCCAGTCTCCTACATCAAAACTTCTCTCGCTGCGATGTTGATCTGCCTGTTGTTTCATTCGATTTTGTGCCAAATTTAGGTTACCCTTTAAGAGTTGGAGAACTTCTTGTTGATGCTCGATGTGATCTTCCACTGCTTAAACCTCAGAGTTTTATCTTAAATATGATGTGATGTACGGTGGATGATATCCACAAAGTGCCATAAATGGGGTCATTTTTACTGCAATATGGAAGGAAGTGTTATACCACCATTCAGGGAGAGGTAACCACTTGACCCATTGTGTTTTTTTATCAGATACAAAACAACGAAGATATCCTTCCAAACATTTATTCACTATCTCAGTTTGATCATCAAATTGAGGATGATAAGATGAGCTATGAGCTAATTGAGTACCCAAACAAGAAAATAACTTCGTCCAAAATTTTCCAGTAAAAATGGGATCTTTGTCGCTCACAATAACCTTTGGGTTTCCATGTAGCTTTTGAATTCTGTCCATAAATGTAGTAGCAACTGTACTTTCTTTAAATGGATGAGATAATGCACAAAAGTATGTATACATGGTAAGTCTATCAACTACCACCATGATGACACTCTTTCCTTCGGACTTAGGTAAACCTGTGATAAAATCCATTGAAATCTCCTCCCAACGTTGACTTGGAATGGATAAAGGTTGTAGAAGACACGTGGTCTTAATTTTATCAACTTTATTTTCCTGGCAAACCAAAAATTCCGCCACAAACTTTTGAATATCAGATTTAAGACCATCCCAAAAAAAAAAATTCTTCACCCTGTGGTAATTTTTTTAAAATCTTGAGTGTCCACCTAAAGGAGAAGTGTGCAATTCCAAAAGAATATTTTGTTTTACTTGGGAATTCTTACAAAGATATAAACGATTTGTGTACCATAAGGAATCATTTTTCCAACTAAATGTAGCAGATGTACTAGGATCTTGTTGCGACTTTTGAATAAGTTTCCACGTTTCTTCGTCATTCTTCCATTCATCACTTGCTTCGGTTATCCAATCTGGTTGGATAATATAAATTGAACAAAGCAATGCTTCTACCTCATCATTCTTTATTGAGAGTGTATCTGCAACAACATTTAGCTTCCCTTTTTTGTAGATTATTTCAAAGTCATAACCCAACATCTTTGTGACCCGTTTTTGCTGCTCTTCTGAAGATAGTCTTTGTTCCAAAAAAAATTTAAGACTATCATGATTAGTTTTTACCTTCAAGTGTCTTCCCATTAGGTAAGGTCGACATTTCTTTAGTGCATGTAGTATTGCTAACATTTCCTTCTCATAAATAGATTTTTTTAAATACTTTCCTTTGATTGGAAAAATTTAAAAAGCAATGGGTCTTCCTTCTTGCATTAAAACAGCACCAATTCCATTTCCTGAGGCATCACATTCCATAATAAAGGTTTTTGTGAAGTCTAGCGTAGCAAAGACCGATGCTAGGCACATTTCCTCTTTAAGATGTTCAAAGGCCTTAGTTGCTTTAGGAGTCCATGAAAATGCATCTTTCTTAAATAATGTTGCTGGAGGTGTTGCTATTCTCCCATAATTCTTAACAAACTTGCAACAATACCTTGTTAACCCGAGAAATCCTCTCAACTGCTTTATGGTTGTGGGGACTTTCCATTCCTTAATGGCTTTAATTTTGTTAGGGTCTACCTTAACACCCTCGTGAGATACAATATTAACTAGATATTCCACCTCTTGTACTCCAAAGAAACATTTGGATGTTTTTGCATATAATTGTTTCTCCTACAATAGTTTGAGCACCCTGTCAACATGTTGAACATGATTCTTCCAAGACCTATTGTAGATTAGTATATCATCAAAAAATACTAGCACAAATTTTCTAAGGAAGGGTTTGAAAATGGAATTCATCAACCCTTGAAATGTAGAAGGTGCATTGGTAAGGCCAAAAGGCATGACCAAGAATTCATAATAACCCTCATGAGTTTGAAATGCTGTTTTTGGAATATCTTCAGTCTTCATTCTAATTTGATGATATCCTGAATGAAGATCCAACTTGGTAAAATAAATTGCTCCATGTAATTCATCCAATAATTCATCAATCACAGGAATGGGAAATTAATCTTTAATGGTGAGCTTATTGAGCTCCCTATAATCCGGACACATTCGCCATGATCCATCCTTCTTGTGTACCAATACTACAGGAGCAGAGAAAGAACTTTGACTGGGTTGAATTATACCCGCCTCCAACATTTCTGCAATCATACGTTCAATTTCGCTCTTTTGGAAGTAAGGATATCTATAAGGCCTGATGTTTGGAGGAACACTTCCTGGAATCAAATGAATAGCATGATCATGATCAAAAATAGGTGGGAGTCCTTTGGAAGTTTCAAACACCTTGGAATGATTGTCCAAGACTTGTTGGAGATCTGCAGAAATAGATGATTTTGATGTTGGAACTTCTAGTGAGCATAATTGTGCAATTACGCCTCGCTGTTCTTTCTTTAGAAGCTTTGTCTTGACATTAGAGCTTATTATCCTTCCTGGCTTCCCTGCGATACCCCGTAATTCGACTTCCTTTCCTTCTGAAAAAAATTTCAAGAAAAGTTCTTGAAAATTAAAAGCTACCGTCCCCAAAGATTGTAACCATTGTACTCCTAGTACAACATCAGCACCTCCCATAGGAATGGCAAGAATTGTACTAGTCAATACATATTCCCCCATGGTTAGCTTGATATTATGGCATTTTCCATAGAAATTTATAGTTCCTCCATTTGCAACCATCACTTGACATTCTGGTGTTGGGTATAGGAAACAATTCAATTCCTTGGCTACCTTACAATGAATAAAATTATGGGTACTACCAGAATCAATCAAAACTATTACCTTTTTCTTCTTGATATGTCCTTCTATCTTGAGAGTTTGAGGAGTGTTAATTCCTGCCAATGCATTACACGATATGGTCGGACTCATTTATTCCTCTTCTAGGGTTGGTTCGTGGTGTATACCCTCTTCTTTTGAAGATTCTTGTTCATTTTCTTCTTCCTCTTCACAATTTATGTAAAATAATTTCTTCTCAGCACACTTATGACCTTTAGTGTATTTTCTATCACAACTGTAGCAAAGCCCTTTTGCTCTTTTTTCTTCCAATTGTTGTGGTGTCAACCTTGTAGGTTATGGAAGTCTAGGAGTAGCAACACTTCCATCTTTATAGATGTGAGTGGTAGGCTTCCTTGTTGCCATAATTTTACATTCAATTTTTCTTGCCAACCTGAATGCCTTCTCCAATGAATCAGGTTCCCAAATGCGAACTTCATGTTGGATGTTATCCTTTAAAGTCCCTATGAAGACATCAATCTTGTGTTCCTCTGGAATATCAGTTACCCTTATATTCAATTTTTGGAAGTCCTCAATGTGCTCCACCACTAAACCTTTTTGTTTGGGATTTATCAATTGGCTAAAGAAGGTGTTGTTTTTTGTATCCTCATAATGTGTTATCATTTCCTCTGTAAAAATTGACCAAGTGACAATTTTTTTACGGGAGAAAAGCCATCGATACCATACAAATGTATTTTGTTCTAAATTTAAAGTTGCAATGCGTACCTTTTGTGTGTTTTGCACATTATTGAGATCAAAATATTGTTCCATCTGTAGTATCCATGTTACAGGATCCTTGCCATCAAGCTTCCTCAAATCCATCTTTGGAATATGGTGGTTCTTCCATCCAAAATTAGAGTTTATGAAATCACGATTAATATTTATTTTGTTCTCATCATGAGTTTCCTCTACTATCTTTTTTCCATTAGGAAACATTTCTTGTATCAACTTTGCCAAACCTTCGATGTCTACTTTTAGATCATTCTTCACGTTTTCCATGTTGTCTTTCACTTTTTCATCGATCTTAGCTTCCATGTCATCCATCTTAGCTTCCATGTCATCCATGTTAGCTTCCATGCCATCCATATTAGCTTCCAAACCATTCATCTTAGCTTCCACGACTTTCTTCAAAACTTCCATTTCATTTTTTGTTGCTCTTTTCGATAGCGAAATTTGGTGCACTTGCTCTTGCAATTTTGATATCTCATGTTGTGTTTCTTCGTCTTCATTGTTAGGACCCCATAATGTACCATTTTGACCATACATTTTGCTATCATTCCACTCTTTTCCAGTCCATATTTAAAGCTTATACTATCACTTTCATCCATTCTTCCAAGGTATATAACATTCTTCTCTTTACTATAAGTTTAACTTGTTTTACATGTAATTTTACATTACTTTCATATTTAAACATTTATAGAAAATATATAGTTGCTGAAACAGTTTGAAGACTGCAGTTAATTTATCATGACTGTTGGAACCGCGTTGTTGAAACCATTCGAAGACTAAATTTAATCCATCATGGCTGTCTGAAGACCGCATTGTTGAAACAGTCAACATAGTACGCAAATCTCGTTGCTGAAACAGCCCATGATTTGCGATTTTGAAGCAGTATTTCAGGCACGATAGCAACAGGAAAGATAAGTAAGGAAGCTGTAACACTGGCCGTAACAACTGCACCTTGAAGTCAGTACTATCGTAACCATTGTAACAACATTTTTCTATGGAAGAACAGAAAGGTCCTATTTCAGTATAGAAGATCAGATTGGATTAAAAATAGGATTTCTATAATGTAAACAATTGTAATATATGTCTCCTCTTTAAAAAGAGGAGACATAAACATTCGAGGGGGGAGACTACGAGAGGTTTATTTCTGAAACAGAGAAGGAACGTGAATCCTTTGTAATATGTACTTTCGACAGATGAATAAAAATTTTCTCTGAGCATTTCATTTTAATTTCTTCTTCTGGGGAATCTTGTGAGAAGGAAAGGGCCCGCCTTCTTCACAAGATTCACCCATTTATTTCCGTATTTTGTTAACTGTTCTTTTTCATTTATGCCTTGTTAAACTCTGTTTGCTGAAATCACTTATGTAGTATTGGAACTCTGTTATTTATTGTTGAAACTCTGTTTCTGTTACTTGTTGCATTGTTTTCATACAATTCATTCCTAGGTAATTGTGGATTATTTTATTGGTAATCTTGTTTACAGAATGAGTTTGTGAAAGCTTGGTAATCAGAAATGGGTGTTGAATATTCCTACTTGGGGAATAGGGTCCTGTTCTCTGTTATAGCATAATTGGCCTTTCCTTTTGCAGATTGGTTTCCTTTCCTAGATTGTTGTCTTTTTAATGTAATCCAGTATTCTTTTGATGATTGTATGAAATAGAAAGATTGTCTTTGCTGTAACTCAAGTAGACTTCAGTTTGTTTAGAGCAAGGTGTGATTAGTGTAATTTTTACTACAACATTTCATTGCTTTTGAGATTGAGCATATACAGTGTGTGATTGCCTTTCAAATAAACAGACTTCCCTGGGTTGACAATTTATTTAGCACTTGAATTGTTTAATTCAATAAACAATTAAAGTGACCAACATTTTGGCGTTGTTGCCGGGGAAGGCAATTATAGATTTCAAAATCATTGGTGTTTTTCTTTCAGATGTGCAGATTACATGAGAGGACGTGGAGCCCCCAAGAAAACTAACCCTACAAGTTGCAAGGGCAAAGGAAGGGGAGGAAGAAAGACCTTTATTGATGAGATCGTATCAAAAGTAGAATCTTCTCAGAGGCTAATCTCTCGAAGCCCAAGACTCAACATTCTCCCCAATCGAATTACGAAACAGAAGAAATTGTGAACCCTGAAAACGTTGAAGAGCCAGTAGAAAACGTTGAAGAACCAGCAGAAAGTGTTGAAGAGCCAGTAGAAAGTGTTGAAGAGCCAGCAGAAAATGTTGAGGAACTAGCAGAAAACATTGAGGAGCCAGTACAAAACATTTAGGATCGAGCAAGCGCAGTAGGAGATCAAGCAATGGAAGGGAACAATGACGAATTCTTCGGAGGAGGACTAGTAGATCTTGAAGGAGGAAAAGATGAGAACTCTCTCTCTACCTTGGGGTTTCCTATTGGTGATATCCCTAGAGGAGCAACCCCCATGAAGAATATCCCATTTTCAGCTTTACCTAACTTTCATGGTTTATCTTCTGAAGATCCTGATGAGTTTCTTTTCGAGTTTGATATATTATGCAGAAGTTATGACTATGTTACTAATGCTCAAAAATTGAAGCTATTTCCAGCAACATTAAAAGGAAATGCATTAAGGTGGTTCATGAGTCTTGGAGGCCATGTAATCACAACATGGGAACAGATGAAACAGAAGTTTCTGCTTAAATATCAAGACTACTGCCGGACAAGAGAGAAAATAGAGGAATTATTTAAGATGGTACAAAAGGAGGATGAGAATTTAGAGGACTTTGTGGAAAGACTACAATACAACCTGCAGAGATCCAATCATCCCGATGTAAGTAAGGATATTATTAAAACAATATTACTGAAAGGGGTGAGGGATGATTGTTTAGATATGCTAAATATGCTTGGTAAAGGGGACATATCTAAAGAATCATATGATGAAATTGTTAACCTCTGCAAAATATGTTCAAGAGGAGCTGCAAGGAATAGATCAAATAGCAGTGATACCACATATTCAAGAGTTCAAAAATCAGCCAGTGGAGGAGCAACAAGAGCCGAAATAGGTAATTTACTTGAGGAATTTAAAACTGAAATGTTAAGTTCTTTTGCTTCACAGATTGACACCCTGCAAGTTAAGAAGAAACAAGCCGAAGCAGAAGCAGCTTTGGCTATCTTTTTCCCCAAATGCAGAGATAAACACCCACTAAGGGAATGCCCTTTGGACAAGATACCAATTTGCACCCTTTGTGAGAAGGATCTTGAAACACAACAATGCCCTTCTTTACCAGGAATAAAAGCAACATTTCAACCAACCGAAGAAAAAGCTAAAGCAGTCTATCTGCTGACATAGAGAAGGAAATGGCAACCACGAGGACAAGGTATGAACTCTAATATTCCATTTACATCTTCTAATCGTTGGAACAATTATCCTTCTTTTAGTCAAGAAAATTACCCTCCCTTTAACCAAATGCAATACCCACCCTTCAATCAAATGAATTACCCACCCATGCAACAAAAAAACCCTCCCTTTGTAGATCTTGCAATGTGGACTCCTTGGCCTCCCGGAACAACAATCTTACTTTAACCAGTGGAATTCGAATTGGAGGGGTCAACAACTCCCTTTTCTGAATCAATTTCCTCAATTTCAGCAACCACTTCCTCTACAATCATGTGCTCCACCAAATAATCAAATGATGAGACCCGAGCTACCTATATAACCAAATCCTAACCCCAATAATAAAGTTGTGCAAGTTATTGATATTAAGAACCAACCTATATTTCTTGTTTTCCCTGCATAATGTAATGACATTCATTTACGATCTGGGAAAATAGTTGAACCCATTATCGATGATGTTACCTCTTCTGATTCTGATAAAGAAGAAAATGAAAAACATGATTCACATAAAGAGGTACAACCACCCTTTAATAAGGGTGTTGAAACAGCAAAGCCACCATTCCCTGAGCATTTAGTTTTAACTAGAATGCCTGAGCCACCTGCTTTTAATCTTCTAGGGGAATTGCAGAATCTGTATGTTAAAATTCCACTTTTACAGGCACTAAGAGATGTACCAATTTATGCCAGAACCATGAGAGATATTTGTGTTAAGAAACCTGGTAGGAAAGCTAAAGATCCCCTTACAGTCCATGTTATGGGTGATCTATCTGCATTAATGTCCAGTTAAGCCCCTCCAGTTAAATATGGTGACCCCAGCCATCCTACTGTGACAGTCCAAATTGGTAAAACAATAATCCCTCAAGTTCTGGTAGATTTAGGTGCTGCTATAAACATTATGACTCTTGAAAATTCACAATTGTTACAACTAAAGAACATAATCAAAGATACACCAACCATTCTATAGTTAGCTGACCGTTCTACAATCAAACCAAAAGGAGTTATTGAAGACCTAGTCATCTCAGTCGAGTCCTGGAATTACCCAGTTGACTTTGTGGTGTTACAGACTAAAACAAAGTTGGGGGGACATCCTTTAATTCTGGGAAGGCTCTGGTTAGCTACAGCCGATGCCTTTATCAGTTGCAGATTTGGTTCAATGAAAATTTCCAATGGATATGAAACAAAGCAGCTTACTCTCTACCCTCATGCTACACCCATGATTAATAATGATAATTCTGTATGGATGGACTATGATGATCATGCTATTCAACCTATTTTGACTATCGGACAAGCTTTAAGCCTCAAAGATACCACTAAGGATGAGGTAATTAATAATTTTATTTGTGAACCCTCCTCGGTGATTCCGGAAACACATAATCAACTTGCTGCACTTTTGAAATTAGATACCCAGGAAACGCTTAAATTTGAATATCTACCTCAAACATCAACCACCATCTCTTCTAAAAGCATAACAGTAGAAATCGAACTTGGAAAAACACTGAACATAAATCCTGACCTGACAGTTGCTGAAACACAGCAGTTAATGAAGTTACTGCTTGAAAATAAGGAAGCATTCGCATGGGACTTTACAGATATGAAGGGAATCTCCCCTGAATTATGTACTCACCGTATCTATATCAAGGAAGTTTGTCGACCAGTCTGTCAACCCCAACGACGAATGAACCCTAATTTAAGAGAAATTCTCAAAGAGGAACTTCAAAAATTGCTTAATGCAGGGTTTATATATCCTATCTCTGACAGTGAATGGGTTTCCCCATTGGTACAAGTTCCTAAGAAAAACGGGAAATGGAGAGTGTGTGTAGATTATAGAGCCTTAAATAAAGGCACTCAAAAGGATCACTTTCCTTTACCGTTCATTGATCAAGTGTTGGATAGTTTGTCAGGGAAGAAATTCTTCTCCTTTTTAGATGGGTTTAGTGGGTATAACCAAATCAGAATTGCACCCTAAGACCAAGATAAGACCACTTTTACTAGCCCTTGGGGAAATTTTTCCTATAGAGTTCTTCCATTTGGACTATGTAATGCACTAGCAACCTTTCAAAGAGCAGTTATAGGAATCTTTTCTGATATGCTGAATGACTCCATGGAAATATTTATGGATGACTTTACCCCTTATGGTGTGTCTTTCGAAGATTCATTATAGAATATTGAGAAAGTACTTAAACGTTGTATACAAGCTCACCTCTCCTTAAGCACCGAAAAATGTCATATGATGATGAGTGAAGGAGTAGTGCTTGGACATTTTATTTCATCTCAAGGAATTCAGGTAGATCCATCCAAAATACAAGTCATTCAGAGCCTTCCTATTCCTAAAACACAAACAGATGTGAGAAGTTTCCTAGGACATGCAGGATATTACAGAAGATTTATTAAAAACTTTTCCAAAATATCTTCTCCTTTGTTTGTGTTACTTATGAAAAATGTTGAATTTAAGTGGACTAATCTTTGCCAGGAGGCCTTTGTAGAACTTAAGCATCAGTTATCCACAGCTCCTATTTTGAGAGGACCTGATTGGGCACTTCCCTTTCATATATCTTCTGATGCTTCAGATACTGCTATTGGAGCTATCTTCGGACAAGAGGAAAACCATATTCCTTATGCTATCTACTTTATTAGTAAGAATATGACTCCTGCTGAGCTCAATTATAAAGTTACCGAAAAGGAATTTTTAGCAGTAATTTATGCTATTAATAAATTTCGACATTACATTACTGGTTACTCTAATTTTGTCCATACTGACCACTCAGATATTAAGTATTTAATGAACAAATCTGTCACAAATGCTTGAGTCACCAGATGGTTATTGTTATTACAAGAGTTTGATATTACAATTGTAGATTGACCAGGTAAAGAAAATGTTGTTGCTGATTTCATTTCTCGGTTAAAAGCTGATGATAATACTTCAGTAGATGATTCATTTCCTAATGAGTATTTATTTGCAGTATCTTCTCACTCACCATGGTATACAGACATTGCCAATTATTTGGTTGCAGGGAAGTTACCATCACACCTATCACATCGAGAGAAAAGAAAAATCATTCAACAAAGTGCTCGATATAGCTGGATAAGTGGGTGTCTTTTCTATACAGGACTTGATCATGAAATCCAGAGATGCATTAGAGAGGATGAGGTGTATGATATACTAAAAGCCTGTCATGATGGCCCTTGCGGAGGGCATTTTGCTGATAAGAGAACAGCACATAAAATTCTTCGGATGGGTTATTACCGGCCCTCGCTCTTTAAGGATGCAAAGAAATATGTTCGGGCTTGTGATAGCTGTTAGAGAATGGGTCAACCTAATCATAGAGATGAAATGCCATTAAACCCCCAGGTAATAATTGAACCATTTGAAAGATGGGCCTTCGATTTTATAGGACCCATTAATCCTCTATCCAATCAAAGAATTTATATATTAGTCTGCATAGATTATATGACTAAATGGGTGGAGGCCAAAGCACTCCTTAGAGCTAATGAAGAAGTTTTCCTAGCTTTCCTATTTGAAGAAATATTTGTTAGATTTGGAGTCCCTAGAGAGCTAGTTACAGATGGAGGACCTCCTTTCACTTCTCATGGTTTCAAAGACACCCTTCAGAAATATCACATTAATCATAGAATGACTACACCATACCAACCCCAAGCCAATGGGCAGGTGGAGAGTACAAACAAAGTAATAGAATCCATTCTAACAAAAACAGTGAAGGATAACCGGAAGGATTGGTCTCAAAGGCTCCCTGAAGCACTATGGGCTTACAGAACTACCTGGAGAAATACTACAGGATTTTCTCCCTATGAATTGGTTTATGGTAAAAGTGTTGTTTTTCCTATGGAATTTGAAATTAAAACCTTAAGGACTGCTTTAGTTGTTAACCTTGATTTGACTGATGTACAGGCAGCTAGGTTGCAACAGCTTCATGAATTGGATGAAAAAAGATTAGATGCCATTCATCAGACAACTATGATCCAACAACAAAGAACAAAGTGGCATGATAAAATCATCAAGCATAAGCAGTTCCAAAAAGGTAATTGGGCTTTATTGTATGATTCTCAGTTTGAAAATTTTCAAGGGAAGATACGTACAAGATGGCTGGGACCCTACGAAATAGATACTGTTTTTCCCAATGGAACATTAAGGCTCTTAGAAATTGATGACTCTAAAACACCACTATTAGTAAATGGTCATCGGCTTCGTCTATACCAGTGCCCTATTTCCAAAGAAGATTTTAAGGCCACTTGCATGGCAGATGCACATTATCTCTTGTTAGGGGAGCCTTCTGCTCCTCACTGCATTTGATTGTTTTCTGCATTGTATTTTTAGTATTAGTATTAGATTTCTTAAACTAATAATCCATGTCAAGGGCTAGCATGTTACAATTGATTATTTTGTAGATGAAGGAAAAGGCTTACCAAGGAAGGCCAATTTCACCACAAGTAGATCCAAGCTTCATTCTAAGAAGCATTGCTCCCCTCACTTCAACTCATTCATAGTTCACTTCCCCATCTTCCAGTAACATTTCATCATTCATTCCCTTCATTCTTTTTTTCCCTTTTCGTATCATTTTCCCTATTTTTCCCATTGCTGAAACACCATTCCTCAGCAAATATCTTCCCAATTTTTCATATTGTTGAAATATCATTCCTCAGCAAATATTTTCCCCATTTTCCCACTGCTAAAACATCACTCCTCAGCAACACTTTCCCTATTTTTCCATTGCTGAAACACCACTTTTCAGCAGCATTTCATCCATTTTTCCCGTTGCTGAAACACCATTTCTTTCTCCAAAAACATGACTATGCAACATTTTTTGTCATGAAATCATCTTCTTCAGTTCTCTCATTTTCACTTCTCTTATTCCTTGTGTTCACTGCCTTCTCCTATGATTAAACAGACCTCTAATATGATCCCCCTCATGTTTTAAAAAGCTTCTAAAGTTCTTCCATGACTATTGAGCCATTATATACAAGCACTATATTTTTCGAACTAAAAATCAAAGGTAAACATGAGGTATGTAAATTTTATATGTAAGTACAATTAAACTATGGTTTAAAGAGAAGATTTCGTTTATTACGACCACAATCTCCGCACACTTAAAGACATCATTTCAACCGTATTTGGGGGGGAATATCAAAATTATATGCCATCATTTCACAGCATGCCACTTACCGTCATTTTTCCTACCCATTACTTCGCCTCTTCACCATTACTCCATGTTCTCATTCGCAAATTTTACTATGTTCGAAGTCCGGTAACTTCGCTCTTTGACTCTGCATTTTACCAAAGCTAGTTAACTATGGGAGGACCTGCTATTCGACATGAGCCCGGCTCGATAGCTCTACTTGAATTATTCCCAGTCGCGTATCAGATTTTTCAGCAGGCAAGCTGGCTAGGATATTTTCAGAGACTTCAAGAGTTTGATCCACAATAGGTCCTTGAATTTGCACAAAATCTTCAGGAAGATCATTCTATTGTTCAGGGAGTCTGAATTCCAGTATCAGAGGGTGACATAACACAGGTTTCAGGTCTGCCGGTCACTGGTACTCAATGGTTTAGTGAAAAGCACATCATTTTTAATGCACAACAGGATTTTCTTCTGCCAGGAGAACACGTCGAGCTTAAAGGCCAGGGTTTCTAACTTCACTCATTGTCGCCTCCTTGGCCGAAAGTTGTTGAATTCATCAAACATTATCTCACTTGTGAAGGTTGCTACCAGGTAGTCTACCAGCATGATTTTGTCTTATTAAACCATTTACGACACGGTAGACTAGTGAACATTCCTTACTATTTACTTGGATGCATTAGAAATATTTCATATTATTGTAGACGGGTAAAATTCCCACTCCTTTCCCTCACCCATCACTGCCTTGTTCAGCTATTGATTCAGAGGGGTTTTGCTCAAAAAAACCTTCCTCTAAACAATCCACCCCTAGACCCTGAGCAAGCTGCTGAAATTCCTCAAGAAGCTGCTGCAAAATCCTCAAGAAATTCCTGAAATTTCCCAGGAGCAACAACCAGAGAATATCCCTAACTCCCCACCAATTCCATCCACAGAACCAACTAAACCAATTAACCTCTCTTCAAGCCCATCTCACCACTTAGCAGAATCATCTGATCCTACTGTCCATATTCCCAGTGATGACTCTCAGGCCGATACACCACCATCTTCCTCTATTCGTAAAAGGAAAAGGTGAATCACAACTGCCTCCCTATCAAAAAGACAAACAAGGGCCGCAACTAAAGCAGCTACCTCCTCTGATATCCCTTCTCCTCAGGAAAAACCCTCTCATAAAAGGAAAAAGCAAACTACTGCTTTTTCTGCCTTCTTACCTAGGAGACGAATGAGGATGTCTACTGAATCAGCAACCGTTCCTACTACCCCTGATCCCATAGCCATTTTGTTAAAACTCCATACATCACCACCCTTCCAAACCCCAGAATTATTATCTGTCTCACCCTGTGGCACTGAAACACAAGAACCAGATGCCCAGGGTAATGTGACATCATTTTCTACAGAACAAGTAGTTGTCACACAAGAACCAGCTACTCAGTCAGTAGCTATCCCACAAGAACCAGCTACTCAGTCAGCAGCTGAAACACAAGAACCAGCTGCCGATGGACAAGAATTAGACATCCAAGATGCTACTTATTCAGTAGCTGCCACAAAGGAACCAACTCGAGCTGTCACACAAGAACCAGCTACAGCTGAAACACAGTAATCAATTCCGAAGAATGCAACTGATACACAAGGCCCACTCACCATGGCTTCCCTCTTACAAGAAAATGAGTTTTTAAAATCAGAATTAGAAGCTTATAAGTGATAATTGGTAATGGCAAGGGAAGCCTATGACAAGGAGCTCAATTTTTATACCCTGGCCCATACATCATCCATGGCAGACAAACATACAGAAAATGATCCATATAAAGAATATATGTGCAACCAATGTGGAAACATCTATCAGCAAGCAGGATATAAGATAGTTCAAGTTCCAATACCGGGAGCATCTACATCTTCTGCAGTCAAAGAGGAATTCTCTACTGTTACACAAGAACCAGTAGGGCCTTCAAAAATCTCAAAAAAATAAGTTGATGTACAAGTATCCTACCCTACTGTAACTAATTCTGCTACTCAGACTATACCTCATCCTACCACTTGCAATGCTGGAACACAAACTGAACATGGAATGAGCTGGAAATAATGAACAAGTGGAGAAAAGAGTATGCCATTTCTCAAGATAAAACCCTGCAGCAGCATAAATTAGTTTGGCAGAATCATATATATTCTAACTAGGAGATCTTGGATAAAACACTCCAACAATCTAGAGTTTACAAGAAGGAGAACAAAGAGCTAAAAGGAAAATTGCTCCTAATGTTTGAACTGGTACAAAAATTATTGGCTACTAGGAAACCATCTCTAAATTACTCTTTATTTCTCTCAAAACACCTTGTTTACTTTCAGTTGGAAGCAGTCAAAGATGGAAGACCCCATGAGGTGCTTACATCCGAACAGTTTGTGAAAACATTTGTAGAAGCCTCCACCAATGATCAGCACTTACTATGTGACTTGTACCTTCACAATGAAGCCATCCCTGAAAATAGAAAGATTAATCTTAACCCTCTTGTTGGCGATATTCAGATCAGGGCATTTGCCTCTTTTCTTGCTAATCAGATTACATGGAAGACTGCTTTTCTTGCAACCAGACATAATGAAGACAACTGTCTTCTCTGGATAAGGCCAGAACCTCAGAACCCTGCCATCTTTGTGGCAGAATATCATCAATTTTTGCAGAAGCCAGGGATGACTGAACATATACGGAAATTATAGGCTTCAGTACTTCAGGATTGTCAACACTTTATCAAGGCCAAATAAACTGCTTCTTTAAGAGCAAACAATATGTTTTGGCAACAATCCTCTAAGGAGAAGCAGGTGTACAATCCTTTCAGTCCCACTAATCTCAAAACCGCATTCTCTAGAGTACCTAATTACATCATATGTGTTCAGCAATGTGTTGAAAATTGGATAGGGTACCACTTTCATTTTCCTATTTTATGGATGCCAGCAGAGGAATATCATGCTCATCATAGGTTGGCTAACAAGGATGAAGCAGCAGCTTGGAAAATATTGCAAAACGTGCAAGGATTCAGAGCTTTAACAGATAGCACCTTCCATAGCTATTGCCTAAGTAATTTTCATGCCAAAAGCCAGTATCCAGACTCTGACTCAGACTAAAGTTGCCTGAGGACATGCAACCTTTTTAGTTGGGGGGGATGTTAGGACCCCATAATGTACCATTTTGACCATACATTTTTCTATCATTCCACTCTTTTCCAGTCCATATTTAAAGCTTATACTATCACTTTCATCCATTCTTCCAAAGTATATAACATTCTTCTCTTTACTATATGTTTAACTTGTTTTATATGTAATTTTACATTACTTTCACATTTAATCATTAATCGAAAATATATAGTTGCTGAAACAGTTTGAAGACTGCAGTTAATTTATCATGACTGTCAGAACCGCATTTTTGAAACCATTCGAAGACTAAAGTTAATCCATCATGGCTGTCTGAAGACCGCGTTGCTGAAACAGTCAACATAGTATGCAAATCCTGTTGTTGAAACAACCCGTGATTTGTGATTTTGAAGCAGTATTTCAGGCACGACAGCAACAGGAAAGATAAGTAAGGAAGTTGTTACACTGGCCGTAACAACTGCACCTTGAAGTCAGTACTATCGTAACCATTGTAACAACATTTTTCTATGGAAGAACAGAAAGGTCCTATTTGAGTATAGAAGATCAGATTGGATTAAAAATAGGATTTCTATAATGTAATCAATTGTAACAAATGTCTCCTCTTTAAAAAGAGGAGACATCAGCATTCGAGGGGGGAGACTACGAGAGGTTTATTTCTGAAACAGAGAAGGAACGTGAATCCTTTGTAATATGTACTTTTGACAGATGAATAAAAGTTTGTTCTAAGCATTTCATTTTAATTCCTTCTTCTAGGGAATCTTGTGAGAAGGAAAGGGCCCGCCTTCTTCACAAGATTCACCCATTTATTTCCGTAGTTTGTTGACTTCTCTTTTTCATTTATGCCTTGTTAAACTCTGTTTGCTGAAATCACTTATGCAGTATTGGAACTCTGTTATTTATTGTTGAAACTCTGTTTCTGTTACTTGTTGCATTGTTTTCATACAATTCATTCCTAGGTAATTGTGGATTATTTTAATTGGTAATCTTGTTTACAGAATTAGTTTGTGAAAGCTTGGTAATCAAAAATAGGTGTTGAAGATTCCTACTTGGGGAATAGGGTCTTGTTCTCTGTTATAGCATAATTGGTCTTTCCTTTTGCAGATTGGTTTCCTTTCCTAGATTGTTGTCTTTTTAATGTAATCCAGGATTATTTTGATGATTGTCTGCAATAGAAAGATTGTCTTTGCTGTAACTCAAGTAGACTTCAGTTTGTTTAGAGAAAGGTGTAATTAGTGTAATTTTTACTACAACATTTCATTGCTTTTGAGATTGAGCATATACAGTGTCCTTTGAAATAAACAGAGTTCCTTGGGTTGACAATTTATGTAGCACTTGAATTGTTTAATTCAATAAACAATTAAAGTGACCAACATTCATGACTCATAGTAGAGCCTTCCGAAGGATTAATGGGTGTTGAATTATTTTTAGGGGGAATTTTAGAACCCAATACTGATAACTATTCTTCAATATTCCCTTAGAATATATTCAAACTAATTTTTTTCAAACAAGACTTATGTAATTCGAAAAAATTACACACATTTTTCTTGATTTTGAGGAGCTCGATATTGAAACTGAATTATCTCTATGATTTTAGATCTTAAATATCTCAAATTCAGCCCTGAAGTAGCCCTCTGAATCTTCTTTTGAATGCCATAGGTCTGACCTGATTTGGATTCTTCAAGACAAAGTTATGCCCAATCTCCCATGATGACCTAATTATGGACTTGTTCAGTAGAGCGAACTTGTACGACTTGCCACGTGTCATTGTTTCCTCCTTCGGCTCTGAAATTGATATACCGAAAACTAAAATCTGTGTACTAGAGGCCACTTTTTACAAAATCCTAATATGACGTTTAGCGAGAGATATATGACATTTTTCCCACGCTCATCTATTTGAGATAAAATTTGGGAGCCTGAAACAATCCTAAATTCCACTGATCATATCTCCAAAAATATTGTGAACTAATATCTGAAATTTTTTCAGGCGGTTCCTCAGGATTTCCGCTTCACATTGTAAAAATTTCAGCTTCTAAAACTTCATATACAAAACGTTATAGCGAAAATTCCACGATGACCTGTTTTAGTTGAAATTTAGGAGCCTGAAAAAACCATAACTTCCCCAGATAAGATCTCCAAAAATATTGGGAACTAAGATCTGAAATTTTTACAGGAGGTTCCTCAAGATTTCTTCTTCGCTCTGTACAAATTTCAGCTTTTGAACCTTCCTAGAAAAAAACTTTATTGCGAAAATTCCACGATGACCTGTTTGGAGCAGCGAAACCCTAGAATCCAAAGCTCTGATACCAAATGTTATGAAACCAGCTCCAAAAATAGAAAAAAAGAGAGATCAAAGCCTTAGAAATCAGCCACTTCAAGGGGGAAACCTCCAATACATTACATAAGTGAGCAATTCTTGGATGATACAAATGACCATAACCTTCTTCTATATATAGGATTCAGTGGGCCCACAATATAATCCTAGTCGACCTAACAATAACAATGTAAGGGCACAATAATAACAATATTGGGGTTACAGGGGTACAACAATAACAATAAGGGGGCTACACTAATAACAATAAGGGACTAAACTAGTATTATAGGGACCTAACACTATTTTCCTAGAATTTTAAAAGGTAGAATTAGAGCTTGAACAACAAATTTCTGAGCATTTTAAAGACAAGACATCGGCCAAATAGATGAAGTTTGTGTTCCAAGTGGTCGATTTTCTTCTGATTTCAATCGAAATAGGTGGCAAAGGATTGATTAAGTGGCAGGTTTTACCCCCATGATTTTGAGCATGTAGGTGTCAAACAGTTCCACATTTCTTGCAGCAGTTGAAGATAGTTAGGGCAGGTGGTAGAAAGAAGCTTATGTGGCAGTCAAACAGTTTCATGCTTCTGATTTCGAAGCCTCGAATCATTCAGCAGCTTTAAATTTATGCAATGGTTTTATTTTTTTACTATTTTTAGTTTTATTTATTTAATTTAATTCCTAAAGTTTAGCAGCAGTTTGTTTTGTGCAACTCTATTTAAGAGTTGATTTTTATGTAATAAAAAAAGGGGTGGAGAGAGGATTGGTGGCACAGGGTCGAGTGCCCTGTTGTTGACCCTCGTGCCATTCCTAAAGATGTGTATTTTTTAACACAATACATTCCAGATTATGCTTTTGAGAATTCAAAAATCATATGGTGTGTGTATTTGTTTTTCTCCTGCTTTTCCATATCTCATATCTTTCTTTTCAAACCTCTTTTCAAATATGTCATAATAATTCTACTTCACGTTCCTGTTAGTGTTATGATGAAGCTTCAAGGCATATTGAATTGTTTTTGTAAGTCTTGTTTCAAGCATTTCTGATTTAATATGTTTTTTTTTTATTATTAATGAGCATTCCTTGGGGTCGAGTTAAATCCTACCTCATGTTTTTATAAGTCTTTTGATCTAGCAGACATATTGATCTTCTTTTGTAATTCTTGACCCATCAAGCTTTCCTGGTTCAAGATGTCATGGTAGTCAGAAGCATTCCTTGAAATAGGATTCTTAAAATGTAGAATGATATTTTTGTAAGTATTTCTTAAAATCCTTCTTTCATTAGACATTATGAGTCTTGAATTTGTGTCATTCTTTCCTCCCAGTAGTGGATTTCTGTCCTACAGACCCACTGTCTTTCTCCCATTCTTCTAATCATTGAACTACAAACTTTGCTACCACATCATATATACGAGTGCCCTCATATGTGTAAGATATTTTTATCTCTTAAACGTTCCTTTCAAAATGCTTGACATCCGACCACTTTCCAAAAACCCAATAAAATCATAAGAAATTTTCCTAGAGTTTAAGATCTGTTTGGTCAGGTGCTTGATGTAGTCCAAGTGTTGATTACAGCACTAACATCTTTCGGTGCGTCTACCGGGAGACAAAGGCCTTGAAATGGAGTATTCTCCCAAGTCTCTTGTTTTAATTATTGAAGATCGATTCTTGAAGGTGAACAGGAATTGATAACTTGAAGAGGACTGCAATTTTTCACTTGGCGACTCCATTCTTCCGGATCCAATGGCGACTTCACGGGGATGCAAAGATCATATTTTCAGTGGAAGTTTCGGATAAACAGCTACACATTTCGGAATTCCGAAAGGGAAATCATTGCAGAGATAACATTTAATGTTTTTCCTCATTCAGTAGTTGATGATTTGGAGTCTTATTATAATGCAGACATCAAATGCTTTATGAGTATCCCGCATTGTGATTATTTTCATCATGAGCTGCACTATGTTATGATATGGATTCTTTCAGTTTTACTCTTAAGATTCAAAATTCATATGAGGTTTTTTCAGCTATTTGAATGGTTGTACAAAAAGTTCCATATTGTAGGAATATTTCCATTCAAATTATATTAGAAGTAGGAGAATGAATAAGCTCATTATTTTGAGAATTTTTTGAGAATGTTAGATTTCAGTTTTCATTTTGAATTCAACTTCAGTTTGGAGAAATAAGTTGCAGAATTGAAATGATGCTTTTGACTCCATTACCCAATGGCTAGGCATGCTGGTCTTTTTGAGTTAATGAGCAGGATCGTTGGTTGGATAGATAAGAGTTGGACTCAAGGCACTATTCTACGGTTCTTGATAGCCCGTAGGGGGCATATCATCCCCAATTAGAGCCACTGTTAGCATTATTTTTTTTACTCTTTTGAAATTTGCCATTTTTTCCATTTCTCTTCAATATCCTCGATCGTTTCCTTATTTTCCAAAATGCCAAATTTTCAAATTCATCCTAATGTGGTTATTTGCATTCTAATGCCAAATTACCCCAATACTATCCTATGCCTAAAATCTAGCATATCTATACTACTATGGCCTATTTAAGTTTTATTAAAAGAGCAAGTAAAAAATAATATTAATTTTATATTTTTATAAAATTATTATTATATTTTTATTTGTCAAAAAATTGGGCCTTTTCTACGTCGAGCCCTTAGCTAAAACCACCACATAACCATGAGTCCGACCACAAGCTAATTCAAACTCCAAGTCCAAATTGAAGGTCACATTACTAACACAATGAAAAAAGGTAGCTATTACCTGGAAAATTCGTGCAAGGAGCATTTTTCAGAGAAAAGATCATTCTCATTTGAAATTAATTAAAGATCTTCTATGTTATGAGATATTATTATTTTTAAAACGGGGGTAATTATTTCTAAGTTAGAAGTAATATTATAAAGGAGTGATTTTATTTTTGGTGGAGCTAGCCCATAGCTATTCATTAAGTTGAAGCAGAGATTATGGTACAAAGTATCAATTATTAAATGATGCAGTGGAGTGTTATGAGTTATGGGGTGACTTGGCGCCCATATTTGAATCATTTCGAATCGTGCCATTACACCATACCATGATTAAGGGTGCAGATTCCTAGGTTTAGACTCACTGGTCTTATGACCAAGGTTTTCTATGGAGGTTACGGCTAACGAAGTCACATCCTCCAGCAACCAGTTTATCATTCTCAAGCAAGAAATTAGGGTTGTGTGTAGGGTTCCGTATCTAATTTGAACAAAGGTGCATACAGGAGAGGCACACAAATTTTGGTTTAATCAAGAAACGCAACTATCTATAGGATTTCTGATAATAGCTGCCTTTTACAGAAAATCTGGTTTTATCAACAAACCTAGCAGGTAGTTATTTTCCCAGAATTTATAAAAGGAAGAATTAGAGCTTGAACAACAAATGTCTGAGCATTTTAAATACAATAATTTGGCCAAATAAATGAAGTTTGTGTTCCAAGTGGTCGATTTTCTTCTGATTTCAATTGACATAGGTGGCAAAGGATTAATTAAGTGGCAGGTTTTACCCCCCCTATTTTGAGCACGTAGGTGTCAAACAGTTCCACATTTCTTGCAGTAGTTGAAGATAGTTAGGGCAGGTGGCAGAAAGAATCTTATGTGGCAGTCAAATAGTTTCATGCTTCAGATTTCAAAGCCTCTAATCATTCAGTAGTTTTAAATTTATGCAACAGTTTGATTTGTTTACCATTTTTAGTTTTCTTTATTTAGTTTCATTCCTAAATTTTAGCAGCGGTTTGCTTTGTGCAACTCTATTTAAGAGTTGAGTTTTTTGTAATAAAAAAAGGTGGGGAGAGAGGATTGGTGGCACAGGGTCGAGTGCCCTGTTGCTGACCCTCATGCCATTCCTAAAGCTGTGTATTGTTGACCACATAATACATTCCAGATTACGCTCTTGAGAGTTCAAAAATCATATGGTGTGCGTATTTGTTTTTCTCTTGTTTTTCCATATCTCATATCTTTCTTTTCAAACCTCTTTTCAAATCTGTCATAAGAATTCTACTTCATGTTCTTGTTAGTCTTATGATGAACCTTCAAGGCATATTGAACTATTTTTGTAAGTCTTGTTTCAAGCATTTCTGATTTAATATGTTTTGTTGATTATTCATGAGAATTCCTTGGGGTCGAATTAAATCCTACCTCATGTTTTTATAATTCTTTAAATCTAGCAGACATATTGGTCTTCTTTTGAAAGTCTTGACCCATCAATCTTTCCTAGTTCAAGATGTCATGTTAGTCAGAAGCATTCCTTGAAATAGGATTCTTAAAATGTAGAATGATATTTTTGTAAGTCTTTATTAAAATCCTTCTTTCATTAGACATTATGGGTCTAGAATTTGTGTCATTATTTCCTCCCAACAGTGGATTTATATCCTACAACCCCACTGTCTTTCTCCCATTCTTCTAATCATTGAAAAATAAACTTTGCTACCACATCATATATATGAGTGCCCTCATATGTGTCAGAGCTTTTTATCTATTCAACATTCCTTTCAGAATGCTTGAGATCCAACCACTTTCCAAAAACCCAATTAAATCATAAGAAATTTTCCTAGAGTTTAAGATATGTCTAGTCAGGCGCTTGATGTAGTCCAAGTGCTGATTTCAGCACTAACACTGTGCATAGATAAAGGTCGTTCTCTTAACCTTGACCTTAGGTTATTTGGTAATTATGTTGTGATCATGATTATGTTGGTGTTTATATATGTATACATGTATGTATGTATGCATGTTGTGTCTGGAAGGGTCATCATGGATCATGGTTTTTTAATGCTAAATGTTTATATGTATATGTGTGTGTATGTATGTCATTGTCTAACACGACCATGATTGTTTTATGCCAATGATTATATATATGTATGTATTTATCTATGTCACTGTATGACAGGGTTTTCAAGGATCATTCTTGTAGAGGAATTCTTTCTTATGTAGGTGAATGGCATTTAGAGGTTCTTGGTCTTATAAGGAATCAAGTGGGAAGAATAAATCTAATAGATCTATGAGGTCAGTATCATATGGACATGAATTGATATCATATGCTTGTAATGTACCTATGTTTATGTTATGGATAGGTAATGTTGAGGGGTACATCAGAGAAGTGAAAGTAGTGTGATCTGCGGCATGCTAGGATAAGCATGGGTAGTGAAAAGACACTAGAAGCAAGGTTGCTTGTGGGGTCAGTGTGTGGTCTATGGATGTGCATTACTAATGTTGTGTATATGTTGTTTACGTTGTATATTTAGTAATTTTACCTATGGTGGTGTGTACATGTAACATATGTAGTGTTCTGTACCTATGATGTTGTATGTCTGTTGTATATATGGTTTTATGTGTATATTTCATATGCAGTGCTAGGTACAGATGGTGCTATGTACATGTTGGATATTCGGTGTTGTGTACATATCGTATTGTGTGCATGTTGGATATGTGGTGGTGTGTACATATGGTGTTCTGCGCATGTTGGATATGCAGTGCAATGTACGTATGGTGCTATGTACATGTTGTAAATGCAGTGATATTTATATATGGTGTTTTGTGTGTGTTATACATATGGTGATAAGTACATATGGTGCCGTGTGCATGATTGTACATGTGGTGTTGTGTACATGTTGTACATGTGTTGTTGTGTGCAGATGGTGTCGTGTACATGTCGTGCATGTAGCATTGTGTACATGTGGTATCGTGTACATGTCATGCATGTGGTATTTTGTACACATTATACAAGTGGTGCGGTGTACATTTAGCGTTGTGTACATTTTGTGTAGGGGTGTCGTGTACATATGTTTTTGTGCACATGTTATGCAGGTAGTGTTGTGTACATGTGGTATTGTGTACATGTTGTGCATATGGTACTGGTATATATGTGGTATTGGGTGCATGTCATACATGTTGTGTTGTGGGCATGCGGTACTATGTATCAGCATAGTGTAGTAGTGGTATCATGGCATGTGTATTTGTTGTGTTGTGCTTTGTATATGTATATGTATATGTATTGTGTTGTATTGTACACCGGGTATAGGTGTATGTGTTGTATTCTAGTGTAATCGTATGTATTGTATTGTATTGTACACTAGATATAGGTGTATCTGTTGTATTTCGATGTAGGCGTATGTATCATATTGTATTGTACACTAGGTGTAGGTGTAGGTGTATGTACATGTATTGTGTTGTACACCGGGTGTAGGTGTATGTATTGTGTTTTGATTTACCCAGGGTGTGGGTGTATGTATTGTGTGGTGTTGTACGCCTTGTATGGATGTATGAGTTTTACACTATGTGTTTGTGTATATGACTAAAGATAATCAATGGCACTAGGTTCTTATCGGGTGTGCAACCGATACAGTGTGTGTACATAAATAACAAATGCAGAAGTAAGGACGGATGAAGGATAAGTATCGGTATTTTATTTTAGTTTTATTATGCATGTCATCTAAGATTCTGACTTATGATGGTTACATGTGATTCATTATTTTGACCTATGATGATTGTGTTTTAAGCTAACTAGATGTGATATGTTTATACATGATGATTTGATCAAACAACCAGTTTGAATTGTTGTGACAAGAAGTAAACAAGATTGCAAGTGTACCTTATTTATGAGCTACCAATGAGGTATCAATTGAAATTATTTAAATTTATTTTGAATATAATGGAAATTATGTGCTTGGTACAGGAAGCGCAAAAATGCCTGGTTGGGTGATTGGAACTGACTACAAGAATTAGTAGTGTCAGTAAAAGGAATTGGAACATGAAGCATTATGTTGGTAAAGCACTTCAAGAGCAGAGCCATTGTGGGATACTGGTACCTAATAGTGTCCATTGATTTCCATGAGCATGTTTTGGTTTTTGTATCTTCCGATACGAGGAAGGCTTGCCAAGGAATGGATTTCCCAGGATGGGAGTTCCAGTGGAACTTGGAAGGTGTGTGACTACACGAAAGGGATTACCAGATTACCTAAGGGATTGTATAAAAAATAAGGGAAGACCGAGGATATATTTGTTTTGGTAATTAGCATTACTAGATGGAATCAGATGCACATCGGGAGTGTGCCCTGGAAAAATGAGCCGGTAATTGTTCACTAAGGGTACGGTAGTGCAGGATTGTAGCGCTGGACATTGGATGCAGACTTTGACTATGATAGTGGATTCTGGAGTTCCTGGGAAGGAAGTGAATCTTGGTACAAATTTGAGGGTGGAGGTGTGAGCCTCTGGATTCCCTTATTGCTGATACATACATCATATCCTTTTATTTTCTAATTGGGAAAATGTGTATACTATTGTATATACCGTAATGGGTTGTTTTATAAGTCTCTAGTACACGGTATGATTTTCATGATGATTTTTTATTTTGAGTAGGTTATTCATTGTAAATACTACAACGAGTTGTGTTATAAACCTCCATAGGCAGTATGTTCTATTTGCAACAGTTTGATGGTTTGTAGGCGACATTGAACACCGAGGATGGTGTTCCCCCAAGGGGGAGGGTTCTGTAACATCCCTGGTGAAATTTCCATGTAATAAAAGTTAAAAATAACAACCACGGTTGATGGGACACATATTCCAAGTTGAATGGTGTGAAAAATATCCTAGTGGGTGTTCATTTCAATTATTATGGCTAAAGGAAATTGGCAAAGGAAATGGAAAAAGTTTTGGAAAGGCAAAATGGAATTTTGGCATTTATTTATGAAAATAATGGAAATTACGAGAAAATGAAGGTGAAAGGTTACAAGTTATATTTGAGGAGTAAAATGAAGGAAAATAACGGAAAATGAAGAAAATAGAGGCCTCATTAATAAAATGGCTTTTGAGGATCAGTTGGGAAGCTTTTTTTGAGTGCAGTTTTGTTGCTCTCATTATTCTCTCTCTCTCTCTCTCTCTCTCTCTCTCTCTCTCTCTCTCTCTCTCTCTCATACTCTTGGATACTTAGAGTTTTCAACCATGCAGTATGTTTATAGTTTGTTTGAATGTTTTATTAATAGCATGATATGATTATGTGTCCATAATATTTCATGAATTAATGATCTTGTTTTAAGATGATTGTACTAACACACTACGTGTTGATATAGTTGATATGCACTTGAGTGTAAATAGGTGATAGTTGTAGCATGTATTATGAATGAAGAATGTGAGTTACTATATTGACTATGACATGGTTGTTAGACTTGGTAAAGGTTGGTTTAAAATTCATACACACAATGGCTTGATTTGTGGAACATGTGACTGGCATGTAAACGGTTGCATGAATCATGCTTGGTATTAGCATGACAAGGTAATAGTTTATGTGTTTATATAACTAGCGGATGGGTGATATGACAGTACATAGTAGGACTCGATTGCAACAAGGTAAATGGTAAAAGAAAGGAATTGGGTAAGAATTCCTTTGGATATATTTGGAAACCGTAATTCCAAACGAATGATTGCTTTACATACAAGAAGTTGTATTAACCTTGATTTTGTTTGACATTATGTAGATATGTGCTAAACAGGTATGTCAGTTGGTTTCTAGTTATGGTTGGATTATTCAAGGGATTGGAGTCCCTTGAGAGATGATATATGTATGTGCTCATATACAAGGAAGTGTGGCTGGAATAACAAGGTAAGATAACGATTATATTGTTATATTTATTTATACACTGATAGTTATGTAGTTATGGCAGTATAATGGAGGGGATTGCATGGAAAAAGAGACTGCCGTGAAATATTGTAAAAGGCTCAGGTTGAGCTTTCCCTTGGAAGCATTGGGAACCCATGGGGATTGATTCATGGTGTTTTTTTCGAGTCTTTTACTTTGTATCTTTGTGATTTGTTGTGTTTGATTTTCAGCATTGTTTATGCCTTGTGCAAGGCCTTGCCACTTTGTTGCGGTGTCGTATTGATTTTGGTTTCTCATGGTATTCTTTTTTCTTTTCTTTTTTTCTTTCCTTTTATGTTTTGATAGTCTTAGGAATTGGTTGGGAAAGAGGAAAGTTAATGGAGCTTGGGGAGGGTTGTGTGGTACCCAACAGGTAATGTAAGAATCGTATGAAGCTCCGTGCATGAGTAAGCGCAGTAGAAGGTAAGAATATGACAGTCGGTTGGACTCGTTGGGTCCATTGTGGTAAATGGATGGTGGTAACATAGCCATGAGAAAGGTAATCAGGTAAGGTTAAGTAAAGGGATTTGAGGCGTTATGTGCCTTGGCTAAGTTGGGGACAGTGGTTCTCAATGTTGTGCATGTTGTGCACAGATAAAGGGCGTTCTCTTAACCTTGACCTTATGTTATATGGTAATTATGTTGTGATCATGATTATGTTGGTGTTTATAAATGTATAGATGTATGTATGTATGTATGTGATCGTGTCTGATAGGGTTGTCATGGATCATGGTTGTTTAATGATAAATGTTTATATGTAAATATGTGTGTATGTATGTCATTTTATGACATGATCATCATTGTTTTATTCTAATGATTATATATATATATATATATATATATATATATATATATATATATATATATATATATATATATATATATATATATATATATATATATATATATATATATATGTATATATGTATGTATGTATGTATGTATGTATGTATGTATGTATTTCACTATATGACAGGGTTTTTCAAGGATCATTCTTGTGGAGGAATGATTTCTTATGCAGGTGAATGGCATGAAGAGGTTCTTTGTATTATGAGGAATCAAGTGGGAAGAGTAACTCTAACATATATATGACGTCAGTATCATGTGGACATGAATTGATATTATATGCTTGTATTGTGCCTATGTTTATGTTATGGAAAGGTAATGTTGAGGGGTGCATCAGAGAAAGTAGTGTGATCTGTGGCATGCTAGGATAAGCATGGGTAGTGGAAAGACACTAGAATCAAGTTGCTTGTGGGATCAGTGTGTGGTCTATGGATGTGCAGTAATACTGTTGTTTATATGTTGTTCATTTATATTCAGTGATTGTACCTATGGTGATGTGTACATGAGGAGGTTCATATTACATATGATATCCACAACCTACTCTTCCAATCTTGCAAATCTTTCCTCTATCACATATTGAGGGTTATTAAAATCAATTTTTACATCAATGGTTGGGGTTTTATGAATTTATGTTTAAATCGATATGATACATTGCAACTCCTCATAATACATCCAAATAAACCTACTTTAATACCAATATTATCCATAAAATATCGTGGACATTCCACTAGACAATTCAACCCAACAAATATAATAATCATATATGAAAATATAAAATCTATACTATGAGGGTTAATTTTCTATATATTTTCTAGATTTATGAAATTACTATTTTATACTCATACATGCAATAGATAAAACAAAAAATAGTGAATGGATAAATCAATCACTCACAAGCCACAATATCACCAAGATATGACTCGGGAAACCCTTTTGGGTCTAGAAAACAAAACTGAAAGGTGAGGCTACTCTACTCTCTCTTTATATGAATGAAGTTGGTGAAAATACAAAGGAGTTAGACATGTGGCCCTTGGGTTGCTACATAATACAAACTCTCTTTGTTCTTCCCTCTCTCTATCCACTCTTGACTACTTCACTCTTTTATGGAACAAAATGCACTATCATAGAATCAAACCCATTTTCCTCCTAGTGGCTTAGTTATAGCACAACCCAATAGCCAACCAGGGGTTAAATCTAACCCATTCAACCCTCAATATGAGTTACAAATCAACTCTTATAGAGTCTTGTTCATATTTCCCATGTGGGTAGCCCCTTTTCCGTGAGTAATGGTCCTGGCATGACATCCTTTCAAATTATGTTGGTAAATCATAATAGGTCAACTTCTTGGAGGCATAATTTTTGCATCGAAACTTCAATTGACACAATCATTACACCATGAAAGGTATTTAAGTGTAGAATAGTGATAGGGGATGTCTCACTCAATTGGAAAAATTTTACCCCAAAAAAACATAATTTAAGGCCTCAGACTATCCCCAAAATGTTTCTGACTCCAACTCTCCAAATTGGGCCCCATCTCTAAAATTGCTTTTGTAAGATGATATATGTACTTTTCCCACCATGAAAGCATCAAGATGGCTGAAAAAAATATAATGATTCAATATAGATCATTGGGATCTTGACAATATTTCACTCGCAACCTTTAGACTTCTCACAATATTAGCTAATATTGTGTCCTTTGCTCTATCCTCCACATGACCATTTGAATTTGTTTCAAAATTATTAGGGATCATTCCTCTAACCTTCCCATTTTCAAAATGGTTGTAAGATCCTGAATTATATACCAAATCTACTTTTATTTCCGCTCTCCCAATCTGTATATCAGAATTTTATTAGGCCATAGTATAAATCATATTGGTTGAAGTTTTGCATGTACATGAAATGCGTAGATTTATATATATCTTGTAGTATCCATCGACACCTACTCATGTAGGCCATTATATATATTCTACTTTCTAGCCTAAGTGGGCCCAATGTTGCAACCTAAGTTCTAATACTACTTTGTAAAATACCTAACCCCCAAGGTGTCACCATCATCTCCTACTCATCAAGATATTTCCAACGATATTATAAGCTTTGGGTTTAAATTTATGGCCCTTGGAATATTTCAGCAACTCATGTCTCAGTATCTATTTGTATAGTTGACATGTGGTAGTCATGCCATGTGTCATCATCATCCTTCACCACATCATCGGATGTGTGGTTGATGTATGGTAGTTTTTTTCCCACGTGTTTACACCATGCCATGCCACCTCTACATGATGGTCATTTCAGATGATGTCTCACATATGAATTGGGTTTTTTGGTAAAGGATGAGTTTATAAAATTTCTAGTTTTAACAGAGTCTGTACCTAGATTTTATTTAGGAATAGGGATTACTAATATAGATGGAAACTAACAAATTCCAGGTTTCCACCATTCATAATAAGTCTATGTATGGAAATATCCTCCACACCTAATATTTTTTCAACTAATGGATTTTATCCAAGTTCTATCCCCATTTGAAACTTTATAAAAAGGGCATATTATCAAAAGTTTTGCATTTCTAGACTTTTGTCAATCCAACAATTCTCCCCTTTGAATACCTTAGATTCCACATCATTCGCAGACTTAGCTACCACATCAACTCTTCTCTAACAAGTAATCCACATCAACTTGCCATGTTGACATGCTACATCCTCCAAATTTTTCACCGAACCATATCAATATGCCACATCAACAACCACATCAGGAACCATGTTGTTGAGCTTGCTAGCATCTAGATCCAAATTTTTAAAAAAATTTCATTGTCTAGCATTTCCAATTTTCTATACTTTTAGAATATTGGATATAGGTTTTATTAGTTGATGAAAATATCAAAATAAAAAGGGTAAACTACCATAATTCAACGTTGACAAACATATGGTTTCTTCCTAGTATCTTAGAGAGCTTAGTTAATGGTCAACATTTCGATCCAGTCACATCATTAAGTGGTACTTTTTGTAAAAGGTTGATTTTCTTAACATATTCCTCTCTATCTTGCTTATGGATAAGCTCATGATATTGAACCCATTTCCCATGTGACCTATAGCTAGGATAAAAGGGTTCTAACATCTGGATCTAGAAAAAAAAATACTTAAGGTTTCCTTTAAGGAAAATTCATAATTATATTTCCTAATTCCCATTAACTAGGCACCGAAAAATCATGCCATCAAGAAATATAAAACTTCTCCTTCTAACTTGAGGCCAATCCAATTGATGTAACCATCAACTAACATATCTCTATTCCCATCACCTGACAGTTTTGTTAACTGGGCATAAACCACTAATCTTTCCTAACACCTTGTCTTGCTTGACTTGATCGAGTCTGGTTGATGGACTAGTAACTGACCCTTTCCGTTAGTTTACCTTTCTATCAACCAGACATTGGGCCATTGGGAGACAAAACATAACATTTTATTCACTTGACTTGGTCCAATTCAATTGACTGACTATCAACTAACATGACTCCCATTTTTATCAGTTATCATTTCTGTCAATCGGGCATCAGGCTACCGAGAGGCTAAAACTTAAAAAAAATTTCACTTGACTTGGTCCAATTCGGTTGAGAAAATGTTAGCTAATGATACTTTCCATTCAATCAATTTTCATTTATGTGAACCAGGCACCATGCCACTAGGAGACTAAAAATTAGACTTAGAATGGATATGTTTGATCTAGTTAATGAATACACCAGCCCATTGGGCATTGAAATACCAAGAGACTAAAAATTAACATCATGTTATGGAAGTTTTGGCTAATTTGGTTAACGACTTCACTGGCCCACTTTCCACTGGGCCACTCTAAAACACATCTTAGGAAAAATGAATTTCTCCTAGTCTAGAATCTCATGATTAAACACCTTTTATAGCTAATCCTAGGTCACAACCCCTACCAACCCATCTGACCATAGTTTGGGCTTAACACCATATATCCCCAAATTCCCGTAAATTAATCCTTGAATTTCCAAAAATTCACAGACTTTAACAGGGGGTTTTCTACATACCCTTAATAATTTTTCTAACTCTCATTGGTCTTATAATCTCCCCAAAATTCCTCAAAGGAACCTAAGTCCTCCTAAGACAAATGGCACCCATTTGTCAAGTGATCAATCCATTGCCCCAACAATATTCTAGGGAACAAAAGATTCCATAAGTCACTTATTCATTCACTCAAACTAAGGTAATTATCTTATCCCTTATTTGTTCCAATCAATTAACACATAGCTCAACCCACTTCCATAATAGTTGAGGATGCCAATGTTATGGTAGAATTATTGAGGCAATAAGTCCCTATATGCTTTTTATCAATGGAATCATCATTCCTATAGTATAATAGCCTAAGAGTTACAATTTCATAACATCCCAAATGTCTTATAGGTTGTCTAGCAATTATGGGAAAATTTTCATAACCAGGCTAGTCTAGGTGACTAATTCAACCCCATTAATATTTATCTTAAATGAAAATTCTCAAGTCTTCCCATCCCTCTAGGGAATATGTTATTTTTTCCTCAACAATTTGTTTCCTCATGCATTCCTAAACATTTTCGTGCTTTCAAAGCCATATATCCATATTCATTAGGAGCTCAATATTCTCATGTTCATCCTATGAATTTAGTCCAATTATTTATTATTGGGTAAACTTAGGATGAACTTACCAGTAAGATTCACCTCAATTTAGTAAATAGTATGCAAGTACCAATATGTATTCAATATTCAACACTATAAATTTAGATAACATATATTCAACATTATGCACAACTAATTTACAAAGCATAAATAACATATACACACAGATAAGGTACAATATCCATGAATTAGAAACATAATTTGGGAAGCATAAACTAACACCAACTGGTTATAGACCTCAAATTCCCCCCCTAGCCATAGACCATGTTTATTTAGGACTCTAAAAAATGAGTCACCCCTGAGATGGGGCCATAACTCCATAAGGGTAAAGGCTCACCTAGAGCAAGTTGAAAATGCAATCAATATTGTTCAATTACTACACCAAGTGTCGACTTGAGAATACCCCTTAACCAAAATCTCACTTCCCCAGACACCCAACATAGTGCACCCTTTCATTGCCACTACAGTTCGTCAATTTGTGGCAATGTGCACCCTTTTACTAACTCTGCAGTCCATCAGGTTGTGACACTACTCCATCTTGGGATTAAAGTGTGAAATGGTTAGTAAGTCTCAAAAAACTATGGATTCGAGAGTTATAGCTACCATTGGAAGTCTCCCAAACACTATGAAAACCTTATACTAGGAAATTCTACCAATAATTTTCCCTTACAACTCCAGCCTTACCCCAGGTGAGCAAGGAACTTTAGACATGAAATTTTACCAAGCTTTTCCATGTCCAATTATGAGGCCACAAGGTTGGGTTAAATCAAACTCATACCTTCTTTTTTTCAGTTTAATCCTATATTGCCAACCAAAAATTCCACATGTACCTTTCCTCCTAATACCAAAATCTCCACTTCTAGATAGTATGGGTCACCCCAAAATATTTTAGGTCACTCATAAACAATATGAGTTGAATGAGATGGGGTTTGAATGATTGGGATAATTGAAGATAGTTTTTTTTTATGTGTTATTCTGAAACCCTCCAAGTGTCAATTAGGAAACTTCCCTCCCCGCCACTTGGATACTTCCTCCTCTATTCTATCTACTTAATTTAGGTTTTATAATCCTAAGTCAATTAGGGTATGTCATGGTGTGAACACTTAGTCTTGGGTTACATTAATTTGCCTAATCTAGGTTTATACACCTTAGTCAATTTTTGGATGTCATGGTGTGAACACTTAGTCTTGGGTTCCATCAATTTTCATAATCAGACTTATACACCTCAGTTAATTTTGGGATGTCATGGTGTGAACACTTAGTCTTGGTTTCCATCAACACCCCCCTCCCCAAACCCTTTTTGTTTTGTTTTTTGCTCTCTCTTTTTTTTTATCTTTCCTATTATGGAGTCATAGCCTCCCATTTATTGTGTCTGACTTGATTTGCATCAATGATGTTTATTTATTACTCATGGATTTATATACACCATATCCTTAAGCTCATGGACCTTAACTTTACTAGCACTCTAACCTCAAAATACATAACACAAGCACACAGGGACAACAAAACTTGGCTCACCAACCTACTAGAAATATGTGAAATACAATAAAAGGTTATTCAGGGGTGTTACAAGACTAATGTCAAATATATGGTAAATGAAGTCCCTGGAATTCTTTCTATGGGTTTTGTGAGTAGCTAAAGGTTTTTGGTAATAGGATCTAACACATACTCCTTATGTATGGAGGATTTATCTATTAGGTTATTCTAAATAATTGATTCTTTATGTCCTTAATTCTTTAAGATTTTAAAAGAAGATGTGTGTTTTAGCTCAAAGCTAAGAGTTGTTTATTGGTTAGATACATTAGGAATGTTGATGCATTTGTGTATTGAGCCAACATTAGGTCTTGTAACAATGAGGAAGATGACCAAATTGTTCTTTTCTCTTTATACATATTCCTTCCTCTATATATATTTTATAGTTAATATAAACTATATGTGAAATAAAGAAAATCATACAAAATCAATACATAAACCCATATTGTATACATGTAAAATTTCTTCTACAAATTTACATACACAATATAAATAATATATTATTTTTAGTTCATTTAATTCTTAACAACATTTTCACCAAAAATTTTGGGCCATGTTAATAACATTTTAGCTTACATCTTCCTATTCCTTATAGACTAAGTCATCTGACACTCAGACATGGGACGCGATGGACACACGGATTCGAGTGTTGGATTCGGACACGGTGACCCCCTGGAATAGGACACGTTCGAACACGTTATATATATATATTAAAAATTAGATATTTAGTACACAAATTCATACAAATTCATTGATTCAAACATAGATCTTCATCTAGATGTAAGTTTTACAAAAATTTAAGATAAATTATACATTGAAACATCATACATATTCATCAATGATCCAATAGGAGAAATACAAGATACTGTAGTTTTCTCATTAAGTCATCAAAATAAAAATGTGTTACATAAGTACTAGCCTCTAGGTAGTACAATGCCAATGAAAAATAGAAATAGAAAATACAAAACAACTACAGGCCTACAAGACTATAAGCCTCAAGGCAGTGCCGCAGTAGGTATCTCATGACTCATGAGTCATCAATCCTCATCATCATAATCAACATCACTGTCCTCATCATGGTCATCATGCTCACCACTTCTCTCCTCTGCTGCATCCTCCTCTGTATCCAATGTCATCTCTGCATCTTATAGTGTGGAGGATGACCCCTCTACTGTATCGCCATCATTAAATGTTACAGGCCCTAGCACTGGCTCATTGAGATCCAAGTTGGCCAATGCCAACTCAACACTACTTTCTAGACCCATATCATCAGGAAATAAATCCCACATCTTTGTCTTTCCCTTCAACCAATCCTCCCTCTGCCTATAAATAAGACGAAGGTTGGTGTGCACATACACCATTGTCTCTGCCCTAGACTGATCAAACCTGCTCTTCTTCACACTATACAAATTCCCATATGTGCTCCAATTCCTCTCGCAACAAGAGGATGAATTCACCTCAGAGAGGAGCCTCATGTCTAACTGCTGTAGAGGATGGCTTTTTTCCCCATGAGTTTCCCACCAAGAATAGGGCTTCTAATTAGCCCCCCGACTCTAATCATAGCATAGCCAGAAAATCTCCCAATGCCAGTGGAAACTCTACAAATGCATTCTCCACCTCATCAAGGGATGCCCTATCCTAAAAAATCCTCATGAATGCATCTTTCCTCCCTATGATATTTCACCATCCATGTGAGGAGGGAATATACGGGAAGGTCCATCATTCATCCACTCATGGTTGTAGTATTTTGGGTTCAAGGAGTGAGCCAAAAAATGTAAAGGTGTGCAATTCGTGTCCTATATGTTGACAAGAATATCCTGTATGCTGGCGAAGAAGGCCTCTAGTGATGTCTCATACTCGGGGCACTAACTATGTAAAATAATGTTCCTCACAGACTCAATCATGGAATCATATCCCTCATAAACCTCTCCTAGGATGGGTTGGTCTATATCTGCAAATTGAAGCAAGGAAATGATAGGGTCCATGATATGAATAAGTAGATATACCCTCTCCCACCAGACATCATCAAACACTGTGTCCTTCACTTTTTTTGAGGTTGTTTGATCTGTTTATCTCCAAAAAGACCAAAACTCTGAAATAACCATGGCCCCAAGAGCGGTCTTGACCTCCCTCAACCTCTTCAAAGTGATGAATGAAGCGGAAAACCATGTATCCGCAATCTTCAATAATGATAGATTGGTGTACTCCTTGTAGATAGTGAGGGAATTTGTATGGTTTTGTATAAAGTTACGGATATGTTGTGCATCCTCAATAATGCTTCCAAACCAAAGCATGTCAGAGGCAATATATTTCTGTGCTAAGTTCAATGAATGGACAATGCAGGGTGTCCAAAATATTTGTGGATATTTAGCTTCCATAATCATGCTTGCAGCCTTGCAAACAGGTGCATTATCTATAATGATTTGCACACAAGAATCGACACCTACATCTTCAATAACTTTAATAAATAACTCACCCATATATTGTGCATCCTTGTATTGTCCAAGTGCATCCAGTGATTTCAAGAAAAATGGACCATTCAAGGAAGACACCATGAAGTTGGTGAGTGGGTGTCTTGTTGGATCTGTCCATCCATTACAAACAATGCTAACCCTAGATGTTGGCCATGTTGATTTAATAGGCTCAAGCAATTTTTCCACCTCTTTCTTTGCCTTAGTCAAAAATGTGGTTCTAAGTTTCTCTGATCCAGGAGGCACATACCCTGATGGAGCTATTTGAGTTATAGCTCGGCACATCTCAATAAAAAGAGGTGAGCATGCAACATTGAAGGATATGAAGTTCTGATAGAGAAAAATGCAATGGTGAGATCAGCTCTTCCCTCTTCTCTTTCTGGAAAATCTTATCCATTGGACCAAGTGTAGTTGCCTTTCTTTTTGCTGCTTGTCCCCCACTAAAACTCTGAAATGGGAACTTGTTACTGCTTTTCCTCAAGAATGGAATGGGGTCATCATTCTTGTTTTGTTTTGATTTTGATGCCACATTTTCCACACCAACAAATGCCTCTCTCTCCATTTTCTTCCTCTTGGCTAATGGCACCTGTGTACAATCTGAATTGCCACAACTTGGCAAAGCCAGCAAATGAGCTTTCACACGATAATATGTGCTCATGAAATGGTTGTGGAAAATATTTCATTTCCAAGAAAAATTTCCTCCTCCATTCACCTTGCTGCGTGGCCCTACCTCTCTTTTCACATATTTCCACAATGAGTATTTTGGGTCTTGAGTTTGTTTTCCCTGAACATTTGAAGTTGTTGTTGTAGCCCGACTTCCAATAGATGGAATACTTGTAGACCCTGATGAAATAAGGACAGGAGGGGCATCTCCAATGGGGACATTCTTTCCCTTTCTTTTCCCCTACCTTGTTTCCCTTCATTGAGCCATGAATTCTGTAAAAAATAAACAAAAATGACCAAATTTGTAAAACATATGCACATGCAAACCAAATGCAAAAACATAGAGATATGGTGCACTTACTAGTTGCTTGAATCACCTTGAAAATGCTCCCTTTCTCCTTGCTACTCCTTGCTCCTTGCTCCTTTCTCCTTGCTCAACTCACACACTAGCATTGGTGATAAATAATGAGGAAAATCGCACTTTTATAAGACAACGAACGCATTTTCATGCTGGTCGAATATGGAAAAAATAATAATTTGATCGTGTCTATATAAGACATGATCGGGACTCGTCGTCTCCTATACGGACACGATCAAATCCAGGATTTTGGACTTGAGTCCCCACAAGTCATGTCAGATTTAAATGATTTGGGACACGAGGGGGGTTACCCACGAATCTAGTTTCAAAGCTTATAGAGCATAGGCATAATGTTTCCTTCTCGTAGAGTCTTCCACAAATACTTTTCGGTACAAGCTAACGCAATGCCATATTATATTATATGATTCATGATAATTATATGTATTTATATGGCGTGATAATAAAGTGTATTTATATGTAATTAAAGATTCCATTACTTTAACCAATCTATATTTTGATGATATCTTAAAGCTATGCATTCCTTCGTTTGATTTTTTTGCACAAGTCATCCAAATTTCTCTTGATTCTACTTTATTCTTTTTTAAACAAAATTATCACATGAAAAACTAGGGTATGTGTATCAAAACATTCTTTGAAAAAGGAATAGTTAAAAATTGAACGGTCGTTAATCAATTCAGTAATTATGTTCTATTGGTTGGATTAAGTGGTTAGGGTAATGGGTTGTTATCTTTTTTACTCGATTTCAATTTTCACAAGGGATATATTTGGCATGTTTTGATAAGTCTTAAGGAGTAGGTTCCTCACCGTCTGTGTACTTGTATTCTTAATTATAAACGACTCACGTAATTTAAGACTATAAATATTTGTAGATATATGTAACTCTTTCATGTGTAAAGAAAAATATAAAAGTTAAGCAAAATATGAAATACAATTGTAATGGGTTTCATGTGGGTTACATTAAAGAGGAAACTCCAAAGCATAATTTCGGAGATATAAGCATAAATTTTGTAAAAGTGGATTACAATAAAATTGTTTATGTGTCCATTTATGTGGAAAGTGGAAATTTTATGTAAGGATAATTAGACAAAGTAGTAGAGCTTACGAATTATTAAACCAAATACCTGCAACAAAAGCTCATAACCAACCCTATTATTGAATGAGAAATATCCAAAGTTTGATTTGCCATAATTTACATATTTTGGTTCATAATCAATTCCACTAATGAATGGGGAATACCGAAAGTTTTAAGTTTATTTCACATGTATGAACAATTTAAAGTTTGGTACTAAGGAAAATATGCTCACCCTTTATCCCTTTTATAAAATCTTAGCTATAATTGATTTTTGTTGATATAATATTTTATTATTTTGTGATAAGATATATTTTAATTTATGTTACATGGGAACCGTTCTCGAGAGGTGGGAAACCCATTCCAATGGTTCTCGTGTTCTTGAGAGCTTTGGAACTGCAAGGAAGTGTTCCCTTTTCAAAAGGAATGACAATGAGAGCTAGGGACAATATCAGGAGCTTCAAAGATGCCGACTAGGAGCTCAGGAGCAGATTTTGTGGAGTTCCCAACTGTGGGAACACTAACTTGACACATATTGGCGGGAATTTATTTTTTGGCACAAAAAAGTCCCCAATTCCCTTGAAACCAACTCCCAAACATCCATAAATGTTGGTTCCTCAGTCCTCCTTTTCACTCATGAGTGATTCCATCTCTGAGTTTTGATGTTGAGAGCGGGAGGAGAAATTTGTGTTCAGTATTCACCGAAGCAAACACTGGGTTGATAACTGACCCACCGAATAGTTTAGGTACACCGCAACAATTTCTCCCTTTAGCAATAGTCGGCCTGTGTTTCGCCCGTTATAGGTACACATAAATATTTTAGAACGATTCTCAACTTATGTGTTATTCTGTTCTAAAATTAATTTATTCTCATGACTCAATTATGCATTTTCTACACTATTTTATGTCTTTTTTTAATAGTAAAAGAGATAGATTTTATCATATAGTATATGTAGTATGGATGTCTGAAGTACAAGTTTGTGTTTAATCTCACATGTTTCAATTGGTTAACTTGAGAATACAATTCATTTCTCCCTTCTTTCACATTACAAATTATTGGAGATGTTGATGTTGTTCTCCTTTATTAACCATGTATTTTACACATTTTTTTAATGTTATTGCTCCATGGGGACCTTAGATTCTTTGGAGGAGGAATCTGCATCTTTATTACCTTAGGTGTGCATTTCAGTTCCTTTTTAGATGAGGAATATGTATTTTTTTTTATTTTTTTGCCTCAAATTATCTTTTTCTATACCTTGTTAGATGAGGAATATGTATCTACATTTCCCAGAGTGTTTATTTCAGTTCCTTGTTAGATGATATATCGTCTGCAGGAATTTTCTTATGCTACATTTTGGTCCAATCAATTCAGAACAGAATAACACAATGATTTCAGAACGATGTGAAATAAAATATAAGTTGAGAACATATCACCATTAATTTCGATTCCTTAGTTGGCTACAAGTGGCAGGATGTGGGGTCTTACTAATGTTTACAAACTTAGTCTTTTCAGGATTTTTGTTTTCCCCTTTTCGAGTTAAAGTTCCATCTTAATATTTCCATTTTGTGTAGAAAAAACAAAAGTTTTGAAGCGAGTTCCAATTTTACCTTTTCATTTGGTTTGTAAAAGTTTTATTTTACTTAATAAGTGAAAATGAATAATTCTAAAGAATTTAGTAAGAAGATTCATACTAAATTCAATTTACTAACAATATTCTAACATTATTCTACATGGTTTTCATAACAATATATCGTTACTAAAAGTGAAAATGTTTACTTATTTTAAAATATTCAAATGAATGATTTTCGAAACAATATTTAATTTGCGCTTATTCCTTTTCATTATATAATATAAAACACATTTAAATATAGAATTTCAAATACATTGTCTCATTTTAATTTACCATGTAACTTTATAAAAGTTTTCTCCTATAATATTAAATACAATTGAAAATATATATATTATTTATTTTAAAAACTTGTGTGCAAGTTAGTAATATAAGTAATATATAAGTATATATTATGGAGGATGGGGATGGATTAGGTGTAGTAGGTACATGTTTATTTTTTTATATAAGTACATGCTATTTTTTATTTCTCATTATACATTTTGTTTATAATGTGTTTGTTGTCTCTTGTATTAATCAGGGAAATCATGGAGGGTGTTAGTTCAATACTAACAAGTGGATATGAAAATTTTTCTCTTTCTCCAATTCTAAGTGGTCAAGACCAACAAAGCACAAACCCCAAGAAACCCTTGTTAAAGTTTGTGAAGAAAAATACTAAAAACAAGAAAAAGAATAGTGGTGGTTGTGAAGAATGGATGTGCACATTGTGTAACCATGTGTTTAAAGGAAGCTAAACAAGGGTTTGGCATCAGCTTCTATCCCTATCCGGTGATGGGGTAAATGGTTGTACACATATTATTGAGAAAATGATGGAGTTGGAAAAGTTTCATATGGCTGCCCTAGGATCCAATGTAATGAACTTGGATAATGATTGTATTTTTAAAGTACCTAGATATTCTTCTCATGACATGGAATATTCGGTGAATCAAAATTCATGAAACCAATTTGAGTCTGTGGGGGGTATAATTATGGGAGGAGTAAGAGGCCTGCTAGTTTTGCTCATGAAAAAAATTCTAAAATATGCAACGTATTACATAGGAATGAGGCTAATGATGATATTGCTTATTTTTTTTATGGCAAATGGAATTTCATTTAATGCTAAATGTTCTCCACATTACAAAGAAATGGTGCAAAAAATCATGGTTGTTCCTCCAAATTACAACAAAATGAGGACATCATTGTTAGATAATGGGGTGACAAGAATTCAAGGGCTTATGGCCCCCCTTAAACAATCTTGGATTTATTCAGGATGTTTAATATTCATGGATGGTTGGACAAACATTCAACAAAGGTCATTGTTATATATTATTGTTACATCTCTTGTTGGGCCCTATTTTTTAAGAGCAATTGATTGTAGTGGGAAACTAAAGGAAGCTACCTTCATGTTTGAAGCATTGAAAGAATCAATTGATGAGTTTGGTCCTTCAAATATATTACATATAATCACAAATGCAACACATGTTTGCAAAGAATCAAGTTTGATGGTTCAAAGTCGATATAGGCATATCTGTTCGACTCCTTTTTGTGTAAATACGTTGAATAATGTCCTCAAAGACATTGGAAAAATATCCTGGATTGCAAAACCCATTTGAGATGCAAGATATTCATAAATGTACATTTGCAACCACCATTCCTCTTTAGCACTCTATAGGATGTATTCAAGGAAGAGGTTTTTGAAACATGCAGAAACAAGATATGCTACTCACTTCATTCTTCTTCAACCTATGGTTGAGGTGCATGCATCCTTACAAGTCCCTTTTGTTTCTCAAGAGTGGAATGCATGGTTCAAATCTAAATCAGTGCAGGAAAAGAAGATAAGAGAGAAACTTCTCAATGATGATTGGTGGTCTGATTGTAGATATGTTGCTTCTTTCACAAATCCAATTGTGGAGTTGATTAGGTATGCAGATTTTTATTCCCCCACCCTTGGAGAAGTTTATAAATGTATTGATAGCATGGTAAGCAATATAAGGCACATCATTCGGGATAGAAACCCCTCTTTGGAGTTCTTCAATGAAATTCACAAGATAATAGGGAAGATGGATCAAACTCAATACCTCTCTTCACATGGATCCTTATGCCCTTAATCCAAAGTGGTATATGGAGAGACCAAAGAGAGTTCTGCGCATTGATGATGAAGAAGTGAAATAAGGATTTCTTGATGTGATAAGAAAAATCTATACACCTAATGAATAAAATGTCATGCAAGAACAATTTATTGATATTGGTACCTTAAACACTTCGACATTCTCTCAAGATGCAAGGGTGGACATAAAAATTTATGCACAAAACAATCCCATTGGATGGTGGAGAATATATGGGGGGGAATCCCAAGAGCTTCGAAATCTTTCCTCACGCTTTCTATCTCAAATTTCTAGTTCATCGACAGCTAAAAGGAGTTGGTCCACTTATAGTTTCATTCACTTTGTTAAGAGGAATAGGCTTACCTTTAAGAGAGCAGAGAAATTGGTTTATATGCATAGTAGTCTTCGACTTTACTCAAGGAAGCTACCTGAGTATTTAAAAGGCCCTGCAGCAAGATGGGATTTTGATGTTGAGGATGCTTCTCAGATTGATGATGATGAGGATAATCCTTCACCAAATGCAGGCTTAGTTGGCATACCTTTGGATAGCATTACAGGTGATCTTGGTATTGATGATGGTGATGATGGAGTTGGAGTGCCTAGCAAGGTTCAAGCCTATCTGGATAGTATTGATGCCAAAGATTTCACTTTATGATCACCTTCAAATTTAATGTTATGTTTTGGCCTTTGAGAATTTTTGGACCATGTATTACTTAGTCACTTTGGGCATTTGCCATTTTTTTTAACTATGTACTACATTGGGCATGGTAGCAATACGAATATTAATATGATGAGTTCTTTGATTTTTGCTATGTTTCTTAAATTCAAAAGTTTCCCTTAAATCATTTACATTTTCAAATTTTTCAATTTTGAATTTGATATTCATATAATGAATTAAAATTTTAAATTGATATTATTATTTGAATATTTGATTTAATGTTAATTTTGATTTTTATATTAAAATATATATATATATATATATATATATATATATATATATATATATAATATTACCACTCGTTATTAGTCGTTTCATGTAAATTTTGGGGAAGCCTCTAGCCATTTTGGACACCCGTACTCAAGTTCCCAATGTTCCCACATTCCAGAAACTCATGCAACATAGATTTTAATAGAAAAGGAATATGCAATCATATTAAATAAGGTCAAAACTATCATCTTAATATTTTGCAAAACATTTCAAATCACCGAATTACATGCTATAACATGCACATAGAATATAGAAATAGAAATTTAATTGTTTTAAATTATATATATATAGTAACTTTGATGCCTAGAATTTTTTTTAACTAAAGTTTATCTTTAATTGAACTATAATATATAACTCAAATAGAAATGCCACTTCAAATTTGATCTCTATTACACATATTCTTGAAAGATGCATAGCCACTTATCAAGCTCCTACTTTGATATGGATTTATATGCAATTATGTACTAAATACTTTTTGAGTTGTATATTAATAGCATAGATCCACCTTAATCTTGAATCTATTAAAGATAGAAATATTGAAAGGACCCAAGGGAAAATTCTTACCACTTAAAAGATTTATGATTAAGATAGATCTATAATAACAAATATTATAGTAACTGATTAAAAGAATTAGCAAGTTCAATCTTTCTTTCTTTTTTCTAATATTAGGAGTAGAATGTTTCATTTGCTCCATTTCAGTTTTTTAATGTTACATGAATAACTTTTTCTACCTATGCTATAAAAGCATCTCACTTTAGTACAACCAAAATAAGCCTATAACACTTATACATGGTGCAATATTTTTTAATGAATTGTGGCTTACTTTAGACCATAGGCTTGGCTAATCTAGCCAAGATCTATTCCCAATGAACAAACACATTATAGACCCTTGAAAAAAAATTCATAACTCGAGTTAAAAGGCATCGATGTGTTCTAGTATAAAAGGATTGAAACCTCATTTTCTCAATTACCATGACAATGTATACAAAAAATCCATTTGCATAGGCCTGCAAGACATAGTTTACATATATTACCCTTACTCAAGCACCCAAACGTGAATAGATGAAAGAGCCAAGAGGTAAGTAGGAATTGGTGCTCCTTGATCAACCAACAAAGAACATTTAACAATCAATACCCTTAGCATTCAGGTTTAATAAAACTCCCCCCCTTCTTCTCTTTGGCTCTAGTTCCCTAATTTCACTCTCTAGTTTGTTTGGGTTTCCTCCTTGTTATTATTTACTTTTGTTTAGATTCCATTTAGGATTTTAAACATTTAATCTTGTTTCTAGCTCTTAGTTTCTCCTTCTATTTCTTCTCTTCTTTTTGTTTCTTTTGGTTTTTGTCTATCAGTAAGGTTGGTTTTTTTTTTAGTTAGTTAGTTTGTCTTTGTTTCATTATTGTCTCTTTTTTTGTCTATATCTTTGATTTGTTTCTTGGTTCTCATTCTCTATATTTCTACTAATACTTCTATTTTTTCCTTAATTGTATTTTTTTTTTAGTTTATGTGAGTCCTTAGATGACTGCATGACTAACCTGTGGCTTGAGTATCCACAACCCAGGGCCATTTATGCCATCAAAATCATTTGAGGATCGCATTCAGCCTCGGCCACAACATGGTCAGATTTTCATTTATTTAATTTAGATCGATAATAAAAAGATTGGAATCATTTATCTAGTTTAAATGCTCTGGGCCATCCTCCTCTTCAGCGTAATTATGAGGGAATTATTCTTCATTTTGGAAATCATTGTGAATTTGACACCAAGGAAAACACTTTTGATTTATCATATTGGTAGGGGAAATAGTATTAGATAAACATTTTTGAGGAAATATCTTGCCACTAACTTGGGCTTTGATTTCTTCTTGGGACCTTATCTCATTGTTTTTTTATTGGTTGGATTGACCCAAAGGGGATTTGAACATTGAATCTCATGATTTACACAATACTTCATAACACAACCATTTCCAATTAAGCTTCACAAAGTGGGATAGACCTTATCTCATTGTTATATTGAGGCTTGGGAGATAATTTAGACAGGAACTTATTTCCTTGTCTAATGCAGTCAACCTACTCATCATAGAAAATTTTCCCTTGCTTAAGCTCATCAGTCGCTATATCACATTTTTGGGAAAAGACTTGCAAAGAATGATCAATTTATGGAAGTTTTAAGTTTGACCTCAACTTTGGCTCCAGCATAAGATATAAAGTCGGTATTGGATGTGGTTAAGCTGCATTCAATAGTTATAGCATAAGATTTAGTTTTCTCAATAGTTTTGGGTTCCTAGTCCTTTAGGGGATAGGAGAAACGTCCATGAAAATCATCTACATAAAGTAACAATATTGTTTCAATAGTGGGATTATAGATTTTGGGTATTTTCTTAAGTAATTGATCAAATATTTGAGTGAAATCCTTGACACTTTCATTCTCCATTTTCTTAGCCTCTAGGAATTTGGCAAGCAATTTCATTTTGTCCTTGATGGTTTCCCATTTTGTATTGAAGACTTCATGATTTGGTCTCAGTTATTGACAACTCATATATGAAAATCTAGGTACCAAGTTCTGGAATTATGTTCAATGGAAAGGGGAAAAAAAATTTCATGACTACATCCTCATATTGGATTTCTATTCCATTTACATGCCAGTAAAAAAAACTATTGTGTCTCTCAACAGTTACTACATCATTCCCAGTGAATTTGGGAAACCACTCTTCATACTTGTCATAAAATCTATGGGGGTATCCTTGAATGGAACTCATATCAAGGCTCCTGTAAACACTAGTGATCCATGGATTTTCCATTGTGGTTGAGGTAGAAGGGATTCCAAAAATGGATTTTTCTACAAGAGTAAGAGGAGTAATAGGAGTCTTAGAAATAGTCTTCTTTCTAGGAGGAATTATTTCTCTACTAGGCCTACCACTAGAAGCTCTTATACATGAATAAGAATTAGGAGTTTATAGATGATAATTTTTAACCTTGGATTTATATTTTCTTATAAAAAATCATTGAAGCATATACTTCCAATCATTAGGAGGACTCAACTCCTCCCTAAAAACGATGCCAAAAATGTTACGTAAAAGCTAGCAAACCTAGTTTAAAGCATCACTAGGCAACCTAGATCTTATGGAAACAAAAAGATTAGCCATCATTGTAACCTCATTTTCCTCTCTCCCATTGTGCTTATTGTGGTTATATTTTATCTCCACAAAGGAGGATTCCTTGGCAATACTCAAAGGACAAATGACTAAAATTATGAGCCAAATGGCTCTCTAAAAACTTGCAGATAAATCATCTATAAATGTCTCAATAGATAATTTTTCAAGGGTGATAAGATTTTAATGGTTATGGTACAAGTCACTGAAAAATCAGTTAAGGCAAAAATAAGAGTTACAAATTTTCAATTACATTTTCTACCCACGCCAATAAAGTAAATAAAAGTTGTTATAAGTTAGGGTATAAAAGATGGACAAGTTTACAACATGCAAAATCATATGACAGTCAAGAAATAACATGTAAATGATGATATCAACAAAGGATTAAAGGATATCAAGAGATAAGCAAGGGATTTAAGGAAATTTTATGTTTTTAAGAGTTTTAAATGCATAAAAGAATAATAAATGCTTAAGCGCCAATCCAATTTTTAGGGGTGAAAATGTGAGTAATGATAGATTTTGTCATTTAAATTTATGAAATTTTATTCCTACCAATGGGACAATAACATATAGATGAAAAATTACCATAAGCTGCAAATTTACACCAAACCCTGACCCTAGCTACCAATAAATAAGAAAAAAAAAACAGAAAATTAAAAGGTGATCCCATAACTAGACTACTGACCTCTATTCAATTGGGAAATGTATTCAATTAGGAAAAGGTCAATGATAGAAGGACTTGATTTAATAGGGTGGAAGCATAATTTACTTATCTTAGGGTGGAAGCATACTCTTTTCATAGGATATTTAAAATCAAAGGATGCATGCAACAAGTTTGATGGATTCTTGAAAAAAAAAAATTGCATAAACATAGAAATAATATTTCATGAAAGATCTTGGACTTTTTAATATGACATAATAGAAACACTAATTTATAAAATATCATGCAAAATGAAACAAAATGTCAATAAACTTACACCATTCAATCAAGAATCAGTTTATCAATCCGAAGACGATCTCTCCATGTAAAAATATCCCTCCCAAGACAATTCACTCCATCAATCATCCATAAGTGTCGAAGAGAAAGAGAAAATAATGCTAGTGCACATTCACTCAAAAGAGGAAATGATTTTTTGTGACGATGACTTCCCTCTATTTATATGACGGAAACAAGGTTATTTTGCACTAATTTACAACAAAAATCCCTAAAATATTGCTTGAAGAATTCAACTAGGCCTAATGGTCACAATTCGACCTCAAGATATCTTTACAAAGGATAAATCATAATAAAAGTGACACAAATCATCCACACATTTGTGAGGAAAAACTCTCAAACATGACATCATCCTCCAAAAATGGGAATCTCCATCAAGGAAGTAACAAAATAGGTCAAGTAGTACTCCTCACTCGAGGGGACATCATCAAAATGCATGAGTAAATCTCCATGTAACATCACCTCCATCAAGGTGTCATCAATAAGGATCGCATCACCTTACCAAGGATTTTTGGGTGATGTGACAACCATAGGATCAAGCATTGGCATCAAACCATGGTATTATATTCCTCTGAAAGCATCTCAAGTCGCCTCCATCATCATTTGGGCTTTGGAAATGGGCAATGACCATCAAACAAGTTCAAGGCTAACTTGAGGACATCCTAGGTACGTTTGGGCACATCATCAATCAAGCCAATGATTTAGATTCTTAGCTTAGTATTTTATCATTTGTAGGTGTAGCACAGGGGATACAACCATGTGGATACTCCTCAAAGCCAAATTCTCATCTTAGGAGGGCCAACATTGGGGTTGCAGTGTCACATATACTCTCAAAGTTGGGATAGATGTTCCCTTTATTTTTTTGGATGGGTGTCAAGCCATCCCTCAAGGGATATATATTACGCGTGTGATAAACCATCTCAAATAGACTCTTAAAATCAAGTGATGTTAACATCATTAAGGAAAAAAACCATTAAAGTTTCATAGTGGACCATGTTCAATGTTAAGATCACAAAAATTAATTCACACAAACCTTTCCTTCAAATGTCTTTGTAGCTTGTGATTTGTAAGCAATCTACAACACTTGTGTTAGGTATGCTTATGCAATTAGCCCTATTAGGTTCTTCCAACCCAGAAGGTGAAGGGATTTTCACAGGTTGACCCATCAATCCATAGATGAATGCGATAAATATGATCATGAAATGGGGAATATTTCAAGTAATATGGTACATGATGCTAGCTAAAGGAGGTCCAACATATTTGAGGATAGCGATGAGATGTAGAAATTTTGGAGGTTTGAATTACCCCTTTCCTCGGCCTGCTTTTTCCACCCCTCAAGTGTGCCTTATACTTTTATGATTTGTCTTTGTTTCTTGTATAGCTTAGTTGACCCAACTTGCTTTCTGCTTTTCCAATAATCCTTATATGTCTAGAAATGTATCACTCATCAGGGTTGGAACATTCATAAGTTGATTTATTTAGATAGAACAATAAATGCTTAAGAACTAGGTGATAACTAATGAAAGGGGTAGAGCTCATGCTAGGATTTCCGCCATGCACTATATATGTTCCAGCCATCTTTTAAATTTTTAATTTTCTTTCATTTGTGGCTTCACATGTTTTTATCTTTCTTTCAATTGCATCAACCTCTTAGATAAATTTTCCAGGCTCAGACATGGAGGTGAGGATATAGGGTGTTAGCCCCAATGATCAATGACAATCAACCCAAAGAATGGAAGGGGATATAAGAGAGAAATGGAAAATGGTAAGATTTATAGATTATCTTGGGCACATTGTATCAATCATTTCCTCTTATTAGTTCCCCTCCTAATAATGGAATAAAAGGGACTCAAGGGAGTTCACATTGGACTAGGGGTGAAGGGTAATCTCCTAGGTGAACTAGGGGAACAAGGGTACAATCATACAGCTCAACCTCTAATCCATATTAGTATGCCCCAAACATTAAATGAAAGCACATGATTATATAAATGGTTAGTGTACCTTTTGATATATGGCCCACCTTCCTTCATGGAATATGCTAGATGGGAGAGATAAATAACCAGAGCATAGGTGGAGAGCTCTAAAGTAAACCTCTATGTCCATCATTATAATGCTACTAGCTAACCAATAGGGAGAAGAAAAAATTCCTAGGGGTTATCCAATTTTTGTGGGTAACAGGACCCATAAAGATATGAACCTTCCAAAATCCACCCAAAGTCACATGTTTTCCAAAAAGGGAGAATTTTTGCATGTTGACACATGATATGGAAAAACTAAAGAGTTGATGGTATCAATACCAAGTCTCAAAATCCAAAACAAACATGAATATTGGGTTATCGCTATGGAAAATAACAAAATTATAAGTGATAATTCCCTCCATAATTCAAACCCATAGATTACTAGTTGATAAAACATTAACAAAAACATATAGTTCAAAATCCAAAATTAAATCAAAGATTAACATAGTAAAAAATCAAAGATGAAATGTGACAATAGCATTCCTAATCACTAACAATGATAAAATCCTCATCATTTTCACCCATATCTCAAATTTACACCCATCCGAGATAGTCTTTATCTTATGATTATCTAGCTTAGTCTCCCTCACATCCCCATGGGCCACCCCCTCTCAATTGCACCCCATCCTTCCACATGATACCTTGATAGGCAACTCATTTATATGCTTCCTCCATAGCCATGACCCCAAATTCATTTATGGTCCAAAATAGGGTGGAGATTTGAAAAAAGAGGGTACACATGCCTTGTGTTTGTCCCAAATATTGCAAAGGATCTTTGAGGATATAATCCTCAGCCTTCTCATGGAAAGTGGGTGCTACTGACCCTTGTGTTATTTCATCCACAGTTATAATATTCTCCATAACAATGTTAGAAACTTAGAGATAATTTTCATCATGAATATACTTGATTTGTTTGTTCTTGTCAATATTGGGAGGCGTGACAAAGGTTATATCCCCATCTAAGGATTCCCTGACCCACTAAACAAGAATGAAACCAAGTTGGAAAACTTAATATATATTCAAGGCCCATAATATTCCAAAACCATTCAGATGCAAACATGTATTCATTTAACTAAAAGCCACTAAATAATGTGGCAAAATAATCAAACATAACTCACACAAAAATGGTAATTCACATTGATTTCGCCCATAAACATAGAAATAGAATAGAAATGTAGGTTTAAAATTAGAAACCTGATACTTACCTTTTAACCAAAGGAATTCCATGAAATTGGTTGTGTAAAATAAATTTTCCACCTAGTTGTAGCCGTCTATGGTCAATTCCACCTACAAGCCATTGCAATGAGAACACCGAGGTGAAGGATTCAAACAAGAAACTATCACTTTACTCAAACAAACCTGATTTTTCTTGGTCTCAATGAAATTACTCACTCTTGAGTACTCTTAATACTAGTGATGAATCATTGATTGCATTCTCATCCCTTTCCCTACACAACACCACAGATATTTTTCCTTTCTCTAGTTGATAGTTTCATAGGAGTATCCTTCCATTCCAATACTCTTCATTGTATGCAAGATGAAATCATTACATTGATTACCTTTTGGGTTAACCTAGTAAGTCATTTCCTTAGCTTTAAGAAATTTGATGTGTAGAAAATAAAAATGAAAGGGAAGGACACCTAAATATCTCAAATTCCATGCTCCTCTACAACCATCCATATCTCATCCTAGGTCCACAAATTACTCTTTGCATAATTGATTTGTTCATTTTCAAATTTTATGTATAGGTCCAAACATGAGGAATGCCACACTCAAGACTTGGGTGGTGCATGAACAAGATCATTGTTAAATTGGTGAATCTATTTGTGAGGAATGGAAAATGGAACCCATGAAAACAAAGAGGAAAAAATTCCAAGAGGGATGGCTCACATGATTTTCCATGCTATTTGTAACCATCCCCATGCCTCCACAAATTACTCTCTCCATAGATAATTTGGTCATTTTAAATTCTTATATATCAATCCAAAAATGATGAATTCCACACTCTAAACTTGTGTAGTTCTTGAAAAGATGATTGTAAAAAAGGTGAATCTATATGTGAAGAATGTCAATGCCTCCCACGAGAATTGAGGAGAGGAATGAATTCTCGTGAGGAATGACTCAAATGTTTTTAAATGCTAGTTGTTCCCATCCTCGTGCCTTTATAACTATGTGAGGTAGGCATTCCTCACCAACCACCACATGCATTTAATAATTCGCCTTAAATTCAAAGTTGGTGGATGATTTTTAATAAAGGCACATGATGAAATGGTGGGAGTGCATCGAATGACTTCCTCTTCCCCTCTAGTGGACTCAAATCCCCTCTCGTGCTCTTCACACTCAAGTTGTACCTTTATATTAATTTTGAACAATAATACTTGCATAGATTGAGTGTACAATGTAAAATCTACTGCACAAGACACACAAACATATAACAATAATTACATTCCCAATAATTCACTAGTCAAGCCTAGACTTTGAACTTCACACTTAGAATGCATAAAGCATATTTACATCACTTACATACATGGACATTTATCTAAGCTTGCATGGCTCAACTCCCATTTTAGCTTGAGTGTACCACATAAACTCTACCACATGAGACAAAAATAACATATAATCGTAATTACATGCCCAATAATTCATTATTCTAAGTATTGGATTTGACCTTTTCAATAATAATATATAAAACATATTTTCACAATCTCACATGGCTCAACTCCCATCATTATAAACATTTGTTTATAATTTATAAATCATCTAATTCAAGGCATCGAAAGGATCAAACCCAAGGTATTATAACAGGCTTACCTTTCATTCTCACAAATCTTCTTGTCTTCATCATTGTGTCTTGTTGAGATAGGGGACTCTCATTGTGTTCATGGATATCCACAACATCCCTTGAGTTTGAACTCTAGTTTGAAACCACCCTCCATGACATGATTTAACTCCTCTATGTCCTCAACATCCTCATATACAAAAATATTGTAGTATTCAAGGCATGTCATAACCATTAACCACAATGTCTTCTCATTTGCTTACGGTGCTTTTAGAAAATTTATCCATACAACAAGGGTGTTTGTTAAGCCATACACAACAAAAATTTGAAGCACTACTCCCAACATAGATAATAAGAATGGCCCTTATCATGCATAATTCTACCAAACAACCTCCAGGCATCCTATTTGTGAGTATTTCCATTTCATCATCAAAATAGGTTGTAAATCCCTGCACAAGCAAGGACTATGATTGATCATAGTGGTGAGTGGGAGGGGAGCTTCTCCCTTTTCCCCCCCACTCCATCACATTCACCTCTCACATGTGAAATGTGAGTCTCCCCTCCCTCGACTTGTTGACATGGTAACACCCTATCTAAGGCTAGCCATAGTGATTCTTTAGTTGGAATGTTGACATGTAATCTTGCCTAGTAGCAATATATATAATGTAACTTGTAATTACATCAAAATTTGTTGCTACAACCCAGTGTTATAGAGATGTTTTCACATCAGTAATGATTAAATCATCATATTTTGGCTATATATATAATTAACGTTAATCAAATATAAATAAAAACATGTATAAATGTTTAAAATTGGAACCTCGGGGATGAATTTCTAAAAATAAAAAGTCATTTCTAACATCTCAAACATGAAATTCCAAAAATAGTAAACCACCTTACATCAATTGGTAATCAAGTATAGTTGATGGAAAATCACTTAACTTATCATCAATCAATCCTAATAGTTAAAATCTCGACTTAATATCTCATCATCATTATTATTATTATTATCTTTATAATATTACTATTATTATTAAAAGGAAATTCAAGTCTCTCAATCATGGCTCTCAATAGTGTTCTCTTACACTTATTGTTGGCATGGCATATTCCTCTTACACTCTCTTTAATGCTCTTACACACCTCTTACACTCTCTTACACACTTTAATGACTCATCATAAAAAGATTCCTCTTAAACATCTTTAATGCATATGTTACACTTCTCCTTAATGGCTTGAATTATTAAGGCACGTGTTCTCCTTCTTTATGGCACAAGTCACTAAGGCATACATACTCCCCCTTGATGGCGTGAGTTACTAAGGCAAGTGTACCTCCTTTTTGGCATAAGTTACACCCTTATTTTGGCATATGTAACTTCTCCTCAAGGATGGGATTTACTCCTTCATGAAATGGCCTCCTTGCTCTTCCTATATATTTGTGTCTCTCATCCTCTATATTACACACTTGTGCATTGTGAATTCAAACTTAGAGAGAGTTGGAGATACTTGAATGACATTGTGAGAGAGAGAGACTTGGAGAGTGAGAGAAGAACTTGGTGAACAAGGTTGATTTAGTGTTTTCTTCAGCTACTGCTACAATTGATCTTCATGCTACAACTTGTTTAGATTTGGGTGAAATTTCTCATTCTCTTGATCTCTCATTGTACTTTGTATCTTTGTTGAACAATTGATATCTAATAGAAGAAGAATCTGGTTTGGTTTTCCCCTTGTGGGTTTCTCCCTAGTAATTGGACCTAAATTCTCTGTGTCTCATGATGTTCTTGGTTGTATTTTATTGTGCATATGGTTTATATTTTGTCTACAATTTCTTAACTAATATTGTAGCATAAAGAAGTTTTGTGATAAGTGATTGTTACAACATAGAAATTCATAATTTCAGCATGATATCAGAGCTTTGGTGAAGACAAACTCAAAAATACCAGTGTTTTTACAACCCATTTTCTATCGAATATCAAGTGTTGTCCACTCTATTTACATCCCATTTTCCGCTGAAATATCAAATGTTGTCCCTCTATTTACAACCCATATTCTGCTGGAATATATCTTCTTGTTCCTTCTACTTCTTCTTTTTTTCTTGGTAATGTGGGTCCGTACATGACTTCACACCAAACCTATGGTCCGATAAACCATGACCGAGGGGCATCTAAGCTATCAAAATCACCCGGGGATCGCACCCGGCCTCGGCCACACCAACCCTTATCATGGATGTATTTTTTTTGCCTTCAGGGGAATTGGAACCGGTGACCTTTTCATGATGAGCATCTTAACAACACACTCTTCATCGTCAAACCAAACTCCCATTGGTTGTTGTTCCTTCTACTTGTTGCTCATTTTCTGCTGAAATATCTCTTCTTTTTTGCTACTAAAATATCTCATTTGTTGTTGAAATATCACTTGTCTCCCTTCTTTCTTACGACAGAAATTTTATTTGTTGCTTCTTAATTACTCTTGAAATAAGAAGATCATATTTTTTGTCCTATTTGTTACTGAAAGAAAAACCAAAATCAAAGTACTTTCTTGTTTCTTCTCTTTATAGTTCCTCTTTTGCATATTTTTGTGACAAGTGGTTGGTTGATAGTGGTGCTTCAAGAAACTTTATTGGTTATGAAGAAGTTCTCTCAAATCTGGTTGAGAGGGAGACGGATCTGAAAATTATACTTGGAGATAATTCCACATATCCTATAAAGGGGTTTGATTTTGTTTCTCTTTATCTAGATCAATGTGAAATTATATCTCTTCAAGAATTTTTATATGTACCTAATTTAAAATTAAGGTGTTGCATGTGTTTGATAATTATGGTTATGGTATTTGTTGATGCATGTAAAAGTAAAGAATAGTTTTACTTTTGTTTATGCATGTGCAAGAAATCATTGCCTTAAAAAAAGTGTAATTCATAGAAGGTTATGAAACAATAACTAATAGAAATGGAATGTTGAAGATAGGTTGGTTTTGATTCTCTCACATTATATGAGAAAAGGCGTAATCTTATGTGTTTTGGTAATTTTGATATTAGATTTTACTAGAAATAGTGGTTGCAGGTAAGGATCGTGACTTTTGAAAAAGATGGAATGATAGTTTTCTAAACTAACCCCTTTTGCAGTGATCAATATGGATATCATTGCAAACAATGAATTATATATATATATATATATATATATATATATATATATATATATATATATATATATATATATATATATATATTACTGCCTTCACTTTGGGATCAAGATTTGAAGATATTTATATAATCAATGGAAGACCCATTGGCATGCATTTATTCCTGATAAGTAATCATCAATGTATACTGTGGCACTGCAATTTTTCTCATCTTCACTATAAAGCATTAACTCATATGAGAAAGATGGTTTCTGAGATGTCTGAGATTGGAGTGGCTCATGATGGAGTTTGCCAAGTGGTGCTCAATAAGATGCATTTTTTTCTGTCAATGACATATTACTAATGGAAAGTGGTAACTAATGGAAGCCGTATCAAGAGGGAGTAACAAATTCCTTCAAATCCTCATTAAAAAAAAATATTTTCCAGTCTTATGTTGTCTCTTTGTGTCATTGCTCTTGTTTAAGATTTATTTTTTAGACCATTGGTTATTCTTCCCGCACGAGTATTTGAATGATTCTTTCACTAAATTTTTGATGAGGATACAATCAAGAAAATAAGATCATGAAGATAATCATGATGAAAATAGTGTAGGAAGAGTAAAATCAAAGAGGGATTTTTCACAGGATAATGAAGATGTCACTCACATCTAGAAAAGAAAGCAAGACTTGTCTCATCACTGGGTATACTTTCATTGTGTTTATTTACTTTGTTAACTACTGCTCTTTCCATTATTTTGGGATAAATAGGTACATTTGATGAATGTGAGAAAAAATTCCTATGTATCAAGATTGAGGAAGATGTTGAGCCATCCCATGATTTAATTTGCACATGAAATGGATAAGAGAACAAGACTTCTGCCAGGAAGTTGGAATCAAGAAAGAGACCACCTTACCATATAACCTATAATAAAGTGGGCACTTGAGGATATTTGGTTTCCATGTCTACTTCCACGTGCCAAAAGAACATAGGACCAAATTGGAAGCTTAAAATTCATCTCTTGGACAAGCAAGAGACACTCCTCCTCTTGCTAATGTTGAAAAACAATACGATGCCTTGGATACATAAGAAGATAATGAGCCTAAGCTTTATGGATCACATGGACTCCTTGGATCCTTATCCATGTGTTAAAAAGAGATCATTATGTCTTTGTGACACTTGATAGGGTGCTTATGGACATGCAACCACCAGAAGATCCTTCAAAGAAAGCAAGAATCCATGTCGGTTCCAGGGATACGTTGCATTTATGAGCAACATTAATCAAGTCGAACCATGCACTTTTGAAGAAGAAGTAAAATATTAAGCATGAAAAGATGCAATGGATGAAGAATATGAATCCATCATACATAATGACGTATGGGTAAGTCTGTTGTGACTTCTAAATTGTTGTTAGAAATTAAACATGGTTTTGATCACAGTATTGAAAAATCTAAAGCTATATTTTTGGCCAGAGGTTTCTCTCAGAAAGAGGGAATAAACTATGGTGATATTTTTGCACCTATTTCCCATTACACTACCATCTAATCTATTGTGGCTCTAGCTGCTATCCAGGGATGGACACTTCACCAATTGGAGGTGAAAACAACTTTTATACATGGATTACTCAAGGAAGAAGTATTTGTGGAGCAACCACAAAGCTTTGAAAAACATGACAGGAAAACTCATGTGTGTATACTGAAGAAATTTCTCTATAGATTGAAGCAATCCCCAAGAGCTTGATATTCCTGCATTGTTAGCTTCTTGATAAAACTTATTTTTACAAGAAGTAATGTTGATTCAAATATCTACTTCAAAACAGTCCACGCCTTTGATTTTGGTATTATATGTTGGTGACTTATTCCTGATAGGTGGAGAATCTATTATCCTCCAGTGCAAGAGGGGGTTAGCTTTTGAGTTTGAAATGAAAGATCCCATTTTATGCATTACTTTCTAGGCCTAAAAGTATGGAAGATACCTGGTGATATTTTCCTCTCTCAACGAAAATATGTTGTCAAGCTATTGGAAAGATTTGGCATGACAAAATGTAAGTCCATGAATACTCCAATGGATGTGAATTTCAAGAAGTTTGTGGTGAAGTTGTAGGACCTGATTTGGCTAATCCTTCTGAGTATCGACAACTAATTAGAGCACTGATGTTCTCAGTGAACACTAGACCGAACATTTGTTTTGTGATGACTATTCTGAGCCAATATATGATTAAGCCATCTCATGCACATTGGCTTGCTTCAAAGCATGTGCTAAGATACCCGCATGGGACCTAATGACCACACTTTTTCAATAGTCCAAGTAAAATGTAAAGATATGAAGGAATTTTTTCAAAACTCAAAGTCATCAACCATCACATTTATATCATTGTAAACCTAATTTATGCAAGTTATATTGTAAATGATGTTACTATGACCATTTATTTATGTAACAACACCTAGGTAAGTCTATGATTTTGGCAAAGAGTTTCATCTTAGGAATTGTTTTAACCTCATAGAATTATGTGTGTTTCAAAACATGGATAATTGATAGAGATTTTCTTCCAACTTAAACCCCAAAGCTAGGGTGGAATTGATTGACAATGTCTTAGGTGAGTCCTAGTGTTATATTGAGTCTATTTTAAAAGTGTGTTTGAGAATAATTTAAGCATATTTGGTTAAATTATTTTATTAAAAACATACTTGGTCTATACTAGATCATAATGAGACGCGGATTTGGGTAAATTATTGAGGGTCTGAGTCTAAATGTGTTTTCTACTTTCAAGGGTTGATATTGTAATAATTTGATGTAAAAAATAATTTAGTGTCCGGTCCCTCATATTTAGATATTGTGGCTAAAATATTTGAGGGTGGAAAAAATCATTAAGTCATTTCTAGTGTGAATTGATTAATTTTCTGGATGAATTAAATTAAAATCATAAATGATAAAATTAATTAATTTTGAGTCAAAATAATTATAGAGAAATTAATATCTCTCCAAGTGAAAACTAATAAAAAAACCGTGGGTCAAAGAGAAGTCAATTTTTGGAGGTCCCCCGCCAAGGGAAAATTTGATAATTTAAGAAAATTTGAGCCATTGGGCCTTGGTGGTTAAGTCAAAGTCAATTTTTTGAGGAAATTGGTCTAAAATATTAATTTTTAGATTAATTAAAAGAGGTTTTAAGAAAAAATTGAATTTTTCCTAAAAATTAAAATTCGACGGTGAATATTAAAAGATGATCAAACTATTTTCGACAATCAATATTATTTTGACGAGGATCGAGCCAACTAGCTGTTTTCCACTTGGGGGGATTTCTCTATATAAGGAAGCAATTTTGCTTCCATATAAATCTTTGGATGATGTAATTATTGAACATTGGTATTGATTTGTTTCTATGCTGGGAACATTTTGTATCATAATAGAAAAACTTTGGGGTTCAGTTCATGGTGTTTTTCTTCCACTAATCTGTGGTACGTGTTTACTATGCGTGATCCTATATTGTACTAAATACTTCTAAATAATTTTTATTTCATTTGTCGATGATAAGAACATTATATTGGTACATGCTATCTTAGGTGATCCGATTCACCATATGATCTAACGATTTTCTTTGAGAACATTATAGAGATTTACAAGTACGCTAGCCCTTGGGTTCCAAGTTCACGGACTATGGGGAAGAGCTGACTATGTTTGGGCTCTGAGATTTCTTTATGGTATTTTATTTTGCAGGAGGGTTATAGCCAATATTTATTTTTCGAAATCTATACATCCATTGGTAATTATCCAAAATTATTTCTCCAAAAAAAATCAAATTTGTAAATATTGTATATTTGTAAATTATTTCTAACCCATTTGTTTTGCAACACTTGGGGTTTTATATTTTTGTGGGTTTTACATTTTGTATATATTTTGGGATTTGGCATTCTTTGATTCAATTGTGCAGTTGGACTTCGAAATTTCTCAAGAAATTTTTTTTGGGGTTTTGAGGCAGATCTAGGTCTAGGAAGGCAAGATCTAGCCTTCAAGCTAAACGTCTAGCCCAAGAAGGAAGTCGTCCAACTTTTTCGCAGTGAATTTGTGGAGAAAATTTTGTTTACAGGGGTTTCGAATTTCTTTTCAGCCCTAGGGCCTCGCAGTTTTCCTTCTTTGGCTTGGTTGCGAGGCCTAGGAGTCTCCTAGGGCCCTCGACCCTCCCTTTTCCCTAGAACACAAGCCCTTAAGGGTTGTTCGTGGCCCTTGGTGGCCCTTGGTGGCCCTTTCCCTTCTCCATCATCTCTTATGGGGCTTGTTTTCCCCCTCAGCCCTCCTTTAAGCTTGTTGTCTAGACTCAAAAGGGCCTCAGCCCTCCTACTTCATACTTGTCGTGGCCTATAAGAAGTCTTTCTCCCTTTAAGCCCTCCATTTGGCCTTAGTCGCAGCCCCTAAGGGGTTTTTCCCTTAGTTGTAAGCCCTTTAGGGTCTCTTCCTAACCTTGTTTTAGCTTCTAACGGCTTGACGTTAGCCGTTGTGGGCTCATCTATGCTCATCCACCCCTTTTTTGGCTTCATTTTTCCTATCTTTACTCTTCTTTGGCCTTTATCCTTTTCCTGTAACTCTTATAGCCCTAGTCTTAGTGTTTTCCTAGCCTTGAATCCTTGCCCTAGCCTTGTATTCAATCATCTCTAGTTTTGAAATTATTTGGGTGGGCTAACCTTGTGGTTTTGCAACAATATTAGAGCTAACTTGGTGGTTGTAGGTAGCCAAGCTCATTGGAAATCAAACTAGCCCTCAACTAAGCATTTTGGCCTCTTGGTTTGCCTCTCTTCCCCTCATTATTTTCTTTGGTTTTCTACATTCAATTATGCGGTCATATAAATCAAACAAAAACCATTAAAAATGTCCAAATATCATCAAATAATCACTTAACTTAATTAGCTAATCATTGAAGCTTATTTGGCATTGGTAATTTGGCACCTTGTTGGCTTATAAAAGATTGATCACTAATTTTATGAGTTATTACAAGCCCGATATATGTTATTTTGAGGTTTGATCTGAACAATAAAACCCTGATATATAGCTTGTAAGAAATATCATAATCAACTGGATATCATTGGAAGTTTAATGCATTTATTTTCTCGCTTATATTTGACATCTTTCATTGTTTGTTGACAGTTGATATAAAATTGCAAACCTATGAAACAAGTCTGCAACAGTGATAAATCACATATAAATATCTAAAATTAGCTAATGAACTCTTATAATTCATAATCATTGATGGTTGAAGTAATTTGGTCTTAAAATTTGGTCAAAAGAGTTATTGGCATCTTGTTGTCTTTTAGCATTTTCATTCAAGTGCTCTAATTGGATTGATAATTGTTAATGAGATTGGTTAATTTCTCCAAGTGACATTGTAGATTAAAGATTTTGTTTCTCATTTCTACTTTCATTGGGAACATTATTCATTATTGATATTTCTTGTGGATTTGTGTTCTAATCTCACTCTTGAAGCACATAATAAAGTTCAATTTATCTAATTGCATCGATAAGAAATCTAAATCTCTATCTTGTGTATTTATTTGGCATATTGGTGATTCATTGAAGATTGTTATCGCTCTTGAGAAGCATTGATATTGTCTTGTTTATCTCTCGAGCTATTATCTATTGGTATTATCGACAACGTTTTCCGGCACTATTTAATTTGAACATTTTCTCTTGTGGTTGAGATTGTCATTTGTTTATTGTTTAAGTACGTTATTATCCATAATTGGAAAAACATTAAACTAAGTACTTAAAAAAATTAATAATCTCACCTTAAGAGCTCTCACACTTTGAACTTGCATCTTAGGAATAGCCTCTTGCATTAATCAATTTACTTCCAAGCATAATTTGTTAGGTCCCTATATTACTAGTATAGTCCCTTGTTGTTATTAGTGTAACCCCCTTATTGTTATTATTGTACCCTTGTAACCCCCATTTTGTTATTATTGTGCCCTTAAATTATTATTGTTAGGTCGGCTAGGATTACATTGTGGCCCACTAGGATTACATTATGGCCCCATGGACTCCTATATATAGAAAGGAGGTTTTGTAAATTGTATCATCCAAGAATAGTTCATTTATGTAATGTATTGGAGGTTTCCCCCTCGAAGTGGCTTATTTCTAAGGCGTTGATATCTCTTTTCTTCTATTTTTGGAGCTGGTTACACAACATAATTTTGGTCGATAGAGAGATAGGCCCACCTTTCTCACCTAGCTTGAGGAGTTTAACACCTCTTTAGTTGTTTACACGGTGACTTTGCAATCATCAGAGCCACAATCTTTGCAGTGCCATAGGCATCAGGTGGTTATAACCTAAGGGGAGGTATCGTTAATCAAGTCTTAACTTTCTTCCCCTTGGATTCTCTCTCACAACCTACTCTAGAGACTAGTTTCAAAATAGTTAAGAGGAATGATACACTTAGATAGGCACACAACTTAAAATAAACCAAGATTCTGCATCTTACCTAGAATGTAAGATTTGCAGCTCATTTAGGATAGTGAAGCCTCCCTAAGCAACAATTGTTCATCAGGTGACTTGGTAAATAATTTGTCTTAAGAAAGTAATTGACTCCATTTAAGGCACTGGTCTTCCACGATAATCTAATCAAATAATTTAACTTTTTAACTCAACCAAGTTTTTAGGTCATTCAATTGTGTCTCATTGACTTGTTGGTTTCCAACAAGTCTCCCATCTTCACATTTCATAGGGACTACCCCCCATAGCTTGTTGTAGGGAGACAACTATAACGGAGAGAGAAGGGATCAGAGTGACAACCCCCATCTTGAGCGTTGTTGCATTTTTCCCGTACAATTTAGGCAACAACAGGACCATCAATCTTGGATTGAGATATATTATTGGAGGTATAAAGCTACACAGTTACTCTGATGCTAATTGGGTTGGTTACACTTCTGACAAAAAAAAGCGCACATCTAGGTGTTGCTTCAGCTTAGCATATTCCATGATATCTTGGATGAGCATAAGGAAAAATTATATAGCCATTAGCACGATTAAAGCCGAGTACATTGCTTCTAGCATGGATAGTTGTGAGGCAATATGGCTAAGGAAGCTATTTGGAGAGTTGTTTGAGCATGTATTGGATGTAATAGTAATTTAGTGTAACAATCAGAGTGGGATTCGACTTGCTGAAAAATATCATGTTTCATGTCAATTCCAAACATATTGAGATCAAATTTCATTATATCTGGGATATGATGCAGAGAGGAGCAATAATACTCCATCATATAGTGATTAATGACCAGATTTTTGACATTCTTACCAAGCCTTTTCCAAAAGGGACGTTTTTAGTTTTCGAGAGTAACTTGGACTAATGAATGTGACCTTTCCTAGAGAGGGTGATCATGGATGATGAGCCTTTGTTGTGCAAGATCCTTGTCATGTGTTGACAAGTGGATCCCCCAAAGAAGAGATGAGACTTGGTTGTGTGAGATCCTTGACAAGTGGGTTATCCCCCCAAGAAGAGATGAGACTTTGTGTTGAGAAGTGTAGCGAGAAAGTCTCAATTTGACTTTGTCTTGGTCAAATTGAGAAAATTTATATTTCCACATCAGCACACAACTTGGAGGCAGTTAAATTGTGTGACATGGCTCTTGTCACTCAGTTAGCTCAGTAAATTCGACTTAGAGGGCTTGGAGTTCAGTTAAGCATGTGTGATTCCTATTTTGTAGCAATCAAGATAAATTATTTCTAGTTGTATTCAGTTAAAATAGTTCTAAATGTTGATATAACTAGTTGGAGGCCAGTTGTGAAATGGGACAATAATCTAACTCGGTGATCATCTAGTTAACTGATCAATCAACCAAAAATAGCTAGTGCACGCAGAGAATTCAGGTTCCCCAACTATGGTGGAGATTCCAAGACAGTGTAACATCAATTGTATACTTGTCTTGAGTGTGCAAGTGTTGCATGCAGTCAAAGGATCAACCTTGGGAATTGCTCAATCAATTGGATGAACATTCCTAAAAAATAGGGGCCTTGTTCCTTAGGATTTATGCAAGTAAATAGAGGTCAAGCAGAGGCAGAAATTGACTAAGTCTGGGTCAGAGCTTCTCATTGAGCAGAGATATAGGTTATTCACTTGCAGGTTGTGCTCAGAGCGGGAAAGAAATTGTAATAAATTCTATATTCATCTAATTAATGTAAAGTGGCTTGAATGGTTTTTCCCAATTGGGTTCCCCTAGAAAAATATTATGCATGTGTGGTTTTTCTTATTGCATGTTTGTGAATATTATTTTAAATTGTGAATTAAATTCCACAAATCAGTGGAGCATAATTGTGTCTCTTAATTTTAGATTAGATTTCTTGAGCAGTTGCAATTCTATCATCATATTTATAAATGTTATCAGAGTAGTATTCACATTTAGAACAAGAATTTCGAAGTTGTTACTCAGGAGGTTCAAATTTGCAACTTTAGTGTAGCAGGATCTCTTCGGAGTTGGGAAGATGACCTTCAACGAGATGAGATTAGAGTATGCCTTGGAAGTAAACTCGAATTTCATTACATGGAAGGATCGCATGGAGGTGATGCTTGGTGACAACGGATTGTTGGATTACGTCAAAATAGACATTCCAAAAACAGGATTAGTTGATGCCCAGAACCTAGCCCAATGGAAGAAAGATGTAGCCAAGGCAAGGAGAATAATCTTAGAGGGACTGCGAGACGACATTGTCTCAAATCTCCATGGGAAATAAACTCCTTTCGCAATGTGGAAGGCACTGACATAGCTGCTCAAGAATAGTAGTGACCATAGAAAACCAGCTCTCGAAGACAAACTTCGAACTATAAAGATGTAGAAGAATGACACTATTTCGCAGTATCTCACCATATTTACACAATTTCAGGATGAGCTTGGAGGGGTTGGTGTGAATGTTGCAAAAGATGACCTAGTGAGCCTAGATCTTCTAGGCCTTCCCAAAAGTTGGACTAGCAATTAGGACTCGGTGAACAAGATGGAGAAATTACCGAATTGGGAATGCTTGTGGTCTGATTTGGTACAAGAAGAGATCAAGCGGAATACCAGAGAAGGAACTTCATCCAAGGGAGAGGATGAAGAAAATTTTGCATTGGATGGAAAGGGAAAAGGGAAGAAATCTCAAACCAAACCAAAATCCAGCCACGGGAGCAAGAAGAAAGACTTGTTCAAAATAAAATTCTTCAATTGTCATGAATTCGGGCACTATGCTACAAATTGTCCACACAAAAAGTCTAACAAGAACTCATGAGGAGCAGCAGGTGAAGCATTGGCTTCATATTTTGAGCTATAGTTCACCCTTATCGCATGCATGGCCAACACTGTGATGGGGAGTGTGTGATACTCAGATGCAAGTGCCTTGTTCCACATGAAAAAGTGTAGAGTGTTTTTAGCTGACCTGGAGGAGAAAGATCTCCATATGCATATTGATCTTGGGGACGATAGAAGGTACAAAGCTACTGGGATTGGTACAATAACCTTTAAGAGGGATTCAGGATCCCCTCTTCGCCTCAAAGATGTCATTTTTGTACCAGGCCTAAAGAAGAATCTCATCTATGTAGCAATTTTGGAAGATCGTGGTTATGATGTGATCTTTAGTGTAGAAAATCTCTAACACAACTATAATACCATGTAGAAAGTATATCAATGGACTCAATCTAATCATGCAATGTACTAAAGCAAGATATTGAATCCTTCTACAATATTTGCGGAATATAAAATATGATCACTCAATCACATGCAAGTAAGAGAAAGAAGTAAATTAATACACAACACCAAATATTCTTGGGAAAGCAACTGCTCAAAACCCTCCATCTTTATTGTATAATCAACCAAGGAATCATGAAACAATAAAATGTATTTGTGATCACCACAACCTTATACACTCTACTAATTGCTTCACACTGATCTAGGCAAAATTGGACAAATACATAGCCAATTATCAGCCTACCTTGCTTACGCAATCCCTAGAGAATTAAACCCCTATTAAATAGGAAATCCATCCTTCCTTGATTGCGCAATTCATCATGGGCTTCCTGTGGTTTTATAACTACACCTGGGCAGTTTGCCTAAAATACAACTGATAGTTTACTAGCCTTGAACCTTTATCTCAACTAGGTATCCACCAGAATTAGCATGCATGCAACGATAAATAGTGAATCATAAGTTACTTGGTAGATCACTACTGGTGAATTAAATCTATTTTAATTCACTTGATCTTCCACTAGCTCATCAAACAGTTAGAACTAGTTAAATTGATTGTAACTCAATTATTGTGAGTTAACTGATCCCAACCACACTACACTAGTGCTACAACTGCAACTGGACCCTGTTAATAATAGAATCACTCTACATGCCTATCCTTAGACCCTCAACTCGAAATTATTGAGCTAACTAAGTCTATCGAGCTAACTAAGTCTATCACACTTAGTTAACTGTTACAAGTTGTTATGAGATAAGATTACAATTAAATTTCCAATTTATTTAATAAATTGGTCACACACTAATGTATCGTTAGGACCCATCATTGTGTGACCTGTGATCCCACATCAGTGTGTGTTGTTTCTGGATGCCAATTTCACTATTGCTTGTTGCAAATTTCAACATTTAGAAAATGGAAAGCATTCATGAGACACATAGACACTGGATAGGTGAAGCAGATTGGGGTTTGTGTGAATAACCTGTATAAACTTGATATGGAATATTGTGCTACATAAGCAGTAAGGTAGAGAAAGTCCAGAGTCATGATGTCGGTGAACTTTGGCACAGGAGATTGGGCCATTTGCATCATGTCGCCTCAAATATTATGCAACAAATAACCCCTATCCTCCCTAAAGGAGCACTTTAGCAGAATATGTATGCAAGGTTTGTACCTTGGGGAAGTATGTAAAATCCACATTCCATGATCGAGACAGCAAAGCACATGCAGTCTTGGAAAGATTCCACTCTGATGTTTATGGACAATTCTTAACGACCTCCACTTCCAGACATAAATATTTTGTTATTTTTATTGATGATTTCTCAAGGAAGTGTTGGATCTTCTTCATGCGGAAGAAGGATGAGACATTCTCAAAGTTTGTAGAATTCAAGGCACTATTTGATAAGGAGATCGAAAAGAAGGTAAAGGCTCTCAGAAGCGATAATGGAGGTGAGTATGTTTTGAATGAATTCAAGAATTTCTGTGTGAAAGAAGGCATTCAAAAAGAGCTTATAACACCCCACAACCCACAGCGGAATGGGGTAGCTGAGAGAAAGAACCGTAGCATTGTTGGAGCTGCGAGAGCTATGCTACATTACCGAGGCCTGCCACTTCATTTGTGGCCAGAGGCATGTAACACAACAATCTACTTGTAGAACCAAAGTCCTCATCTAATTCTTGATATGATTACACCGGAGGAGGCCTTCTTAGGGAGAAAGTCAGATGTGTCTCCAAAGATTCAAGGAAGAAAATTGAGTCGAAAACAAAGTTGAGATTTTTTTTGGGTTACACCAAAACTCCACACAACTAATGGGTGTACTTACCATCCCTCAGAATGATAGTTGTGCAAAGGGATTTAAAGTTTGATGAGGAGAAATTGATGTGGTGCTCTCTTGAGATGGAGCTTCATATCCCACCAGAAGCGGACCTTTTAGCTCCAAAGGAGCCTCAGGAAGTTGTGGAGCAACCACAAATGGAGGATCAGAGAGGAGGCGGAGTGAAGACATCCACTCAAGTAGAACCATCCAACAAAGGTAGAAAAAGAACCAAGGAAGATGATAGATTGGCGCGGGATGTAAGGGAGAATGTGGGAGCTCCTTCATATTTGTGCAAGAAAAGGAGGTCACCTGATAGGTACACTGGCTACATGGCTCTAATGACTGAGCTTGTGGAGACTGGGCCATCCTCTTTTGAGGAAGCGGTTGAGCAACCAGTTTAGGGAGATGCGATGGTGGAAGAATATGAATCCATCATGAAGAACAGTATTTGGTAAGTGGTCCCAAGACTGACAGATAAATCAGTTGTGGATTCGATATGGATCTTCAAGGTTAAGCATGGAACAACCGGAATCATAGAGAAGTATAAGGCTAGATCCGTGGCCAAAGGATTATCTCAAGTTGAGGGAGTTGACCATGAGGAAACCTTTGCTCCCATAGCAAGGTATGCATCCATTAGATCAATTCTTGCACTGGTTGCATAGATGGGGTGGAAGATCCACTGGATGGATGTAAAAACAACATTTCTCAATGTTGTTATTGAGGAGGAAGCGTACATGGAGAAACCAGAAGGATTTTAGACATTTGATTGGGAGTCTCATGTCTGCAAACTCAAGCGAGCATTGTAAGGTCTCAAATAGGGACCCCGAGCTTGGTACACCAGGATCGACAGTTATCTCACTTGATTGGGCTTCACCAAAAGTGAAGCGGATGCAAACCTCTATCGTATTTTGGTAGAAGGTAAATTGCTTATCATTGTTTTATATGTTAATGATTTAATACTGACAGGTGATGAGCAAGTGATCAGCTCTTGCAAGGAGGACCTTGCAAGGGAATTTGGGATGAAAGACATGGGTCTCATGCACTACTTCCTCGGGTTGGAAGTAAGGCAAGACAATGGAGAATTGATTTTGTCTCAAGGAAAGTATGCCACCGTGATACTGCATAGATTTCGCATGGAGATTTGTAAACCCATGGAGACACCTCTAGCGACCAATTAGAGGAAGAAGGATGCCACTTCAAGTGAAGAAGTGGATGCTACCATTTATCGGAAACTAGTGGGTTCACTGATATATCTTGTGAACAAACGACCAAATATGTGCTATGCAGTCAACCAGCTGAGCTAAGCTATGGTTAGGTTGACCAAATTGTATTGGCCAGCAGCTAAGCATGTTTTACGGTACCTCAGAGGCACTACCCAATATGGATTATGGTACAGACAGAGAGAGGGAGTGAAGTTGTTTGGCTTCACAGATGAGGATTGGGTTGGGAGTCCATCTGACCAAAAGAGTACATCAGGTGGAATTTTCAGTGTTGGGTCCGCAGTGGTTTCCTAGTACAGCAGGAAGTAAAGATCTGTGGCGCTAAGCTCGGAGGAAGCTGAATATGTGGCTGCAAGTCAAGCAACATGTGAGACGATCTGGATGAGAAAGATACTTGTGGGATTGTTTGGTTAGGAGATGGATCCAAATGTTATCTATTGTGATAATTAGATTTGTATTAAGCTCTCCGAGAATCTGGTATTTCACAATCGATCCAAGCATATAGATATCTAACATCATCATTTACGGGACTGTGTGCAGAGGCGAATAATTTTTCTACAATACATTCCGACAGAGGAACAAGATGCTGACATCTTGACAAAGGCTTTGTCAAGAGGGAAGTTCAAATTCCACATATACAAGATAGGGGTGGTTGATAATCCATTTCTTGCTAAGAGGGAGTGTTGATAAGTGTAGCAAGAAAGTCTCAATTTGACTCTGCCTTGATCAATTTGACATCAGTAGACAACCTGGAGGCAGTTAACTTGTGTGACATGGCTCTTGTCACTCAGTTAGCTTACTAAATTCGAGTTAGAGGTCTTGGAGTTCAGTTAAGCATGTGTGATTTCTAATTTGTAGCAATCAAGGTTAGTTATTTCCAATTGCATTAAGTTAAACTAGTTCTAACTGTTGATAGAACTAGTTGGAGGTCAGTTGTGCAGTGGGACAACAATCTAACTCAATGATCACCCAGTTAATTGATCAATCAACCAAAAATAGCTAGTGCGTGCAAAGAATTCGAGTTCCCCAATTGTGGTGGAGATTCCAAGGCAGTGTAACATCAGTTGTAGACTAGTCTTGAGTGTACAGGTGTTGCATGTAGTCAGAGGATCAACCTTGCGAATTGCGCAATCAATTGGAGAAAAATTCCTAAAAAAATATGGGCCTAATTCCTCAGGATTTTCCCAAGGAAATAGGGGTTCGAGCAGAGGCAGAAATTGACTAAGTATGGATCAAAGTTTCTCATTGAGTAGAGAGATAGGTTATTCACTTGCAGGTTGTGCTCAGAGCGAGCAAGCAATTATAATACATTCTCTATTCATTTGATTAATGCAAAGAGGCTAGAGAGGTTTTTCCCAGTTGGGTTCCCCTAGAAAAATATTGTGTATGTGGTTTTTCTTATTGCACGTTTGTGAATGTTGTTCTAAATTGTGAATTAAATTCCGCAGATCAATAGAGTAGAATTGTGTCTCTTGATTTTAGATTAAATTTCTTGAGCAGTTGTGATTCTATCACCATATTTCTATACTTGGTTGTGTGATATCCTTGTCAAGTGGGTTATCCCTCCAAGCAGAGATGAGACTTGGTTGTGTGAGATCCTTGTCAAGTGGGATATCCCCCCCGAGCAGAGGTGAGATTTAGTTGTGTGAGATCTTTGTCATGTGTTGGAAAGAGGCAATCCCCCCAAGTGAATATAAGGTGATGGATGAATCTCCCCTATGATGATTCTTCTTCTTTAAATTGTGACATCATTTTTCTATATGAGACAGAGCAGAAATGTGTGGAGATTAGCATAAATGAGCAGAGATGAGTAGAGAAAGCATAAATTTTTTATGAAGAAAGAAATTCCTCCCTAACCGAGAGGGCGCGTTGAAAATTGGCAACTCAAGGATGAATTTCTAAAAGTAGAAGTATAAAATTTCATATCTAACAATTCTAGAGTGACTTTCTAAAACTAGAAAGTCATGTCTAGCATCTCAAGCATGACTTTCCAAAAATAGTAAATCACCTTGCATCAATTGGTAATCAAGTATAGATGATGAATCAAGTACTTATCATCAATCAATCCTAATAGTTCAATCTCAACTTATTATTATTATTATTATCCTCTTTATGATATTACTATTATTATTAAAAAAAAATAAGTCTCTCAATTATGTTCTCTTACACTCTCATGGTTGGCATGGAAAATTCCTCTTACACTCTCTTTAATGCTCTTACGCACCTCTTACACTCTCTTACACACTTTAATGACTCGTCATAAAAATAATCCTCTTATGCATCTTTAATGCATATGTTACACTTCTCCTTAATGGCTTGAATTACTAAGGCATGCATTCTCCTTCTTTATTGCAGAAGTCACTAAGGCATGCATACTCCCTCTTGATGGCATGAGTTACTAAGGCAAGCGTACCTCCTTTATGGCATAAGTTACACTCTTGTTTTGGCATATGTAACTTCTCCTCAAGGCATGGGAGTTACTCCTTCATGAATTCGACCTCCTTGCTCTTCCTATATATTTGTCTCTCGTCCTCTCTACTACACACTTGTGCATTGTGAATTCGAACTTGAGAGAGTTGGAGAGACTTGAAGGAGATTGTGAGAGAGAGAGACTTGGAGAGTGAGAACGAAACTTGGTGAGCCAAGGTTGACTCAGTGTTTGCTTCAATTATTTCTACCAATGATCTTCATGCTACAACTTCTTTAGATTTCGGTGAACTTTCTCATTCTCTTGATCTCTCATTGTACTTTGCATCTCTGCTGAACAATCGATATCTAATAAAATAATAATCTCGTTGGGTTTTCCCCTTGTGGGTTTTTCCCTAGTCATTGGACCTAAATTCTCTGTGTCTCATTATGTGTTCTTGGTTGTCTTCTATTGTGCATATGATTTATATGGTTTATGGTTTCTCTACAATTGCTTAACTAATATTGCAGCATAAAGAAGTTTTGTGATAAGTGATTATTACAACATAGAACTTCAAAATCTCAACAATAAAAGTAACTCTATATTTATAAAAATGAAAGATTTGATATGTATACAATATAAAAATTGTTATATAGAGAGAAAAAGAGAAAAAAATATATAAATATGATAATTACATAATGATATTCTTACCATGCAAACATAAATATTCTAACAATAATTAAAGTTGTATTTGTCCATATCCATATCATATAAGTGGTGAGTTTTGAATTTTACAAAGTTGAGTGAGATTGCAACAAGCCTAAATCTATCTTAAACTATAAAAAATTTAGCGTAAATCTATCTTCAATTATAAAATATTTACACCTTAATACATTTGACACATTTGACCCCTTTAGATGCTCAACAAATCCAACCTTAATAACACCTTTGAAATGTTATTGGAATAATTATTTCACCACAATGATCCTTTTTATAGCTTTGCAGAAGTATTATTTATTTATGTCAACTCATAATACTATATCTTAGTGGATGCCTCTAGAAAGTTGTGTGTGTATACATAGGAGCTTGATACAGGATTCAAATTGTCCCGTTTCCGACAATTTCCCATGGGATCCGGCAAACTAGAAATTGTTGAAATCCGTAATCCATTGCTCAAATCACAGTTGCATCATTTTAGTTCGATTCAAAGACACCATTATACCATTAGATCATGGTTTACAGTTGCAGGGATTGCAAATTTGTGTTACTGAGATTTTTGCGCCTGGATTCAAAGTGAATCCTTGTCAAAAAAATAAAAAAACCATCAGAAAGAGGGACGGTTTGAGTGTCCCTTATCCCACCATTAAATAGTAGGCTCATGTCCCTCATTTATATTACAAGGAAATTAAATATTATGAAATACTCAAATGGGTATTATGACGTGCAAGTGAACAAATCTTGGCACATAAGCTCCTTTATATAAAATTTCTACACAAAAAACAAATTCAAAAATTTAAGAAGCCTAAAACAAATGTTAACATAGGCCTCAGTTTGCAAATTAATATTATCTACCATCCGAAATGTGTGAAGCTAAAGTTCTTAAATGCTAATGAACAGATAATGGAGGACCAAATAAGATCCATGCCTTGTTGGCATATGAACAAAAATAAATACCTAGAAAGAGAAAATCAAGAGTGCCAAATTGAGTTTACTTCAAAAAATTAAAGAATTGCTTCTGAGCCTAATTATTTCCATTGTTTTAAGAACTCTTGGTGCAAAGAAAATGGTGGGTGACATTAATTGTCTACAAATAGAAACATTTTGGGATACAAATTAGAGAAGCAAAGTTCATGAATTGATTTGAAGCCAATATTCATCAATGCAGATATAAATCTATATTTTAGGTAGGAAGAAAATTCTAACTTCACCCTCTAGGCCATAAATATATTTCAGGTAGGAAGAAAATTCCAATTTCACCCTCTAGTCATCACCATAATAACGATAACAGTTATTATTTTTTAAATTATTTTAATGCCGCATATGAATCTCGTCAAAGCAAAATGCCAGTTGGGGATTAAAGCTGGATCACTGGAAAAAAAGCTCTGTGCATTGTTTGCATGTATCCTCGGGACTTGTTACTGCAAAAAGAAAAAACAAATCAGATACCATATTAGCAAATTCACAAAAGATCCCAAAGATATTATAGGAAGAGGAAATAGTTCCTCACATGTAATGAGTCCTTCAAAGAGGGGAAAGGGAAATAAACGAGGAAATGTAAAGGCTAAATATAGATAAAGATTTCTCTGTAATAAAGTTGCAGTAGCTGAAAAGGGTCAAAAGGGTAGCTTCCATAGTTGACAATTCAATGACATGGATGTAGTTATCATTTGAAAATTCTTTGTAACCAAGAACTGAACATATAGGCACGAACATATTCTCCCTAAAAATAGATCTATACAGTAACTAGTAACTAAAGTACTAGAAAAAACGCAAGAACAAACTTTTCCTGATATGACTCCATTAAGCCTCTTTATAGTTCACATTATTTCGGTTGCACTTAACTAACCTGTATGCCCGATTGTCTTTGTAGATTCAAAGATTTCATGGTCATTGCCCCCCTATTAAAACAAGAGAAATTATATAATTTGATGTCCAAGAATAAAAATCAATGTCCCACAGACAATATACATTGCATTCCTATGTCCCTTTGCATTTTTTTCTTCTAATGTTTGTAATAACAATCGCTATTGTATATAATTGGTATATTATCTGTCTATCACTAACCCAAGCTCTCAAGATTCATACCTTGTAGGTTTTGTCTCCAAAGAAATGGATCTCTTGAAAGTCATTCTCTACATATCTCAAGCAGTATGTTTTATCCCATCCCTGAGGAAAAACCTGCAAAACCATCCTAATAATTTAAGAATAAAAAAACATTGCACAATTTATCAGACGGAATAGTCTTGTATTTTACTATTAAAAGAGGAACCATACGAGGCCATTAAACTCACATCAAAGCTGATTTGTCCTCCAATCGAATAGGTCAGATTCAGAGATGCAAACTTTTCACGAAGCACCTCAACCATTTTTGTACGTATGCCATGAACCTGCCAAGATTTTCGATCTGTTTAAAAAACTTGTACTGTGGGTAGATCATGCTTAAAATGGACCAATTGTTAGCTCAGACAAACTTTTTTTCATGCAACATTAATAAACAATTAACTACATAGAACAGAGTCCAGACTACCGTTGGGCCCTTTTGTATATTGAAAGTTTGCAAGACAAATTTTATTGCAGTGCACCTTATCATAACGCTCAAACTCGTCTCTTTCTTCTTGACTACAGTTTCGCCCAATGGGTGACACATTAAGCATTCCACTCCTGAACTCTATGAAAGTTCCCCTGAATATAAGCAAGAAAACAAGTAAGTGTGCAAGTCCATATGACTTTCATTGTAAATACATGTGCGGTGTTCTGCTTACCTTTTTATAGGAATATCCAAGTCAGCAATGTAATGAAGTGTAAAATTGATTAACTCCTGCACAACAGTTTCCAGGTTGAGTTATTTGAAGTAGGATACCTAGGCATGAAAACACATTAAGAGGTCAAAGTATATATAGAACAGTATTTACCTTCAGCTTTTCATCTCCAAGGAATGCTTTAAAGCTCTGCAATAATGAATAAACATAAAAATTACACCTGTTATTATACTTCAGGATAACTTAAATTGGATTTAACGAGAACGCTATGAATAAGTAAATACCCACGTTGATAATATGTGGCTAGAAAGTACAGACATATTCAGTTAAATGTTATATGCTGAGATGCCAGTGATGATATGGCATTGTGTGGCAATAAGTGGCATGGCAATGCTTATGCATTGCTGATGTGCTGACCAATATACAAAATTGGCATCAATTTCCAATAGGAAAAACACCGTGTATTATACGACTTTGGGTGTTTTACCACTTATCTACAATTTCTCGTTGCTAGTTTTCAATTTAGGCATCTTTGCAGAAAATTGACAACAAATCACATTCTATTTGAACCATCGAATAGGAATTTTGGCTACAACTAACGTCTTAAAGGATAGTGGCCTATATTTATGGGCAATAAGCTGTATATCTCATCAGAATTTGCCGATAAACTCCTGTAAGAAATGACTTGCATTTGAAGATTGTCATTTAGATTAAAAGGCCTCTTTTGCATATTTTTTTATAGTTTTCAGTCTTGTACAGGACTCAGGTAATGTAAATTCATCTACAACTTGTTTTTTATTAAAATAGATTCATTTTCTTGTCCAGTATCATGTGTGTCTTTTTTGATATGGTGAAGTCATGAAAAATATATGGCATGATTTTTGTGACATGTGTAGAGCTGCATGCAAGGCACCATTAAGGTCAACATACACTATGAGGGCATTCATGCATTTAGAATACACACACACACACACACACATATATATATATGGGTTTTGTCAATTGGATGTAGCTTGGGTTGTTCGGATAAATGTTGTTGTCCTTCACACTTGGGTTCAAGTCCCACATGTGACATTTTTGAGCTCATGAGTATATTCTTGTAATGGCTTCAAGGCTTGTTGTTTGAGAGTCCCTCGAGGACAGAAACATGTACATTCCTCATGAGTCATATGGAATATAAAGATATTTCTTCGAAGGTTATATATATATATATATATGGGTTTTACCTAAAGGATAAATTCCTTGTAGCTAGAATGGTTTGACTCCTTTCCTCCCAGCTGTTTCTTTCATCTTCTTGGGTAGTCCTACTACAGTGTCAAATGTATCTTCTTCATTGTAGAGGGAAACAATGTTCATATTCCAATGTAATCTGACAAAAATCAATGGAAAATACTGTACCTGCTCCATTGCGGAGGGAAGCAATGTTCATATTCCAATGTGATCTGGTAAAGCAATGGAAAAATACTGTAACTGCTCCATCGTGGATTGAAGCAATGTTCACATTCCAAAGGAATCTGGTAAATGGCAATGGAAATTTGTTTGTCCTAATGGTTATATATACTCAAACATGTTGTAACTTGTTATGAAGACATGTATCTATTCTTCTGCATTAATGCAAATTCCATCCACAATAATGTTCAGGTAAACCATCTAACCATCTCCAAACAATTCTATTGTGGACTCCCTTAATGTGTTATTCTTTAGCAAGACAAATATCAAAGTTTCAAGTTAACACCACACATTGTGTCCAATACCTTGCTTAAGGGACAACTTATATCTATTTACATAACTTTTCATCTGAAATTTAGTTCGATTCCAATTTGTCTTGTTGTTTGGCATTCCTTTGAGCTCAATTGTTAGTGTCCCACCCTAAATTCCCTAGTTGGTAGAACGACATGTTACTTAATGCACCAAGGGCCGTCTTTATTAAATAAGGCACCACAATATTGTTGAAGAATGTAACTAGGTTCGGTCTTCATACTTGTATAATGTAATATATTTGTCAAAAGAAATTTTTATTGTTATTAAATTGACTTATTAAAGCATGGAGTTCATGCTTGAGTCAATAGTCATAGGTCAAGCCTCCATTGCAAGCTTTTAGGTTTTTGTTCAAATCAAAAGACAAATATATTTTGTCATGTCAAAAGCCTCCTCCATCAAGTCACCTTGCAAATCAGCCTCCAAACTAATCTTCTACAAATCGGCCTCACAAATTGCTCATGTCGTCTCATTTTACAGTTGGAAACAACTATAAATATACATGTAAACTCCACTCAACAAAATGAAGTAGCAACAAGTTCGATTAATTACAGAGAGGATAATTAGGAGGTTGCAGGCCGAGACATTTAATCCACCACAAAATTGAAGCATGACTGGGCTATCACAGGACCGAAGCATGATTAGGACTACCATAGGACCGAAGCATGATTAGGGTTTCCACATTACCGAAGCATAATTGGGCTGCCACAGAACTGAAGTATGACCGAAGCATGACATCACTGCAAGACTGAAGCATAGTATCGAAGTTTGTCAAGGGTTGCAGGACTGTGTTATCATTGCAGGAACAAAGTATTGAAGAACGAAATATTGAATACATGACTCAGAACTGAAGCATGATGTAATAAGGTTGACTTGATGGATGGAAGAAGTCTTTGGTCTAGGTTATAAGGGTCTTGGTCATCTCAACTTTGTTTTTGAATCTACTGAAGGAATATTTCTTGACTGGGTTTTCCCCTACCTAGGGGTTTTTCCCTGGTTGTGTGCCTACAAATTGTGTTCTCCTCTGTTTACTAATTGGCATTAGTCTTGATGATAAGAACAAGATAAATTTAAAGAAGAAGAACTGATAATGAAACATCACAAGATAATGTCATAATAAGAGAAATCAACTAAATAAACATCCAAGTTGCCACCCTAATGGATTTCTCAACATGGTATCATAGCTATGGTGAAAGAAGGTTGAAGATCACCTTGTTGGCAAAAGCAGTCTTGGAAGAAAAAGGTTACTCCCTGGCAAGTTGTTTGAAAGTTGAAAGAATCATCTACAATAATATGAACACCTAAGGCTGAGTTCCTTAAGGAAATATTAACAAATTTTTGAGTTCCCCTAATAATCCTGATCATAATACCTATAACCGCAGATCTATACAAAAAAGAGCGAAGACATAAAATTTTTGTTTGAAGGACCGAATGATTAATTAAGGAGCCCATGAAAGACCCAGTTATCTGGAGAAGAAAGCGAAGGTGTAAGGCTCCTCTAAATAGTCTAAAATCATCATTTAAGAGTTATTTTTTGTGCTACAAAACTTGTGAATATATCATCATTAGTCATCAAAGGAACAAGTTGGTTGTATATCTTACAAGTTCATTTTGATATCCACGATCACTGTGAAAGGGAGTTGATCTCCTTCAAAAATTATGAGCCCTAAAACTAGCCACCGTCACCTTCAGAAAGGAGCCGAAAATCTGAGCAAAATCACTCTCCTTCACATCATCATTTTGAAGCAAGCTATACAATAATATATTGGGTGATAAAAGATCTTTTGTTCAAAAATATATAAATACAAAGTATGAACCTCGACAATGATATAGAAAGCTGACCTTGGAAGCCGAGTATATATCTCGATAAGTACGACAAGAAACCAAACTCAGAGATTGTCATAACAAAAAGGGATCTCTTCTCTTATAAAGACTGTCATATAGATATATATTCAAAAGCAAAAATACGAATGAAAGAGATTGATCCTGGTAACCGAAAAGGACAGTCATCCTAGGCACATCCAAAATATGGACATTATCCAATCTTGAAGTCTCCTCAAACAAAGGGCATTCAACACTCTAGGAACCAGCTCAAAGAAATCAAGTAAGTGTTGTAACTTGTCACTATTCCTTAACAATTGTATATGCAACAAGTCTAATGGATCATCAAATCAAAGGTATGTAAACATGATGTATGTATATTTATTTTATTTAAATGAGTTTCTAGGATTTCAATGTATCTAATATTATAAAATCCTAGATAGTCCATATAAAAATCCTTGTTTATAGTTAGTCTAGGGTAAAGACTATAATCCCTAGGTGACATATGAAAAACACTTGTCAAATAAAAACCTTAATCCTTATCTTCTAGGGTTTGTAGGTAATCTAGGGTGTCAAGTAAAACCCTAGTGTTGATTGAAGAAAAAGATAACTTGATTTTTGATATATATATAGGGTTTATCCTAGGATTCCATCCATTATTGCATAGAAAATCTAGATTGAAAAATTAACATAATGTTCTTGGTATCACATGTTTTGCTTGGTAGTATTTATTGCAGGTATAAAAGATCATGGCTTAATTCAAAGGGAGCACTTCAAGGAATCTCTATAAGGTTTGTTAAGAAACATCTCAAGGTACGACTTAGACTGTAAGCTTTGTTATAAAGTTCTCTCAATATAAAAGGTATGTTTATTATCTTTTGAAATTTGCATTACATTACTAACATCGTTATGTCAAAAGTTTTTGAATCTTAAAAGATTCTTATTTGGGTGACTAATCATTGGATCGAATCTACCCTCATTATATTATCATTTGATCATTTTTGTGGAACCCTAAGCGGTTCTCTGTAAAACCCTAAGCTAAGGGTGTGTCAATATTAATTATAAAACCCTAGTCTACTTAGGGTTGTTAGTATAATCCATAAAACCTGTTCATCCTATGTTTAGGGATTTGGTATTGCTATGATAAAAACCCTAGTCCTTTAGAGTTTGCTATTAATGTCTAGATGAATCCCTAGATCTTTAAGGATTGGTAATATAAGGGTTTATAAGCAATACCCTTGTGATAGTTGTTGTAAAGATTCTAGAAATAAAACCCTAGGTGTATAACCCTAGCCTAATCAAAATTGTTTTATGTCTAAGTTTAATGTATTGGTATTTGTCTTTGGTTTACCTAATAGATGTGATATGCTTGCGCATGAAATCCTAGATATGTATATCTGCTAACCTAATTATTGATGCTAGGGTTTGTAACAATCCCTAGTAGAAGTTTGATATTCCAAGATATAATGATATTGTTTAGCCTTGATGATAAATCTCGGGTTTACAACAAACCCTAGTAGCAGTTGGTCATATTGTTGAAACCTTAGATAGTGTTATGATTGGTTTTGATATCTAAGGCATACGTGTCTCAAAGATGAATTATAGGGTTTGCAATATATTATAATAGAGTTTGTCATATCTTTGAAACTAATATTGAGACCCTAGATATAATGAGACTAATATCTTGATTTAGTTACTTTAAGTTTAATGATGTGATCTAGGGTTTATAACAAAAGCCTAGCAAGAAGTTGAAGTATAGAAGTGTGTATCTCTTGCTGATTATGAACCTAACTAAGTTTAGGTATTTAATGTCTAAAGTCTAATGCTGATATAGTTAACTTCATATGTATTTGGTTGTACTTTCTATTAAAGTTTTGCAGGTACACAATCTTCAAGATAATGAAGATGTTCGTATAAGCATGATGGGGAAAGCTATAAGATCAAAATGACTTTGATAAGAAGGAATGAAGCCATGAAAGACTCTTTGATGTTATAGAAAGTAGTTGATATCCCTAAGTTACCAGGGAGCCTGGATAGAAGAAAGGATATATGTCCCCCATTGAGAGGGAGGGCATATCATGATAGTCATGAAAGACACCTTGAAGTAAAAATCGGAGAATGAATGCACTACAAAGTATTGAGGATGTCTTGGTGTTGTTGAAGTAACGAAAGAAGAAAAGCTTCGTACTAGATGCATATGAATAACTTGATATAAGTGGCATCAGGATGATTGAAGACCTCGAAGGTTTGTGTTTACTTATAGATATTTGAAAGTTTGTTACTGATTGGGGTTGTGTCTGTACAGGTAAATCTCTCCTCAAAAGGTCGAAGTTTTGGAAGCATGTTTGGACTTGTAATTTAGTCTATAAGCATGCTTGATTTATTTGATGTTACCGATCTAATTGATCAGGAGAGATTTAATGTTACTGATTTAAATAATCGTGAGTGTTGAGGCATCATGTGTAATACAAAATTCCTAGGAGCACATATGGTCGACCTATGTGTTGATGTCTAGATCCCGAAGTAGGGAGGGTATCGTTGGTCATAAAGCTCTGACCATGGATACACACCTAGATCCCTGGGTTGATGGTTAGTAAGTAACCCTAATGGTACCTACAGTGGCTAAAAGCTTTAGTCCATCTTAGTCCCACTCGGATAGATTACCCTGGTCAGGAATCTAGTCTGTGGCACTGAGTGTTCCTAAACTCTTCGTAGTTCATGTGTTTTGAGATCTTCCAAGTACTTGTATATATATGTAATTATGAATACCTCCGCAGTTAAGAGGGAGTGTTGAAGTATGTAACTAGGTTCGGTCTTCGTACTTGTATAATGTAATATATTTATCAAAAGAAATTGTTATTGTTATTAAATTGACTTATTAAAGCATGGATTCCATGCTTGGGTCAATAGTCATAGGTCAAGCCACCATTGCAGGCTTTTAAGCTTTTGTTCAAGTCAAAGTAAAATCTATTTCTTCATGTCAAAAGCCTCCTCCATAAAGCCACCTTTAAAGTCGGCCTCAAAAATTGCTCATGTTGGCTCATTTTACAGTTGGAAAAAACTATAAATATACATGTAAACTTTGCTCAACAAAATGAAGTAGCAACAAGTTTGATTAATTATAGAGAGGATAATTTAGAGGTTGCAAGCCGAGACATTTAATCCACCACAGAATCAAAGCATGATTGAATTGAAGCATGAGTGAACCGAAGCATGACTAGGCTACTACAAAACCGAAGCATGACTGGGCTATCACGGGACCGAAGCATGATTAGGACTGCCACAGGACTGAAGCATGATTAGGGTTGCCACAAGACTGAAGCATAATTGGGATGCCACGGAACTGAAGTATGACACTACTGAAGTATGACCAAAGCATAACATAGTTGTAAGACTGAAGCATAGTACCGAAGTCTGTCAAGGGTTGCAGGACTGTGTTATCATTGCAGGAACAAAGGATTGAAGAATGAAATACTGAATACAGGACTCAAAACTGAAGCATGATGTAACAAGGTTGACTTGATGGATGGAAGAATTCTTTAGTCTAGGTTATAAGGGTCTTGGTCATCTCAACTTTGTTTTCAAATCTACTAAAGGAAGAGTTGTTTGACTAGGTTTTCCCCTAGTTGTGTGCCTACATCTTCTATCCTCCTCTGTTTATTGATTGGCATTAGTCCTGATGATAAGAACACGATATATTGAAAGAAGAAGAACTGATAATGAAACATCACAAGATAATGTCATAATAAGAGAAATCAACTAAATAAACATCCAAGTTGCCACCCTAATGGATTTCTCAACAAATATAGTAGAGTGTGAAATCAATAAATGTAATTGGCATCATTAAAGAAGGTTCACTAGTTAGTGGTTCAAGCCTCATTTATGGAGGTCCACAAAGTGGTTAGGGTTTTGGTCAATTAGAAATTATACATAGTAGTAGAAGCTATATAATCAGTTGTCAAGTGAATATTATTGTATTTGGAGCTCTACTCATGTGGGAAATTTCCCCCTCGAAGAGGCAAGTGAACATTGCATACAATTCTATTATCAAGAAAGGTTTGTTTACTAAATTACTACTAATAATTTCCAATCGAGCGAGATATAAATAAATATAGCTATGAAAATACAAAACCACCATCACATAATTTTGTCAGCCATCATGTTTCTATAGTACATTGAAAACAACATTCGAGGAGATGACTCTAGAGTACTAAGAAATCAAGTAGTATAGTTAAGGGTATGGTCTATCATCATTAGTCGGTGCTATGAAAGATTTGCCCAATTACTATTGTTGGAAACCCTTTAGCATATCAGAGAGCTATAGCACTTGAAACTCCTATTTCCTTAGGATCCTACAAACCACGACCTCTTCATACAAAAAACTTAGCCTCTACAGCATAGGCAACAAAATTGCTATACGATTTGCAAGATCAGGAATTTGGGAATTTCATCAGTGTAGTAATACTTAGAAGCAAGTAATACTCCCCAAAAATTAAAAAAAAATAGTATGGGACCCACCTACACCATTGCAGGAGACCTAGCTCAAAAGAATCATCGTGCAATGTTGACAGCCATGGTGTCACCTTGCAATAACCCATTTATTTGTGGACCCACTAGTATCATTGCTAATGGCCCTTCTCAATAAATTCTTCTCAAGACACTAATTGTGTTGGGATAAATCTTGGCTAACCTCTTCAATGGACCCAGTGAACCCATGAAAAAGACCTGCAACATGCCAACCATGGATGAAGTAAAACAAATAGTTGAGTCTCTCTCCCACAAAGTGGAAACTAATATATCTTCCCTCACTATGCAAGTTGGCCTTTGTTTTGATCAGATTGCTACAGTAAAGGGTCAACTAGAGGAGGATGACAATGTCTATGATGAAGGATCCCACAAGGGTAATTACATTAAAGGGGGGGAAGATGGTCCCAATTATGACTTCTCATTTTTTTACCATTCCCATAATCCAATGCCTCACTTTCCTAAAATTGATCTAAATAAGTTTGATGGGTTGAATCCAACCGATTGGGTTGACCCAATGGAGCATTAATAATCCCTTCACGCAATAGTAAACAAACCTAATGAAACCCCGAATAAGTGTCCTTTATCTAGATAGGGAATGATGGCAATGGTGGAAATTGTTGATATATGTAACTAGGTTCACTCTTCATAATGACATATGTATCGTGATTTTATGTAAAAAGAAAAATAAATTTATTATTGTTCGTAAGGCATGGGTTTCATGCTAAAGGAAGTTTATTTTATAGGTCAAACACCCATTGAATGCTTCTAGGTTTTTCATAAAGTCAATTGAGTCATTGTCATGTATTAAAGACCCATTTGGGCACGTTAGATATTGTAAAATAAATTTTATGTGAGTCAAAAGATCCTCCAAGACCTCATCATAATGCAATATTCAAGTCGGCCTATTCACATGATCAAGTCAGCCTACACTCATGGACAAGTTGGCCTAATAAGAGCAATTTGACCCAATGAGAAGCCTATATAAAGGATACCTCGACCTCACTTGGAGAACGCACTTCACTCACTCAAGTTCAATCACAAGGAAGAAAAATGAGTGTGAAGAAGAAGAGGACGAAGGAGGAAGAGAAAGTCGACTTTTTGGGACTGATTTTGGGCTAATACTCTCCACACATGCGAAAAATTAGGGCTCCTATTGCAACAGAAGAAGCTGAATTGCAAAAGTGAAGATAGGTCATCAAGCAGAGCTATTTGGAAGTCGAATTCTCTAGCAAAGCGAATCCACCCAAGAAAAGAAGAAAGAAGCAAGAATACAACTACACTTCTCACACGTGTAAGGGTTAGGGTTTCTGCAGAAGATTTCGCTGGGCAGGTCGAAGTTGCAGAAGAATTTGTTAGGCAGGTTGAAGTTGTAGAAGAATCTATTGGGTAGGTCAAAATTGCAGAAGGAAGCTGCTAGAAGTCAGTTTTGTAGAGATTGTTGGAAGCAAGGTTTGACTTGGTCTTGGAGGGTCTTGGTCAAGGGTCAAAGGTCTTGGAATTTGTCAATTGAAGGATTATACGAAGAGAAAGAATTCTGGTGGGTTTTCCTCTGAAGTTGGAGAGGTTTTGGCGCTATTTGATCGCCTACATCTTGTGTCCTATTGTCTCATTGTTTTTACTATTTGGTAGTTGTTTGATGATAGAAGAACACTAATAATAATCAAGTGAAAGAAGAAAGCTAATCAAGTTAAGTAAAAATATATCACAAGCAGTTACCAAAGCAAGAGAAATCACCTACATTTGTTGCCCCTAGATTTCTCAACAAAAATAGCATAAGAAAACATCTATGGGGGTCACTACATGGAAGCAATTTGTGAAAGTTTTGTTTGCCTCCTTTATTTGGCATACAAATTTTCTATGTTGGCTTACCAAATTGCGCCAAATCAACCCAGTGGAATGTTCGGCTATATTGATCCTTTTGAATGTTTGGATATTGGAATAGAAAATTTAACTAAAGAAATTCTTTTTAAGGAAATGTTTGATCAATGGTATTAACGAGGAAATCCAAGCCCACATAAAGATGAACCACCTTGTTACTTGGTTTTAGGCCACTCAGTTTGCTCATCATGCCTAAGTTAATCCTATGCTTAGTCCAAACACCCCAACTTTGCTCCATGCCCTCACCAAAATATGTTGGCTCCTCAACAGCCTACCCCACCCCTTAAAGTCCACAAGCCAACACAAACTAAAATGGCAAAACGTCAATTGAAGGGTCTATGCTACAATTGTGACAAAAATAATTCTTTGGGGCATAAAGCGTTAAGAATAAAATTTATTTATAGTTGTTTATAAGGACATTTCTAAAAATGAGGTTGATGGCAAGACCTGGGAGGAAGTCACTCTATTAATAAGGAAGTTCCTCTTCCTAACCAATCTAATGAAGGACCACAAACCTCTCTTCATGCTTTGACAAGTATTTATTCTTCTTGAATGTTAAAGTTTGTTGGATATATCAAGGAGAGGAGGGTGATTGTCTTAGTGGATAATGTTAGCACCTGTAATTTCATTCATCACCACATCGCCCAAGAAACACATTTCTAAATCCATGTTGTTAACAACTTTCAGATTATGATTTCTAAAGGGGGATCTACGAAATGTGGTAATCGGTGTGAAAATGTGAAACTTCAAATGGGTGAGTATTCCTTGAAAACTCACATGGTGGCCATTGAAATGGGAAACTATGATATTTTTTTGGGTGTTGAATGGTTAATAACATTAGACCCGATCACCATGGATTTCCTGGAATTATACATGAGTTTTCAAAAGGATTATAATTCCTACATGCTCAAAGGTCTAAACATAGGTTCTCCAACAGTGATAAGTTCTCATCATATGGAAAAGCCTTTGAAAGAGGGTCATGTTGGCATTGTTGCACAATTCCGTGCTATTCAAGCCTTTCAAGAAACTTATTATCCAATTCATCCAAATTTGCAGTTAGTATTCGACAATCACCAACCAATTTTTGAACATCTACAAGGATTAACACCCTCACATGGAGAACATAATCACAACACCTCATTTCTTCCTAGTAGCTTATGAGTCAATGTGCATCCATATCATCATCCTTTTGCCCAAAAGAATGAAATGAAAAGATTGAACAAGAGCTATTAGCTATTGGTATTGTATGTCCTAGTGCCAACCTCTTCTCCAGTTGTTAGGGTTCTTAAAAAGAAGGAACTTGGCATGTGTCTTGATTTTCAAGCTCTTTACATGTTGACAGGCAAAGATAAATTTACCATTCTAGTCATTGATGATCTTTTACATGAGTTACATGGAGCACAATTCTTCACCAAACTTGATCTTTGCTATGGTTATCACCAAATTTGCATGAAGGAAGCCGATATTCTAAACATTGCTTTCCACGCTCATGAAGGTCATTACAATATTTTCGTTATGCCTTTTGGTATTTGCAAAGCACCTTCCACCTTTCAAAGTCTCATGAACCACATTTTTAAGCCCCTTTTAAATCATTTTGCCTTGGTTTTCTTTGATGACGTATTGGTCTACAAAAAACCATGGGTGTCACATGTGGATCAGGTCTTACAACACCTCCATAATCACCAGTTGTTTCTCAAGCATTCTAAATGAAATTTTGGTGCTTCAAAAGTTGAATATTTGGTACACATTGTCAGTGGAGAGGGTATGCGTGTTGATCCTAGGAAAATTGAGGCAATGAATGACTGGCCTCATCCCAAGAACGTAAAAAGTTTGCACAACGTTCTTAGCCTCACAGGTTACGAGAGGAAGTTGGTCCAAAACTATGGTAAAATTGTTGCTCCTCTCACCACCTACTCAAAAAGAATGCCTTCAATTGGAATAAGGCAACTAAACAAGCCTTTCAAGCTCTAAAAGAAGCGATGTGTACCACACCAATCCTTATGCTCCCTAACTTCACTAATGCTTTAGTTTTGGAACATGATGCCTTGAGAAAAGGGATTGGGGTTGTGTTAATGCAAGAGGGATGCCCACTCACTTTCACCAGTAGGAATTATGTGATAGAACTTGGGCAAATCCACCAATGAGAGGAAGCGTTAGCCATTCTTCACGCAATTGATATGTGGCATCCTTGCTTGGGCGTCATTTAAAAATTAAAAGAGTTTGTCATAACTTGAAATATTTCCTGGAATAGAAGTTGTCCTCCCCATAGTAGCAAAAGTGGATCACAAAAATGTTAGTCTATGACAATGAGATTATCTACAAGAAGGGAAAGGAATATGTAATGGTTGATACTCTCTCTAGGATGTATGAGGAGGAAGGGTCCATATTTGCCTTATCTTTCCTAGTTTCTCACTGGCTACAGGTGGTACATCGATAATGACCAACATAAGCCAAGATCATCAACATGATCCACCAACTACAGGTTGAACCACAAGCCCACCAAAGTTGCATTTGGAAAAATGATGAGCTTCATTATAAAGGCCATATTCTTTTGATTTTGAACTCCTCATTTAAATCCAAAGTGTTATCTAAATTACACTGCTCTCCCGCAATAGTTCAATTTTTGTTTTAGATAACATATGACAAGATTCAGCTTTCATTCTTTGGGAAGGCATGATGAAGGAAATTTGAAACTTTGTGGTGCAATGTGATACTTGCCAATGGCACAAAGGGGAAATAGTAAGGCCCTAAACACTGTTATAACCCTTATTTATTCCTACCACAATCAAGACTGACATTTTTATGGATTTCATTGTGGGGTTACCAAAATTAGGCAACATGTTGAGAAATCTAGGGCATTTATCATTAGGAGATTTCTCTTCATTAGTGATTGTTTGTGAACGCATTTTATTTCAATAGATTAGGATCTTCTTCTTCTTATCTTTATTCGTGTTCTTCTTCATCAAATAGTAACCAATACGTGAAAATAAAATAGACAAGAGACACAGCATGTAGGCTATGAGCCAAGGCCAAAACCTCTCACTCTCTAAGAGGAAAACTCGCACCAATTTTTTCTTATAGAGATTCCAATTGACGAATACCAAGACCATGACCCTTGACCTATGTTTCCACTCCCAGACCAAGACACAGTCATCCTTTTTCAATGATTCTCTTCGATTTCTTCATGGCACCGAAACATGACTACTTGATAGCATCATCCAAACCTAGAGACACATCACTGAATTGTGGTCTTCCTGAACTGTGGTATATTGTACATCGTATCATCATGTTGCACTGAGATGCATCAAGTAGCACCGAGCATCATTGGTTATAATTGCACCACTGAGCACTGCACCTAGTCATAGTTGTGAAAATTTCAAGATCTAGATCTGGAATCCCTACTGCAACAAGCTGAACTACTTCTCGTACTTGCAAATCTGATTTAACAAGTTATTTAAAATTACTTCTTAAAATATCGAAGCAGTTACTGAAGCAGCCTTCACTCATTAAAATATTTGTGGAAACATAAATTTGAGCAAGAAAAATAACACACACACAGGACACCGTTGTTTTTGGACAAATGTCCCCGGAAAAACCCATTGCGAGAAAAACGGTGGAGCAAATATGAGGGTTTTATATATTAAGCAGCAGTAATATCTGAATACATCACTCAATGTCACTCCAGACAATTCAGTTACAGAGAATATGACTGACAGAAAGATCAGTGAGGTTACCTCACTCTATCACTGGAAATCCAGGCTGATCCGGCCACTGAATGATGTGCCTCTGGCAGGCTCTGTGCAGTACCAACGTCAACCCTTATGGGCACAGCGCCACTCAGCTAGTGCATGGATATGCTCCACAGAAATTTCGATCTCTACCTCCCTGTCTCACACCCTGACTTCCGGCTTCTGAAATCAATCTTTCAGCAAACCCTCAGATTTCCTCTGGCCCTCTGTGTAGCCCTACGTGGTTCTGCGTCAGCCTCTCTGGCTCTGCGTAATAGCTGTTAGATCTCTCTCTGCCCTTCTCTGTTGATGATTCTCCAACTGAGAAAGATTTATCTCCAGATACTGTCTTTGCCCCTCACTACAATGAAGAATCACTTAGATCTGGTTTTCGTCTTGAGAACTTCTCACTTCAGAAAATTTGATCTCTAGATCCTCTCGGTGTATTTTACAAATGACCCTCAAGACTTCCTTTATAGTCTTCTCGTTGAGACTTCAATGACCGAGATTAGATTTCCAATCAACGACTAAGATTATATTAGACTTGATCTGCTTTTTCTATAAGTTTCACCCACGGTTTATATTAATACTCATTACTTATTTTAATTTCCTAAGTTAGACTTAGGGTCCTTATTAAAAATAATTATTTTTTCTTATAAAATTGTTTCTAGGTGGAATTTCCCAAAACAATTTATGGGTTATCTGTAATGCATGTGTCTAAGCCTCTCCACAAAGTTTGAGACTTAAAGCACATCCGATGCTATCACAAATCAACACTCCCCCTTAGAGAGGAATGTGCTCTAACAGATATGCCCTGTTGCACACTGCTCTGACGCTGGAGCATCTCCCTCTGCATTGATGATGTCTGACATGCTACCCATCAATCATTGCGTTGTTGCTGCACTATACTACTGCTGACCCTACCACGATCAACACTACACCCATACTGCAACTCCCTCTCAAATGATGCATCTACTACTAGCACTGCCATCGCTAACTTTGCACTGCAACCCAGCTGCCGAGAGAAGCAACTGACAAAACATCCATGAATCTAAACAAGTGTTCAGGATGCATCTCGATGCTGAAACTCTGACTGCTGCTAGACCCACGATGTCCTTTTGAAGCATTGCATTGTTGCTGCTTTGCACTGCATCTCTCTGCGCTGCTGCAACTCTGCTCTGCGCTACTCAGATGTTAGCGTTGCTAACTACTGCGTCTGTCATTTCTGCACTCCTCTGCACCGACTGGAAACTCCTCCAGCTTGCTACTGTTGATCTTGGGCACCAGTAGCAAGGTTTGATCCAAGAGGTGGACTCCTCAAGGATCCTGCCCAACTGAAGTTTTGTTGAACTACAACTCAATGTCGACCCATCTCCCTCCTGGAGATGCGTGGGCACTCATGGCGTACTCATCCTCATCGATCTTCGCGGTTGCAGCCCTCGGATCATGCTTCTCACCCTTGTCCTTTTGCTTCAAAGGACACGGGGAAGCATAGTGACCAAGTTCACCACACTTGAAGCACTTGATCTTCGAGACGTCTTTCTTACGTCTTCGTTGCTCCTACAGCCCTTTGGATGCAAGGGCTGCATTTTCTTCCTCCTCCTGCTTCACCTTCGATCCACTGCCACTCCTGCCATCAAGTTTTCACTTGACCAAGTCTCTCCTTAGCTCTTCTTGCTGAAGAGCAGCCCACATCTCTTCCCAGCCTAGCAAGGTTGCTCTGCCCAGGATTCTCTGTTCAAATATCTACCAATCATCAATGACTGCATTAAATGCCAGTCTCACCATCGCTGTAGGAGAAGGGGTAGACCCCACTGCTGCTAGTTGGTCATGAATCTCCTGAAGTCTTGACAGGAACAGAACAATACACTCCCCTTTCTGCATCTGCGCCATCCTTAGTTGTTGCTCAAGGCACATCTTTCGTTGCTCGGAAGATCCTTCATATAGCGTGGGCTTACCACATTTGCCTGGCAGTATCTTTGTCAGCTATATGGGACACAGTGTGATCTTTGACTCCATCTAGGAGCAACATTTTTGCCTTCGCCATATCATCCTTGTACTGCTTCAACAGATCTAGATCTGTAGGGACAGCTACCATGTTCGTCATGAAGAGCTTGAGATCATATTCATCTAGAAGACAAGTGATTATTTCCTTCTAGAGCACATAGTTGGAGGCTCCCTCCAACCGATCCTGATCTCTAAGCCCGTGAGCTACCATGGACGTTAAAAAAGTTGAATCTGCTCCTCTTCTTCTCCCTATGTGCAGCACTAGACAGGCTTACGCACTCCTTGTGGAACTCGTAGATCTGCTGCTCATATCTTGGAAAAACTGAAATTCTCCGATTAGGAACTTCCTGAGGAAGAGAATTCCCTCACTATGATGCTTCTTCTTCTGACGACTTTTCGCCCGAAAAAATCAAAATTTGCCTGCAGAAACTGTGTCCCACTAGCTATGCACTACTCCCTCTGCCTTGGCAAAATTCCGATCTAGAGATCTTACCTCTCTGTCGACTCACTCAGAGAGAGACCTTCCCGGAATTTTCATCCCTCCTGGCCTGGACTTCGCAATCCCTCTGGGGATTCAAATTGTTGCTTTCTGCAGCTCTTCGGCCTCTGACTCAGCGTTGGATCTTCTCTTCCTGTTTCACAATACATGCTCTAATACCATGTGAAAATTCCAAGATCTAGATATGGGATCCCTAATACAACAAGTTGAACTACTTATCCTACTTGCAAATCTGATTTAACAAGTTATTTAAAGATTACTTCTTAAAATATCGAAAACATAAATATAAGCAAGAAAAATAACACACACACAGGACACTGTTGTTTTTGGACAAACATCCCTCGTAAAACACAATGCGGGAAAACCGGTGCAACAGATCTGAGGGTTTTATTTATTAAGCAGTAGTAATATTTGAATACATCACTAAATGTCACTCCGAACAATTCAATTATAGAGAATATCACTGATAGAAAGATTAGTGAGGTTACCTCACTCTAGCACTGGAAATCTCGGCTGATCCGGCCACTGAATGATGTGCCTCTGGCAGGCTCAGCACAGTCCCAACATCAACCCTTCTAGGCACTGCATCACTCAACTGGTGAATGGATCTGCCACACAGAAATTCCGATCTCTGCCACCCGGTCTCACAAACCGACTTCTGGCTTCTGAAATCGATCTTTCAACAAACCCTCGGATTTCCTCTTGCCCTCTGCATGGCTCTGCGCAGTAGCTATTGGATCTCTCTCTGCCCTTCTCTGTTGATGATTCTCCAACTAAGAAAGACTTCTCTCTGGATATTGTCTTTTCCCCTCACTGCAATGAAGAATCACTTAGATTTGGTTTTTGTCTTGAGCACTGCTCACTTCAAAAAATTCGATCTCTAGATCCTCTCGGTGTATTTTACAAATGACCCTCAAGCCTTCCTTTATAGTCTTCTCGTTGAGACTTCAACGACCGAGATTAGATCTCCAATCAATGGCTAAGATTATATTAGACTTGATCTGCTTTTTCTAGAAGCTTCACCCACAATTTACATTAATACTCATTAATTATTTTAATTTCCTAAGTTAGACTTAGGGTCCTTATTAAAAATAATTAAATTTTCTTATAAAATTGTTTTTGGGTGGAATTTCCCAAAACAATTTTTGGGTTATCTGTAATGCATGTGTTTAAGCCTCTCCACAAAGGTTGATACTTAGAGCACATCCGATGCTATCACAAATCAACACAACACCAAAACCTTATAACACTGTGATATATCCGGATTACAAAGAATATATATACGCCATCCAACTGTGGGTGATCTATCTTCATCACAGAGAACATATGCCGAGATAGTGAGGAATATATTACTGTAATGTCACCCCAAACCAGTCCGCACTGTGATCAATGTGGTATTTGAACTCCTTCCTATCTTGACCACCGAGAACCACAGAGGTATGCCGAGGAGGATCTCTCAGATATGCCCGAATTCTATCATTGTTGATCTGCGGTTTCCATCCAAACTGTACCCATCCGAAAATCTCAGACTTCTATCCGAACTTTTTTGTGGAAGTGCGAGGAGTCTAGCCTCCTATTTATAGTGATTCGTCCATCTATATTAGCCGACATGAGAAAGTGAACCAACGTGTCATATTTATGTGAGCCAACATGAGGATCTTTTCATACTATTTAGGAAGTCGACTTTCAAGAGGACTATGCTTGTCTTTGGAGGTCTAATAGACAACTTCTAAGTGTAACATGACTTCATTTACATGAATCTAATTATCTTTATGACAAGATGACAAAATCCTAAAGACATCAAGAAGAAGTCTTTGACCTATAAATAAAATTCTTGCTCATGAAACCCATAATACAAGTAATACAATAAATACATTTTATTTTCCTTTGTCTCTTCTTTACATAAACTCATAATTACATGTCATTATGAAGTCCAAACCTAGTTACACTTTTCAACACTTCGTCTTAACTAGGGAGGTATTGATAATGGTACTTGGTCATTCTCTATCTGAAGAATTTCTCATAAGAAGAATTGGATTGGTAACCCAGCCGTATAGCATCATATCAACCAGCATTGTCACATAGCAAGGCCTTGACTAACAACTCCATCTCTCCATGAGATCTTGAGCCCCAATGTTTGCAATACCAATGATTAATAGACACCTTCATCATTGTCTCTCTTGGAACATACCCCACCTGGGTTCACTCAAAGTATGTCTGGACTATTCTTATCTTGGATTCCCAGTCCTCAAAGAATATCGGTCCTTCCACAACTACTCTTATCTTGGATTCCCTAATACATCCTCAAAGAGTATCAGATGCCAGATGATTACCGAATCCTTCATTTTGTCTTCCCAGGTGAAGACCAGAATGATGTGTCTATCTCTCCCTATCAATTAGGGAGGACATATTCCACCAAGGAATGTACTCATTCCTATACAAGGAATGTACCTAAGCTCCCTCTCGGCTTAGGAATTACCAAGCTTATTCCAAGTAAGAAACTTATTTCCAGACTCCCTCTTAATCAGGGACCTACAGCAGCTCTTCAGGAAAACAATGGGACATCCAGCTGCTCTAAAGAACCCCTTCCTTCGATGTCATGAATTTCTTCTTTGTTGAGAAGTCTTCATCTTTGGGATCTCTTCATAGGGCACAGACCATCCATCACTTTCATCCACGAGTCATGTCATCATTCCGTCAGAGAGTGATTCATTAGTCTTTTCATCTGGTCTAGCTTCATGTGATGTTGCTATCTCCATACCATATTTCTTTCAAGGATCTTTCATCCTTCCATAAGGTTGTCAATGATGGAAGATATATACTTCTCTTTGGCAACCCTACATAAGCTCATCCAGGTATTATTAAATTATAAACATGAACATTTAAATCAAAAATTACCTTAGTTGATCTTTCATCATGACATCTTCCTGTAGGTATCAGCATCTTTCACATATGTCGACACATCTCCTAAAGATATGCATTGTCAAGGGTCTTCATCTTTTTCAGACTTTCATCAGAGTCTACATATCTTTCCAAGAGATTTTCGAGGCAAGTCTTCTTGGTCTTCAAGGATGTTGATTGCCTTTACCATGGTTGCACTTCTTACGATCTCTTCCTTTCTTTCTTTACACATATTTTATTTCATTCCCAGGAGCTTCCAATCAGAGTTCCTTAATTTTTTTCAATCATATTATCCTCCATATGAGGACATATTATGTTGATTTCATCTAGTGTGAACTATGCCTTTCGACATCCTTTCAAAGGAGGAGATCCTTTTCCTTTGAACATACTTCTCAGGATAGAAGTAGTGATCAATGTTACCTGCAACCATACGACATGACATTATAATATTAGATACAGCATACATACCTCCTTTACCTTCAGGTCATCTAGGCTTCTTTCAGCAGCTTCCTTGATTGAGAAGATCTTCAATCCCTTGATCTGCTTTATGTCATCATACCATCACCCATGAATTCCACAAGATGGAGTTCCTAATGAAACACTTGCTTTCTCTCTAGATTACTGAATACTTCGATGAGGATTCCATCAAAGAATCTTGGGGATCTTGCATTCCCCTATCTGGCAAATGTTTCCTTTTTGGCTTGATGTATGATGAGCCTTGTCTTGGCCCTGACTTCTTCCTTTCCTTTAGTTTCCAATGAGGTTCCCAAGAGCTATATCCTTCATATTTGACTGTCGTGGATTTTTTTGTCTAACCTCCATGATGATGTCACTAGCTATTGTTTCTAATGCTTCCATGATGTCACACAACATCTTATTATTTACTGCAGCCATATCCTATGAAATATTTAGAAGCTATGATAAGACTTTTTGTGAGGGAGACTATCTTAATTATAGTAATGATCTCTTACTCCTTTCCTAGGCCTTCCTTTCTTCAGCTTCCTTTATCTTTCTAGTGATATGAGCTTTCTTCTTGTAATGTCTGAGTCCTTTAACTTTCAGCACTCTTACCCTCAACTTGTCTTCTCCTATCTAGCAAGCCACAATTTATTAGATAAGGTAACTTTCTTGTCCCATGGACATTTGTTACCTTGCCCATCAGAACAATGATGATTATTCTTTTGTCATTTCTCCCAGATTTCACAATTAAGATTCTATGAAGATATTCCTTCATTTAGTGTAGATCAGCTCTAAGTGATATGACCTTCTTTACTGGATCTTCAGAGAATATATATCTTCTAGATTATCACATATCTCCACTCTTGTCATATATATAGGGATAAGAGGACCTTTCATTGATTTTATAAGAATCCTTTTGAGTCCTTTGATCCCTTTCCATATATTCAGAGGAGACTCTTTCATTAATATGTTCAATGACTTCGCTTTCTTAGAGGATTATGTCTATCCTCCTTTTTCATGCAAAAAATCTTGATGACCTAATCAGCTAACAGATCTCCTTGCAAACACAAAGTCGTTTTACCAAATTTGATTATAGAATAAAAGATACTTACTTGACATGTGAAGATAGAATCTTCACCTTTGTCACTTTGATGGTGGTTGAAGAAGATGTATTGATGTTCCCTTTTTCGAATGAGAAACCCTTCTTCAACAAAGGAGATTGCTTCAATTATGATGACAACATCTTTAGATCCGGCCTCCTTTTATTGATGGAGATAACTGCTTCTTTGGATGACCTTCTTCAAAAATAAGGGGAGGGTCCTTGCTGTCATATTTGTAGATTTGCATTGTAGATTCCTTTATCTTGATTAGAAGACTAGAGGATTCAATATTTTGCTGATGCGAATTCTTAGTTGCCCTGATTTGATTGATGATCTATTTTAATGTAGATCCAGCTAGATCTTATGATATCGAGTCATCATTACTGCACCTAGCAGTCATATGATTGAGACAGCATGATAGCGTTGGAGCTTGCTGTAACACTGCAATCTTTGAACAAAGAGATTATCATATTACTGAATATTTCATCACTTCATCGAACCATTATGTCATTATAATTTGTGCTGTAAGACAACCAAACTACACCAAAGTCCCAACACAGGCGTACGCAGTCACTGTGCAAAGGCAACGCAGAGGGTGCTGGGGTTTCGTCATTTCATCTACCGGATCAGCCGAGACTTGCAGTGTGAGGTAATCTCACTATTTTTCTCTATTAGTATTTCTCTGTAACTGAATTGTCCGGTGAGACATTCAGAGATGTATTCAGAATAACTATTGCTTAATAATAAAACCCTCAGATCTACTGCACTAGTTTTCCCGCATTGGGTTTTTCCAGGGACATTTGTCCAAAAACAACAGTGTCCTGTGTGTGTTATTTCTTTTGCTCAGTTTTTTGTTTCTGCATCTAAATTAATTAAGTGAAGGTTGCTTCAATAATTGCTTCAATGTTTTCATAAGTAATCTGCAAAATAACTTGTTAATGTAATTTACAAGTAGGAGAATTAATTTAGTTTGTTGCAGTAGGATTCTAGATCTAGGACTTGGAATTTTCACATTCTCTACTTTGTGCACTCTCTTCCTTGTTGCTCAAGGTTGCACCTATCTCTACCTGCAACTTGTAGAGATTATTCACCCTCACACCTATCTGCTTCTTACAACTAAAATCTAAGTGTTGGAGGTACGCCTTACCTCTGCTGAAGTTGATATCATATCCCTTGTCCTCAAGGGTAGCTACCAAAACAAGATTATGCCCAAATCTTGGAACATAGAGAGCATCTCTGAGATGAAGAGGATTACATGACTCCCTCTGAAAACTGAAAGTACCAACTCCTCTAGCTGCATACTGATCATCATCTCCTAGCTCAATCTGAAACTGCATGTCCTTCTCCTTCAAGTGGTTGGAACTCTTCTTGTTCCTGTTCATGTGGAAGGATGCTCCTTGAACACATTTAGCAGGTACTTTGCATCCTCTTCCGCTGATCACTGCAACTTCTGCTACTTCAGAATGCTTGCATCTCTAGCCGTCAAATCTTCCACTATCAATCTCTCTTGGCTGCTCGAAGAAGACTGAACATAGGCTACTCAAATTGTCTTCCCTCTTGTTGATCATTAGTCCATTAATGAATCAACACAGAGGATATTCATCAATTGCCCACATGCTACTCCTTATTCCTTCAAGAACACAACACTTAGGGACTTCACACTCTTCCCACTTCTGCCTTCCTGTGTTGCTCCAATGAAGACAAACTTAGGGCATGGAGGCTGCCCTCTATCACTGTCAAAAGTCCTTCTCCAACAGTCAACTTAGGGCATGTTCATAAGCCCACTTGGTTGGTCCTTATTCCTTCAAGAACTAGCCCTTAGGGCTTCTCTGATTCTGCCCTTCTAACAGTCCTCAAATTCTTTATAAGTGATTGTTCTTAGGCTCTTTTGGCACCTACTACAGCCCTCCTAACAGTCCTTAAGATACCAAACAAAATTGTCCAAACTAGACACCTCATCCACTAGCAAACATCAACTTCAAGAGGACAAAACATACCTTGTTTTCTCAGCCAGCTGCTGCTCCTCTTGACCTCAGATTTTGTGCCCTTCTCTGCAATTCTCGGCCCTCTGTTAGGGATGACTGTAACTATAGTTAAAGCCCCACAAACTCGGTCCTATATGCCTTTAAATACTGCAAATTAGCTTCCCCAATAGTCCTCCCTTATTCATTGTCCTTCTTGCCTTTGTACAATCCACTATTTGGCCTTTTTGGTACTCAATGAGACCACCTACTGGATTGGGCTGCACTAGGGCATACTCAGGAAATATTCAGACCTGTTTCTAGAGAAACTCTCCACCCAAAACCTGTTGTTTCCCTTCCTCTACATCTCCTCTTCTTCACTGGCCTTTAGGACACTTTTTTGCCCACTGTCCTAACCTTTAGACCTCCCAAAATGACACCTACAGCAGTGCAACTGTCATCCCAAAGACATAGAAATATACAGACCTGTTATTGAGGATTTATCCCTCAAATTTGGCACAAAACTGCCTCAGAAGATGTCTCCTCTATGCTGGTTGTAACTCCACAGACTCGACCTGCTATCACAAGATTATTGGACCCAAAACAGTACAATATCTCTCCTTCGCTAGGGTTCCTGATATGAGGTTTCCCCAGAGGTGTCTTGTTTTGATGTTTTTGCTCCTTGGATGTGTTACACTGGTGATGTGTTTGTCCTTATTCTGATCCACGCTCTGATACCATGTAGAAAATCCACGAAATTCTGCAACTGCTAATATGAACAATCTGAAAACTAGTTTCTTTTCATATAGACACAAAATCTTTCTACTTATTTCGCAGCGGAATAGGAACATAAATAACAACAATCACACAATATTTTTCTAGGGAACCCAATTGGGAAACCCCTATGCTTGATTATTGATAGAAACTAAGCATTAGATCTCTTACAAATACAACTTATTTCAATCTAAAAACAAACATGTTTTCCTGCCTTGAACCAGGCTTGAAACGCTTGCAAGATTGTTGATCCTTATCTGCTCTCTATCAAACACACACAAGCACCAACCTGTGCTCTCTACTGCCTTGTCTCACCAACTCATGCTCACAATGTTGGAAAGCGTAACTAGGTTCAGTCTTCATAATGACTTGTAATTATGAATTTATGTAATGAAGAAGACAAAGATAATAAAATGTATTTTGTACTACTTGCATCATGGGTTTCATGAGCAAGGAGTTTTTATTATAGGTCAAAGACTTCTTCTTGATGTCTTTAGGGGTTTGTCATCTTGTCATAAATGTATAATTCAGAGTCATGTATATGAAGTGTTGTTACACTTCTAAAAGACAAATTATTGATGTAATAGTATGCTCCAAGACCTTGTCACTATCTCCTTGAATTCGGCCTCAAAGCAAAAGAATGAGCAAAAACTCAAGTCGGCTCAAAGTAAAGACACAACTATCCAATAAGTCATGTCGGCTCATTCTTGGTGGCAACAACTATATAAAGGAACCTCAGTCACCACAGAAACACAGATTTTTGGAATTCTTCTGAGTTTTTCGGTGGGTTACCTCTGAGATTTTCGGATGGGTTAACCAGACCACAGTTCGGACATGTCTGAGATGATAAGTGTGGGTTTTAGTCTGCGTTTTGTGCGAAGAAGAGAAGGTGTTCAGCGAAGGAAGGAAGACTGTATCACATCTTTGTTTTGGGCATATTACACCTCGCATCTTTCAGCTAGGTCGAGGTATTACCACAGCAAAGATAAGTGTCTCCTATACAGTACAGAACGAGGTTTTTATACAGTGTTGAAGCAGCGCATCAAAGAAGGTTGTAAGAAGTGCAGAAGGGACTGAGATCAATGCGGAGGAGAGGCAGTGCTAGCCTCCGCCATTGATCTCACACTCTCGTATATATTCAGCAAACATTCACAGCAGCAAGAAGATCAAAGATAGGTGTGTAGGTGACCAAGAAAGACTAGAAGGCTAGGGACAGAGTTTCCCTAGGGCTGGTGCAAAGCAGTGCTAAAAAGGAAGGTCATCATAAGGAGCTGAGAAGAACAGTGGAAAGGGTCTTGGAGGCATATTGGTGTCAAGGGTCTGTGTCATGGCTATGGTACTCGTCAATTGAAGATCTATAAGAAGAATTACTTTCGGGTTTTCCTCTCCAAGAGAGAAAGGTTTTAGCCCTACCTTGAAGAGCCTAAACTTTGTGTCTCTTGTGTTTTGATAATTGACTTGATGAAAGACATAATAAGATAATGAAGATAGGATCTAAGTAATAGAAGCATAATAAGTTCACAAGTAATTATCAAGAAGAGAAATTGAATCGAAGCCCTAATTTCTCAACACACAAGACAATAATCAAATTGTGCCTTCGTTCCTGCACTTCGATTAGGCTATTACTAGCAATTTTTATTTGAGGAAAGTCAAATTGTTAACAAAAGCTCACTGGTTGTGTTAACTTGTCCTTCCTATAATTTAGGAGCCTGACTCAATCAACTTGTCCTTTACCCAAAATAACTCACACTAGAAGACTATAAACTCGGTCTTCCACTAATTAGAACTAGTCAACTACTTCTTGCACCCTTAACTTTTATGAATTTTCCCTAAATTTTAGGAACTCGTCCTACTTTTTAGGAATTAGGTCCTAACTCATAAGAACTCGTGATTGCTCAAGGAGAAACTCGTTGTGGTCACTTTGATTAAGGCACAAATCAAGGAACCCTTTCTCAATATTATTTTCAACAGGAACTGTGTCTTGAGAAATAGGAGGAACAAGTGCACTATGATTTAGTAGCCGGTTATGCACAGAGAAGAGGAGTTGGGTCCTAAGATTTAGGAGGCAAGAAGTGTGCAAGGATATAGCGATTTTCCTTATAAAATAGGAGTTGATTTGCGCTAAAGAATAGGGGTTAATGTGCGCTAGGAAATAGGGATCTAGTGCGCAAGGATTAAGGAGCATCTAGTGTGCAGAGATCAAGCATAAGGGAACAGGTTTTGCAGAGCAAGTCAATGAGGTAGCAGAGGAACAATTGTGTGCTAGAGGACTTATATCAAGCAGGATTTAGGCCAGCCAAGATCAATTGTATCAAGCTGAGATTTGTGCGAGAAGCAAAACTCTTTCTCAAGAGAGACAGATTACTTTGTAATAGATCCAAATGCTCAAGAACAATCAATAAAGTAGGCACATCAAGCAAGCAGGTTTTCCCTGTTGGGTTTCCTAAGAAAAATGAGTGTGACAATTTGTGCATGTGTTTTTATCTCTATGTTTTTAGTTCAATGCGTATAAGTTGTTAAGAAGCTTTGTATCTTGGTGAAAGTTAACTAGATTTCAGTTTTCAGTAATTTACTAAGTAGTTGGAAAGTTTCATGGACCAGAGGTTATGAAAGCTACACATGATTCAATTCATGCAAAGGATAGAAAGAAAGAAGAGGCAGCCACAAGCAAGGCCAAGTGTGCAGTTAGAAGTCTAGGGATATCTACCACTGAGGGTAGTGGGAGGGGCTTCACAAATTCACCTACCAAGAGGTCCTCATATTTTTTTGTTCCATGAACGGGAGTTCAAGCACAACCTTGCATCGTGTCAGTGTTAAAAAAGGGAGAAGGCAGAAGTAGATAGGGTTATGGGGAAGTGTCTTTTTTGGAGTGACTTACCTCTCAGCATCACCAAAAAAATCCATTTGGCAATCAATGTGCAATGTCATTGTTGTTGTTGGCCCAAGGTATAAAAGTGCTACTAATAAGGAGTTGCAGGGGCCAATTCTTCAAGCATAAAAGGACATCAATTCTATATTGGCGGACTTGAAGCAGTCAAGGAAGATTTCTATATGCACGGTAATGTCTGATGATTGGACAAACAGGAAGGGTAGGACCCTTCTAAATTTCTTGGTACATTATCCTAGAGGTACCATGGTTATCAAAACAGTGGATGCATTAACACATGTGAAATATGCAACATTGGTATGTAAGTTGATGGATGGGTCCCTCCGAGAGCTTGATTTGCATAATGTGGTGCAATTCATAACATACAACGCAAAAAATTATGTGGTTGCTTGTAGGATGCTTATGGAGAGGCGCGACTCATTGTTTTGGACTCCATACATTGCACATTGGATGGACTTGATGCTCAAGGATATGGGGAAAATTTCCTTCATCAAGAAGGTGATTAATCAAGCTAGGAGAATCCCAAGTTCATATATATCCATACTTTCATTCTTAGCCTCATGAGGATATGCACTAGAAACAAGGAGTTGCAACATCCTGCAATTACACGATTTTCCAACAACTTCATTACTCTTTGGTCTTTGCTTCAATGTTAGTTTGAGTACGTTGAAAATGTAGCGAGCAAGGTCTTTTGACTTGTGCCTTAGCTAGTGAATACCTCGAATTGTCCTTCTCTCGGTATGAGTGTGAGCTCATGAGATGGACTTCAGTTAGGATGAGTTATTTCCAGTTTACTAGAATAATCATCAAGTTAGCATGTATAGAGTTGGAGCTTCAGTTAAGTGGAGTCTTCATCATTTTGACTACAAAACGAGGTGGCAGTTCCCAGTTTAGTTAGAGCAAGTTATTCTTCAGTCTTGATTGAAGGAAGAACAAGTTAGTCTCCAGTGTTGATTGGAGAGAGAACAAGTTAAGAACTCCAGTTTTGATTGGAGAAAGGACGAGAAGAACTCTCAGTTAGCTCTCAATCTAAACTCGACTTCTAAAATAGAATTGGGCCTCCTTGCATGTTCGAATTGGGTCTATTATCTATAAAGAGGAGGACGAAGGCATAGGAAATCATAATTTTGTGCACAAGGTTTGTGAGACAAGGAAGTTCACGAGTTTATGAGTGTATCTTTGATTGTGGAGAATGCAGAGCTTGTGTCCTAAGAAACAGGAGATCACAACTGTGTTAGAATTTAGGAGATTGATTGTGCACAATTTTGAGGAGTTGGTGTCCTAAGAAATAAGAGGCAGGAAGTGCGCAAGGAAATAGGAGGACTTGCGCTAAGAAATAGGAGTTATAATTGCGCTAGGAAATAGTGGATTTGCGCAAGAAAATAGGGTTTCCATGTGCACAAGGAAGGAGAAGCAGGATGAACCAAGAGGCAGGGAAAGTGAAGGAGGCGGCAGGGCAACAGTTGCATGCTAGAGGGTCGAGATCAAGCAATGATCCCAAGCCGAGATCAATTTTATCAACTAAGACTTGTGAGAAGAAACAAAACACTTTTTCAGATAGACAGATTGCCTTGTAATAGATCCAATTGCTCAAGAACAATAAATAAAATACCACAACAAGGAAGCAAGCTTTCCCTGTTGGGTTTCCTGAGAAAATAAGTGTGTCAATTTGTGTGCATGTTTTTTTATCTCTAGTGTTCTTATTCTGCTGCTTCTAATTTGTTAAGAAACAATGTATCATGGTGAAAGTAAATTTGGTTTCAGTTTTCAGTAATTCACTAAGTAGTTGTAGAGTTTCGTGGAAATTTAACAGAGTAGAAGCAAATGTTTGTTTGTGATGAGTGGCGTGATTTTACATATAGCAAGAGAGAGGATGGGAGATCCATTGCTAGATTGGTGTACATCAACTCCTTTTGGAAAGGAGTGGAAAAAGTGTGCTCAGTTAATGAACCTTTGGTAAAGGTTCTAAGATTGTTTGATAGTGATAAGCCTACAATGGTCTATTTGTATGAAGCCATGGATAGTGCCAATGAAACTATTCGGGCTTATTATGTGGGAAAGGGTACTCCTAGATTTACTAGACATATGATATTAGGGGATTTGAATGATAGTCAATGGAACGAGATGCTCCATCAACCCATTCATTCAACAACACTTTTCCTCAACCCCACATTTTTCTACAAATGCAACTTTGATTTTGATGGTGAGGTGATGGAAGGGCTCTGCACTTTGTTGAAAAGTGTAGCAAGAAGGTCTTCTTCTTGACTTGTGCCTTATTCAAGAAAGACTTCAATGTGTTTTTCTTTTTCAAGTACGAGTTCATGGAAAAGGACGAGTTAGTTTGTTCATGCTCTAGTTGGAGGCTCAATTATGTGGCTATCCAAAGTGCAAGTTTAGAATTAGAAGGGAACAAGTTGAAGAGCTTTAGTCTTGATTGAAGCAAAGACGTGTTGAACTAAGAGTTGACTTAGTTAACAAGTCGAACTCAACTTGTGTTCAAAATTTGTATTTTCCAGATATATCATGATCGAATAGCATAAAAGGAGGACAAAGGCACAGAATTCAATCAATTGTTTTTGTGTGCACAAGGTTGTGAGACAAGACAATAGCTCACAAGTTTGTGAGAAGTTGCACCAAGTTTGTGTTGGAAAGTGTAACTAGGTTCGGTCTTCATAATGACTAGTAATTATGAATTTATGTAATGAAGAAGACAAATATAACTAAATGTATTTTGTAAATGCTTGACTCATGGGTTTTATGAGCAAGGAGTTTTTATTATACGTCAAAGACTTCTTCTTGATGTCTTTAGGGCTTTGTCATCTTGTCATAAATGTATAATTTAGAGTCATGTATATGAAGTGTTTTTTCACTTGCAAAGGACAATTATTGATGTAAATGTATGCCTCAAAGACCTTGTCAACATGATCCCACAAGTCGGCTCAAATCTGATGATAAGTCTCCTTGATAATGTATAATTTAGTCATGTCTATGAAGTGTTGTTACACTTGCAAAGGACAATTATTGATGTAAATGTATCCCTCAAATACCTTGTCAACATGCTCCCACAAGTTGGCTCAGATATGATGAGAAGCCTTCTTGATGATGTCGGCCTCAAAATGCACTATTAGTCATGTCGGCTCACAGAATTAAGTCATAACGGTTCACTGGCTAAGGTCAACTAATAAACTGGGTCGAACCAATATATATACCCATATGGACTTCGCTCAAATGACAGATAGAACAATTTGGATATCTCTGAGATTTCGGACAAGAAACAGTTCGAATCTGTGGTATTTCAGAAGACATCTATGCGAGGAAGATAAGGTCTATTGGTGCGTAAAAGAGGAGATACTCCAGTGAAGAGAAGAGGAAGTACAACGAAGAATTAGGGCTCTCTGTTTGAGTCTAAGTCTGTGATATAAATCCGAATTGCAGTGTGGGAAGGAGACTGTTATCAATTCAGAGGAGAGGTAGTGCTTGCCTCTGAATTGATGATATTTCCTATTCCGTCAAGGGCTACTACAGTAAAGGAAAAGGCCTGCTATACAATGCGTGAGAAGGCTACTATAAGTGCATGGGAAAGGATGTAAAGCTTCGGTCTCGGGTCATCCTATTTGGAAAGGAACCAAGGATATACATATATATATATATAGCGAAGAGGAGAAAAGGAGATTTTTGTCTTGGGCATCAATGACCGAGAAGGAAACTTCAAAAGAAGACCGAGGAAGAGTTTAGACTAGGGACCGAGTCTCCCTAGTGTTGGTGTAGGATGGTGTAGAAAAGAAGATCAGCATAAGGAGCCAAGAAAGAGCAGTGACAAGGTCTTGGAGACATACTAGTGTTAGGGGTTTGTGTCATGGTCATGGTACTAGTCAATTGAAGATCTAGAAGAAGAATTACTTTCGGTTTTTCCTCTCCAAGAGGAAGAGGTTTTTGGCCCTGGCTTGAAGAGCCAAAAATCTATGTATCTTGTGTTTTGATAATTGACTTGATGAATGACATAATAAGCTAATGAAGACAAGATCTAAGTAATAGAAGCATAACAAGTATAACGCAAGTAGTTATCAAGTAAGAGAACTGAACTAAACTATCCCCTACCAAATTCTCAACAGTCTATGTGAGAGCTTATTGTAGGAAGAGTGTATCAAGGAGGAGCATGTACGCAGATCAGATAGAGAATTTCCTTGTTGATGTGTGCTACGATTTAGGAGCAAAATTCCTAAATAATAGGAGCTTGTCTAGCACTAGGAAATAGGATATTTCAGCCCTAGGAAATAGGGAGAAACAACACAAGGAAAGAGGAGCTAGATCAGGTGTGTTTGCAGGGAATTTCAAGCTAAGTGTTAGCAGTGAGAAAAAGCTTGTTCTCTAGTGAAATAGTGTTGCCTTGTAAAGAGATCAATTGCTCAAATTTTTGTTAATAAAATTCTACAGCCAAGCAGAGGGTTTTCCTAGTTGGGTTCCCTAGAAAAATATTGTGTTATTGTGTGTGACTGGTTCTTTATCTATGTTTCTATTTCTTTGTTTATTTAGTAGAGAAATTTTGTATCTTGGTGAATAGAGTTTGTTTCAGATTGTTCATCATAGCAGTTGTAGAATTTTCAAGGAAATTCTACATGGTATCAGAGCAGAGAACGACGTAAATATCAGCACACAGAGGATTTGGTCATTTGGTTAAGAAGTTCCCACGGTTTTGCAGTCTAGAACGTGGCCTAGGAGAGGCCTTAATACCTCAGATCCAAGACAGATAGGGCCACGAATCTCCGCTGGTACAGGAAGGGCCGAAAATCCTGTTTAGGTGCAGAAGAAGGCCCGAGTAGCCTCAGGTGACAACGAGCAGTCAAGGGGTCTCTTAAGGTGTGCTGCAAGAGAAGAAAGATAGGCCGCAGGTCCGAAGGTGTTGACCGAAATCCTGGAAGGTGTCTAGACAGGTGGTCAAGTCAAGGAGGTCTATCGAAAGTGTTGTTTTGAGTGCCCCAAATCATCCTTCCTTAGTGGTGTTAAGGAGTTGTGAGTGGGTTGATAGGAAAGCCCTAAGTAAGGTGACGAAGGAGTATACTTGTCACTATGTGAGGGCAACTTCATCAAGGCCTAAGTTCATTAACTTTGGTGGAGCAGAGTTGATTAGTGAGGGTAGTTTTTTTTGGATAGCAGAGCAATCCCTTGGATAACAGTATGGCATTCATAAGACTGAGGTCAGATCACAGTCTAGAGGGAGCCTTGAATTTTTGTGCATGGAAGGAGAGAATCACTATAGCGCTGGAAGATAATAGGTGCAGAGTTTATGAAGCAAGCATCTCAAGATTCCCAACAGCTGGCCCAGCATACTAAGAATGACACCAAGGCGAAGTGGATCATTCTAGAGGGGGTCAAAGATCATATCATTCCCCATCTCCATGAAAAGAAGACAACGTTCGAGATGTTTAAAGCCATCTTAGATTTGTTTCAGGGTACTAGTGATGTCAGGAAGCTTACTCTTAAGGAGAAGCAAAGAAGTATTCGGATGAGCAAGGATGAGCCCATCGTCACATATCTTTCTAAGTTCACTAAGGTTCAAGATGAGCTAGGTGGTGTGGGTGTCACTGTGCCAGAGCAAGACCCTGTGAGTTTTGCATTACTAGGACTTCATAAGTCTTGGTATACCTTCTAGGATGCAGTAAGTGGCAGAGAAAATTTTCCTAGTTAGGAAAGGCTATGGGGTGGTTGCGTTTAGGAACAGATCCGGAGATGAACAAGAGATGGCAAATCAGCACCGACAAAGGACGAGGAGAAATTTTCCCTGGCAAGCAAAGGTAGCAAGGCCAAGGGAAAGAAGGGCCAAGGAGAGGTTGAGTCCAGTCAGAAGGGCAAGAAGAAGAAGAAGGATCTAAGGCTTACCTCCAACACTTAGCTTTTGGATGTAAGAAGCAAATTGGCGTAAGGAAGAAGAATCTCTAGGAGTCCAAATAGAGACAGGTGCAACCTTGAGCAGCAAGGCAAGAAGAGCTCAGAGTAAAGAAGTGATGGTTGAGGAGAGCAGAGCTCTGAGAGATTCCTTAGAGCAAGAGCAGATTAGAGTACCTAAGAAGAAGCTACTCAAGATGGAGTCTCATCCAGTATCTCAGTTTGAGTCTAAGCTAGTTGGCAGTTGGGCTGACCAGCAGGATGACGACGAGTATACACCAGGGCGAGTGGAGGCATCCACTCAGTTAGTGACTCCTAGTATAGTGGGAGTTCGAGCTAAGTGGGCAGAGGATTTGTTTAAGGAAGATTAGGAAAGATTTGGATCTTCCAGTATCAACTTCAACCAAAAGAAGCAGCCACCAAGATAGACAGGGTACATGTCACTTCTGAATGAAGCGATAGACTCGCAGAGCATGGTTGGAAAGAACAGGTCTTCAAATCAAATTCCGTAGAAGAAAGCAAGGAAGTCTTCTAGTTAGAGGGAGAAGTTGCAGCAGCGAAGAACATGGTAGTGTTGGAGACAGATCCAGGTGGAAAAGGTTCTTCCAGAAGCACCTTCCTCGTTAAGAGGGAGTGTTAAAAAGTATAGCGAAGAAGGTCTTCTTCTAGACTTGTGTGTTAGTCAAGGAAGACTTCAATGTGTTCTTCTTTGGTCAAGTACGAGTTCATGGAAAAGGACGAGTTAGTTTGTTCATGCTCTAGTTGGAGGCTCAGTTATGTGGTTATCCAAAGTGCGAATTCAAAATTAGAAGGGAACAAGTTGAAGAGCTTCAGTCTTGATTGAAGCAAGGGTGTGTTGAAATAAGTGTTGACTTAGTTAACAAGTCGAACTCAACTTGTGTTCTAAATTTGTATTTGCCAGATATAGCATGATCGAATAACATAAAAGGAGGACAAAGGCACAAAATTCAATCAATTGTTTTTGTGTGCACAAGTTTCTGAGACAAGACAATAGCTCACAACTTTGTTCGAAGTTGCACCAAGTTTGTGTGAGAGCTTGTTGTAGGAAGAGAATATTAAGGAAGAGCCTCTACACAGATCAAAACAGAGAATTTCCTTGTTGATGTGTGTTAAGATTTAGGAGCAAAATTCCTAAATGTAAAATCCCAACCAAGGAAATCTCTCCAATGACCACAAATTTCTGAATTTTTTTACTGTAACTTTAGCTAGGCATTTCGTAAAACATGTCACATGCACAATGTTGTAGGTGAATTTCTGAGTAGTTTTAATTCAGATTGGCTTTCAAAATAAAATGCATATACTCACAAAGGTATCATAACATAGATATATTCATGCATTAAACTCAGTCAATCCAATATCATTCAAACAACACCATACCAGGACAAAATCTGCCACTTTCTATTTACTCACCCAACTCAGATTTACACAGCGAAATACGATTTATTGAGGTACAAAACAGCGAGTTGTCATAATAAATGGAAAGCAAGGAACTTAGTAGCTTTAAATTGATTTTCATTTGTTGACAGCATCCCCTTTCAGCACTTTATATCAGATCTACACAGCTCGAAATATGTGAAGTCGTGGCACATCTTGTTGATTTTTGGGTAGCATCGGATGTGCTCTAGCTCCAAAATTTTGTGGAGGGGCTAGAACACATGAGATCTCCAAGACCCAGAAATCGTTTGGAGAAATTCCACCCGGAGCTTAGTTATTCAAATAATTAATTATTTTAAATGGAGTCTAAGTTAAAACTTAGGGAAATAAAATAATTAAAGTGAATTAATTCAACATGTGGGTGAGCATGTTCTAAGTGACGAAGATCAAGTCTTTTCCAATTTTAGTCGTCGATTAGAAATTAGATCACGGTCGTTGATTCATCAACAGGAAAAGAATAAAGGAAGGCTTGAGGGTCAGTTGGAGAAAATACACATAGACTGAATTTAGAGATCGAATTCTTCTAAAAGAGCAGTGCTCGAACGAAGATTAGATCTGAGTAATTTAGTGCAGTGAGGGGCAGTTCGGCAGCGGGACTTCAGTCCAAGGCCGAGAATACAAGTGCAGAGAGGCAGATCAGCACCAAGAGAGACACCGCAACCCTTGAGAGGGTGACGCAAAGCCAGCAGGGCTCACGCATAGCCAGAAGGGTGACGCAAAGCCAGAGGAGGTGACACAGTCACTTGAGCAATTGCGTTGGGGTTTCTATGAGGCAGATCAGGCAGCCATTCAGCAGATCGATTTCTGAGCCGGGAAGGCTCACGAGGAGGGTGACGCAACCACTAGAGGAGTTGATGCAGTCTCAGCGCAGAGCTTGCTGCAACCATTGTTGCACAGCACTGGGGACAACGCAGTCACCTTGGGGTTTCTTCATTCTGTTGTTGGATTAGCCGAAATATCTATCTCTAGATAGAGGTACTTCTGCCAAGGATTTTCTCTATTGGGTGAGCCGGATTTGGCACCCTAGATTGTATTCAGAAATTTGCATAATAATATAAACCCTCAGAACTGTTGCACCAGTTTTCCCACATTGGGTTTTTCCGGGGACAATTGTCCAAAAATAAGTGTGTCCTTTGTCTGAATGCTTCATTTATTTTTCAGTACTTAATCTGTATAGTTGTGTAGGCCGCAGTGTATTTACATTAATATTTTCTTGATGTATTCAAAAAATAACTTGTTAAATCAATGAAAACAAGTAGGTAATGTAAATCAGATTTCTGCAGTAAGATTTTTGTAACTTGGATTCAAAAATTTTCAAATGGAATCAGAGTTGTTGCAGATCAAGTAGAGTTGAAGCCATCAGCGAAAGACAGAAGAAAAATTTGTTCTAGGAAGGCAGTTGTCCAGACTCCAGAGTGACAGCGCTTAACCAGAAAGAGGCACAAGAAGGGGTGATGCAGTCACCAGACGGGCTCATGCAGAGCCTACGTCAGCCAGCTAGGGTGACGTTGTAGCTGCGCAGAGGCAGCACAGTGCTTGCTGGGCCAGCGCAGAGGTTTTGAGCCTCATTTTTTCCAGTTTTCGTGGCTGGAGGAGCAGTTTGATTTTCATCTGGAGATGCTAGTGGGGCATTGTTTCTATTGGTGCAGAACAATGTCTAGTGGGGCAGTGGCAAAGTAGAGGGAAGCAGTTCCTCAGAAGAATTCTTGCCAAAAAGTCTAGATCCAATGTTAATCAACAGCAAAGAGTGATCGAAGAGGAGTGTTTCGACATCAGTTGGCAGAAGGATTAGTGTAAAGGAAATCGATTTTTAGAGGGAGCTTGTTCCTTAGAGGGTTTCTAATGCCAAAGAAACCCAAATCTGAGTTTTCTTGGGGCAACAACAAAAGAGGGAGAAGAGAACCAGTTCGAAATTTTCTTGTCGAGCAGAGATGGTCGCACGTGGACTAAGGGATCAGGACAGGTTGGATGGAGCATCCAACTTTGTCATCTGGAAGGCCAGGATCCTGCCAGTTTTGGATGAACATCGCATCAAGGATCATGTCTTGAATGCAGTTGTTTTTCCTGTTGATGTTGATCCTCACAAGAAGTACGAGGAGGCTCAAGCGAATGCAAAACGCTTGATCATGGATGGAGTCAAGGATCATGTGATCCCACATATTGCCAAGAAGAACACGGCAAGGGAAATGTGGACTTCCTTGACCACTATGTACCAGGGAATTTCCGTCCAGTGGAAGATGTTGCTTGAGAATCAACTGAGACTGTTTCAGATGCAGAAGGGAGAGGAGATTGACCCCTTCCTTATCAGATTACAAGTAATCCGAGATCAGCTAGCTTCTGTAGGGGCTAGACCAGATGATGGTCTTATGGTCAAGACCACCTTAAATGCAGTCTTTGAAGACTGGGAGAACTTTGTCCAAGCCATTTTGGTCAGAGAAGCTCTTCCAAATTGGGAAGAGATGTGGGCATCTCTTCGACAAGAAGAGATCAAAAGGTTGACTAAGGCCGAAAGTAGCAGCACGGGGATCAAAATCAAGAAGGAGGAAGAGCAAGATGCGGCTCTCGCATCTAAGGGGCAGCATGGGCAGCAGAGAAGGAAGAAGAAGGACCTCTCGAAGGTCAAATGCTTCAGGTGTGGAGAATTAGGACATTTCGCCACACAATGCCCTCAGAAGAAGAAGGTCAAAGAAGAATCTGACTCGAAGGTTGCTGCAGCGAAGGATGATGATGATTGTGACATGAGTGCTCATGTGCCTCGAGAGAAGAGGTGGGGTGACATTGATATGTAGTTCCTTGAACTACAATGATGGGCAGGATCCTTGAGGTGCCCAAACTCTTGGATCACATATGAGCTACGAGAGCCCTTAATGACAGTAGTAGAGCGACGGGTGTCAGTTGGTGCTTGAGATGATGGAGCGATAGTGGCAGAGCTACAACTCTAAAGGTTTGAAGCAGCGTAGAGCAGAAGCAATAGCAGCGCAGTGCACGGAGGTGCAGCACAATGCAGAGTGGTGCTTACGCAGTGCAAAGCAGCAACAGCGTAGTGGCATCAGAGGGTCAGCACAGATTAGTAGTAGAGGTAGTTCCAGCAACGTAGTGGCATCAGAGGGTCGGCGCAAATTAGCAGTAGAGGTAGTTCCAGCATCGAGGTGTATCCAGACTGACCAGTATGTTAGTTTTTTTTGGGCGAGTTTTCAGTTGCTTAACTCTCAGCAACTGAGTTGCAGTGCAGCAGTTAGCAGTGGCAATGTTATGGGCAGCATGATGCATCATTTGAGAGGGAGTTGCAGTACAGGTGAGGCAGTGACAAGTGGCAGTGTCATGGGCATAAGTCCAGAAGGCAGCAGCGCAGTGGATGAGGGGCAAAAGTCGAGCCTCAGCAGTGCAGAGGATCGATGTCGTGGATCAAGGTGATGCTTTTGGTGAGAAGTGTTGTTAGAGCACATTCCTCGCTAAGAGGGAGTGTTGATTTTTGGGTAGCATCGGATGTGCTTTAGCTCTGAAATTTTGTGGAGGTGCTAGAACACATGAAATCTCCAAGACCCAAAAATTGTTTGGAGAAATTCCACTTGGAACTTAAGTTATTCAAATAATTAATTATTTTAAATGGAGCCTGAGTTAAAACTTAGGGAGATAAAATAATTAAAAAGAATTAATTTAACATGTGGGTGAGAATGTTCTAAGTGACGAAGATCAAGACTTTTCTAATCTTAACCGTCGATTAGAAATTAGATCACGGACGTTGATTCATCAACAGGAAAAGTATAAAGGAAGGCTTGAGGGTCAATTGGAGAAAATACACAGAGACTAAATTTAGAGATCGAATTCTTCTGACGAAGCAGTGCTCAGACAAAGATCAGATCTGAGTAATTCAGTGCAGTGAGGGGCGGTTCGGCAGCAAGACTTCAGTACAAGGCTGAGAATACAAGTGCAAAGAGGCAAATAAGCACCAGGAGAGACAGCACGGCCCTTGAGAGCGCTCACACAGAGCCAGAAGGGTGACACAAAGCCAAAGGAGGTGACGCAGTCACTTGAGCAGCTGCGCGCTGGGGTTTTTGTGAGGCAAATTGGGTAACCATTCAGCAGATCGATTTCTGAGTCGAAAAGGCTCACAAGGAGGGTGACACAGCCACTAGAGGAAGTGACGCAGTCTCAGCATAGAGCTTGTTGCAGCCATTGCTGCGCAGCACTGGGGACAGCGTAGTCACCTTGGGGTTTCTTCATTCTACTACTGAATCAGTCGAAATATCTGTCTCCGGATAGAAGTACTTTTGCCGAGGGTTTTCTCTGTTGGGTGAGCCGGATTTGGCACCCTAGATTGTATTCAGAAATCTGCATAATAATATAAACCTTCAGAACTGCTGCACCAGTTTTCCCACGTTAGGTTTTTCCAGGGACAATTGTCCAAAAATAAGTGTCCTTTGTCTGAATGCTTCATTTATTTTTCAGTACTTGATCTATATAGTTGTGTAGGTTGCAGTGTATTTACATTAATATTTTCTTGATGTATTCAGAAAATAACTTGTTAAATTAATGAAAACAAGTAGGTAATGTAAATCAGATTTCTGCAGTAAGATTTTTGTAACTTAGATTCAGAAATTTTCACACATCTGAGTAGTCTAAACTTCTACGGGGAGGGTTATCTTATCAGTTATACGCACAGCCACTAAGAGGAATACTTTAGCTCTTTCCAACTCGTGCCAATGTGGAGAAAATCGGCCTAGAAATCAATAATGCGCAGAGGATGACCCCACTCTTTCTCCCTTTAGCATTTTGACCACATTATGAAGGTTAAACTATGCCCAACAATGTACACAAACTCAGTCCAAATCTTCAGCAACTCGTCCAGATTTCTTTAGGGAACTCTGTTGATTTTTGTATAGCTTCGGAGGTACTCCAAGCCCTGGTGTTCGTGGGTTGGAGGTCAAAGCACCACAAATGGGCTTGTGGACTTGAGATCCAAGCTTGGGGGGTTTGCACCCATCGTGATTTGGGCCAAAACCATGATAGAGATACGACAAGTGATGGATGAGGATGATAGTGCCCAGCGATACGATTCCAACGCAACAAGGATCGTTCAATTCCGAGTTGTCGTTGAGGAGTTATGAATTTTTGAAGTCAATGTTGGGGTTTGCACATGATGGTCTAGACCGGCTTGATGATATTAAGCCTTGCGCCAGTTGTACAAAGCCCTATAGTGACGTTTTGGAGAAGCCCTTCCTATGTGTATAAAAGGAAGGTGATGGAGGTCATTTAGAGGTATCCAAGTGTGCAACACATCCTCTAAAGACAACTCGGTGGAGAGAGGAGCCTTAGCCGCAGCTAGAAGAGCCAAAGGGACAGCGTGAGGAGGTCTAGAAGGCAACGTGGTATTTTTGTTTGCTGCACGTGACAACGTGGTGATGAAAGGGTTGTTCCAAGTGTGTATTGTTGGGCAGATTAGGCCGCAAGTCTGGAGGGAAAAATAAAGTTGTTTTAGGGCTATTTTGGTGAAGTTTTGGAGGAGGCCGAAAGCTACAACAGTTTTTATGCTAGGCCGCAGGCCATAATTAGCAGTTGGGCCATCCTTTGGTGTTGCATTTGGGTGAAACAAGGCACAAAGAGGCAGCGTAGGAGTGGAGGGCCTCTCCCTTGGAGGACTACAACCTAAAGAGGCTTACTTGCTGATTTGTGTGGAGGTTAAGGGTTGTAGGTGATGCCCTAACCAGTAATGTAAGATTGCAGCACCGAAGCGTGGTGAAACAACAGCGTTTTGGGAGGAGTGTCGGGTCAAGTTTGACCAGTGTTTGGATCAGTTTGAGGAGCATCCTGTTGGTGTCATGTGGATGATCTTCCGAGGAGGTGAAGGATATTCCTAGGTGCAGAACCACCAGTGTAGTTTTGGGCCAAAGTGTTGACTCTTGATTGGGTTAGTTTGTGGGCTACTTGTAGGAGGCCTTAGGAGTTGTTTTGAGGAGCCAACGTGGACTGTTGGGAGGCCTACCAAGCAGCCAAGGTGACAACAGGTACATTAGATTGGAAGGCAAGAGGACAGCAGCAAGGTCTGTTGCAGATGGACCCTTGTATGATGGATTGATGGTGTCCTAGGCAAGGACACATTGAGGTGCCTAGATTTGCGCAATAGCTCCTCTATTGCAGGGCAAAGGGTGGATTGGTGGAGCCTATGGGCAGCCATGTGTAACGGTCTCCCAGGTGTGGGGATGCCCTAACTAGGGGCAGATGCTACAGCGTGGATTTGGTCTCACATGGACTGTTGGAGGGCAGCGTGAGAGAAGACCAAGTGTGGACGAGATTGGGAAATTTTGGTCTACTGGAGGACAGCGTGATAGTGTCCATGTTGGAGCCGAAGTGCAGCACCTTGATGGACGAAGGTGACTAATAGCCTGGCAATTGTGGAGCTCAAGGGCCTGATCAACCAGGAGCAGGTTCGTGGAGCTCGAGACTTGTGTGTGGAGGACTTCTACAACAGATGTTGGGCAGTCCTCCTAGCCCGTGTTAATTGCAGGAGATGGACATCTTACAGTGATAGGTGGTAGCCCTTCATGCCCTATGTTGGTCTTCATCGTTGCAGCACAGGAAGACCATAGTGGGTTGAAGTCCCTGAGTAGTTGAGGAGCAACAGTGGGCAGATTGAGAGTTGTTCACAAGTGGAGTTGTGAACAACTCGACAGGAGTCTCAATGTGTTATGCCCTTGATGGATGAAGGGACAACTAAAGAGCAGATTGGAGTGCCGAGATTTAGTGGTTAGATGGACTTGGAGCATTGATAGAGGTAGGAGTTGCAAATCGGGAGACGAAGGACCGGAAGGTACAGGGTACGACCGAGAGGAGTTGTTAGATACTACATCCAGATGGTCAGAGTATCTTGTCTTGTACTAGTGGATGTATGAGTGCCATTATCCCTGGTACGAGAGCCCTAGATTGTTGTATTATATGTTGTTAATATAACGAAGTTGTGTTGAAAAATTAAAAAGCTATGTATATTTGTGTGTATGTAATTTATTGCTTTATATTTCCGTTGTGTAAAGGAATTTAGTGGTTGAGACTATTGGTTTGGTAGAATAAGAAATTTAAGACTCTAACCTAGACTCAAGGTCGTGGAAATTCAACATGGTATCAGAGGATATCTGAGCTACTTTGGAGGACAGTGAATCAAAGTGTGCATAGCGAAGAAACTCAGAGGGAGTTGTCGGTGTCTGGATCATGGAGCAGAGAGTGCAGCTGAAGACATGGAAATGTGGTCTGGATAGGTTACATGGCGAGATGGGTTGGGAGTTCTGGTGGATTGGTGGTGAGCCTGGTGAACAACAGTTTTTGTAGGGCAGATTGTTGATCGTGGACTTTCGTTGATGTGCCATGGATGGTTGGGACAACTCAAGGGTTTCTTTAGCATGGACGAGATCAGGTTGATCAAGATCAATGTTGCGATCATCGGCATCAGGAAAAAATCGGCAAGGGTATGGAAATCCAAAAAATCGTAAAAAATCAGGAAAATATCAGTAAAAATCGGCAAACATTGGCAAAATTAAGATACCATAAAAATATCTATAATAATCAGAAACATCGGCTAGGCCAAAAAAATCGTGATTTCGAGATAAAATCGCGATGTTATCGAGATGTTCGCAACACTAATCAAGATGGATACATGTGATGGACTGGATATTGACAGGCTAGACTCTTCATCGGATCGTGGAGTTGCATATCCAAGATTGATGGGATTTGCACAAGTGGTATTTGATCCAGGAGGATGAGTGGTTGCGGGACTAAGCCAATGGAGATCGTGTAGGCTCAAAGGGAGTCTAGCCTCAGAGGGAGCAGCCCTATGGAGGTTCGGGATCTTCAGGTTCGGATGTGACGAGGCAGAGGCACTATCGAGATCGTCGGATTCATCTAAAGGGTATGCTACAGTGATGGATGTCAGATGGGCTAGTGTCGTCGCTGGATGATGATGGATACTTCTAGTCTTGGAAGTACCTCCCTTGCTAAGATGGAGTGTTGATTTTTGTATAGCTTGGGAGGTACTCCAAGCCCTGGTGTTCAAGGGTTGGAGGTCAAAGCACCACAAATGGGCTTGCGGGCTTGAGATCCAAGCTTGGGGGTTTTGCACCCATCATGATTTGGGCCAAAACCATGATAGAGATATGACATGTGATGGATGAGGATGATAGTGCTCGGCAATACGATTCTAACGCAACAAGAATCGTTTGATTCCGAGTTGTCATTGAGGAGTTATGAATTTTTGAAGTCAACGTTGGGATTTGCACATGATGGTCTAGGTCGGCTTGATGATATTAAGCCTTGAGACAGTTGTACAAAGCCCTAGAGTGATGTTTTGGAGAAGCCCTTCCTATGTGTATAAAAGGAAGGTGATGGAGGTCATTTAGAGGTATCCAAGTGTGTAACACATCCTCTAAAGACAACTCAGTGGAGAGAGGAGCCCTAGCCATAACTAGAAGAGCCAAAGGGACAATGTGAGGAGGTTTGGAAGGCAGCATGGTATTTATGTTTGTTGTAAGTGACAGTGTGGTGATGAAAGATTTGTTTGAAGGCAAGATCAGGGTAGTTCCAATTGCATATTGTTGGGCAGATTAGACCGCAAGTCTTGAGGGAAAAACAGAGTTGTTTAAGGGTTGTTTTGGTGAAGTTTTGGAGCAGGCTGAAAGCTACAACAGTTGTTGTGCTAGGCCGCAGGCCATAGCCAACAGTTGGGCCATACTTTGGTGCTGTGTTTCGGTGAAACAAGGCACAAAGAGGCAGCATAGGACTGGAGGGCCTCTCCCTTGGAGGATCACAGCCTTAAAGAGGCTTACTTGCTGATTTGCGTGGAGGTTAAGGGTTGTAGATGAAGCCCTAACAAGTAATGCAGGATTGCAGCAGTGAAGCGTGGTGAAACAGCAGTGTTTTGGGAGGAGTGTTGGGTCAAGTTTGACCAATCTTTGGATCAGTTTGATGAGCATCCTGTTGGTGTCATGTGGATGATCTTCCGAGGAGGTGAAGGATCTTCCTAGGTGCAAAACCAACAGTGTAGTTTTGGGTCAACGTATTGACTCTTGCATGGGTAAGTTTGTGGGCTGCTTGTAGGAGGCCTTAGGAGTTGTTTGGAGGAGACCAAGTGGACTGTTGGGAAGCCTACCAAGCAGCCAAGGTGACAACAAGTACATTAGATCGGAAGGCAAGAGGACATTAGCAAGGTGTGTTGCAGATGGACCCTTGTATGATGAATTGATGGTGTCCTAGGCAAGGACACATTGAGGTGCCTAGATTTGCGCAATAGCTCCTTATTGTAGGGCAAAGGGCGGATTGGTGGAGTCTGTGAGCAGCGATGTGTAAGGGTCTCCCAGGTGTGGGGGTGCCCTAACTAAGAGCAGATGCTACAGCGTGGACTTGGTCTCTCGTGGACTGTTGGAGGACAGCGTGAGAGAAGACCAAGTGTGGACGAGATTGGGCACTTATGGTCTGTTAGAGGACGCGTGATAGTGTCCATGTTGGAGCCGAAGTGCAACACATTGATGGACGAAGGTGACTGCTAGCTTGGCAGTTGTGGAGCTCAAGGGTCTGATCAACCAGGAGCAGGTTCTTGGAGCCCGAGACCTGTGTGTGGAGAAGGACTTCTACAACAGATGATGAGTAGTCCTCCTATCCGTGTTCATTGTAGGAGATGGACATCTTATGTTGGACACCTAATCCTCTATGGGTAGGTGTGGAAGGCGAACAGTCACAAAGGAGTCCAAGTTACCTTGGGAGATGAATCCAAGGGTCACACCAATGTAACATAAATAGACATCTATGGTGAATAATATGAATAACTAATGCTTATCTTTCTTTTGTGTGTGTTTACTTTTCTCACCCACCATGTGTGTGTTTAAGATGGTATCAGTGCGAGCGTTCTCCTGCCCTGCTCCAATTTGAGCCACTGCTTTTGTGGCCTAGCCTAAGCACCCTCGTTGGTCATAACTCTGAAGTTCAACCTACATTTCTATCAATTTGTGCTCTGTGACCAGAGCCTGTCAGTGTTTCAATTTTCTACCAAAGCATGTTATGTAAGTGGATCAGGCTTTGACAGTAATGCCTCTACCCTTATTTGCAGTCTCATCAACTTCATAAACGTCTGGTTGATAAATGAATCGGTTATTTTAAATGTTGTGGTTTCTATGGTTACTTATCTGACATGACTATTAGGTTTTCTGCCATTTGCGCACTGTTTTAGTTATCCCAGAGTTTGTCATACATTCATTCTATTGCCAGAGTCTGTCAAACGCTTGACATATTTTACCAGTTTCTGTCATAGATTTTCACCACTGCTCCAGTGTTAGATATCTCTGTTGTAACGTATCCAGTGGAATCATAACTCCTCTGACATCGCAAAAGCATATCTTTGAAAATGTAAAATCTGCACAAAATATTAGCATTTGGGGGCATGATAGACAAAGAGAAATTAAAATTGTTTATTGTCTAAGAAGCTTAATGGCCAGAGGCTCAAACTAAGAGTTGAATATTTGAACGCAAACTGATGGTTATATGGTGTGAATACTTACACAAACTGATGGTTATATGGTGTGAATACGTATGTTGCAGAACCTGCTCTTTTAATCTCCCGCAGAACTTGCTCGTTTAATCTCCGTGCAGTGGGAATTGAGTATGTATCCTGGTTTCTTTTTGTCGAAACTATTACTTAAGGAATGGTTACGCATGTTTTCAAGCTTCTACCTCTGCCCTGCGCCTCGGCTCACCTCCCTCCCCGACGGCTCACCTGCCCTCTCAGCTCCCACAGTTGTGGGTTGCTCCCACACCATTGCTACTCGGGCCTCCCGACAACTGCAAGATCTCCCTCCTCTGCTTCACCTCCCTCCCCCCCACGCTACAACCTAAACCGTCTCGGGCCTCCGCTAACTGTCGGCCCTCCCTGGACTGTGGCACCACTTGTTGGCCCTTCCTACCTCCACTCCCCATGTCCTGACCTCCCTCCCTACTAGCCCACCACATTCCACCTTTCCAACTCCTCTGTCACATTCCAACTTCCCAACTCCTCCTTCGCACTCCTGTACGCACGCAACATCGTGTAGTGGAGTTGAGGGGGAGACTGGGGTGAGGTCGTATGACCTGTGTAGAGCGACGGATGGACCAGTGGTAGAATTACGAAGCAACAATGTTGTGAGCAGAGAAAAGGCAAAGCAACCCCAAGAATTTCTAATCACCGCCATAGAGAGAGTCTACAATGGATGCGTGGTGCTGGAGATTGAGAAGAACGGCGAATTGTGTACAGTGTTGTTCTGCACTGAAACTGTGATCCATTTAAAATTTCATGTCGAGGAGAGCATTTTATTTGTGCTTTGGAATTGCGACCATCCTCGAGGAGCTGTAAAGCGATGTGGATGCTTTGAAATCGGTGCTTGTTGCTAGTCACTCCCCACCATACCCATTAACGCATCAAGCTCTTCCTTTGCTCAACAGTTCCAGCCTTGGATGCAGGCCAATACTGGTTCACACTACGCCACCTCAGTCAGCCACATAAGAGGGCAACACCGGAAGATTTGCAAACCAGTGCAAAATCACGTTGTGCTAGGGGTCCAAATCATGCATAGAATACCAGATGAAGGAACAAAAGGATGAAAAGATCGAGTTTTTGCAGCAAGAAGAGCTTTTCCCCCAGGTTCATACTCTTATTTAAATTCACCGTATGCCCAAATTTTGAATAGAATAAGTTAGTTTGTGGGTTTCTCAATGCATAATTTTCATAATTTTATTCACAAAAAGGGCCAAGCATTTTCAGAATTGGAGGTTTAATTTGAGAGGATAATCTTTCAAATTTGAAGTCAAATTCCTCCTTTAGTTGGATTGAGGGTTAGATTTCCAGATACCCATGAATTTATCCGAGGGTTCCAACAACATAAAAGATACAAACAGAGGCTGACATCATTTGTATATTAGCAGAGAAATTCTAGGAAGAGTTTGTGCAACATTTAGGAGGCCGCGTACAATTTTGTGATTGATAAAACTTGCAGAGGAAGCCGAATGCACTGGCCCATCTGATTTTATTATTTCATAGTTCATTTCATCACTGAGCCACATTCTCCATGTTGTTGCATAATTTCTTCTCAGAGGGGTCGAGTGGAACTTGTTGGAGAATATGGGTGCGTGTAGCTAAAAGATTCATTTGCCTGTGGACATTTCTGTTTACCTCTAAAATTGTAGCAGCCATTTTTGAAGAAGATTGATTGAAACCAAACTAAAGAATATTCGTAATTTGTTTACATTGTAAACGGGTGCATTATCGGTTGAAGCCGACACCCTTTATTTCTTAAGCCTGAGTTGTTTGTAAAATGGCCAAATTTTATGAAGTATTATAGTCCTTGGAAACTTTGATACAATCCACTGTTGATGACACAATTCGAATCAGTAAAGACACTCTGTTTGATATCCAGAATTGCTTGCATCATGCACAAGAAAAGATTGATTTTCTGCAACTAGAATCTCAGCTTCAGCAAGAAGAATTACATCAGCAGAGTCATCATTCTGAACTTGTTTTTGTTCAGAACACTGAGACAGACTCCCATCAGCAACAAGAAATTGCAGATGCAGTACCCATTTTAAGTGCAGATTTGCAGAAAGAAAAAAAAAATCCAGCCAGCACCTCCCAAGCCCATCATCAAACCTTGGGAACAGCTTGTCCACAACAAGCACAGAACAGGTCTTGGATATGACAAGGAGTTGTCCTTTCATATTCCGGACTACTCCAAGCCCATTCAATTTCAGAGTGTCGGATTTCTTCATGATAGCGCACCTACAGTTGTTCTAGATCCTGCTCCGCTTCCACAACAGCAACAACAAATTGAAAAATGCCAACACTGTGATCGAGTTGGCCATATGAAATATCACTGTTTCGATCTTCACCCATGCAAGCATTGTGGTCGACACACCCATTCTTCACATAGATGCTTCAGAAACAAGCCTCCTGCAAGAACAAAGATTCATCTTGGATGGATCGCTTCTTGGCAATGGGCATCAACAGCCAATAAGATTTTTAAGTCACATATCCGAACTTGTTCTAAAATATTGAACAATCTTGCAGTTGAGTTTTCACCATCATCTCACCTTGTACCTGACACGGGGGAAAATGGTGGTCACCTACAAGCTTCAAAGCCACATCAATGAGCACAGTGCCATTCTATTCACATTCAAGTTGCTTGAGAGACATGAGTTCAAGCGAGAACTGGAAGCCACAATTTGTCATTCCTAGATTGATTGTGACGAGCCGTTCTTATGAGCATTCCTTTGGTTGGTGGACAACCTTAAACTATCTATGTGAGGTTGATATTCTTCCTCTTTCAGAACACTTCCTCTAGCAGAAGACTTCAGCTTCTTGCTAGCTTTGGAAGAGTTCCGGGAAATGCATCAAGCATTCTAGTGTTGGTGGTCATCCTTAAACCATCACAGGTTGTAGACTTCCCTTCTTTTAGGTTGAAGGTCTCCCTCTTCAAATATGAGGACACTTCCTCTAACAGAAGCCCTCAACTTCTTGCCAGATTTGGAAGAGTTTCAGGAACTGCAATAAGCGTTGCATTTTAGTGTTGGTGGTCATCCTTAAACCACCTCTTTATGCCAACATTTCAGAGAGCTGATTCAGCCTAAGTGCTGCCATGCATACTTTGTAGATTTGTATTACAACTCTCTTCTTGGACTCACACATACCTCTTCGGATTAAGGGGGGGAATGTTGGACACCTAATCCTCTATGGGTAGGTGTGGAAGGCGAACAGTCACAAAGGAGTCCAAGTGACCTTGGAAGATGAATCCAAGGGTCACACCAATGTAACATAAATAGACATCTATGGTGAATAATATGAATAACTAATGCTTATCTTTCTTTTGTGTGTGTTTACTTTTCTCACCCACCATGTGTGCGTTTAACATCTTACAGTGATAGGTGGCAGCCCTCCATGCCCTATGTTGGTCTTCATCGTTGCAGCACATGAAGACCATAGTGGGCTAAAGTCCCTAAGTAGCTAAGGAGCAGCAGTGGGAAGATTGAGAGTTGTTCACAAGTGGAGTTGTGAACAACTTGACAGGAGTCTCGATGTGTTGTGCCTTTGATGGACGAATGGACAACTAGAGAGCAGATTGGAGAGCCGAGATTCAGTGGCTAGATGGACTTTGAGCACTGATAGAGGCAGGAGCTGCAGATCGGGAGCTGAAGGATCGGGCAGGTACAAGGTACGACCGAGAGGAGCTGTTAAATACTACAGCCAGATGGTCAGAGTATCTTTTCTTGTACTAGTGGATGTATGAGGGCCATTATCCCTGGTATGGGAGCCCTAGATTATTGTATTATATGTTGTTAATATAATGAAGTTGGGTTCCTTGCTCAGGAAACTCTCACCAGTTATAGATTACCCTAGATTAAAAAAAATATATATATATAATGAAATTGGGTTGAAAATTTAAAAAGTTGTGTATATTTGTGTATATGTGATTTATTGCTTTATATTTATGTTGTGTAAAGTAGTTTAGCGGTTGAGACTATTGGTTTGGTAGCGTAAGAGATTTAAGACTCTAACCTAGACCCAAGGTCGTGGAAATTCAACAAACTTGTCCTTGGCTTAGAGAGGGAGGTTCTTCTAACAGCGACGCACTGTAGCCTTTTTCACTGACTATACAAGCTCCTTTGTAGAGATAAGGGTGTTGTAACCACTGCTTTGAATCCCTTCTTCATTGAGCAAAACTTGTCTAGTTTTATTCCTTGGAACTGGGCTCTCATGGATTGTTCTTCAACCCGAAAAAGATGATAAATGAAGAAGAACAAATCAGAGATTCAACTAATAACACCTCTTCTAACTCAAATCTCTTGTAAAAAACTTTCTCCTTTGAATCCCGACAATGAAATCTGAGTGATTTCACTCCTTGAACCAGTGAGAGCGTATATTTTCAACACTGAAACCAGCTATGAGGGCTAGGGTTTCCCAAACCCTAAACTTCTCTCCCTCCAAGAGCTCTCTTTCAAAAACACGAGTGAATAAATGAGGAGAGTCTCCTCACTTTTCTCTTTTATAAACTTGTGGCCACTTTTGTCGTCATTTTACCCTTTTAACTTTCATAAAGTCACTTTATATTATTTTCACTTTATAAAGTTAAAGCAACTTTCCACTTACTTAGGAAATGTCCTACTTTTCACCCCTTAGACTTTTTATAATGTTTCCCTAGGCGAATTAAGTCCCCTTATTAAATTTTCCCCGCTTTAGCCTACGAGAACCATGTTAGGCTAGCAGACTCTGTCATAAGCTTCTTAAGTGGTTGGGGACATTACACTAAATAATAGGAGTCTGTCCTGCGCTAGGAAATTGGAGATTTTAGCGCTAGGAAATAGGGAGAAATAGCCCAAGGAAAGTGGAGCCAGATCAGGTGTGTTTGCAGGGAATTTCATGCTAAGTGTTAGCAATGAGAACAAGCTTGTTCTCTAGTGAAACAGTGTTGCCTTGTAAAGAGATCAATTGCTCAAATTTCTATTAATAAAATTCTACACCCAAGCAGGGTTTTCCCAGTTGGGTTCCCTAGAAAAATATTGTGTTATTGTGTGTGACTGATTCTTTATCTCTGTTTCTATTATGTTGCTTATTTAGTAGAGAAATTTTGTGTCTTGATGAATAGAAGTTGTTTCAAATTGTTCTTCATAGCAATTGCAGAATTTTCAAGGAAATTCTACAATACTTGTCTTCAAAGGTTGGCACTTAATAACGAAATTTGCAACACAATTAATCACGAGATAGAGAGGTATCTGGATGGCACTGGACTATTTCGCTTTGATGATGATGTTCGTAAAAGGACCACTTTGATGCCACGTAAGTCATTAGAATTTAGAACTTTATATTTTTGAAATTCAATTATCTGTTTATTTGAAAGTTTAATTATGTTTATTTATTTTCTACTTTCCATTGTAATGAAATGTAATTTAGTTCTCTTTCTTTCTTGTTTGTTGTAGGTTTGGTGGTGAAACTATGGTGCAAGGGCATGAAATTTACAGAAATTTTCCATCAGAATCCTCAGTCAAGCATGTAGCACTTTGGGATGTGAATGCAATTGGAGTGTATTTAAAAAAATACAAAAAACACTCAAATAAATGAAATAGGTTAGAAATTAGAACTTCAATAGAGCAATTACATTTATTGTAATTTATGACTCTCTATATTATAACCCTCAAGACTCTAATTTTTTTATGACCCTCTTATAGGTTGGAGTTCTCATGTCTCAATGACTTGGTGCGTGTCCATTACAATTTCTGACTATGCATGAGGAAAATGGGAGAAAATCAGATGTGGATGTCATCTCTTAGACAATATTGATGTCTTTTTTAAGTGGAGTATGGATTCTAAGGTGCCTATCATTGATGAGGCACATGCTTGGCTAGAGGAGGAGAAACGATAAGAGCAATAGGCGGAGGAGGAGGAGCTCGAAAACATCATGGAGGGTGATGTGCGAGCATCAACACCACCTAGTACACAGATTGATGAACATAGTTCTACACCTATTAGTCACCATTAGACATTTGCTGTAGAGCCAGGGCCTTCTACTGTTGGGGGTAGGCTTGACAAACAGCCCATGACCTTCTCCCATAAAAGGGGGAGAAGGCATCAATATTAAATAGTTAGTTGCTAGTTTTGTTTTTTTTGTCATTGTACATCTACCTCATGATGGTGAGATACATTTATATATGTGATGTCGTTTTGTATTGGTTCTCCACTCTTGATTCTTTGATTGGACAGCTATCAAGGTTCAGGATTCAATATCGACTTTAATGCATCATTTTTTATTTGGCATCCACTATATCATATGTTAGTGCTTTCTCCATATTTCTGTGACAATGTGTTTATATGATGTTGTTGTTGCTTTATATGTCTAAAATTCAAGAAAAAATGAATATATTTTGTATTTTTTAATGTTTTCCATGGTTTGCCAATTATTCCACCAATGTTCCCAAGAAGATGTTTTATGGACCCTCATTTTTATGTTGACGGTGATTTATCAACACTGATCAGTTGCCCAGTAAATATTATTGTATTTGGAGCTCTACTCATGTGGGAGGTTGCCCCCTCGAAGAGGTTAGTGAACATTGCATCTAGTTTTGAATATCACTAAGGATTTGTTTTCTGCTGTTAATTTCCAATTCTGGTTCTGTTAAGTTACTTTCCGCAACTATATTTTCATCTATCTTGCTCTGTTTATTTTCTTCTGCAATTACATTCCATCTGTTTTGATCTGAATATTATGTCTCCGCTAACAAGGAACACCACATCAACATGTTTATATGGTTAGGTGATACATTCTGTGTGATCAAGCCTTGCAGTAAATTGAACTTCAAATAAGTCCCTCATTTACCAACTTATCTTATCTGTTCTCAGTTTCATTACTGCTCGTCTTAAGTCCATTGTAATTTTAGCCACACACATTCATTGCCTATTTATAAATATTATAAGGTCCACCAAATTATGACAGTGCACTAGAAAGACAATACAGGAGTCATTTCTGACTCTGCAGCACAGGTATAGGTTTCTGACCAGTGTCCAATATGTGGCGAAACAGAGTTTCCTAAGCACATTTTTTGGGAGTGTTGAGTTGCCAGAGGTTGTTGGCAGAAGGTTCGGGAACAGATTCCTTCTATCTTTGAGGGGAATATCCACTAGTGGATGCATTGTTCGGAGCAAGGTTACTTGGGAGCGGGAGCAAGAGCAGGGAGACATTTTCAAAAGCTCCCGGTTTGGGAGCGAATCGGGAGCAAATTTTTATATAATATATATTTTTATATATTTTGATGCATATATGTCAAGAAACGCATGTAGAATGATGAATTAGTTATAAAAATAATAAAAACATGGATTAAACCATATAACATCAATCATCTAATAGTTACAATCTTCATCAAACACAGGTCCACAAGTTACAAGTTTTCCTTTATATAGCATGTATGATGTAAGGGTGCACATAACCAAAATAGCATCGAGTGCAATCCATCTCTGAACCAAAAATACATCAACAAACAAGGCTCTAGATGGCCTCTAGCATCCAAAAAAATCATGCTACGACAAATACCTACATGTCATCAAAATCCTTTCCTATCTTGGGATCTTTGTCATTCATATAACCCTCTAAGCATTAACATAAGATAGAAAAAACGTAGCATGTCAAGTCAAGATTTTGTTTGAGTGATGGGGACATTTTTAGTGGGGTCATGATAGAGGAGTTGTAAGGACTCTTATCCCTGATTTCTGAACTGTACCTATATGAACTTAAGTTTATGTAAGGTTCCAAACACAGTCATTTGATTTCAGACAGAATTGCAGACAAAATATATTCAGCAGTGATGTATTTCAATGAAATGTAAAGTCCCATACACAGAGATTTAATTGCAGACCAAATATTAAACTAAGTATATATTCATCAGTAAGGTATTTCAATGAAAATCAGCGGAAATAAACAGTGAAATTAAATTGAGAAACAACTATATACATAAAAGAAGTACCTGGAACACGGTTGATGATTTTAGATGGTGGCTCTCCTCCTGAGATGCAGATACTGTGGGTAGATAAACAGTTTACCGAAACAACCAAGTCCTCCCAACCAATCCGGGAACAATCCCAGACCCAGAGGATGTCTCCTCTGCCCCCGTGTCCAGATAACCGAGAAGAACAGAGACTCCCAGGCAATTCAATCTCACAATTCAGTCTAACTTCACCAGAATTCCTTTTCTTTTTTCCCTCCCCAAAACCTCCATATCACCTCCCTTAAATAAGCTCCCTCCACCGCCTCCTACTTCCCCGAGGTCTTCCCCTTATTAATGGTGATATTTTCTGTATTTATGGTGTTGTACTTTTCATTAAATTGAGATAGGAATATAAATTAAACAATCTTCCTCCACCGCCTCTAACCTCCCGAGGCCTTACCCATCCTTATGTTCATATTAAATGTTTCTTTTTATGGTGGGTGATCCACATTAAGGTGAGTACGAATATACATTTATGAAGGTGGGATTTATATAGTTATTTTATTTATAGGGCTTGGGACTTTATTTAAGTTCTTTTAATATTAATCTTTAATATTGCATACTCATTTTTAAACTTAAGGTTTTAACTTTATCATTTCATTCATTTTATCACCTCTTTTCATAAAATTTATACTTAGTTGAACTTAATATAAATCTGAAATCTTAATATTAAGTTCCCAATCTAAGTAATCTTGATATTAGTAGGTAGGTGTACTAGTGCGATGTGGGCGGTATAGGCAGGTGTAGCTATCAAATGCCTATATCGTTCACCCGCTAATATCGTTTTGGGTATAACTTGGGAATGGGTCGTTACAGGAGTTCAACAACAAATGTCACTAACACCAAGGTACATAGAGGGAATTGGTGCTCTTGATTAAATACGAGTTCCATACCCTAGTACATAACAAAATCCAATGGAAACATTGCAATCCCCCCAATCCTGAAATCCTGAAAAAGTGACAAGTCTCCTGGATTTTGAGTGAGATCTAAAATTCTACTTTCTCCATATAAAATCCAATGAGGTCAAAACCACTCTCAAACATACTGAGTCATTTCATGGTAATGTTAAAAATTGAAATAAAAGGATGAAAACAAAAAATAAAGGAGAATGTCACCACTAATTTCATATCAATACTAGGGCCATAGGCTTGTTCATTAGGCTGCCCCACTCAAAAATTCTTGTTTCTTTGGAAAAAAATTGCGTTTGGAATGTGTTTGCAAAAGAAGAAGAAAAAAAATGCAAAAAAAACCAGGGAGCAAAATTATTTTAAGGTAGTGCGCTTCGAGAGTGGGTTCGAGGAGGGGGGGGGTGCGCGCTCCCCCGCAACCCTGGTTGGGAGACTCTAAACAATTGATTTTCAGTTTTCATGGACTTTTGGAGTTGCCTCCAGAGTTTCTCCCTTGTACCCTCTCTGAAACTAAGATGTAACTGTATCTTTCACAAGCTCTGCTCCTTTCTTCCTTGGGATTTGGCAGGAACGAGTACTCTTCACCTCCAGCCTAAGGGACTAGGCCTTTGCATACTCAGATCTTCTCTCAGTTTTAGTAGCACCAAGAAAGATACCTTTATTTTTGTTTTTTACATGTTTTCATAATTTTGCTGTTCTACATATATTCTAATTAGGATAAGATATATTTACTGTAAAAAAAAATATCATGTCATTCAGTCTTTGAAGTTCTCAAATTTGTCTTCATAATATTGTAGTTCAAATTGCTATGGTCTTTTACTTCATTTGACTCTAAATTTCCTACACAAATTAGTATTCATGGAAAAGTTTGTGTAGAAATATGCATGGAGCAATTTTGCAGAGATGCAATATATCATATCAAAACAGAAAGACTTATATGCTTTCTCAATGCCTATTGAGAAACAAAGCACCAAAAGTTTACACCTACTGATGATATCACACTACCAATAGCTGCAGTGCTAAGAAAGAAAGATGAACAAACATAAATATAGAGGTCTAAAGCTCCAGATATCTTCAAATTCAAACCTAGAAACGATAACATGTATACTCTTCAATGATGTTTTTCTACTGTCATGACATAAACCAGATAGTAGACCACAGGAAAGATACCTGATTACCAATCATTTTGCTACCTTTGTGAGCAACAAGGCCATTCTCTGAAAATACATAATCATAGTCGGAAATAACTGCCAAGACCAAAATAGAAAAATGATTATATTCCACAAAACATCTCCTGAAGAAAATAAACCCTAGGAGTCATCATAGGCAACATCAATTAACAATGAAAATATTTTGACTCAGGAAAGTTCAGTAACTAACAATTAAAGAAGATAAATACATCCATGTTAAGAACAGGCTACTCAATTGAACAATCAAGATTAATCTTTCCATACAGTATAATGAATATCCACTTAATCTTTGACTATCCATCTAACCAAGAAGATATATCTATCCATATGATATCACAACGTTAATATGCTCAATGCTTTTCTCAATAGTATCTGCAGCTCTAGTTCATGAGGTTCGGTTGGATACGCTTAATAAAAATGTAATGTTTGTGGTTCTACAGTCATTTTGGTCTTGCAGAATTGTTACACACGGGGAACAAGAAACTTAAGTGTTTGATGCAATGAAATTCAAGTCCTCCCTTTTGCTCTCAACCAATAAAAATATAGAAATTTGTGATCTCCTGGCCAGGATAAGAGAAACATGAACATAGAAAGTGCAAATTGTCAATGGTTTCATAAACTCGTTCTTTCATATGGTAAGAAGCTGCACTTATTTCTTATGTTTTTTATTCTCCATAATCTCTTTTCCCGTTGTTTTCTTATTTTTGAGAGATCCAGGAGTAACAAAACAAACCAGTTTTTCCAAGCTGCTCAGTTATTTTTGCAAGATCTGAGCCACCTACAACTCCCACAGCTACAATCTGATCACCATAAAAGTGTAGTATAGTTCAATATATGTTAAATTATAACAGTAGTCAGTATACTCATGTTATTGCCTTCTAGATTTTGCAACAGACTTCAGAAAATTTACAACGCGTCAATATTTACCTTACGTAATTCTTGCATAAATTCTAACATTTCTTGGGAAATGACCTGTACAAAAAATGGATACATCAAGACTTAATTAGAACCATAATAAATATAAGATTGATAAAATGCATGGAAAGTGTAGCTTAATATTTCTGTCCTTTTGCACATTTTCTCATGTGTATGTGTGTGTGCGAACACTTGCATACGTCTAGACTATGGAGTCAGAGCCTACATTTCAGTAAAGCAGTTCATGTAATCCCTTGGCAGATTCAGTAATTCATAAAGTTAAGTGGGTGAGAAAAACTGAAGAATAAAGATTTCCCTAACAAGTCGCAACAATTCAGAAGCACATGAGATAAAAGCATTGGAGGCCTGGATTAGGTGTAAAAATGGAGTAGATGGGAAGAGAACTGCCTCAGGAGTAAAAGCAAAAACTGGGAGAGTAATTTTAACTGAAAGACATAAATTAGATTATGCAAGTCAAGAAAAAAATAGAATGCTAGAAAGACTGTCTCTCTAGAACAAAATAAAATCAATCACAGGAGGCGTGCTCAGACGAGGAAAGTCTTACACCAACTCAGATGTCATCTTTGGAGATAGCATACTAGAATAGGATAATAAGCAAATTTCTAAACCTTTCTTCTGTTTATGCCAGTCAATTGGTTGTCTTCAAGAAACTCAAACAAGAGTTGGAATGATGGCAGTATCAGTACCTCCGATTCAAATCATTAAAAAGCTCTTTCACAACGGTTCATGAATGCATGATCAATGAGCTCTCTTATCACCATGTGAAATTTCACTACTTGATGTTACCAGCATATGAAATTTCATTATTTCACCTATTTATGTCTGTTATTTCCTATGACCTGCAGAATTCAAATCATGATTGGAAAAAAATTTCTTCAATTTTAAACTTATCCATGCAAAATCCATACATGATGAAAAGATTGTTGATGCCAGCAATATGTGGATTAAAGGCTCGTTGTCCTTCTGCATCTGAATACTGGCATGCTAAAAGACAAATCCCAATCAAACTTTTCCAGCATTGATGATTCCTTAACTTTACCATTTTGAACTAAATCATCTTACTATTTGCTCAATTGTGGAAACACAATCAAATACTTGACATGTGAATTTGATATAGGCTCTGAGGTAAATAATTAGAACTAGTATGCCATTTCATAGTGTCTCGTTATTCTTCATATGTTGCATACATTTTGACAAAGTAACTTCGAAGGCCTTGGGTATGCACAATCGCGAACCAGATATCTGATTTTTTGGTATTCTTAAATCAGCACAAACTTACAAAGCCTGTTTATTATTCAGATTATCAGATTCCAGATATTAGGGAATGCGTGTGTTCTTTTTGTTTTTCTTTTGAATGCTTTGATGTCATTATCTATGAAGAGTTCTGAGTTGGAGGATTCTGACCCTGGCTCTGGCTGTGAAAAACATTCTTAGCCAAATTGTGTTGTAAAAATATTTATTTTGCAAGAAGTAATCAAGATTGAACATCGACCTTTTACCCTTCGGTTGAATTTGATTATTTGAATTACTTGATGTGAACACCCTTTAACTAGCAATGTTTTACATCACATGGAATCTTGAATCACATACTAAAATAATAATAAAAATACTGTAAACAGGAATACCTTTCTTGCAGGGGTGAGTGTGCCATCAACATCAAACAAAGCAAGCACGCCTGTCTTCCTACAATCCATCTCAGTCGAGGTTTAAAAAATCCTGCATTGTTACAACGCGTGTTAGGATCTTCAAGGAACCTGAGCTGCAAACTGAAGCAAAAATCAGCAAGTAGTTGCCACTAAAAAAAGGTATTACCCTTAAATTTTTCAACAATTTTCTCAAAGAGCGTAAGTCAACTGTGAACACAACTCACTGCCACTGATAAGAAAATCCCAACAAATTTATTCTAAATAAACTATGAGAAAGCAGGCTTGATCCAAGTATATCATGTTCACTAACCATGAGACCAGACCTCTAAAGTCAACCATGCACACAGGGCATAAGACCTAGCACCAAGGTTCAACAGTACCCGCACAAAGGGAGCTTGACTTACATGGTTATCTCTGAAAATTTTACCAGGAAATGACACTGGACTAGCTGTACTAAAAACGGGTCCGATCCGTTAATCATCGACTATCTGATTTGATTGTTTAAACCTAAGCCATGATATGGCATTTTGGATTCGATATTGAAAACTCCAAAGCAATGCTCTGTCTCTCAGGCTCTCTTGTATATCAAGAAAACGATTTTCATTTCAGGCTTCGATGCGATTATTATTACTCAAAAAGGTCCATTTAATTGCGACTGCAGGAAGCGAAAACAGATACTTACAAAGTGAAAACTGGAGTTTCAACAGGTTATCAATAGAATGATGTGTTATTTAATACCCTCCTATTTCTGTCATGGATATTCATAGGGAACCCTGCAAACTCTGCATGACTTATGTAGAATTTCATATTGACAATATAGAATTTTTAATTATTTCTAGAACCATAATGAACCCTACAAATTCTGCATGACTTATGTAAAATTTCATATTGTCAACATAGAATTTTCAATTATATTTAGAACCAGAATGAAGCAAGACGTGTTAGGGCATTCTAAGGGCTAGTCAAATATAGGAGTTTCTCCGTACATAAACTGCAAAAACCACCCATTCTTCCTCCCCGGCTATCCCCCTCCCCGGCTATCCCAGCTATGGGGATTGTTCCGAGAATGAGAATGGACCTCATTACTAAATCTTGACCTTAGGAGATGACTCTTCAGACATCTCCCTCTAAAGTTGTAAAATATACAAGCAGGGTAAGAAAGTATGGAAATACTATATACCAGTGCTCCAAGTTTCGTGAATGCTGTGACATGAGAATTGAGAGACCCCAAATTTCAGGGGAATCACAAGGTGCATATCACTGTGCCAACACAGAGAACTTTAATATATATATATATATATATATATATATATATAATTTACCATTTTAATAATGTCAAAATTGTATAGAATTTTTTCGATAATAATTACATTCAAATGAATTTTGTCAACGTGTTTTGAACCAACTAGTATAGTTCAATATCAAAACTAGATCAAAATTATCATAAAACAAACAAATCAAATAAATCGTATACTATCACATTTATGATAATTTAAAATTAAATAATGAAAAATCAAAACAAACTATTTAAAAAACAACGCTTAAGCTCCGAATCACATGGAAACGTTAAGACTTGAAAAAGTTATTTTAAAAAATCCAATTATTTGAAAGATGATGTATACACATGGTTGAAATATATGCTAATTTTAAAAATTCATCATCTCCCTGCTACGAGATAACATCCAAAAGCCAACGCAGTCAAAATACCGACAAATAAGAGAAATTTCATTAGAGATCCTCAAGCACAGGGCATTGCCCTTTAGATTGAACTATGTATTAATTGCAAAATCAGCTCCCCTGAAGTACCTCGATCTCAGTGGATAATAACCTTAAGAATAAGTCTTTGACATTTAGACGGAAGAAAAAATATGTTTGAATGCAGATTTTTATAACGGTTCATAGTAGATAGACTTCTGGAGCCCAAACTGTCTAAGTAGGCTGAAACGTATGTCTCGGGCAGACACTCTGCCAAACTTTCTAAGTAGGCTGAAACAGGGACAAAAGAAGCTTCTTTTGCTCCTGAGCATGGGCAACTCTGCCCAAAAGTCATACTTTTCAGCTTATTTACACAGTTCAGCTCCAGAGGATGGACAGAGTGTCTGCCGGAAACATCAAAGGTTTCAATGTACTTACACAATTTAGCTCTAGAAATCTATTTAGAAGAGATAAACATATTATAAATTTAAATGAATCACACTGATGCAAAATTCATAAACCTCCAGATCTGAACTCCTAAGCCAAGGTATAAGTTTAAACAAATAACCAAATGAATCACCACGATGCAAGATTCATAAGCTTCCAGATCAGATCTCCTATGCCTAACAAACACAGAATTAAGCTGTGAACCCTGAACTTTGTCAGCACAAAATCAAAATCAGTTCAAAAAATAAAAAGATCCCCTTTTAACTGAATACATTTCAATGACCCTAAACACATTCTTGTACTAGTCATTTGTGCCAGTCTTCTATTTTATCATGAAGAAAATATTACAAAATTCAACTTATAAGCATCAATTGGCAAATGCCACCTATTATCATTATGCCAAACTCCCATCTTCAAAAGGGGTCTCAGAATAAGTGTCAATTAGAAGCATTGTCAAAGTTCAAAACGGATGATTTATTAACTAAAGCAACATCACAATACAAGAATACACCAACAAATCCTCTGCTAAAATAGCTTCATTCCAATGATAATACATATAGCTAGTTTCTATAGTTTTCCTTTCTGATCTGTTTCATTGAATGGCATATCTAATACAGCTACTGTGTAGTCACAAGATTGTACATTCAGATCTGAATGTCATGCACTGTAGTCTAAATCAAAATTGCATGCTAATAAGTTCAAATCATAATGTACATTAAGATCTGAAAGTCATGCACTGAATTCCAAATTGAATGTGTCTAAATCAAAATTGCATGCTAATAAGTTCAAATCATAATGTACATTAAGATCTGAAAGCCATGCACTGAATTCCAAATTAAATGTGCAAATTAAGAAGTTCAAATCATAACATAATGCCTGGTGGTTCATAAATTCTAACTGTAGCTCTGGGATGTAGAGAGCAATGGGTTACCTTAAAGACTGAAAGAATACGCAAGCGAATTTGCCGGGCAAGTAAATCTGGGTATCCCAAGTGGATCTCTTTGCACACTCCCCACTCTGCCCACACTGCACTTATAGATATAGATAAGCGAAGAACGTGATTCTTGCGTGTTTCATCAATCTGAAGTTATTTTGTGTAATGAAAAACCGATAAAGCATGTTATTTGGCAACAGGCGGACCAGGATCGAACCTCACCCTGTCATAATTTGGACACGAATATCCCTCACGAATATTATGATATAGGTTGAAAATTATTGTGCAAGTTGAATGGTGTTAATCAAATTATTTTTGACGTTGACCATTTACGTTGTAACGTGTAAGTATAAGATTACTTCCAAAGTGTAAAAAATTGAGTAAAGGGTTTATGCATATCTTAATCAAAATAATATCTAAAAATATTTTGCATATGAAGTTATGATAAATGGTAAATAACTTGATATTATATTATATTTTTTAAATTATAAAAATATGTTTTTTTGAGCTGCGGATCAAACTTTCGATCATCTCGATACATGAGGGTTTGTTCATTTGGATATATAAGGGTTTGTCAACATGTATTTTTGTTAATTAATTATTACATTATATAGTTAATGATTAAGTATTTAGTAAACTTGTATTAAAAAATAAATTATAACATAAACATAAATTTGAATAATGTAGTTTTATGAAACTTCGGAGCATTTTTTTTAATGAATTTAGGTGCATACAATTCTCATATTTATGTTATTGTGAATTGTTTAATCTTTTAAATATAAAACAAAAATATCTACAAAATTATCACTAATGAATGATAAGATTTCTATCTTCATAATCAAAAATTTAGCTTACTTGAAATTTCCAAATTTTTGTGTTGCTTTGATTTACCAATGTGTTTGGAGAGTCAACCAATATGTTTGGGATGACTCTCAGCCTAACAATAAGTGGAGTAACACTATGTCTTTTTACAATCAACCAACCCGAACCTTTAATCAACTACTCTTGCAAATGAATCTCACTTATCTTAGAATTCTCTTACGTAAAAATGTTTCATATTCTCCTTCTCATCCATAAAATAGAACATCTTATACCAAAAATAAAAAGAATTTATCATACACATAAATCATGTGATTATATATTCATATTTTTGTCTTAAGTTTTTCTTAATTTAACGTCTTCTTTTTCTCATAATTTACTTCTACTTATTTTAATTTATTGCTCTTTATTATTTTGATCTTTTTCCCAAATTTTGTTCTTATTAATTTTACTTTTTATTTATTTTTATAAAATGCTTTTTTTTCTAATAAAATTTATTATTTTATTAATTATTTATTTATTTTTCTCATTTATATTATTTATTTATTTTTATAAAATATTTTTTTTTCTAATAAAATTTATTATTTTATTAATTATTCATTTATTTTTCTCATTTATATTATTTATTGTTTTATTTATTTTGTTGCTATTATTATTATTTATTAATTTAATAATACTTTTTGTATTAAGTTTTTCTTCATTTAGTTTTTTTTTAGTAGTTTTTAAGTGTGGTTTTTTAAAAAGTTTTATGGTTTATTTAGATCTAAATTGTTTAGAATCCGGTAGGGATTCATTGAAATCACAAATTTGACAAGTGAACTCTTCAAAATCGAAATGCCTCAAGAGTTTTCGAGGGTGTTGGATCCATATATGCAATAAAAAGAACCAGTTAAATAATACAAATCAAGATTGGGCCAAATATTTTTTCGTCGTATTCCGACCATAAATCTAAAACTCCAAAAAATCTAACTCCTTTTTTTTCGATAATTTATTTTACTTATTTTGTTTTTAACTTTTTATTGTTTTGATTTTTTTCCATAAATTTATTCTTGTTATTATTACTTTTTATAAAATAATTTTATTTATTTATTATGAATTTCATTTTATTATTTTATTTATTAATTAATTATTATTCTTATTTTTACTATTTATTATTTTGTTATTACTAGCACAACCACATTAGCAAATGTGGTTGGCGTCAATGAGATTTAATAGTAATAATAATCATAATAATAATAATAATAATAAAACTATTTTAATAAAAAAAAATTATTACTGTCCATAAGGTCTTGGATAGACAGTGACTGGGTGCGTTGTTAAGGCACTCCTTGATGTGAAGTCACCGATTCAATTTCTCGCCTTGATCGAGTGATGTATATAGACATGATGATGAAAATGTAGTCTTACCCAATTTACAAATATATATATATATATATATATATATATATATATATATATATATATATATATATATATATATATATATATATAATAATTATAACTAATTTATGTTAATTAAAATCATTAATTAATTATTAAAATCATTATAAATTTACTATTGTTATTACTCATTAACTATTAAAATCATTTTAAATTAATTATTGGTATTACTCATTAATCACTATTTTAATCAATATTACTAATATTATTTAATATTACTAATTAATATTACGGTTGACCATGATTGATTTTCATATGAAACAACCTTTGTCACAATGTGACGTAAGACCATAGTTGATTTTCATTTTGAGAAAATTTGTGTCATAATGTCACGTTGGACCATAGTTGACCATGATCATAAAACGAAGGGATTTATATTAAACCCAAGGATTAAAAATATAAACCATATGAATATTATTATACCCTAGGAAAATGAACCCTTAGATTAATAACCCCAAGGGATTGATATTATAAACCCAACGGTATAATAAATCCAAGACATTAATACTAAAAACCCAAGGCATTATAAACCCAATGGAATAATATTAAACCCAAAGGATTAATATTATAAACCCAAGGTATATAAACTGTAAAATAAACATGGTCGACCATGGTTGACCATGGATCTTTTTCATATTGACACAATATTTGTCACAATGTGATGTTGGACCATAGTTGACCATGGTCGAGCATCATTGATTTTCATAAAGAGAAAATATTTGTCACAATACGACAGTGGAGTATGGTTGATTTTCATATTGAGAAAATCTTTATCGCAATGTGACGTTGGACCATGGTTGACCATGATTATAAACCCAAGGATTAAAATTATGAACCTTATGAATAATGTTACAACCTAGGAATATGAACCCTTATATTAATAAACCCAATTGATTGATATTATAAACCCAAGGGATTAATACTAAAAACCGAAGGGATTATAAACCTAAGGGAATAACATCAAACTCAAGTGATTAATATTATAAACCCTAGGGATATAAACCCTACGATAAATATTATAAACCCTAAAATAAACACGGTTGATCATCATTTACGATGTTTGATTTTCATATTGAAACAATCTTTGACATGATGTAATGTTCGACCATGGGTGATTTTCATATTGAGATAATATTTGTCACAATGCGACGTTGGACAATGGTTCACCATGGTTTTATTTTTCAGACGAATAATACCTAGTGTAATAATGTACCAGTGCATATTTAAAATGTTCATGATGAGATTATATTCAATCATGCCAATATAGATGCAAGACATACATGTGCAGAAAATGGACAGTATGACTACCCCAACAGATACAAAATATGCAAAATAATCTGGCCATAGAGAAATCAAAAGCCATAGATATATCCAGATGATATTGTCCAAAAAAGTGCTACCAGAGGCATAGATAAAGCATAGAGAGAAAAAACATCTAGGAAGAAAAGTAATGTAAAATCATGGAGCAAGGATAGAGCCCTCAGCGTGTATGTGACCATCAACCATAAGTGCATAGTGGATATTTCCATAAGAATCGTTTATGTTGATCTTTGACAGTGAATCAACATCCCTATTCCTCTCCCTATAAACGAGAGTGAAGGTAATGGATTCGAATGACATTTTGAGTAATGTGATCTGTGTCCTCCAGGCCTGAAGATGTGGAGGAGAGAAGTTTGTTCCCCTCATTAGATGTTGTATGAGTACCTGTGAATTCCCAAAAACCTGTAGTGTGTCAATGGACAGGTGATGTGCAAACAAAAGTAAACTCCATAGTGTCAGGACCTCCACTCTCATGTTTGTGCCCGAGTCGTTGTTCTAGTGAATCCTATAATGTGCGATGTGGTCCAAGCAAAGCCAAACACAACATCCACATATATGTCTCTGTGTTAAACCATTGAAATATCCAGTAGGGAATTGTATGGGATGTACAATGGATTTGAGAGTAAGGTCGCGAGATTGTCTCTGTGGTGAAGCACTTCCATCAAGCCATAGAATGATTTTATGGACAATGCGATGAGTGTTGATCTGAGAGCCCTCAAAGATGTGTGCATTACATGGCTTCCATATTTCCCGTATGGTGTAAAATGGGGTGGCTTTGTGAGTGTCACCCCACTCTAACCACCATGTATAGCAACCCTGGACATGGGAGAAATTCATGTAGGGTATATTAAGAAAATGGAAAATGTCGGGCCATAACGAGAGAGTGATAGGAAATTCAATAAAGAGATGGGGATTGTGTTCAACTGCTTCGCAACATAGAAAACATCTCCCCAGACCCTGGATACCCTTCTTGAAAATATTTTCCCAAGTGAGGTTTTTATTTCGCCATACCAACCAATAAAACAGAGTGATTTTGTGTGGGATGTGTAATTTCCATACCTTATGGCACAAGCTTTCATGCAATCCTCGGGTAGTGCAGATGAGGCATCTATATATGTCTGCTACCACAACTCCTTTTGAGTTCAGAGTGCCATGTGATGTGATCCTCCCCCCCTCCATTGCATAATCTCGCTTGTCTGAGTATGCATATATATGTTTCCCAAATCAGGGTCTGATCCTTAGGTATGCTTAAATCCTCAGCTCGTTTCCATATAGGGGTGTTACAATTCCAAGCAACAATAATCTGATTTTGATAGAATATGCCCCGAGTGTGTAGACTGTCTAGGAGGTGTTTAGATAATTGTTGTGTGTTGGCGACATCCTTAATAAAATTCGTACTCATAATGATCTGTGAGCCATTGCCGAAGTTACAAACAAGCCTTTGAATAAAATGTTCCTTCACCATTTGTAAACTTCTCCAAATATATGAACCACTTGCCCTCCCAAGTGAGCCTGATCTACACCATGACACCAAGTTCCGCTTGTTTAAATATTTAGTATATATGATGTCTCGCCACAAACCTTCCATGTGTAGGCCTCGCCATAGGGATTTTAAAAGGAGTGCACATTCAAATATCTTGTTATCCAGTAAGCCCCATTCACCGACATCCTTAGGGACTGTAATATTTTCCATCTTTGAGAGGTGATATTTTCCATTTTCTTTTTGTCCCACCCATATAAAGTGTGCCAAGATTGCATTAATTTTATTGATCATGGTAGCATGAACGCTGAATATTTGTGCCCAGTATGTTCCCATTTGTTGTAGTACACCTTGTATAAGAATGTACTAACCCCCAAGTGACAACCATATGTGAGTACAGGCATTTATCCTCTTTTTTAATTTATCAAGAATCCAAAACTAGTCTTCATTCTTGTAGTTAACAGGATTCAATTTGCATCTTGGATATGTAAGCCCCTCTATTAGAGGTTTATATTTATAATTAAACATGTTTGTGATGTTGATGTTATCTCCCATATCACCTACAGAGTAAAGGATGTATGACTTGTCTTCATTAGCCATCAATCATGCAGTAGTGCCAAAATGAGCCAAGATGTTGTGGAAGTTTCTTCAAAGTACCCTAGAAAGCATACCAAAAAGCAATATATCATCTACAAATAAGTTGTGTGATACCAATATGTTAGTACATACACAAACTCCTTTGAATCAGCCTTTTGTAGTAGTCACTCTGATCTTGTTTCTTAAGCAATCCATTACCAATATGAATAGAAGTGGGAATAATGAACATCCTTGGCGAAGTCCCCGCCCCACGCCAAAAAAATTATTTAGGGTAGCCATTTATCATAACAGTAAATTGCGCACCCATGACACATGCCATTATCCATACAATGATAGGATTTGTGAGTCTAATCTTCAGTAATACAAATCTCATAAATTCCAAATACAAGCAGTCGTATGCCTTGCACAGGTCAATCTTCATCACCAGAAATTTTGTGTTCCTTGTATGGATAGAGTGTATAGTCTCTTGGGCAATGGCGATCACATCATGTATCAGCTAGTTATACAGGAAGCCCGATTTTTCCCAGATGATATGTACCGAGAGGGTGCCTTTTATGTGCTCTGCAATAATATTTGAAATAATTTTTATACACAATGTTACAAAGTGATATGGGTCGATATTCCGAGAAGGATTGGGTATCTGACCTCTTATGAATTAGAGCGATGAATGCCGAGTTTATGGATCCAGATATGCAGCCCCGAGATCTAGTCTCTTCCACCGTATCCAGGATATCATGTGCAATGAGATCAAATAAAAATAGGAAGAATTCCAGAGTCCAACCATCTGGACTGGAACTTTTGTCCTTGGAAAAAAATTTCATGGTCTAGTATATTTCCTCCGTGGTGACCGGTCTGTATACCAAATTATTTGTATCCTCATTAAAATTTTGAGGATCTTCCGAGATGCCCTAGACTTGGTCCTCAGTGTTGACATTAGTTAAACCCTGGAAAAATGTCTTGAAATGCATGACAACCTCCTGTTGAATATCCACTGTCCTATATGCCATATCACCATTTTGGTCGTGGATCCTCTAAATTTTATTCCCATTCCTCCGCTGATTTGCAATGTGGTTAAAATGTTTGGTATTTTAGTCACCTTCCTTTAACCAAATGGCCTGACTCTTCAGTTGCCAAGTGGTTTCCTGAAAGTGTAATATCTTCCCCCTCCAATGTTTTAGAGCTTTTAATTTATCCCAATAATCCAATGGGGGTGAATCACATTCCATAGTTTCCATCAGACCTTCAATCTTAATTGTAATGGACTATAGCTCTTTTATGTGAGCCTTTTTCTTCAGTCGTTCCCATATGCGCACTTGATTCTTTAGTTCCTATAGTAGAGAGGTGAGATGTAGACTTGAAGAGATACCCATCTCCCGATGATGTGACTTTAGATAGTCTGTGACGATTGTGACAAACTCCTCATCCTCCAACCATGCACGGTTAAATTTTAATGGGACACCCAAGCACAAAGCATTCAAGTTTCATTGTAGTAATATGGGCATGTGATCACAGACGTGCCTTGGCAACCTGTGATCTCATAACCCCAAAATGACCAATGAGGTTTTATTTGACAAGAAAACGGTCCAAACACTTGCCAATATGCTCTGCTCTTGATCTGCAATTGTACCAACTAGGGAAAAGAGTAAGTGGTTGGATATCCCACAGGTGATTTGTCGTGAAAAATAGGTACTGTTAGTTTGCGAGAGGATACCCCCAACACCGTGTCCCCCAGAATTCTTGTCGCAATAGTGTGGCATTGAAATCACAGACCATGATCAATGAGTCTAATTTTAGTAGGGCGCACACATCCAATCTGTCCCATAAAACCATTTTTCCATCATATCGCGCATATAGATTAAGTCACTACAAGGAAAAGAACCTCTAGAGGGGGTTATAAAAGAGGTTTTTCGCGTTATAAAATTGGCCAAAATTGTCAAAACAACATTTTCTACAACATCCATTTTTGGTAACGAAGGTTTTGGCAGAGCTTCTAACGGAACTTCAACACAACTAAAAAAAAAATGGGCGAAAGGAATTTTTTACGAATGTATTTCTTATCGGTGTGTGATTCATGTGTGAACGCATCGATGTGTTTTAACCTGTACACATCGGTACTATAAACATACCAAGCATCGGGATGGAAAAAAAATTTCAGAAGCCATGGGGCGTTTAGCAACGTCTCAGTGTGTGTCACCAAAAAATACGCACCAAGCCGATAGAAGGTGCATGCACCAGCGTTGTTAAGGTGTAAAAACGCACCAAGCTGTTAAGATGTAAAAATGCATCGGGTCGTTAAGTTGTAAAAATTGTTACACAGTAATTTGTCACCATCCCTGCCATTCCCCGTCCCGCACAATGGAGGACCCATTTTGTGACCTGTGAACATTGTCATGCCTTGAAATCATCATCAATGCATTCCTCTAAGCATGAGCTTCAATTGCCCTAAAGTCATCTCCTTGCAAAAAATCATGAAAACATCTCCTTTTGCATTGGCGCGGGCAGACAGTTCATCACTCGCGCCAATGGGGAAAATCCTACAAAGAGGCCGCGCCAGCTGGCGCTCTGTCCCAGAGCAGCAGTCGCGCCAGCCAATTAAGGAGTGTTTTTTAAATAAATATGGCGGAAGTTGTGTTTCAACAAACTCAGAAACCATTGCCTATCTTGAGTTGGGAGGTTTGGCTGCGAGAGTTCCATGGAAGGGAAGTGGTTTGCCACCTCTCATGGAACCTTCCTTCATGATAGGGCCAATCCCACAATAATAGGGATCCCAACTCCCTCCTTCCCCATCTATAAAAGCCTGCTCAATTCCATTGCAAGCTAGTCTGGAAGTGCCTAAGCTTTGAATCTCCAAATTCCCAAGAGCCTTTGTGCTGTAAGAGCCCTCTTTCTTCCCTTAAGGCCGACTCAAGTAAGGAGACTATCGTCGAGAGAATCTAGAGAGGCTTGCCCTTTCCCTGGCGAGCTTTGCGAGACGTGAACGACTGGGGACCCTTCCGAAGGAGACCGCGACGTCAGAACATTGGTTGTACTCTCTTTCGATTGTTTATTAATGAATGACTACCGGTTATGGTTCCACTCTGTTTTTCACTTATGTTAATAATGAGTTATATCCTTTCTGACTGATATATAGTTGCGTATTCTGGATTTTATGCTTGTATTCGTGTTGTTTCTTGCATGTGCAGGTGTCCATCCGCGGAGATCGTGGGAGGATCGTGATCTGCCGAGGCTGAGGAATGGGAATGCTCTCTTCTACGGATCATAGCATTGGATTCCAGGTAGGCCTCCATCTTTGATCTTCTATTCGTAACTAGGAACTTGCACTGTAACATTTGATGATTGTTGCTAGACCCCTGCTGGGCTAGTAGGGATCGCCTCTGTTCGCAGAGGGGATTTACCTCCTCAAAAATTTGGCGACTCCACTGGGGATCGTCTAGTTTTAATTGTCTCGTTTTGATTGTTTCGTGGTTTTCCTTGCTTGGTTGGCTCTTTTGGGCTGGCTCTTTTTGTGTTTTCGATTTTGGTTCAGCCCCAGAGGATCAGATCTGACCTCTGCTTTTCCGAATTTTCACCTTTTCATAGTTGGCTTGATTGGCGCGAGTTTAGCCCTGACAGTCGCGCCAGTTGGCGCAGTTTTCCAGTTCATCACTCGCGCCATTCCTTGTCTGGTGCGGATTACAGCCATACAGTCACGCCATTTCCTGTAGGTGCTAGGGTTTACCCTTGTTCGGAAGCTTCTTTTGGTCAGTACTTTGCTTCTGGGTTTGTTTTGGATTCTGCTTGAAGTGGTGAGTCTAGTCTTGGTTGGGAGAAATTCTTTGTTTTTTCATTTTCAGGCGTTGGCGCTTGTTGTCAGTTAGCAACCCGCGCCAATTAGCCATTGGCGCTAGTTGTCAGTGATCAAGTCGCGCCAATTGGTGCCAATTGGCGCTAGTTGTCAATGGACAAGTCGTGCCAATTTCAGGGTGTATGAAAATTGAGATTTTTTCCCTTAATCCTTCACCAGTGTGTCTTTCCCTTCGGGTCTTTCCTCTGTATGAGCATAGATTACATTGCTCATTATTGGGAATCTCTTCTTTCTATGATTGTTTGATGTAAAAGGGAATGAATGCCTTGTTTTGATCTCTTGATTTGGAAGTCCTTTTTGTGTTTGACTGCATATGTCTTGTCAACTTTTGAGGGATTTTGTCACAAAGTATTTTGAAACAACGATTGCATTCTTAGTGTTTGTTTGCATCCCTTTTGCTTTCATCCTTCATTAAGAAGATTTGCGTTTTTTTTAGTTTTTGTCTCATCGTTTTCTTTTCGTTAAAATGCATTAGATCACATTGCATTGAAAAGTATTTTTTGAGATACATCATTGAACTTAGATTACATTGTTTAATGATTGAAAACTAAAAATTGATTTGAGTGCATTCTCTTTCATTAAAAGCTTGCATTAAGTAGACTTTCATTTTGTCGAAAAATGCATTGAGTGCATTCTTATCATTTGAAAAGAAAAAGGAAATTGTGCATAGATTACAATTGCATAGTTTTCGAAAAAAAAGGATTTTGCATAGATTACATTGCATTATTCGCATCGTTGAATGTTTGAAATTACTTTTGGATAGTGAAATTCATCTAGTTTGAAAAAGTTTCGTTTTCAGTGTTGTTGTTTTTGCATCATTGTTTGAATCTCTTCCCTTAACTAGATAGCATTCATCGAATTGAAAAGTTTTCTTTTCTCATATAGCTGCATACAGGAGATTTTCATATGACATACGGTAGGGCCTTGAAACCGAAACATAATTGAAGATCAACCATAAAATTTACTCAATTTACCTAAGGAAGCATTGAAACATTAACAAAATATTTAGAGGTCTAGGCTAGAGACGTGTTCCGGCGTCGTTAAACCTAGTAGCTGTCGTTCGCCTCTTGGCTTTAGACAGCACTAGTACGGACTTGTGCTCCCCGTACCGTCGCGTATATAAAGGGAGACCCCTCTAGGTTTCAATCCTTTATCCATAGGAAGCCGAGTCTGCCGCCCTATACCCGTGATACACCGGACACAACATTCGGGGAGATTGCCTGCACGTACGTTAAGTCCTTGGTTGATTTCTCTTTCATTTTTGAAACCAAGGTGTATATTGCAGTTCATGGTTATTTGGTACACCCTTTGCCTAGCATTCCTGAGTAGTCATTTCGATCTTTTCTGACTCTTTAAATTTGAAAAGGTCATCAAGCGCTTGTCCTTTCACGCTTGTTTCCAATCTGAAAGTGATAGAGTCACCTTTTGCCTGTTTCTCGACTCTTAAAATATGAAACGGTAGAGTTTTGTTTCAATGTCATAAAAATTAACTGCCACGAAATATTCCTGGTTAAAGTTAGTTTCCTTAGGGTGTTGTTCTGAAGATCGTTTCTGATGGCAACTTTTCCGGAGTTCACCAACCAAGGAATCCCCTCCGACGGGAATCCTGGTCATTTTCCTCCTTTTGGAAATGTTGGTGCTCCTTATATGGCAACGTTGTCCCTTCCTGGGTTAACTGTTGGGTTGCCTGTTTGGTTGTTTTCAACCTCTGTGGTCCTGAATGTCTCAGCTACTGGTCAATCAGTCCCTCCACCTGAACAACATCATGTTGATTCCAAGGTGGACCTCTCCCCTTCTTCCCCTGTTTCTGCATCTTCATCTTCTACTTCGCCTAGTGAAAGTCTGGATTCAAGTAACCAGGTGGCTAAGAAGAAGAAGAAGTCCGATAAAAGAGAGGCTAAAGCTGCCGCTACTGTTTCTGACACACCTCCTCTTGATAAACCTTCCAACCCTCCACGGAAAGTCAAGTTCCCTTGCATGTTGTGCACGGGAGACCATCTTTTTCGAGACTGCCCTGGCATTCCCAAGGTACTCGAAGTATGGTCCAACGGTTGCCCGTTGTTGCCTTTGGCTTCTGGGAGTCAGGTTGGGGGCACATCTTCAACTGGTGTTGGTAAGGCTCCTAAGAAGCAGGGTAAGATTACCAATCCCTGTAAGTTGTGTGAAGGGCACCATGCCATTCACCTTTGTCCATATATGGATGAAGCCAAGCGAGTTTTGGACAACTCAGTTGTTTCTGCGCCGTGCCTTCCGGCTGGTTACAAACAGCTTTCTTTGAGTCCTCCACCAGCTGATCCTACGATTGGTCAAGAGTCATCCTTGGTCGATCCCGCTCCCTCGGAAATTCAAATTCAGGAATCCGTTCCTGACCAACCATTGGTCGTCGGATCGGTTGAACTGGCCCCGTCTACGGTGCACCAGGTCTTTTCCGTTGAGAGTGGATCTCACATCCCTCAGGTTCTTCTTGTTTCTTCATATTCTTCAGACTTGGAGAAAGATTCTCCTGTCCCTATATCTCAAGAAGTTGCTCCTCCGCCTCCCGTGATGGAGGTCCTAGAGGATACTCCTCCCACCTTCGAGATGGAGGTCGTGGAGGATGCTCCTCCTTCTTCCGTAACACCAGGGGAAGACCATCTCGGTTCGATGGTGGCCCCTCCAAGTAGTTTGGTTGCTTCCTTTGATTGGAATCGATTTACAAGATACCGCCTTCCATCTTATGTGCCTTTCGAGATCACAGTACAGGCTTTTGGTTTGGTCATACCCAGCACCATTATAGACGAAGGTGCATCTGTTAGTGTTTTATCCTCAACTACTTGGCAAGCTTTCGGTTCACCGCCGCTTGCGCCTGTTACGCAGAATCTGTTGGCCTTTAACAGAAGAACGAGTCAGCCGTTAGGGATCCTTCCAAGGTTACCTGTTACTTTGGGAGGTAAAACCGTCCATATGGACGTGATGGTTGTTCCAGGCCCCTTGGATTTCAATCTACTTTTGGGGCGCGATTATACCTATGCCATGGGAGCGCTTGTCTCCTCCCTTTTTCGTGTGGTCTGTTTTCCACATGAAGGACGGATCGTGACCATTGATCAGCTTTCCTTCTTTGGTCCTGATGTGGCAACTGGCCCGCCATCATCCCTTCCTGGTTTTTATCCACCCGTTGTATCTGCCCCACCGCAGGTCAACTATGTGGCTACCTACCCTATGCCTGTGCTCAGTGATGATGTCGTTGTGCATCAAGTGTTGGGGGCATTGGGTCCTGACTTCTAGGATGTTTTCCTTCCATCGGGAGTGGAACTCTTGGAAGCGATGACTTCTTGTTCATTATGATGAGGTCGGTTTGGAGCATGGTTCTTTTGCTGTGTCAAGCTCCTTAAAAAATGAAACCGGGTCTTTTGGAGCAGAGTTCCTTGTCTTGTGTCAAGCCCCTTAAAAAATGAAACAAGGTTGTCAGAGCAGAGTTCTTTGTCTTGTGTCAAGCTCCTTAAACCATGAAACAAAGTGTCCTGAGGATAGTTCTTTTAATGTGTCAACCTCGTTAAAACAATGAAACACGTTCCTGTTCAATTCGAGTCTTTGATCAGATCTCGTAAAATCCCAGTCAAGTCTTTCTTTTGATCTCGTAATTTGAACCTTCACTCCATCTTCCTTTCATATGGACTGAAGCTTGGGGGGCATGTACCTCGAATTGAGTCACCATGCTGGGGGCATGCTTACTTTTTCAAGCATAGTTTGTTTCCGTTTCAAGCTTGTGTAAAAATGAAACAGGTTTCAAGCATAGTTTATCTTTGTTTCAAGCTTGTGTAAAAATGAAACCAACTTCAAGCAGAGTTTCCTGATTTCAAGCTTGTGTAAAAATGAAACCTTCCCCATTTTACCCCTTGTGATTGCCATTTTATTAGCCTGTTTTTGCCAGATGAGCCTTGGTTTTCTCACTCCATCGTCATTATCTGCTTGGCTGATCATATGCCTTCACTTGGTTGTTTTACCTGTTCCTGAGGAACCGCTGCGATGAGTGGTCTTGTTATCCAGCCTCTTGACCTTTATTTTTTTTGAGCAGTTCCACCATTACCGGAACCAGTTGCTACCCTTTATACCACTCGTTCCTCCAGGTGGAGTCATCTTTCAGCTCTTTTCTGACTCTCTAAACATGAAAAGATTGCCGAGGCCCTTGTCGTTTCGATCTCGTTAAAATGGACACGAATCGACATCCATCCAGTATACGTTTACCCCTTTTTCGGGCTGGGATGGATTGATTACGAAAAAGCAATACCCTAGCCTATCGCGACTAGGAGGCTTTCTCGGATATTGTTTTCTACCTTTTCGGATCTGAGAAACTATTTACGAAAAGGGACCTTTGGAGTTTACTTTTTTGTTGTCTTTTCAAACTCTCTAAACATGAAAAGACGCCGAGTTCTTCCTTTGTCGGACTCGTTAAACCCTGATGACATCGGATTCAGTCGAAGTGACGTTCTCCGAGTTCCTCCTTCCTAGGACTCGTTAAATGCACTAGGATGGATTCGCCCGAAGGGCGGACTTATATTACAAGCATATGCTATCCCCTTCAAGCTTGTTATAAAAAATAATTGGGGTACTCGCCAGAAATGGTGGGGGAAAAATGGAACCATCATCATTGTCGTCGGCAGTATGTCGCTCTTGAACATGGCACTTGTCTGCATTCGTGTCGGGTTGGGGACATCTCATCTCGTTTCTTCACTTTGCCTCTGTGGGTTTGGATAATCCCTTTTGACCTCTCATATTCTCATTGCCTCGTCACCATGACCTCTGATCCGTTGATGTCAAATACTGCCAAGTCCACTGTCATGCCGTTTATAAGTTCAAGAAAAGTTGGCCTCTGCGAATATCAACCTTCCTTTGATTCTCATACGATCCTGATTCACAACAAAAACATCATGTTCCTCTGTCTCGTGTCGATGATGTGGGAAACATTATGGCCCACCTTCGATCAAGGTCACTTCCTGTCGACTTCAGCTCATTATCCAGGAAGTTGATCTAGAGACTCCTGTATGGTACCTTGAAGCCTGCATGCCTCAATGGCAGGTTCGTCGCATTAGACGTGAGGTTCTCATCATTGGCCTTCGATCGAGTGATTCTACGGGTGTTCGACGCCAGCTCATTGATTCACACGCCGTAGATTGTACCTGTAGTACCTTGAGGGCCATTGTCATTATTGGTGGTTCCTCTCGTGTCTGTTAACAACTCTCATCATTGGCTGGTAATCAGACGATGTTCTTGCATGTTCGACTTCAGCTCACATATTCGCATGCTTGAACTTGTACTTGGTTTGGGTCGAGACGGAGCGCAAGACCCTGGATTGTGTCTGTTGTTATCCAGGCTGCGATTGTGGATTATTATCATTATGTATATGACTCACTGATTGGATGGCTGCGACCATACCTGAGTCTATTTATTTGATCCTCGCTGGATGGCTGCGCCCATACCCTGGATCCGGATTATCGTGTACTCTGTTTCGGATGGCTGCGCCCATACCGCATATACATCATGTACTTGAGATATCAGTTGTATTTTTCTACGCAGGTTTTCTGACGGCGGGGCTTCAGTTGAACATGTTCTCGTAAAGCATTTCACCCCTCTCTCTCTCGGGCCTCATCCTTTAGGGGGCATCTGTTACACAGTAATTTGTCACCGTCCCTTCCATTCCCCGTCCCGCACAATGGAGGACCCATTTTGTGACCTGTGAACATTGTCATGCCTTGAAATCATCATCAATGCATTCCTTTAAGCATGAGCTTCAATTTCCCTAAAGACATCTCCTTGCAAAAAATCATGAAAACATCTCCTTTGCATTGGCGCGGGCAGACAGTTCATCACTCGCGCCAATGGGGAAAATCCTACAAAGAGGCCGCGCCAACTGGCGCTCTGTCCCAGAGCAGCAGTCGTGCCAGCCAATTAAGGAGTGTTTTTTAAATAAATATGGCGGAATTTGTGTTTCAACAAACTCAGAAACCGTTGCCTATCTTGAGTTGGGAGGTTTGGCTGTGGGAGTTCCATGGAAGGGAAGTGGTTTGCCACCTCTCATGGAACCTTCCTTCATGATAGGGCCAATCCCACAATAATAGGGATCCCAACTCCCTCCTTCCCCATCTATAAAAGCCTGCTCAATTCCATTGCAAGCTAGTCTTGAAGTGCCTAAGCTTTGAATCTCCAAATTCCCAAGAGCCTTTGTGCTGTAAGAGCCCTCTTTATTCCCTTAAGGCCGACTCAAGTAAGGATACTATCGTCGAGAGACTCTAGAGAGGTTTTCCCTTTCCTTGGCGGGCTTTGCAAGATGTGAACGACCGGAGACCCATCCAAAGGAGACCGCGACGTCAGAACATTGGTTGTACTCTCTTTCGATTGTTATTTAATGAATGATTACGGTTATGGTTCCACTCTATTTTCACTTATGTTAATAACGAGTTATATCCTTTCTGACTGATATATAGTTGCGTATTCTGGATTTTATGCTTGTATTCATGTTGTTTCTTGCATGTGCAGGTGTCCATCCGCGGAGATCGTGGGAGGATCGTGATCTACCGAGGCTGAGGAACGGGAACGCTCTCTTCTACGGATCATAGCATTGGATTCCAGGTAGGCCTCCATCTTTGGTCTTTTATTCGTAACTAGGAACTTGCGCTGTAACATTTGATGATTGTTGCTAGACCCCTGCTGGGCTAGTAGGGATCGCCTCTGTCCGCAGAGGGGATTTACCTCCTCAACAAAAATGCACCGGCACATTAAAGACAAACCATACCGGTGCATGCAACGCCTATCCGCTTGGGCCGTAGTTGTCGATAAAGGACACCGGTTGTTCTAATTGGTATTGATATTTGGTGTGATGCTCATAGGTCGTAGAAACGCACCAGTGCGCAGTATCATACACATGCACTAGTGTTCATTTTCTATTTTTTAGAAACATCGACCTGTGACAGTGCAATTATTGTGTTTATTTAAAATTCATTATTCATCAAAAGTCGACACATATCTTATAATAATATTCATATCAGTTAAATTTTATTAGTGCATTTGAATGTGATGTTTGAATGAATTTGTTATATCATATCATCAGATTTTGCATCTCTTCATTATAATATTTAATCAATGGTGTAAAATTTCACAGAGACAATGGAGAATGCAATAGAATAAATGAAAACGTATTTTATTATATATATATGAATAAGACACTCTTTCTCATACAACATGGGACAATTATTGATATCCCTTCGTCTTTCCATTGGGACAGTATGTCCATTACATTAGACAAAATGTCTGATTTCATAGACAAATATTTCAAAAAATACAACGCCTTGCTTTGATATACAAACATATTGATCATCATTCTTCGCTGGAATTGTTGTCACTGCTTGAGCTACTTCCATGACTTGGGTTATTTGGAAGAATGTTTTGTTCACTGTGTTGATTGTTTTCTTCTTCTTCAAGTTCCATCTACAAACATAAAAATAAAGTGTAATGAGTTTATCTACATTGGTGAGAATAATGAAAATTGCAATATTAAATAATATACATAAATGTAAATAAAAAAGAAATGTGCCATAGCAAGAATTGACTCATGAACTATACACATTATTTCAAAACCAAATTTCATGCCCTCTTTCAACAATTCATTTGTTGGCGAAGTTCCATACTTTGTTTCTTGCAAGTTTTATACCCCATAACAAATTATAGGTTTAATATAAAAGATTTTTTTGTTCTATTAATTATAGATAGAGCTAAGTAAAACAAGATAGATACTTACAAATTCCACAATTAATTTATGATATGCCAACATATACTGACAACCCATATTTAATCCAATGTCAATAAATTCTTCTGATGGTTCTTCTTTGCATGTTAGCACTTGTTTGACGACATTCAATGATGATTGTTGTAAAACAACTTAAAATATACAAAAATGCAATCTAGTTAAGTTTTCATATGGAAGTAATAATTACTCACAAACTTAGTTATCAAACCTATTCTTCCTTGTCGTCATGTTTTATGTGCTGAATGGGTTCCATTTTCTTTTCTTTTCTATAAGAAAATACTTGAAAATTAATATTTAATGCTAAATTATTTATTTATTGTACCTAATCAAAAAATTCAATGATTACATATTACATTTGAAGCACATTGTTGTTGATATGACTCCTCGTGCGATGCAATTATGTGCATTACTTTGACCATCTCCTTGTACACCTTTTTAGACATTCCTACTGGCATATTTATGATATGAGCTCATTCATCCTTTGAGATTTTCATAATCTTCCTGAAAAAGTAACATGGCAATAAACTATTTAATTTTTATAATTATATATGAAAAGTAAATATAACAAAAGTGATAGTTATAAATGATTGCTTTGTAGTAATATATACATATAATTCTAGAAAAAAAATTAAAGGAATATTATTTTTTCAATCCTTTTTTTTTTTTTGGTACATTTTTGCTATTAAAAGTATGACATGTCTCATTGACCAATTCTCTGGAAACTCTTCCTGTAGTTTAAATAAAATTTGGTTCTTGAAATCATTGGATTGATTTTTGTATTGTAAGAGGAAAGAGCGTTTATGCATTTGTTTGACTAGATCCCTCAAAGTTTTCTAAAAGTCCCCCCCCCCTCTCGTTAACCTCCAATACTACTCTAGAAGAGCTAAGGAGCAATTCATTTTCATTTGCATGTTCTCTTTTTTTCTTTTCTTTTCTTAGAACTACATTCGTTTTCTTCGTTGTTGGTCCCTATATAAAATTAAACATATATGAATTAATAGATTGTTTGAAACATGCTATCTAATAATTTTAAGTATATTATTAATGAAAATTCAAAAAAGAAACTCATATTGGATCGATAGTAGTTTTTCATTCACTTTATTCATCCTTCTGCAATTTTTCCATCAAGCTTTTACGCTCTTCTGGTCTTAGATCAGAAAGAATCTTATTGAGCTTTGTCATTTTGTGGCTCTGCATGATACACACTAAACAGTTATATAAGTTAAACTTACATATAGTTCAAAAATAATAATTTTTGTAAAGAACTTATAAAGGACTTGCCTTTTTTGCTTTTCTGAATGTGCCATCAGTATTTTTGTTACTTGAACTCTTGTTATTCATTTCTTTATCAATATAAAACATGTACCATTCATTAATATATTTTATAAATAAATCACATACTTTTCAGGTAAAAAAAAATCAAGAAAACAGTGCGTCTATCTAAATTAAACGCCCGGTGCGACTTTAGCAACTTAAGCACCGAAAACAATGCGATAAGTTCTTATAAACACACCGCCACTAGAGTAGAAACACTTTACGGTGCTCTTTGTCAATTGGAGATGCGGTGTGTTATATTAATACCAAAGCACTGATTAACATAAACATAAATTAATAGAAAAATGTTCTTATCAAATAGAGTTTTTTGTTAATACGCGTTTGGTGCATTATACTAAAATCTGCACCGGTGCACTATTTAAACAGTGCACATCGATTAACAAAAGCTGTTTTTTTTAAATTGTGCAAGCGCTGATAAGTGCCAAATATTTTTTCGTTTTATTTCGGCCATATATCTGAAACTCCAAAAAATCTCACTCCGTTTTTTTTCGACAATTTATTTTACTTATTTTGTTTTTAACTTTTTATTGTTTTGATTTTTTTTTCCATAAATTTATTCTTGCTATTATTACTTTTTATAAAATAGTTTTACTTATTTATTATTAATTTCACTTTATTATTTTATTTATTAATTCATTATTATTCTTATTTTTACTATTTATTATTTTGTTATTACTAGCACAACCACATCAATAAATGTGGTTGATATGTCAATGATAGGCACAACCACATTAGCAAGTGTGGTTGGAAAACGTCAATAAGAATTAATAGTAATAATAATAATAAATAACTATTTTAATAAAAAAAAAATATTATTACTGTCCATAGGGTCTTGGATAGACGGTGATCGGGTGCGTTGTTAAGGCACTCCTTGATGTGAAGTCACTGGTTCAATTTCTCACCTTGATCGGAGTGATGTATTGGACATGATGATGAAAATGTAGTCTTACCCAACTTACAAATAAATAAATATATATAATAATAATAACTAATGTATGTTAATTAAAATCATTTTAAATTTACTATTGTTACTACTCATTAATTATTAAAATCATTTTAAATTAATTATTAGTATTACTCATGAATCACTATTATTATGACTATTATTAATAATTAATATTACTAATAATATTTAATATTACTAATTAATATTATGGTTGACCATGATTGATTTTCATATGGAGACAACCTTTGTCACAATGTGACGTAAGACCATAGTTGATTTTCATTTTGAGAAAATTTGTGTCATAATATCACATTGGACCATGGTTGACCATGATTATAAACTGAAGGGATTTATATTAAACCCAAGGATTAATAATATAAACCATATGAATAATATTATACCATAGGAAAATGAAACCTTAGATTAATAAAGCCAAGGAATTATAAACCCAATGGAATAATATTAAACCCAAAGGATTAATATTATAAACCCAAGGTATATAAACCGTAAGATAAACATGGTCGACCATGGTTAACCATGTATCTTTTTCATATTGACACAATATTTGTCACAATGCGATGTTAGACCATAGTTGACCATGGTCGAGCATCATTATTTTTTTGTAAGTCAGAGGAATCGACAACATCAGACACCTTTCACATGCAAGGCACGGGGTCAAACCCCCTGGCTACCACTATAACCTCTTAGGGACTGCCCAGCCTGCAAGAACAGTACCCGGATAAGGTGAAGCTCGAACTCGTGACATACTTAACATCATGAACTCCTTAACAGTGCGTCTAGTGTCCACTAGACCATGCCCTTGCAGGCGACCATGGTCGAGCATCATTGATTTTCATAAAGAGAAAACATTTGTCACAATACGACAATGGAGTATGGTTGATTTTCATATTGAGAAAATCTTTATCTCAATGTGACATTGGACCATGGTTGACAATGATTATAAGCCCAAGGGATTTATATTAAACCCAAGGATTAAAATTATGAACCTTATGAATAATTTTACAACCTAGTAATATGAACCCTTATATTAATAAACCCAATTGATTGATATTATAAACCCAAGGGATCAATACTAAAAACCGAAGGGATTATAAATCTAAGGGAATAACATCAAACTCAAGTAATTAATATTATAAACCCTAGGGATATAAACCCTACGATAAATACTGTAAACCCTAAAATAAACACGGTTGATCATCATTTACCATGGTTGATTTTCATATTGAAACAATATTTGTCGTGATGTAATTTTCGACCATGGGTGATTTTCATATTTAGATAATCTTTATCGCAATGCGACGTTAGACCATGGTTTTATTTTTCAAACGAATAAAACCTAGTGTATATAATGTACCAGTGCATATGTAAATTGTTCATGATGAGATTATATTCAATCATGACAATATAGATGCAAGAAACACATGTGCATAAAATGGACAGTATGAATACCCCAAAATATACAAAATATGAAAAATAATCTAGCCATAGAGAAATCAAAAGCCACAGATATATCCAGATGATATTGTCCAAAAAAGTGCTACCAGAGGCATAGATAAAGTATAGAGAAAGAAAAAACATCCAGGAATAAAAGTAATGTAAAATCATGGAGTAAGGATAGAGCCCTCAGTATGTATGTGACCATCAACCATAAGTGCATAGTGGATATTTACATAAGAATCGTTTATGCTGATCTTTGACAGTGAATCAACATCCCTATTCCTCTCCCTATAAACGAGAGTGAAGGTAATGGATTGGAATGACCTTATAAGTAATGTGATTTGTGTCATCCAAGCCTAAAGATGTGGAGGAGAGAAGTTTGTTCCCCTCCTTAAATGTTGTATGAGTACCTGTGAAATCCCAAAAACCTGTAGTGTGTCAATGGACAGGTGTTGTGCAAACCAAAGTAAACTCTATAGTGTCAGGACAAACACCCTCGTGTTTGTGCCCGGGTCGTCATTCTAGTGAATCCTGTAATGTGTGATGTGGTCCATGTAAAGTTAAACACAACATCCACATATATTTCTCTGTGTTGCACCATTGAAATATCCAATAGGGAATTTTATGGGGTGTGCAATGGATTTGAGAGTAAGGTCACGAGATTGTCTCTATGGTGAAGCACTTCCATCAAGCCATAGAATGATTTTATGGACAATGCGATGAGTGTTGAACTGAGAGCCCTCAAAGATGTGTGAATTACGTGGCTTCCATATTTCCTATATGGTGTAAAATGGGGTGGCTTTGTGAGTGTCACCCCTCTCCAACCACCATGTATAGCGATCCTGGACGTGGGAGAAATTCATGTAGGGAATATTAAGAAAATGGAAAATGTCCAGCCATGCCGAGAGAGTGATAGGAAATTCAATACAGAGATGGGGATTGTGTTCAACTGCTTCATAGCATAGAAAACATCTCCCCAGACCCTGGATACCCTTGCAAATATTTTCCCAAGTGAGGTTTTTATTTCTCCATACCAACCAATTAAATAGAGTGATTTTTTGTGGGATGTGTAATTTCCATACCTTATGGCACTAGCTTTCTTGCAATCCTCGGGTAGTGCAGATGAGGCATCTATATATGTATGCTACCATAGCTCCTTTTCAGTTCAGAGTGCCATGTGATGTGATCCTCCTCCCCTCCATTGCATAATCTTGCTTGTCTGAGTATGCATATATATATGTTTCCCAAATCAGGGTCTGATCCTTAGGTATGCTTAAATCCTTAACTCGTTTCCATATAGGGGTGTTACAATTCCAAGCAACAATAATCTGATTTTGATAGAATATGCCCTGGGTGTGTAGACTGTCCAGGAGGTGTTCAAATAATTGTTGTGTGTCGGTGACATCCTTACTAAAATTCTTACCGATAATGATCTGTGAGCCACTGCCGAAGTTACAAACAAGCCCTTGAATAAAATGTTCCTTCACCATTTGAAAACTTCTCCAAATATATGAACCACTTGCCCTCCCAAGTGAGCTCGATCTACACCATGACACCAGGTTCCGCTTGTTTAGATATTTATTATATATGATGTCTCACCACAAACCTTCCATGTGTAGGCCTCGCCACAGGGATTTTAAAAGGAGTGCCCATCCAAATATCTTGTTATCCAGTAAACCCCATCCACTGACATCCTTAGGGACTGTAATATTTCCCATCTTTGAGAGGTGATATTTTCCATTTTCTTTTTGTCCCACCCATATAAAGTGTGCCAAGATTGCATTAATTTTATTGATAATGGTAGCATGAAGGCTGAATATTTGTGCCCAATATGTTCCCATTTGTTGCGGTACATATTGTATAAGAATTTACTAACCCCCAAGTGACAACCATTGTAGATATTATACAAGATGCATCTATATTATTGGACTCCCCTGATCTAACAAATTATCTTATGTTAAATACATAATCCTTCCACTTAATTCTTTGCGGAAATTAAATCGCCAATTGCAAAATAGATATGAAGCAAAATTAATCGCACAAAAACACAATTGTTTAACGGGAAAGCTTAAAGCTAAAAACCCCAACTATCATATATTATGTATATCAATGGATCATGTAATAATCTCATACAAAGCTTAGTACATCAAGCTCTCATTACAATCAACAATCATTACACACTGTCATGCAGAAATTTGCATATATATGCACCAATTTCTTGCCTCCTGACAGCCTGCCTCCACTTCGAAATCCCTGTTGAAGAAGACCCCAAAATGAATTCGAATTTGCCTTGCCTTCACTGTGCAATTCTCATTGGCATCTCCAATGTGTGTCATATGCATTAAATGCATCACTATAGTCACAACATATATTCCATCTCACCCTTTCACCTATCTCTCCACTGGGTCTCCACTGGAACTACAATGCAAGTAGTTAACTATTGTATTTGTTTAGTTACAAGTGAGTCTCAAGTTATGAATTAATTAAATAATTAATTCACTAAACTCTCACTAGTGTATCTTCAGTTAGAACTAGATACAACTAGCACAACTGAGTTTAACTCACTTAACTGAGTTAAAATAAATAACAACTCCCATAACTACTCTTCCAACTCTGTCACTTTAGTTCTAACTGAGTCCTCCATGCATGAGTCACCAACCACCCTAGGAATTGTGTAATTCCTTCAGCCCACTGATTTTCCAAATATATTCACTGAAATAAAGTGCTCCAAGAGAATAAGTTGATATTTATTGTCAGGTTATTATTAAGGGCTAATAATAATCAACATGAATCTATTTTTAGATTAGCGATCTATAAATAGACTTCGCCCAATCTTCTAAAAATAGAATTTCATATATTTTTCCAACCTGATCAACCATCTACAAATAGCATCCTGCAACTTATAAAATATGCTCACCATGTCTAAAAATAGACATACACCTAAAAATAGCTCGCAGGCCCCACTTAGTGAAGGTGCTTAATTTTCACTAATCTCATCATCTTGTTGAATCTCAACGCTCCCTCTCAACAAGATAGGGATTATCCTTCACCCCGATCCTATCTCTATGGTATTCAAATTTTCTCCTGGTGAGCGCCTTCGTCAGAATATCTGCATCTTGATCTTCCATAGGAATGTAATGAAGTAACATGATCTTCCGCTGCACACAATCTCTGATATGATGATATTGGATATCTATATGCTTATATATATCATGAAACACATGATTATTCGAGAGTTTAATGCAACTCTGATTATCACAATGTATCACTGTAGGATCTCATTGAGAACCGAACAAACCGACCAGGATCTTCCTCATCTAGATAGCCTCACATGCAGCTTGAATTGCTGCCATGTATTCTACTTCCGTTGAACTGAGTGCCACAGATATTTATTCCCTGTTGTACCAAGAAAATACTGTAGATCCAATACTGAAAACCCCTCCTGATGTGATTTTTCTGTCCGTTGGGCTACCTACCCAATCTACATCCGTGAAGCCATGCAACTTCACCTCATCTGTCTGTCTGTACCATAAACCATAGGACATGCTTGCCTGCCTTCCAAAAGAGCTTGGTAGGCTTAACCATTGCTTGAATAAGCTGGTTCAATGCATAGAATATGTTCGGTCTTGTATTAACTAAATACATGAGCGAACCCACCAACTATCGATAGACAATAGCATCCACTACCTCTGTCGATGTAGCATCCTCTTTCCTCCATTTTCCTGGAAGAGGAGTATCCATGGGCTTGCAGTCCTGCATGTGAAACTTACCAAGTATCTCCCAAGCATACTTGCCTTGAGACACAAATATTTCACCTTCTCGCTACCATATTTCAAATCCAAGGAAATAATGAAGGATGCCCAAATCCTTCATCTCAAACTCCTTTGCAAGATCTTCCTTGCATGAGTGTATCAACTGCTCATCACCCGTTAGTATTAAATCATCAACATAAAGGACAATGATTAAAAGCTTACCCTCCACCACAATTTGGTATATGTTTGCATCCGCCTCACTCTTGGTGAAGCCAAGTCCAATGAAATAGTTGTTGGTCCGTGTGTATTAAGCACGAAGTGCGTGCTTCAGCCCATACAACGCTCTTTTGAGTTTGCACACATGCGACTCACTGTTGAAGATCTCAAACCCTTCAGGATGCTCAATGTACACTTCTTCCTCAATGATCCCATTAATGAACACAGTCTTCACATCCATCTGATGAATGTGCCAACCCATCTGCGCTGAGAGAGCAAGGATGGTCCTTATGGAAGAATACCGTGTGACAGGTGCAAAGTTTTCTTCATAATCAATCCCCTCGATCTATGAGAATCCCCGGGAAAAAAATCTTACCTTATACTTCTCGACGCTCCCATCAACAGATTTCTTTACCTTGTAGATCCATCTTGAACCTACCACTGATTTACTAACTGGCCTTGGAACAATCTCCCAAGCATTGTTTCTGACAATGGAGTCATACTCCTCCACCATGGCATCTACCCATGTGGGCTCCTGCACTGCTTCCTCAAAGGAAGATGGCTCTGTCACGATACACTTTCTCATGAGAGCCATGTATCCAGTGAATCGGTCAGGTGACTGTCTCTGTCTGCACTGTGATGTAGGGACTCCTACATTCTGTGCCGCATCAAGCTTCAGTCTCTTAGCTTCTACGGTATGCCTTCTGCCTATTCTGATGTTTGGCTCTGCCTAAGTGGACTCCTCCACTCCATGATCCTCCTCTTGTGGTTGATCCACATCTTGAGGCTCATCTTTGGGAACAAGAAGTTCCTCCTCTGCATGCAAGTGTAGCTCCCTCTCAAGCGACAAATTCATGGCTTTCTCCTCATTGAATTTTGTATCCCGTCGCACCATATTCATCTGACTGTTTGGAAAATACACACGATAATTATGGGGTGTTTCTATGTACCCCACAAATATCCCAACTTCTGCAGTCGGCTCCAGCTTCTTCCTGGCGTCCTTTGTCACATGAATGTAAACAGATGAGCCAAAAATATTCAAATGAGAAATATCAAGCTTCTTACCAATAAAATCTTCTTCAAGTGTACTCATGCAAAGTACTCTATGAGGACAATGGTTTTGCACATAAACCGCAGTGTTGCATGCTTTCGCCCACAAGTGCATTGGTAGGCCATAGTCATGCAACATAGCTCGTGCAGCACCCACGATTGTTCTGTTATTCCTCTATGTGACCCCATTTTGCTGTGGGTTATGAGGCGCTATGAGTTCTCTTCGAATTCCTTCTTTGCTACAGAAGTATTTGAATTCATTCGAGATATATTCACCACCATTAGTGCTGCGTAGAGCCTTCACTTTCTTCCCCAACTCCTTCTCCACCAATGCTTTAAACTCACATAACTTTGAGAATGTTTCGTTCATCTTCTACATGAAGAAGATCCAACATCTATGAGAATATTCATCAACAAATATAACATAATACATGTGTTTTTCTGTTGAAGCAACCGAGAAAGTTCCACACACATCTGTGTGAATTCTCTCCAGGATCACCGAAGCACGGTTCTCCTTCTCATGAAAGGTGGTATTCACAAACTTACCCATAGTACATCCCTTGCATTGATCTGACTGTGCAAGATTACCCTTGGGAATTCCAATAGAAATTTGCTGCAAAATATTCAAGGCGCCAAGGTGAATATGCCCCAATCTCCTGTGCCATAATTCACCCTCATCCCGGCTCACCACTTCTTCTGCTTTGCCCATCATTACAACGCATCCATATACCTACAGCTTGTAGATATTATTAACTCTAATCCATATCCTCTTAGTTTGACTCGTTGTTTTATGTCGCAGGAAAGCTTTTCCCTCGCTGAAAACAACGTCATAACCTCTGTCCTCCAACATCGCGACCGAGACCAAGTTCTTCTTCAGACCTGGAATATGCATAACATCTTTCAACAAAAATGGTTTACCTGACTCCCTCTCAAAGTTAATGGTTCCAATGCTGGTCTCACTTTATCTACCATCGTCGCCCATCTCTATATGCATTTGGAGATCTTTCTCCTCCAAGTCACTAAACAACTCTTTGTCTCCCGTCATATGGAAGGAAGCACCACTATCAAGATACCACACTGATCCCATTGTACTTGAAACCAAGCATGCGATCAAGGAGAAATTAAGTTCAAATTGCGAGGCTAAGGCCTCACCAGCTGCAGCTCCAACAACCTTCTTGTTCTTCTTTTTCTGTGGGTAGTTAGTGGCAAGATGCCCATGTTTGTGACAGTGAAAACACTTCACTTTGGACAAATCCAAGTTCTTACCTTTAGCCGCAGATTTTGCATGGGATTTCTTCCCCTTCCCTTTCCTTTCTTTGGCAGCCAAAGTGAAATTCTCTTCATCATCATTCTTTGATGAAGAGCCATCCCTGGTACTTTTCCTTATCTCCTCCTGCACTAGATCCGACCAAAGTCGCTCCCAATCTGACAGTTTCTCCCGTCCATTGACAGAGTCCTGATAACTGTGCCAACTCTTCGGTAACCCAAGGAGAGCCAAGTTCACCAAGTCATCATCCACAACTGTGATTCCCACACTCCCCAGCTCATCCCTACATTGGACAAACCTCGTGAGATATTTTGGAATACTGTCGCCCTTCTCCATTTTGATTTTTCTAAGCTTATCTTTCAGCGCCAACTTCCTATGGTCGCTGCTACTTTTGAAAAGATCTGTCAAATCCTTCCACATTGCAAATGGAGTGTCTTTCCCATGAATACTTGACACAATATGGTCCTTCACACCTTCCAACAGAATCCTTCTTGTCTTCGCTACCTTCTTTTTCCATGCGTCAAGTTATGCAGCATCGCTAGAAGTAGGCTTAGGAACATTACTATCGATGAACTCCTTGAGACCATTATATTCAAGCACCGCCTCCATATCATCCTTCCAGGCTATGTAGTTAGAGCTACCCTCAAGGGTATACTCCAACTGCAACCCATTGAAAGCCATTTCAATGAATACTCAATTGTAGCACCAAGAAATTTCTACAGCAAATTCGAATTGTCCACCAGCACAAAACTAAGCACCGCTTCAATATTGCAATCTCCAGTGATTAAAAATGCTCTGATACCATGTAAATATTATACAAGATGCATGTATATTACTAGAAATCCCCTGGTCTAACAAATTATCTTATGTTAAATACATAATCCTTCCACTTAATTCTTTGCGGAAATTAAATCGCCAATTGCAAAACACATATGAAGCAAAATCAATCGCACATAAATACAATTGTTTAATGGGAAAGCTTAAAGCTAAAAACCCCAACTATCATATATTATGTATATCAATGGATCATGTAATAATCTCATACAAATATTAGTACATCAAGCTCTCATACAATCAACAATCATTACACACTGTCATGTAGAAATTTGCATATCTATGCACCAATTTCTTGCCTCCTGACAGCCTGCCTCCACTGCACAATCCCTGCTGAAGAAGACCCTTGAATAAATTCGAATTGGCCTTGCCTTGACTGTGCAATCCTCATTGGCATATCCAATGTGTGTTAGATGCATTGAATGCATCACTATAGTCACAACAGATAGTCCATCTCACTCTTTCACCTATCTCTCCACTGGGTCTCCACTGGAACTGACATGCAAGTAGTTAACTGTTGTATTTGTTCAGTTGCAAGTGAGTCTCTAGTTATGAATTAATTAAATAATTAACTCACTAAACTCTCACTAGTGTATCTTCAGTTAGAACTAGATACAACTAGCACAACTGAGTTTAGCTCACTTAACTGAGTTAAACTAAATAAAAACTCCCATAACTACTCTTCCAACTCTATCACTTCAGTTCTAACTGAGTCCTCCATGCATGAGTCACCAACCACCCTAGGAATTGCGTAATTCCTTTAGCCCACTGATTTTCCAAATCTGTTCACTGAATTAAAGTGCTCCAAGAGAATAAGTTGATATTTATTGTCGGATTATGCTAAAAATAGACATACACCTAAAAATAGCTCGTGGGCCCCACTTAGTGAAGGTGCTTAATTTTCACTAAGCTCATCATCTTGTTGAATCTCAACAACCATATGTGAGTCCAGGTATTTATCCTCTTTTTTAATTTATCAAGAATCCAAAACCAGTCTTCACTCTTGTAGTTAACAAGCTTCAATTTGCATCCTAGATATGTAAGCCCCTCTATGAGTGGTTTATAGTCATATTTAAACATGTTTGCGATGTCGATGATATCTCCCATATCACCTACTATGAATCCGGTGAATGAAAAAATACTATCGATCCAATATGAGTTTCTCTTTTGAATTTTCATTAATAATATACTTAAAAATATTAGATAGCCTGTTTCAAACAATCTATTAATTCATATATGTTTAATGTTCTATAGGGACCAACAACGAAGAAAAGGAATGTGGTTCTAAGAAAAGAAAAGAAAAAAAAGAGAACATGCAAATGAAAATGAATTTCTCCTTAGCTCATCTGGAGTAGTGCTGGAGGTTAACGAAAGGGGGAAAAACTTTCAAAAAACTTTGAGGGATCTAGTCGAACGAATTCGTAGACGCTCTTTCCTCTTACAATACAAAAATAAATCCAATGATTTCAAGAACCAAATTTATTTAAACTACAGGAAGAGTCTCCAGAGAATTGGTCAATGAGACATGTCATACTTTTAATAGCAAAAACGTACAACAACAAAAAAGAATGATTGAAAAAGTAATATTCCTTTAAATGTTTTTCTAGAATTATATGTAGATATTACCACAAATCAATCATTTATAAATATCACTTTTGTTATATTTAGTTTTCATATATCAATATAAAAGTTAAATAGTTTATTGTCATGTTACTTTTTCAGGAAGATTATGAAAATCTCAAAGGATGAATGAGCTGATATCATAAATATGCCAGTACGAATGTCCAAAAAGGTGTACAAGGAGATGGTCAAATAAATGGACATAATTTCATCACATGAAGAGTCATCTCAACAACAATGTGATTTAAATGTAATATGTAATCATTGAATTTTTCGATTAGGTACAATAAATAAATAATTTAGCATTAAATATTAATTTTCAAGTATTTTCTTGCAGAAAAGAAAAGAAAATGGAACTCATTCAACACATAAAGCTGGACGACAAGGAAGAAAAGGCTTGATATCTAAGTTTGTGAGTAATTGTTACTTCTGTATAACAACTTAACTAGGTTACATTTTTGTATATTTTAAGTTGTTTTACAACAATCATCATTGAATGTCTTCAAACAAGTGCTAACATACAAAGAAGAACCATCAGAAGAATTGATTGACATTGGGTTAAATATGGGTTGTCAGTATATGTTGGCATATCATAAATTAATTGTGGAATTTTTAAGTATCTATCTTGTTTTACTTAGCTCTGTTTATAACTAATACAACAACAAAAATATTTTATATTAAACCTATGATTTTTTATGGAGTATAAAACTTGCAGGAAACAAAGTATGGAACTGCGCCAACAAACGAATTGTTGAAAGAAGGCATGAAATTTGGTTTTGAAATAATGTGTATAGTTCACGAGTCAATTATTTCTATGGCACATTTCTTTTTTATTTACATTGATGTATGTTATTTAATATTGCAATTTTCATTATTCTCGCCAATGTAGATACACTCATTACACTTTATTTTTATGTTTGTAGATGGAACTTGAAGAAGAAGAAAACAATCAACACAGTGAACAAAACATTCCTCCAAATAACCCAAGTCAAGGAAGTAGCTCGAGCAGTGACAACAATTCCAGCAAAGAATGATGATCAATATGTTTGGATATCAAAGAAAGGCATTGTTTTTTTTTTGAAATATTTTTCTGTGAAATCAGACATTTTGTTTAATGTAATGGACATAGTGTCCCAATCTAAAGACAAAGGGATACCAATAACTGTCCCATTTTGTATGACAAAGAGTGACTTATTCATATATATATATATATATATATATATATATATATATATATATATATATATATATATATATATATATATATATATAAAATAAAATACGTTTTAATTTATTCTATTGCGTTCTCCATTGTCGCTGTGAAATTTTACACCATTGATTAAATATATGGATGATTAAATATTATGATGAAGAGATGCAAAATCTGATGATATGATATAACAATTTCATTCAAACATCACATTCAAATGCACTAATAAAAATTTAAATGATATGAATATTGTTATAAGATATGTGTTGACTTTTGATGAATAATGAATTTTAAAAAATCACAATAATTTCACTGTCATAGGTCGATGTTTCTAAAAAATATAAAATGAACACTACTGCATGTGTATGATATTGCGCACCAGTGCGTTTCCACGACCTATGAGCACCACACCAAATATAAATACCAATTAGAATGCCCGATGTGCTTTATCGACAAGTACGGCCCAGGCGGATAGGTGTTGCATGCACCGATATGGTTTGCCTTTAATGTGCCGGTGCATTTTTACAACTTAACGACCCGATGCATTTTTACATCTTAACGACATAGTGTGTTTTTAGACCTTAACTACGCCATTGCATGCACCTTCTATCGGCCCGATGCGTATTTTTTGGTGACACGCACCGAGATGTTGTAAAACGCCCCAGGGCTTCCAAAATTTGTTTTCCATCTCGGTGCTTGGTATGTTTACAGTATCGATCTGTACAAGTTAAAACGCACCAGTGTGTTCACACATGAATCACACATCGATAAGAAATACATCTGTAAAAAATTTAGTCCGCCCAATTTCTTTTAGTTGTTTTTAAGTTCCGTTAGAAGCTCCGTCAAAACCTCCATTATCAAAAATAGATTTTGTAGAAAATGTTTTTTTTGACAATTTTGACCAATTTTATAACACTAAAAACTTCCTTTATAACCTCTTCTAGAGGTTCTTTTCCTTGTAGTGACTTAATCTATATGCGCTATATGTTGGTAGAATGGTTTTATGGGACAGATTGGATGTGTGCACCCTACTTAAATTAGACTCATTGATCACGGTTTGTGATTTCAATGCCACACTATCGCGATAGGAATTCTGGGGGACACGGTGTTGGGGGGACCTCTTGCAAACCGACTGTACGTCCTTTTCACGTCATTTCACCTGCAGGATATCCAACCACTTACTCTTTGCCCGAGTTAGTACAATGGCAGATCAAGAGAAGAGCATATTGACAAGTGTTTGGACCGTTTTCTTGTCAACGAAAACCTCATTGGTCATTTGGGGGTTATGAGATCACAGGTTGTCAAGGCACGCCGCATGTCTCTAATCACATGCCCATTACTACAATGAAACTTGAATGCTTTGTGTTTGGGTATCCCATTAAAATTTAATCGTGCATGGTTGGAGGATGCGGGGTTTGTCACAATCGCCACAAACTATATAAAGTCACATCATCGGGAGATGGGTATCTCTTCGACTCTACATCTCACCTCTCTACTATAGGAACTAAATAACAGGGTATGCATATGGGAACAACTGAAGAAAAAGGCTCACATACAGGAGCTACAATCCATTACAATTGAGATTGAAGGCCTGATGGAAGCTATGGAATGTGATTCACCCCCATGCAATGGAAGATGGTAAGTATTTATACTTTCATTATCTAATTGAATCTATTTATTTATCAATGTCAATTAGCTGAATAAAATTAATGTATACAAATTTGCAAGTTAATGCAGATTCATAATCGAGTTCAGATACACAAAATATTAAAACAATTACAAAACATCAAAAGCTCTTATCAGGAGCAACATACCGCAAGGCGCGGTTGGTAAATGAAAAAGGATAGCCACTTCACCCTTCGAATTGTAACATGCCATATTCTAGCTACAATCCCGAGAAAATGATTGTAATAATTGTTTAGTGTAATGTAATTATTTCAACGTCAAACCAATTAATCATGTGTTGATGTGCTTACTAATTGATATCATCGATTTTGTACTAATTATGTTCAAATATATTTTTTGAAATTATTAGGATTCTAGTGATGATGAGCGACCTACTTACCATCTTCCATTGCATGGGTAAACAGTGCACACTAATTAACAAAATTTTTTTTTTTTTAAATTGTGCAAGGGCCGATAAGGTGGGATCTGACTCTGCAAGTGGTCGTGCGGGTTAGATGTCATACGCCTAGATATATAGTAATACAAACCCTATAAATCTAAAATGAAAAGCCCTATTTGTGAATTTTTGCAGTCACATGAACAAGAAGAAGCAAGGGTTTAATGTAAGAATGACTTTTTTTTTTTTTTTCTTTCTAAATTTTAAATAAATGTAAATAGGAATAGAGATTGTAAACGATTTTTTTAGTAAAATGCACATTAAAATTAAAAAAATTTAATATGAATGTATTAAATCTAATAGAAACTGTAAAAAAAACAATTATTACAGTAAGATTTAACATTTTTGCTATAATACAGGGTTTTTGTGTGAATCACCAATGTTTCAAATTTTTATTCTCTAAATAGTGTTGTCGTTCAAAAGTATTTTGCTACTCCACAATGCTCTCTTGCTCTAGGTATGTCTCTCATGCAAATCCCTCCTTAAATTTTTTTGCAAAAATAATGAAATAATGAAATTTTTTTACTATTTAAAGAACTTTTTATGAAATTAGATTTCTGAAAATCATTTACCGCTCATTTTTCAGTTTATTGTTTTTTTTCACTTCAAAAAACTAAAGTTGTATTTTGTTTTTTTCCTGATATTCAATGCATTTGTTAACTAACAAAACTGGTGCGTTTGGTAATAAAACCACACCGGTGCAGTTAACGATACATTAGCGTCGATAACAATAACTCCTTTTTTAAGGCACCAAAATTACTTTCTGGTATGTACACCAAAATTTATTGTTATTTTTTCTCAAATGCATGGAGAAAATATCATAATTATATCAAATGGACAATTCTTCAAAACCCAGCTCATTCCATAATATTTCTCAAAGTCCATCGCAGAGTTATCCCTATATATCTCCAGACGTATTTAATTCAGATTGTATTTATACTTTCATTATCTAATTGAATCTATTTATTTATCCATGTCAATCAGCTGAATAAAATTAATGTGTACAAATTTGCAGGTTCATGCAGATTCATAATCGAGTTAAGATACACAAAATATTAAAACAATTACAAAACATCGAAAGCTCTTATCAGGAGAAACATACCACAAGGTGCGGTTGATAAATGAAAATGGATAGCCACTTCACCCTTCGAATTGTAGCATGCCATCTTCTAGCTACAATCATGGGAAAATGATTGTAATAATTGTTTAGTATAATGTAATTATTTCAACGTCAAAACAATTAATCATGCGTTGATGTGCTTACTAATTGATATCATCGATTTTGTACTAATTATGTTCAAATATATTTTTTAAAATTATTAGGATTCTAGTGATGATGAGCGACCTACTTACCATCTTCCATTGCATGGGTAACCTTTAGCACCCTTCTTCTTGATGGTAATAAACCACTGTTTGGGTTGGGTAATCTTCTTGATGGTTCATTCATACCTATGGTTCATCATACCTTCACTTCGGTTTTGGGTCAATGCTGCCAACTCATCTCAGTGTCATCGATATGTTCAAGAGAATTCATCCAGTGACTACTCATCCTTATGCAATACTCATAAATTCTCATGACAGTCATCCCTAAACATTGCTATATCAAGTCATACCTTTGTCTCCAAAATCAGTAACTATCGTTTTGCAATAAGGTGGCTTCTTGTCGACAACAAATCATTATCCAGGAAGTTCACTTAGAAACATTATATTCCAGTACCATGAGGCTTGTTACAACATCGACAAGATCCTCACTTTGGGATTTTTAACCGAAAGATTTTGTTTGGCGTTCGACATCAAATCATCTATTCGAACCTTACGAAATGTACTGCAGTACCTTAAGGGCCATTAACATTAATGGTGGTTCTCTCACGTTTGTTAACAGCTCACATTATTAGCTGGTAATCAAATGATGTCTTTCCATGTTCGACTACAAATCATATATTTGCATGGCTAGAGTTATACCTGAATGATCGAGTGAACGAGATATGAAGACCCCAGATCTAGTTTTAGCCATCCAAGCTGCGATTTCAGGATTGTTTTACACATCATCTGTGCGGTTACCTTACATATAGATCGTCATCTGAACATGGGCCTATATCTGTAGGCATGTCTGTATTGGGAAACATTCCAATGTAGACGACTTTCTGAATTATGTACATGTTATTAGATTGTTTATGTGCTGAACATGGGAATGCTTACCCTCAGCAATTATGATCAAGAGGATATATCATGATGTAATGTATTTTAATATTGATGCAAGTCACCACTCCGCTTCATCTCCAGCCCATCACAGTGTAAATAATCTCAATCAAAATATTGTTATTATTATTCTGACTTCATGATTTAGGGGGCAATTGTTATAGGTCAATTTGGGTACCATTCCCAATGACTTGGTTAACTGGACATCGTCTCTAGGACCAATGAATAGGGTCTATCATCCCCTATCATTTCATTTTTTATATGCCCTTAGACAAAGAACAAGACAAATCATCCATGACTTTCATCTGCAAAGGTTTCCAAGATTTTAAGTTTATAATATATCATGTGAGAGCTCACCAACGCTACTTCTAAAAGGACTAAGTGCATTGCATATGCAAGTAACCCCATTCAAGGGTGCTCTGCAAAGCACTTCCCGACATTCAAGGGTGCGTTGGTCACATTAGGAGCGAAATTCTCATTGTTCCGGAATCTCCACTTGGCTAGTGCTTTCTAGAAGAGTTCACATGTGTCAAAATTTGAATCCATGTGTCCATTTGATACCTCTGAGACTAGGAACATGTCTTGCCTATTATTGGAAAGTCATTTATTGTAAAACTACCTTCATCTCCTCTATAAATTGAGCACAAATCTTAGTGTTTGAGAAGGAAGAATTTGAGTAGAGAAATGTTGGTGGAATTTCAATTGAGGAATTGATTTGAGTGACATGCTGCTAGAGAGATGCGCATTGTGATGAGGCTAGGATGCTTCTAGAGATGGTGACACTAAATCAATCACTGGGTTGTAACCTCCCCTTATATCCATTATTAAAGATTGCTGCTTACTTTCCCACATATGTATTTGTATAAGCTCATGTATTTCATATTATGAATTCTTATTTGATGCATATGGTTCATGTTTTATTGATTTAACGGAATAAATTGAACATACATCTATATTATTGCTATCTTTTGTTGTTTAGTGTTCATCTTTGCAGAGAATATTTTGGTGACTTAGCTTAGATTTGAAGCTACAACAAGAGCTATAGAAGGAGAATAGGAAGCGCTTGGACTCCAAGTAAGTTCTTTGATATGTTCGGTGTGTTTATTTACAGTTAGAAAAAGTAGTTGCAAAGTCTTTAACCTGTTGTTCTAGATGAGCACTACATGTAGGGAATAATGTTTTATCTGTAGTCCATAATTCTGCATAACAAATAATATAAACCATATAAATAATATTATACCCTAGGAAAATGAACCCTTAGATTAATAAACCTAAGGGGTTGATATTATAAACCCAAGGGTATAATAAATCCAAGAGTTTAATACTAAAAAACCAAGGGATTATAAACCCAATGGAATAATATTAAACCCAAAGGATTAATATTATAAACCCAAGCTATATAAACCCTAAAATAAACATGGTCGACCATGGTTGACCATGGATATTTTTCATATTGACACAATATTTGCCACAATGTGATGTTCGACCATAGTTGACCATGATAGAGCATCATTTTTTTTTGTAAGTTAGAGGAATCGGCAACATTAGACAACTTTCACACACAAGGCACTGGGTCAAACCCCCCGGCTACCACTATAACCACTTAGGGACCGCCCAGCCTGCAAGAACGGTACCTGGATAAGACAAGACTTGAACTCGTGACCTTCTTAACATCACGACCGCCTTAATAGTGCGTCCGCTGGCCACTAGACCATGCCCTTGTGTTGTGAAGGTAAATCCTCTCTACAGACAGAGGCGATCCCTACTAGCCCAGATCGGGTCTAGCAACAATCGTTCACGTTATAGTGCAGGTTCCTAATTGCAAATAAACCAACTAGCGATGAAGGCTTACCTGGAATCCAACGCTGTAGCTCGTAGAGAAAGTAGCGCTCCCGTTCCTTAGCTCTGGAAGATCACGATCCCCACGATCTCCATGATAGGACACCTGCACACGCGAGAAACAAAACAAACGCAAGCGTAAAATCCAGTATATGCAACTATATGTCAGTCAGAGAAGACATAACTCATGATCATCATCAAGAACAAGAGTGGAACCATAACCAATAGTCGCTTATCATTAATCAATCAAAAGAAGAATACAACGATAGCTTTGACGCTGAATTCTCCTTCGGAGGGTCGTCAGCAGAACGTGTCTCGATAAATCCTGTCAGGGATGGGACAAGCCTCTCTCTCCAAATGTCTCGACAATAATCTACTTGCTTGGATTTGGCCTTAAAGGAATGAATCAAGTCTCTTGCAGCATTAGGCTCTTGGGAACTTGGAGATTAGCTTGCAAAGGAGATGAGCAAGCTTTTATAGATGGAGGAAGAGGAGTTGGGATCCCTATTATCATGGGATTAGCCCTATCCTCAAGGAAGCTTCCATGAGAGGTGGCAAACCACTTCCTCTACATGGAAATCTGGAGCCAAATCGCCCAACTCAAGATAGATACCAGTTCATGAATTGGTTAGGACGAAACTTCCGCCATTTATTTTTAAAAAACACTCCTTAAATTGGCTGGCGCGAGTGCAACTCTGGGACAGAGCGCCAATTGGCGCGAACTCTTTGAAGTATTTTCCCCATTGGCGCGGGTACTGAACTGTCTGCTCACGCCAATGCAAAAAGGGCCATTTTTAGGGTTTTTCACAAGGAGATGTCTTCAGGGCAATGAAAGCTCTTGTTCAGAGGGATGTCATGAAAGTGGTTTCAAGCCATGTCATTGCTCATAGGCACGAAATGAGCCCTCCAATGTGCAGGACGGGGATTGCAGGGACGGTGACAAATTACTGTGTAACAGATGCCCCCTAAAGCATGAGGCCCGAGAGAGAGAGAGGGGTGAAATGCTTTACGAGAATGTGTCCAACTGAAAACTCCGCCGTCGGAAAACCTGCATGGAGAAATACAACTGATATCTCAAGTACATGATATATATGTGGCATGGGCGCATCCATCCATAACAGAGTATACAATAATCCAGATCCAAGGCATAGATGCAGCCATCCAGTGAGGATCGATAAATAGACTCAGGTATGGTCGCAGCCATCCATTAAGTGAGTCATGTAACTAATCATAATAATCCACAAAATCGCAGCCTGGATTACAACAGACACAATCCAGGGTCTTGCGCTCCATCTCGACCAGAAAAAAGTACAAGTTCAAGCATGCGAATAAATGAGCTGAAGTCGAACATGCGAGAACATCGTCTGATTACCAGCCAATGATAAAAGCTGTTAACAGACGCGGGAGGAACCATCAATAATGACAATGGCCCTCAAGGTACTATAGGTACAATCTACGGCATGTGAATCAATGCGCTGGCGTCAAACACCCGTAGAATCACTCAATCGGAGGCCAATGATGAAAACCTCGCGTCGAATGCGAAGAACCTGCCATTGAGGCATGCAGGCTCCAAGGTACCAGAAGGGAGTCACTAGATCAGCTTCCTGGATAATGAGCTGAAGTCGACAGGGAGTGACCTTGATCGAAGGTGGGCCATAATGTTTCCCACATCATCGACACAAGACAGAGGAACATAATGTTTTTGTGAATCACGATCAGATGAGAATCAGAGGGAGGTTGATATTTGCAGAGGTCAACTTCTCTTGAACATATGAACGGCACGACAGTGGACTTGGCAGTATTTGACATCAAAAGATCAGAGGTCATAGTGACAAGGCAAAGAGCAGATGAGAGGTCAAAAGGGATTACCCAAACCCACGGAGGCAAGTGAAAAACGAGATGAGATGTCCCCAACCCGACACGAATGCAGACAAGTGCCATGTTCAAGAGCGACATACTGCCGACACGATAATGATGTTGGTTCCATTTTTTCCCCGCCATTTCTGGCGAGTAGCTCTTTATTTTTACACAAGCTTGAAGAGGATACCATATGCTTGTTATATAAGTCCATCCTAGTACATTTAACGAGCCCTAGGAAGGAGGAACTCAAATAACATCATTACGACTGAATCCAATGTCATCAGGGTTTAACGAGTCTGACAAAGGAAGAACTCGACGTCTTTTCATGTTTAGAGAGTTTGAAAAGACAGCGGAAAAGTAAACTCCAACAGTCCCTTTTCGTAAATAGTTCCTCAGACTCGAAAAGGTAGAAAACAATATCTGAGAAAACCTCCTAGTCGCGATAGGCTAGGGTATTCCTTTTTCGTAAATAATCTATCCTGTACCGAAAAGGGGTAAACGTATATCGGTAGATGCCGTTTCGCAACCACTTTAACGAGATCGAAACTACAAGGGCCTCGGCAATATTTTCATGTTTAGAGAGTCAGAAAAGAGCTGAAAGGTGACTCCTCCTGGAGGAACGAGTGGTGAAAAGGGTAGCAACTGGTTCCGATAATGGTGGAACTAGTCAAAACAAGATAAAGGTCAAGAGGTCAGCTAACAAGCATCCACTTACCGCAATACCTCTAAAGAATGGGTGAAACAATCGAGTGAAGGCAACAATCGAGTGAAGGTATATGATCGCCCAAGTAAGTGACGATGGAGTGAGAAACCAAGGCTCATTCGGGCAAAAAACAAAGCCGATAAAATAAAGAATCAGCAAGGGGTAAAATGGGAATGGTTTCATTTTTACACAAGCTTGAAATCAAGAAACTCTGCTTGAAATTGGTTTCATTTTTACACAAGCTTGAAACAAAGATAAACTATGCTTGAAACCGGTTTCATTTTTACACAAGCTTGAAACGGAAACAAAGTATGCTTGAAAAAGTAAGCATGCCCCTAGAATGGTGACTCAATTCGAGGTACATGCCCCCCAAGCTTCAATCCATATGAAAGGCAGATGGAGTGAAGGTTCAATTTACGAGATCAAGAGAAAGAATCAACTGGGATTTTACGAGATCTTAACAAATACTCGAATTGAACAAGAACATGTTTCATTATTTTAACGAGGTTGACACATTAAAAGAACTATCCTCAAAACACCTTGTTTCATTTTTTAAGGAGCTTGGCACAAGACAAGGAACTCTGCTTCGACAACCGTGTTTTATTTTTTAAGGAGCTTGACACAAGACAAGGAACTCTGCTCTGACAACCTTGTTTCATTTTTTAAGGAGCTTGACACAAGACAAGCAACTCTGCTCCGACCAGCTTGTTTCATTTTTTAAGGAGCTTGACACAAGACAAGGAACTCTGCTCTGACCAGCTTGTTTCATTTTTTAAGAAGCTTGACACAAGAAAACGAACTGTGCTCCGACAACCTCATCATAATGAACAAGAAGTCATTGCTTCCAAGAGTTCCACTCCCGATGGAAGGAAAACATCCTAGAAGTCAGGACCCAATGCCCCCAACACTTGATGCACAACGACACTATCATTGAGTACAGGCACGGGGTAGGTGGCCACATAGTTGACCTGCGGTGGGGCAGATATAACAGGTGGATAAAAACTAGGAAGGGATGATGGTGGGCCAGCTGCCATATCAGGACCAAAGAACGAAAGTTGATCAATGGTCACGATCCGTCCTTCATGCGGAAAACAGACCACACGAAAAAGGGAGGAGACAAGCGCTCCCATAGCATAGGTGTAATCGCGCCCCAAAAGAAGATTGAAATCTAAGGGGCCTGGAACAACCATCACGTCCATATGGACAGTTTTACCTCCCAAAGTAACAGGTAACCTTGGAAGGATCCCTAACATTTGACTCGTTCTTCTGTTAAATGCCAACAGATTCTGCGTAACAAGCGCAAGCGGCGGCGAGCCAAAAGCTTGCCAAGTAGTTGAGGATAGAACACTAACAGACGCGCCTTCGTCTATAATGGTGCTGGGTACGACCAGACCCAAAGCCTGTATTGTGATCTCGAAAGGCACATAAGACGGAAGGCGATATCCTGCAAATCGACTCCAATCAAAGGAAGCGACCAAACTACTTGGAGGGGCTACCATCGAACCGAGATGGTCTTCCCCTGGTGTTACAGAAGAAGGAGCATCCTCCACGACCTCCATCTCGAAGGTGGGAGGGGTATCCTTCAGAACCTCCATCACGGGGGGCGAAGGAGCTTCTTCTTGAGGTACGAGGACAGGAGAATATTTCTCCAAGTCCGAGGAATCTGAAGAAACCAGAAGAACATGAGGGGGATGAGATCCACTCTCAACGGAAAAGACCTGGTGCAACGTAGACGAGGCTAGTTCAACCGATCCCACGACCAATGGTTGCTCGGGAACGGATTCCTGAATTTGAATTTCCGGGGGAGTGGGATTGACCAAGGATGCCTATTGACCAATCGTAGGATCAACTGGTGGAGGACTCAAAGAAAGCCGTTTATAACCAGCCGGGAGGCATGGTGTAGAAACGATTGAGTTTTCCAAGAATCTCTTGGCTTCATCCATATACGAACAAAGGTGAATGGCATGGTGCCCTTCACACAACTTACAGGGATTGGTGAGCTTACCCTACTTCTTAGGAGCTTTTCAGTACCAATTGAAGACGTGCCCCCAACCTGACTCCCAGAAGCCAAAGGCAACGGTGGGCGACCGTTGGACCATACTTTGAGCACCTTGGGAATGCCAGGGCAATCTCGAAGAAGATGGTCTCCTGTGCACAACATGCAAGGGAACTTGACTTTCCGCGGAGGGTTGGGAGGTTTATCGACGGAACGCTTCTTAGGCGCAATAGTCGTAGAGCTAGCCTCTCCTTTATCGGACTTCTTCTTCTTTGCCTTTTTCTTCTTCTTCTTAGCCACCTGGTTACTAGAATCTAGACTTTCACCAGGCGAAGTAGAAGAGGAGGATGCAGAAACAGGCGAAGAAGGGGAGAGGTCAACCTTAGAATCAACATGATGTTGTTCAGGCGGAGGAACTGATTGAATAGTAGCCGGGACATTCGGGACCACAGAGGTTGAAAACAACCAAACAGGCAACCCAACAGTTAACCTAGGAAGGGACAACGTTGCCATGTAAGGAGCACCAACATTCTCGAAAGGAGGAAAAGGACCAGGATTCCCATCGGAGGGGATTCCTTGGTTGGTGAACTCTGGAAAAGTTGCCATCAACAACTCAAAAACGCACACAGGCTGAAAACCACGACACATAATCAAACAGCCAACAAGCAAACCCTAATAGGGCGTGTGATCGCGGGTGTTTTGTTTTACCATATTGAAACTTTAGAAACTTCACTGTTTCATATTTTAAGAGTCGAGAAACGGATGAAAGGTGACTCTATCGCTTTCAGATTGGAAACAAGCGTGAAAGGACAAGCGCTTGATGATCTTTTCAAATTTAAGGAGTCAGATAAGATCAAAATGACTACTCTGGAAATCTAGGCAAAGGGTGTACCAAATAACCGTGAACTGCAATATACACCTTGGTTTCAAAATGAAAGAGAAATCAACCAAGGACTTAACGTACGTGCAGGCAATCTCCCCGAATGCTGTTTCCGGTGTATCACGGGTATAGGGCGGCAGACTCAACTTCCTATGGATAAAGGATAGAAACCTAGTGGGGTCTCCCTTTATATACGCGACGGTACGGGGAGCACAAGTCCGTACTAGCGCTGTCTAAAGCCAAGAGGCCAACGACAGCTACTAGTTTTAAAGACGTCGGAACACGTCTCTAGCCTAGACCTCTAAATGTGTTTCATTAGATTTCAATGCTGCCTTAGTGTAAATTGAGTAAACTTTAAAGTTTATCTTCAATTACGTTTCAGTTTTCAGGCCCTAGCGAATGTAATGTCTCAAAATCTCTTAAATGCACTTTATATGCCACAGTATATCATTTCATTCGATGAAAGCTATTTATGAGAGAGTTGAGAGCTTTTCACACAATAACGAAATGAACAGAAAACAACCAATGATGTCTCTAATGCAGCTAATGAAAACTAAAAAGCTTTTCGTTCAAAGTTACCAATCACTAATAACACCGAAAAGATCTAATTCTCATTAACTAATGAAAAGCAAAAGAGATTTTTTTTGTATTTCCAATATTTCAGAGCAAAGTGCGCTAAAAAATGAAAACTAATGCAAGAGCGATTCGAGAAATGATGATAAGAGAGTAAAAACAAACAAATTTCACTCAATAGAAATCATAGTCAGACCTCAAATCAACCAAAAGTCCCTCAAAACGAAAAGAATCCCAAAGACTCCAAATGAGCTGTGTAATCTAGGCCCAAACGAGACAAGGCGGAATTCAAATGGAGAAGGGAAAAATCACTCAAACAACGTGATGAGACAATAGAAAAGTACCAAACGAATGCAAAGAAGCAATCACAAGGTTGACTGAACCGATAGAAACCAAAAACTCCCAAGGAAGGCTCGACACACAATAGCACCTAGATGACCTAGGGCTAGAATGCAAAATCGATGGAAATGGGCAAACAACCAAAGGATGAAGGTAATAGTCAGTCAATCAAGGCTCCAAAACACTCAAAAAGTGGAAAAATCAAGACCAAACACACAGATCAGGCTCAGGAAGCTCAGAACTGAGCAAACCCTAGTACCTCACAGGATTGGCGCGACTGTGAGGCTGAAAAGCGCGCCAGTCGAGTTTCCCAGTCAAAAATAAAAAAAAGCAATCCAACAAGCAGACCAGTGATGATCAAGCTATCAAAGATCCAAATTCACAGAAAGAACCAGCCCAAAAGAGTTGATCAAGCAAGGAGGATCAAGAATCGACCGAAAAGACAAGACACGCCCATGTTCGGGCTTATTAAATGAACGAGATTGATCAGCGCTTTGATTCATTTCTCAATTGTAGAGCGCAGAGCAAAAGCGTTTTGAAGGCTATCTGGCCAACTTCAGGCTCCGTCTATAGCTTATAAAACGAACGGCTCATAAGATAATCTATCCCTACCAGTCAACAATTTTGCGCAGTAAATCCCCTTCATAACGCAGGCGCATCCCACAGCCCATCGGGTTCAGCAACAATCGCTTCACGCGGTAGTAAAGTCTTTAATCAAATAAACCAACCAGTCGGCGAAGGCTTACTCGAATCCACCGCTTCAGAGAAAGTCGCCATTCGCTCCCAGTCTCCGTATTTGCGATCCCACGATTCTGCGATAATACCCGCGACACGCCAGAATGAAAACAAACGCGAAGTGAAATCCAAAGATATGCAACCCGACATGTCGGGCCTGTGAGCACTTAAACAACTGCGATCATCATCAAGCGCAAGATGGAACCACAACTAACAGTCGCCATCATTAATCAATCAAAAGAAGAACACAACCATAGTTCTCCAAATAATCTCCCTTTCTAGGTCGTGGCCAGGAATTTGTCTCCACAAAGCCCTCGTGATAATAAAGCCTCTCTCTCCGGATGTCTCGACAATAATCTCCTTGCTTGGATTTGGCCTTAAGGGAATGAATCAAGGCTCTTGCAGCATTAGGCTCTTGGGAACTTGGAGATTAGCTTGCAAAGGAGATGAGCAAGCTTTTATAGATGGAGGAAGAGGAGTTCGGATCCCTATAATCATGGGATTGGCCCTATCCTCAAGGAAGCTTCCATGAGAGGTGGAAAACCACTTCCTCTACATGGAAATCCGGAGCCAAACTGCCCAACTCAAGATAGATACCAGTTCATGAATTGGTTAGGACGAAACTTCCACCATTTATTTTTAAAAAACACTCCTTAAATTGGCTGGCGTGAGTGCGACTCTGGGACAGAGCGCCAATTGGCGCGACCTCTTTGAAGTATTTTCCCCATTGGCGCGGGTACTGAACTATCTGCCCGCGCCAATGCAAAAAGGGCCATTTTTAGGGTTTTTCACAAGGAGATGTCTTCAGGGCAATGAGAGCTCTTGTTCAGAGGGATGTCATGAAAGTGGTTTCAAGCCATGTCACTGCTCACAGGTCACGAAATGAGCCCTTCAATGTGCGGGACGGGGATTGCAGGGACGGTGACAAATTACTGTGTAACACCTTGCGAGTGACCATGGTTGAGCATCATTGATTTTCATAAAGAGAAAATATTTGTCACAATACGACAATGGAGCATGGTTTATTTTCATATTGAGAAAATCTTTATCGCAATGTGACGTTGGACCATGGTTGACCATGATTATAAACCCAAGGGATTTATACTAAACCCAAGGATTAAAATTATAAACCTTATGAATAATTTTACAACCTACGAATATGAACCCTTATATTAATAAACCTAATTGATTGATATTATAAACCCAAGGTATTAATACAAAAAACTGAAGGGACTATAAACCTAAGGGAATAACATCAAACTCGAGTGATTAATAGTATAAACCCTAGGGATATAAACCCTACAATAAATACTATAAACCCTAAAATAAAGACGGTTGATCATCGTTTATCATGGTTGATTTTCATATTGAAACAATCTTTGTCGTGATGTAATGTTCGACCATGGGTGATTTTCATATTGAGATAATCTTTGTCACAATGCGATGTTGGACCATGGTTCACCATGGTTTTATTTTTCAGACGAATAAAAACTAGTGTATATAATGTACCAGTGCATATGTAAAATGTTCATGATGAGATTATATTCAATCATGGCAATATAGACGTAAGACATACATGTGCAGAAAATGGACAATATGACTACCCCAATAGATACAAAATATGCAAAATAATCCCGCCATAGAGAAATCAAAATCCACAGACATATCTAGATGATATTGTCCAAAAAAGTGCTACCAGAGGCATAGATAAAGCATAGAGAAATAAAAAACATCTAGGAAAAAAAGTAATGTAAAATCATGGAGAAGGGATAGAGCTCTCAGCATGTATGTGACCATCAACCATAAGTACATAATGGATATTTCCATAAGAATATTTTATGCTAACCTTTGATAGTGAATCAACATCCCTATTCCTCTCCCTATAGACGAGAGTGAAGGTAATGGATTGGAATGACCTTCTGAGTAATGTGATATGTGTCATCAAGGCCTGAAGATGTGGAGGAGATAAGTTTGTTCCCCTCATTAGATGTTGTATGAGTACCTGTGAATTCCCGAAAACCTGTAGTGTGTCAATGGACAGGTGATGTGCAAACCAAAGTAAACTCCATAGTGTCAAGACATCCACCCTCGTGTTTGTGCCTGGGTCGTCGTTCTAGTGAATCCTATAATGTGTGATGTGGTCCATACAAAGCCAAACACAACATCCACATATATGTCTCTGTGTTGCACCATTGAAATATCCAGTAGGGAATTGTATGGAGTGTGCAATGGATTTGAGAGTAAGGTCGCGAGTTTGTCTCTGTGGTGAAGCACTTCCATCAAGCCATAGAATGATTTTATGGAAAATGCGATGAGTGTTGATCTGAGAGCCCTAAAAAATGTGTGCATTACGCGGCTTCCATATTTCCCATATGGTGTAAAATGGGGTGGCTTTGCAAGTGTCACCCCACTCCAACCACCATGTATGGAAATCCTAGACGTGGGAGAAATTCATGTAGGGTAAATTAAGAAAATGGAAAATGTCCAGGCATACTGAGAGAGTGATAGGAAATTCAATAAAGAGATGGGGATTGTGTTCAATTGCTTCACAACATAGAAAACATCTCCCCAGACCCTGGATACCCTTCTTGCAAATATTTTTCCAAGTGAGGTTTTTATTTCGCCATACCAACCAATTAAACAGAGTGATTTTGTGTGGGATGTGTAATTTCCATACCTTATGGCACTAGCTTTCCTGCAATCCTCGGGTAGTGCAGATGAGGCATCTATATATGTATGCTACCACAGCTCCTTTTGAGTTCAGATTGCCTTGTGATGTTATCCTCCTCCCCTCCATTGTATAATCTCGCTTGTCTGAGTATGCATATATATGTTTCCCAAATCAGGGTCTGATCCTTAGGTATGCTTAAATCCTCAGCTCGTTTCCATATAGGGGTGTTACAATTCCCAGCAAAAATAATATGATTTTGATAGAATATGCCCTGGGTGTGTATACTATCTAGGAGGTGTTCAGATAACTGTTGTGTGTCAGCAACATCCTTAATAAAATTCGTACCGATAATGATCTGTGAGCCATTTTCGAAGTTACAAACAAGCCTTTGAATAAAATGTTCCTTCACCATTTGAAAACTTCTCCAAATATATGAACCACTTGCCCTCCCAAGTGAGCCCAATCTACACCATGACACCGGGTTCCACTTGTTTAGATATTTAGTATATATAATGTCTCGCCACAAACCTTCAATGTGTAGGCCTTGCCATAGGGATTTTAAAAGGAGTGCCCATCCAAATATCTTGTTATCCAGTAAGCCCCATCCACTGACATCCTTAGGAATTGTAATATTTTCCATATTTGAGAGGTGATATTTTCCATTTATTTTTGTCATGCCCATATAAAGTGTGCCAAAATTGCATTAATTTTATTGATAATGGTAGCATGAAGGCTAAATATTTGTGCCCAGTATGTTCCCATTTGTTGTAGTACATCTTGTATAAGAATGTACTAACCCCCAAGTGAAAACCATATGTGAGTCCAGGCATTTATCCTCTTTTTTAATTTATCAAGAATCCAAAACCAGTCTTCACTCTTGTAGTTAACAGGATTCAATTTGCATCCTAGATATGTAAGCCCCTGTATCAGTGGTTTATAGTTATAATTTAACATGTTTGTGATGTTGATGATATCTCCCATATCACCTACAGATTAAAGGATGTATGACTTGTCGTCATTAGCCATCAATTATGTAGTAGTGTCGAAACGAGCCAAGATTTTGTGGAAGTTTCTCCAAAGTACCCTAGAAAGCATACCAAAAACTAATATATCATCTACAAATAAGTTGTGTGATACCAATATGTCAGTACATACATGAACTCCTTTGAATCAGCCTTTTGTAGTAGTCACTCTGATCTTGTTGCTTAAGCAGTCCATTACCAATATGAATAGAAGTGGGAATAATGAACATCCTTGGCGAAGTCCCTGCCCCACGCCAAAAAAATATTTAGGGTAGCCATTTATCATAACAGTAAATTGCGCACCTGTGACACATGCCATTATCCATTCAATGATAGGATTTGTGAGTCTAATATTTAGCAATACAAATCTCATAAATTCCAAATCCAGGTAGTCGTATGCCTTCCACAGGTCGATCTTCATCACCAAAACTTTTGTGTTCCTTGTATGGATAGACTGTATAGTCTCCTGGGCGATGGCGATCGCATCATGTATCAACTGGTTATGCAAGAAGCCTGATTGTTCCCAGATGATATGTATCGAGAGGGTGCCTTTTATGTGCTCTGCAATAATATTTGAAATAAGTTTTATACACAATGTTACAAAGTGATATGGGTCAATAGTCCGAGAAGGATTGGGTATCCGATCTCTTCGGAATCAGAGCGATGAATGTCGAGTTTATGGATCCAAATATGCAGCCTCGAGATCTAGGCTCTTCCACCATGTCCAGGATATCATGTGCAATGAGATCAAATAAAAATAGGAAGAATTCCATAGTCCAACCATCTGGACCTGGACTTTTGTCCTTGGCAAAACCTTTCATGGTCTAGTGTATTTCCTCCGTGGTGACCGGTCTGTATACCAAATTATTTGTATCCTCATTAAACATTTGAGGATCTTTCGAGATGCCCTATACTTGGTCCTCAATGCTGACATCAGTTCAACACTGGAAAAATGCCTTGAAATGCATGACAACCCCCTGTTGAATATCCACTTTCCTATATGCCATATCACCATTTTTGTCATAGATCCTCTAGATTGTATTCCCATTCCTTCGCTGATTTGCAATGTGGTTAAAATATTTGGTATTTTGGTCACCCTAATTTAACCAAATGGCCTGACTCTTTAGTTTCCAAGTGGTTTCCTGAAAGTGTAATATCTTCCTCCTCTAGTGTTCTAGAGATTTTAATTTATCCCAATAATCCAATGGGGGTGAATCACATTCCATAGCTTACATCAGGCCTTCAATCTCAATTGTAATGGACTGTAGCTCTTGTATGTGAGCCTTTTTCTTCAGTCGTTCCCATATGCGCACCCTGTTATTCAATTCCTATAGTAGAGAGGTGAGTTGTAGACTTGAAGAGATACCCATCTCCCGATGATGTGACTTTATATAGTTTGTGGCGATTGTGACAAACCCCGCATCCTCCAACCATGCACAGTTAAATTTTAATGGGATACCCAAGCACAAAGAATTCAAGTTTCATTGTAGTAATATGGGCATGTGATCAGAGACGTGCCTTGACAACCTGTGATATCATAACCCCCAAATGACCAATGAGGTTTTCGTTGATAAGAAAATGGTCCAAACACTTGCCAATATGCTCTGCTCTTGATCTGCCATTGTACTAACTCGGGCAAAGAGTAAGTGGTTGGATATCCTACAGGTGATTTGACGTGAAAAGGACATACAGTCAATTTGCAAGAGGATCCCCCCAACACCATATCCCCCAGAATTATTGTCGCGATAGTGTGGCATTGAAATCACATACCACGATTAATGAGTCTAATTTAAGTAGGGTGCACACATCCAATCTGTCGCATAAAACCATTCTGCCAGCATATGGCGCATATAGATTAAGTCACTACAAGGAAAAGAACCTCTAGAAGAGGTTATAAAGGAGGTTTTTAGCGTTATAAAATTGGACAAAATTGTCAAAAAAACATTTTCTACAACATCCATTTTTGGTAATGGAGGTTTTGACGGAGCTTCTAACGGAACTTCAAAACAAATAAAAGAAATTGGGCGGACGAAATTTTTTACGGATGTATTTCTTATCGATGTGCGATTCATGTATGAATACACTGGTGCGTTTTAACCTACACACATCGATACTGTAAACATACCAAGCACATGGATGGAAAACAAATTTTGGAAGCCCTGGGGCGTTTTGCAACATCCCAGTGCATGTCAACAAAAAATACGCACCGGGCTGATAGAAGGTGCATGCACTGGCATAGTTAAGGTGTAAAAATGCACTAGGTCATTAAGGTGTAAAAATGCATTGGGTCGTTAAGTTGTAAAAATGCACCGGCACATTAAAGGAAAACCATACCGGTGCATGCAACGCCTATCGACTCGGGCCGTACTTGTCGATAAAGCGCACCGGGCATTCTAATTGGTATTTATATTTGGTGTGGTGCTCATAGGTCGTAGAAACACACTAGTGCGCAATATCATAGACACACACTAGTGTTCATTTTCTATTTTTTAGAAACATCAACCTGTGACAGTGCAATTATTGTGATTTTTTAAAATTCATTATTCATCAAAAGTCGACACATATCTTATAACAATATTCATATCATTTAAATTTTTATTAGTGCATTTGAATGTGATGTTTGAAATAATTTGTTATATCATATCATCAATGGTGTAAAATATCATAGCGACAATGGAGAACGCAATAGAATAAATTAAAACATATATATATATATATATATATATATATATATATATATATATATATATATATATATATATATATATATATATATATAAGACACTCTTTGTCATACAAAATGGGACAATTATTGGTATCCCTTTGTCTTTCAATTGGGACACTATGTCCATTACATTAAACAAAATGTCTGATTTCACAGACAAATATTTCAAAAAAAACAATGCCTTGCTTTGATATCCGAACATATTGATCATCATTCTTCGTTGGAATTGTTGTCACTGCTCGAGCTACTTCCATGACTTGGGGTTATTTGGAGGAATTTTTTGTTCACTGTGTTGATTGTTTTCTTCTTCTTCAAGTTCCATATACAAACATAAAAATAAAGTGTAATGAGTGTATCTACATTAGCGAGGATAATGAAAATTGCAATATTAAATAATATACACCAATGTAAATAAAAAAGAAATTTGCCATAGCAAGAATTGACTCGTGAACTATACACATTATTTCAAAACCAAATTTCATGCCTTCTGTCAACAATTCATTTGTTGGCGCAATTCCATACTTTGTTTCCTGCAAGTTTTATACCCCATAACAAATCATAGGTTTAATATAAAATATTTTTTTGTTGTATTAATTATAGACAGAGCTAAGTAAAACAAGATAGATACTTACAAATTCCACAATTAATTTATGATATTCCAACATATACTGACAACCCATATTTAACCCAATGTCAATCAATTCTTCTGATGGTTCTTCTTTGTATGTTAGCACTTGTTTGAAGACATTCAATAATGATTGCTGTAAAACAACTTAAAATATACAGAAATGTAACCTAGTTAAGTTGTTAAACAGAAGTAAAAATTACTCACAAACTTAGATATCAAGCCTTTTCTTCCTTGTCGTCCTGCTTTATGTGTTGAATGGGTTCCATTTTCTTTTCTTTTCTGCAAGAAAATACTTGAAAATTAATATTTAATGCTAAATTATTTATTTATTCTACCTAATCGAAAAATTCAATGATTACATATTACATTTAAAGCACGTTGTTGTTGAGATGACTCTTCATGCGTTGCAATTATGTCCATTTATTTGACCATCTCCTTGTACACCTTTTTGGACATTCCTACTAGCATATTTATGATATCAGCTCATTCATCCTTTGAGATTTTCATAATCTCGCTGAAAAAGTAACATGACAATAAACTATTTAATTTTTATATTGATATATGAAAACTAAATATAACAAAAGTGATATTTATAAATGATTGCTTTGTAGTAATATAGACATATAATTCTAGAAAAACATTTAAAGGAATATTACTTTTTCAATCATTCTTTTTTTTTTGTACGTTTTTTCTATTAAAAGTATGACATGTCTCATTGATCAATTCTCTAGAAACTCTTCCTGTAGTTTAAATAAATTTGGTTCTTGAAATCATTGGATTGATTTTTGTATTGTAAGAGGAAAGAGCGTCTATGCATTCATTCGACTAGATCCCTCAAAGTTTTGTAAAATTTTTTCCCCCTTTTGTTAACCTCCAGCACTACTCCAGATGAGCTAAGGAGCAATTCATTTTCATTTGCATGTTCTCTTTTTTTTCTTTTCTTTTCTTAGAACTACATTCATTTTCTTCGTTGTTGGTCCCTATAGAACATTAAACATATATGAATTAATAGATTGTTTGAAACATGCTATATAATACTTTTAAGTATATTATTAATGAAAATTCAAAAAAGAAACTCATATTGGATCGATAGTATTTTTTCATTCACCCGATTCATCCTTCTGCAATTTTTCCATCAAGTTTTTACGCTCTTCTAGTCTTAGATCAGAAAGAAGTTTATCGAGCTTCATCATTTTGTGGCTTTGCGTGATACACACTAAACATTACATATTAGTTAAACTTACATATAGTTCAAAAATAATAATTTTTGTAAAGAACTTATAAAGGACTTTCCCTTTTTTATTTTCTGGATGTGCTATCAATATTTTTGTTATTTGAAATCTTGTCAGCCATTTATTTATATGTACCATTCATTAATATATTTTATAAATAAATCACATACTTTTCAGGTAAAAAAAGAAAAAAGAAAACAGTGTGTCTATCTAAATTAAACGCCCGGTGCGACTTTAGCAACTTAAGCATCGAAAACGGTGCGATAGGTTCTTATAAACGCACCACCACTACAGTAGAAACACTTTACGGTGCTCTTTGTCAATTGGAGATGCGATGTGTTATATTAATACCGAAGCACTGGTTAACATAAACATAAATTAATAGAAAATGTTCTTATCAAACAATGTTTTTTGTTAATACGCATTTGTTGTGTTATACTAAAATCAGGCACCAGTGCGCTATTTTAAATAGTGCACAGTAATTAACAAAATTATTTTTTTTTTAAATTGTGCAAGGGCCGATAAGGTGGGATCTGACTCTGCAAGTGGTCGTGCGGGTTAGATGTCATATACCTAGATATATAGAAACAAAAACCCTATAAATCTAAAATGAAAAGCCCTATTTGTTAATTTTTGCAGTCACATGAACAAGAAGAAGCAAGGGTTTAATGTAAGAATGACTTTTTTGTTTTTTTTCTTTCTAAATTTTAATTAAATGTAAATAGGAATAGAGATTGTAAATGATTTTATTAGTAAAATGCACATTAAAATTAAAAAAATTTAATGTGCATGTATTAAATCTAATAGAAACTGTAAAAAAAAACAATTATTGCAGTAAAATTTAACATTTTTGCTATACTACAAGGTTTTTGTGTGAATCACCAGATGTTTCAAAGTTTGATTCTCTAAATAGTGTTGTCGTTCAAAATTATTTTGCTGCTCCACAGTGCTCTCTTGCTCTAGGTATGTCTCTCGTGCAAATCCCTCAAATTTTTTTGCAAAAATAATGAAATATTGAACTGCTTTTACTATTTAAAGAACTTTTTATGAAATTAGATTTCTGAAAATCATTTACCGCTCATTTTTCAGTTTATTGTTTTTTTTTCACTTCAAAAAACTAAAGTTGTGTTTTGTTTTTTTCCTGCTATTCAGTGCATTTGTTAACTAACAACACCGGTGCGTTCGGTAATAAAACCACATTGGTGCAGTTAACGATACATTAGCGCCAATAACAATAACTCATTTTTTAAGGCACTGAAATTAATTTTAGGTATGTACACCAAAATTTATTGTTAATTTTGCTCAAATGCATGGAGAAAATATCATAATTATATCAAATGGACAATTATTCAAAACCCAGCTCATTCCATAATATTTCTCAAAGTCCATCGCAGAGTTATCCCTATATATCTCCCGACATATTTAATTCAGATTGTATTTATACTTTCATTATCTAATTGAATCTATTTATTTATCCATGTCAATCAGCTGAATAAAATTAATGTATACAAATTTGCAGGTTCATGCAAATTCATAATCGAGTTCAGATACACAAAATATTAAAACAATTACAAAACATCAGAAGCTCTTATCAAGAGCAACATACCGCAAGGCGCCGTTGGTAAATGAAAATGGATAGCCACTTCACCCTTCGAATTGTAACATGCCATCTTCTAGCTACAATCCATGGAAAATGATTGTAATAATTGTTTAGTATAATGTAATTATTTCAACGTCAAACCAATTAATCATGCGTTGATGTGCTTACTAATTGATATCATCGATTTTGTACTAATTATGTTCAAATATATTTTTTGAAATTATTAGGATTGTAGTGATGATGAGCGACCTACTTACCATCTTCCATTGCACCCCACGACAATGTCAAATCGAGAGAATACTGAATTAAGAGAAAAAATCTGAGAGGAACGATACCAAGAATGGTTGAATCAACCACCTATTCAATTCCGACCACGTCCATATTCACCAATTAGGAATGACTACAACAATAGTATTTCTTCATAAGCTGGAAATGGAGGCAATCAAATAGAGGTTTGTATGGATGATTACTTAAGGGATACAATTTCCATGGAGAAAATGTTGTTAGATGCATTCCAAAACGATGATTAGCTAGGGGATAATGCACATGTCATTGATACCTTTTTCGAAAGCCTTAAATTTGCTTCCACCACCCCTCTCTTTGGACCTAGAGGTCAGTCAAAGTCTACCCATTTGGGGACAATGATGTTACTGTACAACTTGAAAGCAAAGTTTGGCTTTTCAAATGCATGTTTCTCGGAAATTTTGAGGTAATTGACCATCAAGTCCCTTATATTTTGAGAAATCTTGTCACACAATCAACATTACAAATGATCAATTTTATGAAAATTAATAATTATTGGCATTGTACATTTAATATTTTCCACCAAATACATGTTATTCAAAGATAAGGTTCTTCCGAGTGATAATTTTTTACCCGGTAGTTGCGAAGAGGAAAAGAAATTGTTGAAAATGTTGGGTGTTGATTACATTTCATATCATGCATGTCCAAATGATTGTATTCTATATAGAGGAGAATATGCAGACAAAGAGATATGTCCTAAATGTGGCATTACATGTATAATAAATAAAAAAAGAAGGCTAAATAACATGGTCCTCCTTTTAAGATATTTAGGCACATGCCTATAATCCCAAGGATTCAAAGGATTTTTCGTTGCAAAGAAGTATCTATGTTTCAGGGATGGCATGCCTCACACAGAAGTGAGTTGCGAGTTATGTGAATCCCAATAGATTCAATAGCCATGAATCATATAGAGGATACATCGCCCGAAAAATTCAAGGATGAAGTACGAAGTCTACGACTCAACATAGCCATGGATGGCGTCAACACATATTCCCTCCAGAACAACAAGTATTTTTTTTGGCCTATAGTATTGATCAATAACAATATCCCCCCATGGTTGTCTATGAAGAATGAACATCTTATGTTGGCTCTCATAGTGCCTGGTAGAATAAAAGTGAACAATATGGATTTCTACTTACAACCACTGATAGATGAATTGAAGGAATTATGGGATGGGATAAATGTATACGATGTATCAGGACCCATCGTAGTAGAGAGGAGTTTTATGTTGTATGGCATATGTGCTTACACGACACATGATTTCCCAAGCTTAAGAGTTTTTTTTGGTAAGTTACATATTTATCGATTTTTTTATATACGTAACAATATTCTTTCGCATATTAATTTAATTCATTGTAATTGTTTTGATCTTCATGATATTCTTTAACTTGCCATGCATATTGTATACAATAATTTCATAGGTCTTGTAACACAAGGGTATTATGGATGTAAATGTTGTGGACCTTCTCTAAAATCTAGATGGTCTAATGACCTACGAAAGCCAATGTCTGACTGCTCCAGGGCATTCCTCCCAGAAGAACACCCTTACAGAAGAGAAACATCTGCTTTCAATTGTAAATGAGAGAGAACCCAAAGGCCTGTAATAACGACATCAGCTTAATGACTTAGATCATATGAGAGAGAGAAGGAGAAGGAGTTCATAGAAATTTTTGATTCAAATGGGGAGCCTATGTTCAATGATCCAGAATTCTTCGACACTTATGTTGAGAAATTTCCCATTGGGATGAAAAGGAAATCTATATTTGATAACCTCCCATATTGGGAGAATCTTAAGATTATCCACTTATTAGATCCCATGTATATATTTAAAAAAATTTCATCTTCTTTATGGAGGCACGTATCATCGAAACAAAGTAACAAATTGGCTGTTAGGAAAGATCTTATTACTTCAAAAACTAAAAAGAAACATTGTCCAAGACAATTAGAAAGTACATGAGAGGCTGGTCCCTCTAATCGATATTTAAAAGAAGGTGATGTCCCATGGATTTTAAAAAAATATGATCTTTCTTTGGCAAAGGAAGTTATAATGGGTGTGAGGGTGCCATCTTCATATGGGTCTTCACTATGGCGTTGCTTCACCGTGGAAGATCATTTGTCGGGGTTGAAATCGCATGAACATTTGAATCTTATAAGAGTACATATAATGTCAAAAGCATGATTTTATTATTTTTTATATTAATAATTTTTATCCCAAGGGATCATAAAACATAACTAATTTTGCATATTGCATGTGTTTATAAATTTGCAGTGTCATTATCCTTTGTTCATGTGTGGGTGTGTGAAACATGACTCCCCCCAAGACCTAGGACGTGCCATATCTGAATTATCTACATTTGTACGTTGGATCGTGTCAAAGGAGATTCATGTGGCTAGCATTCCATGGTGGCATCAAGAGATAGTTGAGATTGTTTTATGTTTGAGAAGGAACTTCCGACGAGTTTCATGGACTTGCAGGTTCATCTTCTAATCCACCTAGTAGATGAGGTTGAATTAGTTCGGGTGGTTTCTTATCATTGGATGTTCTTCTTGGGGAGGTATATGAAGAAATTTAAAGGTTTTTTTCGACAAAGGGCAAAACCCAAGGGGTTTATGGCGGAGGGGTACATATCGTATGAGTTTTTCTATTATGCCAGTGAGTACATCAAGCAGACCAACAACACACCAGGTGTGGTGATTTGGGACGATGAAAGGGATGACGACAAAAGAGAAGGGGAGCTTCTCCAAATGAATGGAAAAAGGCGCTTAATAAAGAGTAAGCGACTTATAATTTGTCAAATTTACATAAAGTAAATATTCACGTTGAACTTCGATATAATGTATATTTTTATCTCATATGTACTATATGTCGATTTAATTTCATCAGTGAATGTGGAAATTGAAGTAATAAATAAATTCTTTCTTTACAATTCTGAAGTGACACATCCGTGGGTCGCATTGTACGAACAAAAGAGGATGAAATGGGATAGTGACAGGAAATAATTCTGACGGTTAAATGGTAGAATTGTGCATTTTCCTGATCATTTAAAAGAAAATATTCTAATTATATGCCCCAACAGTTGGGTTACTAACCAAGTCAGAGAGAAATACGGTGCAACCGGTCGTTACCCGCGTGTTGAAGAGGATGTGCTAAACGTAGGGATTGGGTGCATAAACTCAGTAATAATCTATTTATGTACGTTTTAAAATTAATAATGCACCTTTGAAATGTAACATATATATTTTATATATTCTAACAGTTGGGTTATTATACACATGACACTATGAATTTTTAACTTTTTTATAGATGCATTTGTTCCCATCTATGTGGGCATATGGACACCATTTTGGCACAGAAAATGTCGATGATGGACACATGACACAATACTATGGAGTGGAAGTCGAGTTCGATCAATCTAGTCGAGCTAGCCACCGTGATCAAAACTTAGTACGAGGGATGTTAGGTTACGTCAGAAAGATACAAGAGATCATTGAAGTGGACTTCTCTTCTTTCCAATGGGTTATTTTTAGGTGAAAGTGGTGGGACACCTTTGATTGGAATAATGTAAAGGAATATCGTGATAGTAAGCTTATATGTATAAACTCTATAAAGATGTGGGATGAAGCTAAGGAGGCTTGTGTTTTCTCCAAACACTTCCACCAAGTGTTTTTTTACCCAGATGTGTTGGATAGGGATTGGTGGTTCCTATTGAGACATGAACCTAGATCAAAACATATTTTTGAGAACAATGGTTTTATCATGCCAAGTGAGCTGGAAGATAATGAGGGTGATGAGAACAAAGAGTGATATGGCACATGTGTTATTTCAACATTTATACCATTTAAGATGAGTTTTTATAAAGAATATGACTTAACCTTATAACTAAGACTCTTTTTTCCCAAACATTATAATATGTATTTTGAATTAATTGGTTTGCATTGTGTTAACGTTAAAATCATTTTAACGATGAATTTTTTCAGTGTGTTTATCTTCAAAAGCAGTACCTTTATTATCAAGTTCTTTTTTATGTCAATTCCTAAAAATAATACAACTACTTGATTGCTTTAAATGGTTTTTCACTATATCATTAATTAAATAAATTCTCTCTCTCTCTCTCTCTCTCTCTCTCTCTCTCTATATATATATATATATATATGAATGCTATTTTCAAAATTTTAAAAAATGTATTAATGTATGCCGTTATTTTTGGTATGTAAGATCATAATAAAATAATGGTAATTCTAAACATGAATTTTTTTGCATTATTTTCTAAACTTTATTATGTTACAAAAATTCATATTATTCTAGATTTATTATTTTACAATTATTTATATTCTTACAAATTTACAAATTTACAATTTTACAATTATGGTAATTTAACAATATATACGGTATACATTTTACAAATTTACGGTAGTTATGGTTCAAATTTGACAATTAATTTACAATTTTACAATTTTAATAAAATTGAATCATGACAATGCATACATTAATTACAATTACAATTTCACTGCATACGAGTAGTTATGGTTCAAATTTGACAATTAATAACTTTACAATTTTACAAATTTTACAATTTAAATAAAATTGAATCATACAATACATACAATTACCATTACAATTACAATTTTACAATTTTAATAAATATCATGATTTAATATTAAAAATAAACATCACAATCATGATAACCATCGTACAAACATCATATTCTAAAATACACATTCAAATTCGCTAACATCATCTAATCATCATGATCATGATCATCTAACAAAACACAAACATTGTATAACATCATCACAACACAAACATCAAATACATCTCATGTCAAATAACTGCTATAACATACACATCTATCTGCAAGCACATTAAATGAACATATCTAACATGACCTATCAATATACACATCATGATGAACACCAACATGTAAATTAAGTACATGAACATAAAATACATGCACCATATATATATATATATATATATATAATGTCAAAAATATACAACTATAATAGAACTGCATATAATTGCAAATAGCTGGTTCTACATCAATACTATAAATAGCGGAGGCTTGCTCATTTGATGGTGTCTGCTCAGATGTACGTGCCTACTCAGGAAGTGGCTTCTGAGATGGTGTCTACTAAGGAGGTGCTTGCTGAGATGGTGCGTGCTCAGTCGATGGTGCCTGCTCAGATGGACATGCCTGCTCAGGAGGTGCCTGATCAGATGGTGTCTACTCAGGAGGAGTCTGCTGAGGTGGTGCCTTCTTAGAAGATGCCTACTCAAGACTATATGTTGGTTGCTCATCTCCAAAGCGAGGTAAAGGAGGAGGAGGTGGAGTTCTATAATGATCACTCCCCTCATGATCATGATAACCCAATTATTTGTTGTGTCGCGCATCTCCATGGCACCTCTCCCTCCTAGCCACCAGTAAATCATCATATTATGGAGCATGTCCCTCCAGAGATCTATGAACATACAATCAATGTTGAAATTTGCAACAAGAAATAGTGAAATTGGCATCTAGAAACAACATGACGGCACCTACACTAGTGTGGGACCACATGTCATGTAGTGATGGGTCCTAATGATACATTAGTGTGCAATTCAATTTATTTAATCAATTAGCAACGTGTCTAATTTAATTATCCCTTAATTAAAGTGGACAATAAATTTTATTCTTATCTCATAAACACTTGTAATAGTTAAATGAGTGTGATAGACTCAGTTAGCTTATGAATTTAGAGTTGAGGGTGGTTGGTGAGGCATACAGAGTGATTCTATGTGTTTTAGAGTTCAATTTGCAGTTAAGTGCATGAGTTTAATGCATGAAAAATCAGTTAACTCAATTAAGTGAGTTAAAGTCAGATTAACTAGTTGTAACTTTTTTTTGCACTAGTGAGAGGTCAAGTGAATTAAATCAGATTTAATTGACATGCAGTGATCTACCATGCAACTGATGATTTACTATTAATAGCTACATGCATGTTAGTTCCAGTGGAGACCCAATTGATACAAAGGTTAAAGGGAAGTTGATTATCAGTTGTATTATTAGAAAACTGCCCGGGTGTAGTTAAAACACCATATGATTTCCCGTGATACTTGCACAGTTGAGAAAGGCTGAAATTCATAAGGAATAGGGATTGCATTCCTCATGAATTGCGTGAGCAAGGTAGGCTAAAGACAGGCTGAGAATTGGCTAAGTGTTGGCCCGATTTTGTCTTGATCAGTGTGAGACTTTTGTGAGAGTGAAGGAGACTCTTGTGAGAAGAGTGCATTGTAATTGTTTCATGATTCCTTAGTGAATATACAATAGAATATAGAGGGGTTTTGAGCAGCAAGCTTTCCCTGGGAAAAAATCTGTGTTGTGGTTTGATTTGCTTCTTTCTTTACTTGTTGTGATTGGTGATCGTGTTTATTTTTCGCAATTAATTTGTAGAACGATTCAATATCTTGCTTTAGTACATTGCATGATCGGATTGAATCCATTGATATACATATTGTTTGTATAATTTATACATGGTATTAGAGAATAGGAAATCATTATAGTGGAGAAGAAATTGAGTTTGTGACTGAATAACATTCAAATTTTCAAAAGTATTCTTGGTGCAACAAGTGGATCAGGATCAAGATGGCTTTCAATGGCTTGAGATTTGAGTATGCACTCGAGGGCAGTTCCAATTGTATTGCATGGAAATACAAGATGGAGGCAGTGCTGGAGGACAAAGGGTTGAAAGAATTCATTGAGAATGATATTCCCAAATCATATAAAATTGGCATTGAAGGACAAGCTCAGGAAAATCAAAATGGAGAAAGGCGACACTATTCCGAAATATTTAACCAAGTTTTTCTAATGTTGAGATGAGCTTGGGAGCATCGAAATTATTGTCGCGGATGATGACTTGGTGAGCCTAGCTCTTCTAGGCCTTCCCAAGAGTTGGCATAGTTATCAGGACTCTGTCAATGGGAGGGAGAAGCTACCAGATTGGGAACGACTTTGGTCGGATTTGGTGCAAGAAGAATTCAGGTAGAATACCAGGGATGGATCTTCATCTAAGATAGATGATGAAGAAAATTGTGCCTTGGCTCGTAAGGCGAAGAAGGTGAAAGGAAATAAATCCTATTCCAAATCTGAGACCGGCGAAGAAGGCAAGGAGCGTGACATGTCTAGAGTGAAATTTTTTCACTATCACGGGCATGGACATTACACCACTAATTTTCCACAAAATAAGAAGAACAATAAGGCTTTGGGATCTACAGCTGGTGACGCTTTGACCTCAAAATTTGAGTTGGAATTCTCGATCATTGCATGAATGGTGTCAAGTGTGATGGGATCAGTGTGGTACTTGGATAGTGGTGCATCTTTCCACATGAAGGGAGACAAAGAACTTTTTAGTATCTTGGAGGAGAAGCACCTCCAGATGCATATCGAAATGGGTGATGACCGGCGATACAGTGCTACTGGGATTGGTACAGTTACCTTCCAGAGACATTCAGGTAAACCCTTCTTATTAAAATATGTCATGCATGTACCAGGCTTGAAAAAGAATTTAGTTTTAGTTGCAATGTTGGAGGATAGAGGTTATGATGTGGTTTTCAGTGAAGGGAAATTTTTCCTTCGACACAAAGCCATAGGAAAGCGAAGAATATTAGAATTCATGTGAAGAATCTCTACAAATTTGATGTATATGGTTGCACAACATTGATGGGTAAGGCAGACAAAGTGGTGAGTCGGGATGAGGGTGAGTTATGGCACAGAGTTGGGCCATCAACACCACAGAGCTTTGAAGGTCATGTAGCAAATTTCTACGGGGCTTCCAAAGGGTACTCTTGTGCAGATAGACACATGCAAGGGATGTACCGTGGGGAAGTGTGAGAAAGCCATGTGATTTTCCCTTGAGAGGGAGCTTGATTTTCATGCAGATGAGGAACTCTTGGTTTCTAAGGATGAACCTAAAGATGTGGAGTAGCCACATGCGGAGGATCATGGAATGGCAGAAACCACTCAAGCAGATACCTCCAAAAGGGGGAAATTTCGAGCCATATGGGTGGAGGGAGTACATGCAACTATACCTCCAGGTGCCAGGTGGGGTGATGTGCAAAATTAATCCCAAGAAGAAATTTAGGCAGGGTCCTAGAGATGGTGTGTCTCATGTATCAGACCTAGCTACAAGGATCCCACAGTACAGCAGTAGCAGGAAGGATCCGTTAGATTGATGTATTCAGATGTCAAGAAGACAGAAATTAGAGTGACAGGTGTCGGATACTGGAGCGTAGATCAGAGTTGGCAGCAGTGCAGAGTGCATGGATGCAAATGTCATCAATGTAGAGAGTCCAGTAGACATGTGCAGTAGCTAGTAGCAGTGAGAATACTCTGATGAAATATGCATTATATTGATTCAGTTGTTTGGAGGTTATTCAGTTTCAAAAGAGTTGCATGTGTGAACAACTCAAGAGAAGTGTTGCATGCAATAATTGCATGTGCGAACAACACCAGAGAAGTGTTGCATGCAAGATTTGCATGTGCGCATGAAAAAACATTCCAAAGTATCGGATCAAGACAGATTAATTCCTTTCTTGTTGAGAGGGAGTGTTGAAATTTTCAACAAGAAATAGTGAAATTGGCATCCATAAACAACCTGATAACACCTACACTAGTGTGGGACCACATTCAGTTTCAGAAGAGTTGCATGTGCGAACAACATTAGAGAAGTGTTGCATGCAATAATTTCATGTGTGAACAACATTAGAGAAATTTTGCATGCAAGAGTTGCATGTGCGCGTGCAAGAACATTCCAAGGTACCAGATCAAGACAAATTGATTCCTTTCTTGTTGAGAGGGAGTGCTGAAATTTGTAACAAGAAATACTGAAATTGGCACCCAGAAACAACATGATAACACCTACACTAATGTAGGACCACAGGTCATGTAGTGATGGGTTTAGTGTACAATTCAATTTATTTGATAAATTGGAAATGTGTCTAATTTAATTATCCCTTAATTAAATTGGACCATAAATTGTAATCTTATCTCATGAACACTTGTAATAGTTAACTGAGTGTGATAGACTCAGTTAGCTCATGAATTTCGAGTTGAGGGTGGTTGGTGATGCATGGAGAGTGATTTTATGTGTTTTATATTTCAAGTTGTAGTTAACTGCATGAGTTTAATGCATGAAAAATCAGTTAACTCAATTAAGTGAATAAAAGTCAGTTTAACTAGTTGTAACTATTTCTTGCACTAGTGAAAGTTCAAGTGAATTAAATCAGATTTAATTCACATGTAGTGATCTTCCATGCAACTGATGATTTACTATTAATAGCTACATGCATGTCAGTTCCAGTGGAGACCCAGTTGAGACAAAGGTTAAAGGGAAGTTGACTATCATTTGTATTATTAGCAAACTGCCCCAGTGCAGCTAAAACACCACAGGATTTCCCATGATACTAGCGCAGTTGAGAAAGGCTGAAATTCCTAAGGAATAGGGATTGCATTCCTCATGAATTGCGTGAGCAAGGCAGGCTGAAGACAGGCTGAGAATTGGCTAAGTGTTGGCCCGATTTTGTCTTGATCAGTGTGAGACTTTTGTGAGAGTGAAGGAGACTCTTGTGAGAACAGTGCATTGTAATTGTTTCATGATTCCTTGGTGAATATACAATATAATATAGAGGGGTTTTGAGCAGCAATTTTTCCCCGTGAAAATATTTGTGTTGTGGTGTGATTTGCTTCTTTCTTTACTTTTTGTGATTGGCGATCATGTTTATTTTCCGCAATTAATTTGTATAAGGATTTAGTATCTTGCTTTAGTACATTGCATGATCAGATTGAATCCATTGGTATACATATTGTTTGTATCATTTCTAAAATCAGCTTGGATCTCTCTTATCATTGCAGGGTAGACTCCCTCATCAACTAGGAGTCTACATAGTCAGCCGCCCAACTCCATTCTGAATCTAATTTCCACCCTACGCTACATGTCTGCCCTACGCTGCATGCCCGCGGGTATCTGCACCCGTGGAGGTCTGTCACCATGATCCGCGGCCTCCGCCATCTCCTCGCCATCTATAGGATCATCCGGTGGTGGTGCAATCATGTCCCCAACGAATGTGACAATATCTATAAAATATATAATACACAACAATAATTAGACAATTTCATTAAACAATTTAATAAAACAAGTTAAAGAACATGTTAGAATAAATTTTATTCTAATTAATTGAGACAATAAAATGAAACTATATTAATTTAAAGAAAACACTAATATTATCTCTAGCATCTGGTGGCTCATTCTGTGTGAATAGGATGTTGGTACATCCTCGCCAAACCAAACCTGCGTAAGGACACGACACCATCACGAATATGTGATCATCTACACTGGCCAACAGCTCCAGTGCATCACTAGAAATCCTGGACAGATACTCGGACATGCCCCTCTTGGGCATCATCTCGCCCCACATGTGCATATGTACCTGTATCATCGGCCTAGGACGCTAATGCACAAAAGTAGGCCTCATCTCCCGAAACCTCTCAAAAATTAAACAAAACAACTCTGAAGCAAAAGGGAAGGTCAGCCTCCCACGTGCCTGAGAACGGTGTCTATCTAAGGCTATACAAAATTGCCACAAAAAAATGGCAGACCATCTAACATGTCATGGCCTTTGGAATCAAGAATAAAAATAAAATAAAAGAGGGAAACTAATGCGCTGCCTATCACTAGTATAATGTGCAATGGTCGTCAGTAATAGTGAGAGGCACCTAACCTCCTATGGACCAAAAGAAGCAATACATAGTTTTCCACCAGACACCCGAAAATTTGCAGGAGAAAGTATATCATCCCTATGTATCTCTGGGAGTACACCAACTGACTCCATGTTTCATAACCAACGGGGACATCAGTGAACTGGGGAAAATCCTGCCCTCTCCTAGATAGGCCAATAATAAAATAAATGTCCTCCTCAGTGGGCTGGCATCACTCTTCAAGACCAACACAGAGTGCCTATTGGTGGGCATCCCACATGTAGATCAACTATCCTAATTATCCATTGTGCCCCTTCAAGGATGTAGCCTCCTCGTATAACTTAAGGAGGCCTACCTCCCTTAAGAGCAACTGGGTGGGTGATGTAATAGGTCGAGGGTAAAAAATTCTCCCCCTCTCCCTTGCCTCCCACTGTTGTATCATGTTATAATTGTCATCCCTTTGCTCTTGTTGTTGTCTTTCCTCTCTCTGTTGACGTTGCTGAATGATTCACATATTAAATACATCAGACTTCCTCATACATAGAATCTAATTTTTTTATTATTAAATGACAAATTTATTTACAAATATATAAATATAACTTTTATAAAAAAAAAAACATTCGGTGCGCCACAAAAAAAAGTCACGCACTGCCAACTGTGCATACATTTATATCACGCACCATCCACGGTGCTCATTAAAAAACCTCATGCACCGCTCAAACAAAAAACTATTACTTAGCGGTGCATTGACAAAATATATCCACCCCGAGGTGTTGGTTATAGCGCAACACACTGCCAGTTTGCAACATTTTACCACTCGTGGTGTGGTACCAAATACACATTGCCCCGGTGGGGTATGTTTGACCAACACACCACCGTACATAAAATACGGAGGTGCATCTGGGAATACCAACACACCGTCATAAATAAATTGTTAATTAAAAAAAAAAATTAAACTGTTGGTGCGGCCAGAAACTGACACGCACTACAGTATTTTATTTTTATTGCAGTGTGATTTTTCTCGGTACCACACCAGGTTGTCACATCGCCTGGTGCATTTTCCGTTAACACTATTCGCGGTGTGGCCTGTAAATTTACAGGGATCACCGGGAACGATGTGAGCCGAACGACTCGAATGCACAGTGTAGGAATTTTTGTTTTTTTCAAAAAAATAGTGAATTTTTGCTCAATTTTAAAAATTAATCCGCTAAAAGCTTAATTTGGTGAGAAATAAGTAGATTACCTGCACATTTGTGTGTCGAGGAGGGATCTTTGCAATGGAATCCTCAAAACCAAAATTTCCCACCGTTTTGCAAAATTCGAACTCCACACAGTGAGCAATGGACAGAAGCAATGCGGGCAATGGGAGCACCAATGGCAGGGCGCCTCATAGAAGGAAAATTCACATCGGTGCTTGAGAGCTCTACAACACTGTAACAAGTAAAAATGAAATTCTTACAGCCAGTATTTTTTTTTAAATTAACCCATTTTCGGTGTGCTCGATTATGAAACGCATCGAGTGGTTGTATCAATGGCACACCGCACTCCTTTACGATGTGCTGGATTAATGAGACGCACTGGGCTGGTTTGTACAAAGCGCACAATGCTTCCTTTGAATAAAAAACACATGTCAGTGCATCATTGTACATAAACAACACTGGGTCGTTGTCGTTAGTAAATATCACCGAAAATTTGTATGTCTCGGTGCCGGTGCGTTTTATATAAAATGCACCAGTGCGTTGTCTGTATGAAGTGCACCATTGTTTTTGTAATACTTAAAAATAAATTTGCAATGATTCTTTAGCCTCTAATATGCACAGATGTGTCACATATATATCAAGCGCACTGGTGCATGTTAGGATTATAAACAACCTCCTCCAGCGACCTTCACTACAAATGGATATCTGGAATATTTTTATAAGGGCTTCCAAAAAAACATCTGCTGTAGGATCTTTTCCTTGTAGTGAGTATGTTAATTATGGATGGGAAGCCTTTGATATACACTGTGAACAAAATGCCTGCAAATAAGCGATACGTGGAGAATGTGGCCCATATGGGACCCTAGAGAATGACCAAACCACTCAATAATTTGTTTCAATCTACAACCACCATATGCCAATCCAGATAAATTTTTCCAAAATATGGAAATACACAGTCAAAGACGGTCATATTTTCTTGAATCAAGATAAAAAAATATGTAACGAATGGAAGCAAATTTTTAGGGAGAGAAATTTAGAGTGCTCCGCAAGTCCATGCAGATTAAGTGAAATACATATCGTGAGGCAGTGGGAGAGGTGGGCAACAGTGCTCCAAGGGCCCGAGAGTAGGATGTAGAAATAGGTATATCACAGAAGGATGTCGAATAAAAGGAATAGTTTGATAATGTGGACAATTTAATTTTTTCCCGCCCCTTGTTTTTCCGGGTAGTAATGTTGTGAAAAAAATTTGGGTTGATATTAATGGGAGAAGATTTTGGGGGTCCCCGGTGTACTTTGAGAATGGCCAAGTCCCTCATATGGTTATGAATTAAAATTCTGAGGTCACTACCAATGGAATTGTTCGGAGATAGTTCCGAGTTCGGGCAACAGTGTGATGAAGGAGATTTTAGAGGAGATGTTAGAGGCGAGTGTCGAGGGGTATGTGGATTGGAAGGGAGGAGCCAAGAGGGCAAATGGGAGAGAGGAAAGAGAGAAGGGAAAATGGGAGCCCAAACAGGAGGAGGTGACTGAATGGAAGGAAGATGGGAAATGGATGTAGAAATTGGAGGTCCCGAATGTGGAATCAATGGAGGGGATGAGGTAGATCAGGGTGGCTGAGTTGGGAGTCAGAGTATGTGGTCCAACTAAAGGGTGTACCAAACGAATGTCTGGGGGAAGTAGTATGAGTAGGTGATTATTCATTGAAATATACAGGATCATTTTCAGAAGGTATAGAAGTACCTGGTTTACGACAAGAGTCCAATGAATCCACCATCGATGAATGACAAGGAACCCCATCCCGGCGACCCCCCTGCGGAACCTCAAATGACGTCGGGGACAGTTCTCAAGGAGGTGTCCCGTCTAGTGGTAGAGGAGGAAATGGAATGGGATGCACCAGTAGTCCAAACATTGGGGATGTACCGTAAGCTCCCAAGTGATGCCAATTTGGCCAGGAAGTCCCCCAGAAGTAGCACATCTCAACCAATATCCACGCAATATGCTTTTCCTTTGTCCCCAGACATTTTGGGTCAACGTAGATGAACTTAACAATAGTATTTCTAATTTTATCAAGTATCCTAGAAGTCCAGAAGTCCAGGGAATGACCCAGGAGTTTAACCCAGGTGTAGTTGTTCTTTGCCGTGTCCCAGAGTGGATTGAACCCGACATACTAGTTATGGAGCGTAAAGAAAATGCGTTCCTTAACCCACGGCAGGGCCATGATCTTCAACAGATTCACCCGGTGCATAAAATGGAATCTATAGAAAGTGCTCTTGAGCTGACTTACTTTGGTAGGATAACCTAGAATCAAAGTCCATTTCTCCACAACCCACGACTGCATTAACACCATTTTCCCACTAGTGCACGCCATTGTAAACTGGTAACACGATCCCACATGGCATCATATCCCAGACTTAGAATTTTTGTGACAGGATCAGGTTGTAAGGGCTTCCCGTGGAAATGATGCTTGGAGTGTCATCGAGGTCGTGAATTAGGAGAGATACCTTTGCATCGGGCATGTAGGACAAATGGAGGGTTATTGGCAGGAGGTACATTAACCGATGGATGCAGTGGCAATGGTATGAGAGGTAGGTCCAAGGGTGGCAAGCATGTTCAGAATTAAGGGTGGCCTGAATGAAGGCCACGTGATAAGACATACCTGCGTCCAGTGAGGCGAGAATGTCCACCAGGTGGGCCATGGAAATAACAGATAGGGTCCACGTCAAGTATAGATACAATCATGAAAGAGGTGGAGGAGTAGGTAGACGTGAAGGAAAGGAGTGATGTTACTGCCTAGGAAGATAATTTAAGTCCCAATCACTACACAATGGTATGACATATAGTCTCACCACCGAATATAAATAGAAAAAATCCCCGAAATCAAAAGTACATTTGTAATTAGATGGATCAAATTACACCATGAAACAACAATTTTACCATAGTAAAATTTATTTCACTATAAGAAATAATTTAATAAACCATATTTTATTAAGTTATTTCTAATTAAAACAAGAAACCCCATAGGGAATAATTAAATAAATCCTTATTTATTTGATTTTCCTCTAGGAATAATTAATTAAACCATTGTTTAAATAATATTCCTAGTCATATTTAACCCAATTATGAGAAATAATTAAATAAATCATTATTTGTCTTATTTTCTCTAGGAATAATTAATTAAATCTTTATTTAGTTATTATTCCTTGTTAAATTTGACTAAATCGCCTAAGAATAATTAAACAAGTCATTATTTTTTTATTATTCTTTAACCAACATTCTTGAAATGATAAATAAATCATTTATTTGTTTATTAATTCTAAATAAAGGTATTTCACCAATTAAATACTTTTTCCCTCCAACAAAATATAATAAAATATTCCAAGCAGTTAGATCTAGATTTTGGTTAATAATATTTTATTATTCTCCATTATCGAAGATAACTCAATTTTTGTTATAAATAGGAGGTTTTTCCATTTATTCTTCACTTTCATCATTCTCATTTTTGCTATCATTTTCTTTTTCCATTTGAGCTCCCATCTGAGTTGTTTTCTACACCAATGAGAGAGAGAGAATCGCGAAGCTAAAGCATTGAGGACAACCAAGAACCCATCCCATTGAGGGGGACTGATAAAATTTACTTGTTTCCTTCACGAGGTGTTACATAATACAAAAATCATTCTTAATCTTATCTTGTCTGTTGGCTACTTGAAGTTAATTCTGCATCAATTGTTATTTCTTTTTGTTGTTTAACTACTTTTACTGCATAGATATGGGTTTTTGTAGAATTTGTTTTAATTGTTTATTATAGATCTAAATAGTTACAAAACCATTTATGTTGTTAGGGCTATTCGTCACTCAGAGCATAAGTAAGGTCTTTTTGGTACACTTGCCGAAATATTTTACACTAACAAATGGTGACTCCACTGTTGTGATTCAGATTCCTGTGTGACCAACAACTTTAGTAACAAGGGTATTTCTTCAGTTGTTTTTACTCTCTTGATTTTTTTTTAAACTTTTTTTTCCCTAATTCATTCAAAATTCTAAATTCCTGATGTTTTTTGGTGTTTTCCACAAGTAACAGGTACCATCCGCACCGGACATGGAACTTTTTCTGTAACCTGCCGCCTGAGAACCAAGGATCAAAACTCACACTTTTCAGCCCAAAAAGTGTGATTTCACCCAGAAATCACACTTATCATCCCAAAAAATGTGGTCCCACCTATTTACATGTTAGTAACTGCGATTTGGATTCTTCTTCTTCTTCTTTTTTTTTTTTTTTTTTTTGAAATTGTCACGGTTTGCCAAGAGTACTTTTTTGGGTTATCTAACCTTTGTTTCAGCCCGTCTTAGGCTTGGATATTCTTGGTTTGTCTCCTTGAAGTAGAATCAAGTCCCCTAGGGCTTCATTATACTTCCAGTTGTTTAGGAGGAGATGAGTTGAGTAGGTAGTTTGATATTTTCACCGTTTTGAGCCATTGTTTCAACGTATGATCCATCATTTTTACAGATCGTTAAGATAGGTTATTGTTGCATCCAAAACTCCCTCTTGAAATTTTTTTGGCCTTTTCCCTTAGGTTCCCATTGGTTTCCCTAGGTTTTTCACCTTTAGCCTTATTTTTTGTAGCAGTTTTTTTTTTTTTTTTCTCTCTATCATTTCCAGCAGTATTAAGTCATTATATCCTAGTCTCATAGAAATTTGATCTCGTGGCCATTTTAGTGTCTTTTAAGTCAATTTCACCCCCATCTAGTCTAGTTTTTTGAGAACCCCATTTAGGTTGGGATTTATGCATGATTAGTTGTTTATTTTAGTGTTGTTTTAGTTTCATTTAAAGTTTTTCAACATTTTATTTTTCTTTAAATAACCATACGGGCTTAATTAAAATAAATACATGACTTGCACACACTCACACCTAAAGTCAAAAGCACTTATTTTTCACCGCCAAGCCAAGACATAAACATCATAATTAATTAATGTGCCTCACAGATCCTTAGTTTATCACTCTTCAACCTTTTCGTGTCATTTGTGACTTTCCATAATTATGCCCCCAAGGCATTTATCGTGGAGACTCCAAGGTCCTCACCCTCAGTTTCCATTAGGATGTCTTACTCCACCCCGTAGGGTCCGAGTTAGTCCTCCCTCGAGTCCCCATTCTGACTATGGTTCTTCTAGTTCATCGGGTTCTTCCTATGATTCCACTTCTTCTCAACCTCACACAGCCACCATGTTTGGTGCCAATGTAGGTGCAAGAGGCCAAACAACCGGTGGCTCTGGCCCAAATCCTGGAGTCACTTCTAGTGGAACCACTACAAGAACCACCCCAACTACTCCTTTGCTACCTTTTATGGCGGGTTTAAGCCTTCCTGATTTTAACCAGTTAATCAATGACCCCATACTGCACAATGCAAGTTGACCAACTATTCCAACTAAGCTTCCTTTCGACATTCCTAATATTGAAGGTAACACTGGAGATGACCCCACTAATCATTTCTTCTCCTTTCCGATGTTGTGTTCATCTAATTCCATCACCGATGACTTCATTCGCCTTCGGTTGTTCCAACGCACGCTCAATAGAAAATCTGCGAAGTGGTATGTCGATTAGCCCGCCTCATCTCATATTGATTTTGCAACTTTTGCTAAAGCGTTTATGTCATATTTCCAGTTACCCCTATGTTATGATACTAGTACTGAGTTGTTGACCACATTCCGTCAATCTTTTTCCACCTGCCTTTCTGACCATGTCCAAGAATGACATAGAAGAAGGAGCTTGTGTAGATCTCCTACATTCGACGGTTGTGTCTATATGGATTGGTTTCTTAGAACGATCTTAGCTCCCATAGGTAAATATGTTGCATCTCATTTTCCTCAGTGTGAGGAAGAAGCTCTCTAGGTTGCGTTAAAATATGACTTGATCTACGCCTAGTATGGTTATGTTTATATCATTTTACCAGATATTCCTAGACTTGGTGGTGCCAATGCACCTAGAGAATCTCATGCCACCGATGGTATTGTTGCATCTATTTCACACCCATATTCTCCTCCTCACATGAATTATGGTTACCCCCAGGGAGGGACTATTTCCTCTAACACCTATCCCCCTCTAGGAAACTTGTATCTCAGTCACAACACGCCTTATGCATTTGCTCAAATGCATCAATCGATGCCAAGGCTACCTGCTGCTCCACTTGTTTACCCAACTGTTGCCCAATCTCCTTTTTATCCTTATTCACAACCCAATGCTCCAACCCCTTTGGCATTAGCGCCTTCGCCTTCTCAACATTTTCCGCAACAACCACTTCCTCCTCAAGGTCAGGTGTATGCTCAAAAGAGCGCGACTAATCCCCCCAAATTACAAGAAAAAAGAATAAGGGGAAAGGCAACCAGAACAACCAAGCACAAGGTAACCATGGTTTCCAAGGCAATCAACTGAACACACCCCAAGGGAACCAGCCTAACAATGCAAACCAGCAACAAGGCGATCAGCCCAAGCAGAACAAGGCCCTTCGTACAAAAAAACCTTGTTCATGTTGTGGTGTACATGGAAATTATACTCATGATTGTCCCATTTTACCCCAGATGCGCTAGTTGTGGGAAGTCAAAGCAACATCTATAGGAAAACAACCCACCATGTCGCTTCCTCCAAACACTATGCCATCTCAACTGACTATGTTCACTGATCCTTTCCCTCAACAAGGATATGTGGTTGCCCAACCACCTCAAAGTTAGGACACTCCTCAAATCCAGTAGTATGGTAACCCTGATTACCAAATTCTCATGATGAACTCTGATGAGGTCAATGTCACTGATGTCAACCTTCAGACCCGATCGTGCCAGTATGACAAGCAACCCACTACGTTTGCAACCAACTCCCAAACCAAAGTATCCAAAAATTCCTTCTGACACCAAATTTTCCCTTACAGATTCCTCAGCCTAAGGAAGAGGTAATTCCAAAGATCCCCAAAGGGCCATTACGCCAAAATGATGCTTATGCCAAAACCTCCCACACTTACAACTTAGTAGCTGACTTGGCATAACCTCTTGCCCCCGTGTCAATGCTAGAAGTTCACCAGATGTGCCCATCCCAAAGAAAATATCTTTTATATGCTTTAGGTGTTGTGGATCCTTCATATGATCGCTTTATCATCTTTGATGTCGACAAGTCAGAACATCCCCCTTTAACCTCATCCGTCATCTTCCAAATACTAGTCAAGATCCGTAATGCCCATGTTCAATGATGTATCATTGAAGAGGGTGCATCCACTTATGTGATGTCCGCCTATGTTTGGAAGCAACTCGAGTCCCTCAATCTATCCCCATCCACCATCACTTTGCGTGCTTGGGACGGTTACCCTTCCCAGCCCCTTGGCATGTTCCACAATTGTCTTGTTACACTTGTGGGAAAGATTGTTTTTATTAACATAGAAGTCATTGATGCCCTCTTGGATTATAATATCCTCTTGGGTCGTAGCTACACCTATGCGATTTCAGATGTCAAATCTGTGGTTCACCATAAGATGTGCTTCCCCCACAATGGAAATATCGTCACCATCGATCAGTTGACATATTACGAACCGAAGTCTCAAACCTCCCCTGATTCCATCATATCTTCAGTGGTCGATAAGCAATCAGCCGCTCCTCTCACCAGTGTCTAACCTAGAGTCTATAAATATTCCTCATTACTTGGTGCATTCACTGGTACACCTCCCATTTTTTAGCCCATATATCGAGTGTTTGCATGTTGCAAGCGTCTCGGCCTAGCCAAAAGTGGCCTGGTACGACTAACCAGTAGCCACGGCCATTGCAACCTTTTTTGTTCACTCGACACAGAGATTAGGACCATCTCCTCAAGGACCTTCTCCTTTTTTTGATGTCTCTCCCAATATTTTTCAACCAAGAATAGTTCCCCCAAGCCTTAACCATCTGGGAGTCATTCCGCCAGGCCCTTACCCTTCAAGTCATATACTGTTTTTAGCCCCCCCATCTAGAGACTTTTCTATGCATGTTATGGTTACGTTGAGTTTACCCAATTTGACACTGGGGATACCAGTATGGTACATTGATCCCCCAACAAACACTCCACCTGGTCAACTTAAACCATATACCGCTTTGACCTCGATTCAACCGATTGCCAAGAGCCCTCCCTTTGCTTCAGCACCACAACCACCTCAATAGGAATCTAATCCTATTGCAAAAGCATACAGTGAGGGGGGGGAATCCAAAAAATAAGTAACCTAAGGACAAGGCTTCCCAAACAACTCCAACTCCACCTAAGCCTCCAAAGCCGACACCTCCATGTGCTTTGTGTGATGTTGTTGGGCATGCCACCAATAACTGTCCTGAGCTTCCTCTTCTCAAACTTTTGGTCAACTAAATGTTTCCTGAATCTGACATCCTAAAGGTCCATGTTATCTTACCTAATTCAACCAATAAACTCAAATCATTGTGCACAAATCACCATTGTGCTTTGTAGGATCATTATGGCCACTATTACCATCATTGTACCCATCTCAATGACTTTTGCGATACCCTTCAGGAAATTCGAAAAATAGAGGTTTCCTGTAGTGGATCATCCACTCCTCTACTTGTGAGTTATGCTTCACCAGAATTGAAGGATTGTTCTGCACCCATTGTGATACCTCACCCCGATGTCGAGATGAAAAACTCTTCGGTCTTTATTCTATATCTATCATCATCCATGAGATCCACAAAGGAAGACCCCTCTGGGGCTTCCCATTATGTTTTTGTTCAGCCTCCTTCATCGATGACCCTGGTCTCAACATTGATAGATGTTTCATCTACTAGATCTTCGTCTACCCATAGTATCGATGCATATGTGAACCATATTTTTCATGAATATGTGGCAGGTAGCTCTGCCACATCAAGTGGTCTCTCTTCCGCCAGTCCTCCCATCTTCCATTCCAATGAAGAAATTATGGAAGCAATGACCACCTCTGATTTTCCATGGGATGATATGCACCATTGTGTGTATTTACTTCCGCATCAAACCCATAATCAATATGTTGTGGAGTCTAAAGAGTTCATTCATGGTGAATTTGATTGGTTTAGAAATATCATCCCTCACCAGATGCTTTCGAAGAAGGAAACATGGCCAATATATCTCCTACCATTAAAATAAAAATTTCCGATAAACCAAGGGTCGAAGAGAACATTACCTTAGGGGCACACTACACCCTGGAAGAAATTGAGGCTTACACCAAGTTATTCAAGGAATTTTGTGATGTTTTTTCTTGGTCTTATTCAGATATGCCCGGACTTGATCCCACCATTGTTGAACACCATATCAACACATGCCTATCTGTCAAAATTTGAGACACATCAATCCTTCCAGAAAAGAGTCTATCAAAGCCGAAATCGATAAGCTCAAGCAGGATGGTTTCATCTATCCCATTAAATATACCACTTGCGTTTTCAACCTGGTTCCCTTTCTCAAGCAACAAGGCACCATTCGTGTTTCCACTGACTTTCGCAACCTGAACAAAACTTGTCCCAAAGACAACTTCCCCACACCATTTATTGACCAAATAATTGATGAGTGTGTGAGGCATGAGGTTCTATCCTTTATGGATGGATTCTTTAGATACAACTAGATAACTATCTGTCGTGATGATTAGTTGAAAACTGCGTTCATTAGTCCATGGGGAAATTTTACTTATAGGGTCATGCCTTTCGGTTTAAAGAATGTCAAATCCACCTTCCAATGGGTCATGCCTTAATTTTTCCATGAATTGGATCATATTATCTTTTCTTACCTTGACGACCTCGCTACTCGTTCTCGGATTCAGGCATAACACATTCATGACATGTGTACCGTTTTTCTCTAATGTCGCAAGTATAATATCTGCCTCAACCCGTTGAAGTGTGTCTTCTACGTTCCTGATGACCATATTTTGGGATTCATTGTGTCCAAAGATGGTACAAATATTGATCCCCTCAAAGTTCAAGCCATTATTGAACTCCCCATTCCTCATACCTTATGCCAGTTACAAAGCCTTCAAGGTAAAGCCAAACTCCTTCGTCTATTTGTACTTGACTATGCCAACATTGTGCATGGGTTTCTTAGGCTCCTTCCATATAACATTCCATTTATTTGGGATGATTATTCTCAACGTTATTTTTTTGCCCTGAAACATGCTCTCACTTCCACTCCCTTCATTATTCCACCTAACTTTGATAGGGACTTCATCCTGTATATCTCCAGTTCCGCCCATTTGGTCGTTGGAGTCCTCATCCAGGAAGATGCTACCGAAAATGAGCATGTTATCTATTATGTCAGTAAGAACCTTGTGGGACCCCCTGTGTCATATCCACATGAAGAGAAATTTGTGCTGGCCTTCATGTTCTCGATCCAAAAAAATTGTCATTATATCCTTACGCGTTCCACCAAGGTTGTGACCAATTCCAACCCAATAGCTTTCCTCTTAAGTCAACGAATAATTAATGGGAAATACGCCCATTGGATCATTATCCTCCAGGAATTCGACCTTGAATTTGTCACACCTAAGAGTAAGAAAGGTTTAGCCCTTTCTGAATTTCCTACTGGTACTCGTGATTCGCCGGTTAATGATGATTTTCCCGATGAACATTTATTTTCCATCACTTCGGATAATCCTTGGTATGGCGACATCCTTACCTATCTGCAAACCCAGAAATTCACCCCCCATATCAATTGTGATGATCAACAACATATAAAACACCAAGCCCCTTGCCACCTTCTCATCGGTGACGATCTTTATCGTCGCGGTGTTGATACTATCCTTCATCGTTTTCTCACACATGTTGAAGCTGAGCAAGTCCTTAATGTGTGCCATATCAACGCTTGTGGTGGCCACCTCTCTGGTATGGCCACTACCCAAAAATTCATGCAATTTGGGTATTTTTGGCCTTCTCTCTTCGGTGATTGGATTCAGGTAGTCAAACATTGTCCCAATTGTCAGATATTTGCACCAAAGGCACGAGCTCCACCTACTCCCCTCCATATTGTCCTTTCTACAAATGGTCCATTGACTTTATGGACTTTCGACCTCCATCTACTAGTAACCACAAGTATATCATCATGGTCGTCGACTATTTCACCAAATGGACTGAGGCCATGCCAACGTTGAATAATACTGCAACTCTATTTTCCTTTAACCATGTTATCGCTCAATTTGGGGTTCAAAAACAATTGGTCTCTGACCACGACTGACATTTTGGAGATGAGATATGGTGTGATCTATCCTCTTTGTTGGGATTTGAACATGAATATTCATCGTCTTATTATCCCCAAGGTAATGGAAAAGTTGCAGGGGTAAATAAGATCCTTAAAAATAGGCTTCAACAGACTGTGAATAAGCACAAAACCAATTGGAACCTTATGATCTTCCTTACTTTGTGGGCCTATAGAACTTTTGTTAAAACCGCCATCAGGTTTACTCCTTTCCACATTGTTTTTGGTGAGGAGGCAGTCTTACAGATCGAGTGTGAAATCCCCTCCCTTCACCTAGCCGGTGAACTTCTCCCCGACACCCAACCTTTAGAACAAAGACTTATCATGCTTGAGCATGATTCCAAAGACCGTTGTGTTTCACTGTAAACCATTGAAGCGACCAAGAAGCACTTGAAAGCTCAGTATGACAGGAAATTCCACCCTCCTATCTTTCATGAAAGTGATATTGTTCCAGTGTATGGCCAGGCTCATGATGTCCTTGGTCATGGGAATTTTGACTCATTATGGTTAAGACCTTACATCATTAGTAAGGAATTGGGAAAGGGGGCATACCTTGTAGAGGATTTCGAAGGCCAACTCATTCCTAACCCTCACAATGCACTCTACCTCAAGAAATTTTACCCATATCATCTCCCACTGACATGTGTATTTATTTCTGTCATGCATTTAGGTATCTTTCATTTTCCACCATCATCTCATTTTTTGTCATTTGGTGGCTTTCAAATGGATCCATAATCTGCACCGTATATCGACCATGACGATGGTGCAAGTCACTTCTCCTGGAATCTAGCCTCCGCAGTTTGGGCCATTTTACCCCCTTGCATTCGTTATTTCACTCCAACGACGTATGCATTGGATTTTCCACCAATAACCAAGACAAATATGATGTACTGATAGGTTTGTTAGTCGATGCCCTTGGCCATCGCATCCTTCATCTTCATGTTCATTTAGATTCCTTGCTAATTGTCATGCAATTGAATGGTGTTTATCGTGTGCATAACCATATCCTATTTAGAAAATATCTACGAGTGAATATTTTAACACATGAATTGAATCCATTACATTCAGTCATGTTCCTAGAGCCAAAAATAAATTTGTAGATACCATTGAAAATAACATTCTAGATTGGCATTTATCACATGTATTTAACACAAGATAACCATAAAAAATAAATGGCGAACCACAATCGTCATATAAAAGATGCATATCCATATTACGTATTGTCACATAAAAACATAAGTGTCTTGAGTCCACTACTCTAAATACATCTGCCATGCCCAAAACATGTTACAAAAAAAGGGGGCATCACATGTCCCTGTCCTTAGTCACTATCTAGAGGATCCCAGGCCAATGGCTCATAGATCACGAAGAACCTGACCGGCCATTTCCATGCGCTGCATGATCCCTTGCCACTTTGAGAGAAGACTTGTACACTCATCAGTATACTGATCTTTTAGCTTGTGCCACCCATGCTCTAATACCTCGATCAGCACCACATCATATCTACGATGAAGATCCTCCAATAGAGCCTTATAGTCAGGTCTTTGTTGTGACGTTGATCCACTCGGTTCCGCAGCCCAATGTGCTGTGGCATGTCCTGCATATCCTGTCGGCTTGACTAGTGTTATATCTGCATACCAAAATTTAAGAATCATTACCACATACATATTCTAAAAACTTTAAATGCACCAACAAATAGGAAATTTCAATTACCATCTGGTCCCCATGCTTGTAGGGGCAGAAGTGGCGAGTCAGGACCCCCTTGATAGTTCATACCATTGTATGGATAATCGTCTATGTATAAAGGCATCTAATACCAATGTGCAAAAAACTTTGGTTGGAACATGCATCCGACTCCCCCTCCTCCTTCTCTACGCAGTAGCTTCCCCCAGCGGCGCATTTTGGGCTCCTGTGGGTCCCCATCACGGATCTACACATGAGATCGAATAGTCGGGATCTTCTCAAAGAAGAAAGAGCACAACATTATCCCAAATGCACAATCATGTTTCACTTGTCGTCTGCATAGAAATAGTTGTTGTTTCACCGAAGAAAACATCATCTTGGCCCACCCATAGTAGGTATCGATCAACACACTCTCCACTAAGGTCATCTACCCTCTAGTGATGTTATGGAACGCCTGGTTGCCCAGGATCCGCAACACCAATACGGCAAAAACCTGTGCCTCTAGCCTCTAAATCATTGATCGAGATGTTCGTTCCCTTAGCATGAGCACTCGAACTATATTTGTGCTCCACAAACTATGTTATGTTCCTCCCACAAGGTAACACTAGATGTGTGTTCCCAAACACCCCTAGTAGGGGGGAGTACGGTCAAAAAATATATATCCAGGATCGTGAGCTCGATCCAGTGCCCCTGCACCATGAATGCCTCCTAGTCTGGATCTTAGTAGCTCACTATCCTAGATAGAAAGGGCTCATATGCCCTCATCAATGGGTTCTCTACCAACTTGAGAACCCCATACCGAGCAAGCGCTTCTCTCACTACACGATTCCCCTGAATTTCAGAACAAAGAGCTTCCAAGTCTCTTTCATGCTAGTTGATATTTAACTCTACCATATCATCATTATGTCATGTCAGTTCAGAGCTAAGACAACTAAACCATACACTTTCTACCCCCATTCCTCGGTAGACCAACAAATAAATCCCTATTTCATCCCCAACTCACATTGTTCTACCCAGAAAATGTGAGCTCGCAGGTTTCCCACTGTTTCCAGTGATCTAGAGCGCATTTCAACGGAAAAAATGTGTGACATGGCCGTGAACATGAGCAAGAGTCTCCTACTGAGCTCTCGGGACCTAATTTGAAAAACTAATCCACTGAAAATGAAAAGTAAGAATAGGCCGCCTACCTCCCACTGACGGATCCTAATTCTAATGGTTGGTTTGTTCGCTACGATCACTGCAAGATTTAGGGCCTTCTTCTCCTCTCCAAATTCACCACAAATCACTTAGAAAACGAATTAAATTGGAGGGAGAACACCCTTTTATAAGAAAACCCCCAAATTTGTCGTCACCAATTGTGACCAAACCATAGCTCGGTTTGATGAACTGTCAACACTATTGGAAATCTCTCACTGAACCCTATAAGGGGTCTTCTTTTGTTTTTGGTGATTTAACACTCCACCTAGAAGCCATTTTTTCCATTACGTGTCACTTTTCCACCATTAAAACCGAATTTCTTCATATGAACCGCTTTTACTGTGGCAACACTTTTCATTTGTACTTGTCGTCTCTTGTTTCTATTTTCTTCATGAGAAACCATTATTTGTTCATTTTTTTATGGTCCACCTAGGCCTAACCTATGTGGAAACATCATCGAGTCACCCTTGTTTAGAGCATCCGATTTGACTCATCATCGCTTTCATGGAGTCTATCTCAAGCCTATTTATCTCTTGTTACAACATTCCATCCATATTTGCGTCACATTCATCACGTGTTACCCATTTTTGCCTCTAGTCATATTGTCCCTCATCCCCTCAGAAGTCGAGATAGTCGCTGCCAGGTTAACTATGCTTTTTTATGCTCTGACAAGGGAAGTCGTCCGTCTGCTACTCAACATCCCCTTATTCCATCATCATCCCCAGTGTCAGTCCATATATCGCTTACTATGATCCCTCCTGCCTTAGTTGAGGATTCATTATTCCCTCACCTATGGAAGACCTCATTTTGTCAACATCAACACATTTATTCCAGAAGAAATGTCTAGAGGGCGATGTACCCTGGTTCCAGCTTCCATTCTTGTTTGATGCCTCAAATCAAGCAAAAGGAATCATCATTGCCCTTTGACTTGGTTTTTTCTCATATGCTTGACCTCATCTCATTTTCACACGATTGAGATTCATATACTTGATGATCTGGTGATCTAGCATATTGTACCAGTGATTTGCGGGTGTGTGTGATATGTTTCAGACCTCATGAGGGGGAGGCCCTTGAGGTATCCCCCCACATGCCAGGATGGCCTCAGATTATGCTACAACCTCAGATTTAGTTCTGCAGATTTGATGGTTTTGGTTCCAGCCGCTTGTAGCACCCACAAAATGCATGTCCTATTCAGATGATCTATTCAGATCTTCAGAGCTCTTTCCTGTTCAACAGGGCTTCTTTGGTTGTTATACCCACCCCCCCTCCCCATGTCATATGGAGGGGAATTGTGTCTCATATACTCAAATGTTATTGTATTTAGTCCTTTCACATGCTTTCTAGGTGCATTATGTATGTGGGATTCATGATATTATTTTCTAGCCATTGATGCCAACATGTCATGTATAATGTATTATACATTTTGTAGCTCAATCCCACATTGTTGGGCTCACCATTATTCCTTGTACCTTGTCATCTCAGCGGGTATGGATATGCCTCCCCCGCCTCATTGAGAACAGGTACTCCAACATAAAAGGAGACTTATATCACTTTGTAGGTCTCGTCCCCTTAGTCATTATCCTCTCTTGCTTCGCTTCATTTATTTCTCTCTCTCTCTGACCCCCCTTCGGTGTCTAGTGTTTGGGTTCTTACAACGTACTTCAGTCATACGATTTTCTCCTAACGTTCGCACGATGGGGGGAAATCTATTATCACCCAAAATTGGTCATCTAGCCAGTTCTAATTAGATGAATCGAAGTAAACCATGTAAGACCAATTTTACTATAACAAAATTTCTTTCACTATAATAAATAATTTAATAAACCATATTTATTAAGTCATTTATGGTTAAAACAAGAAACCCCATGAGGTATAATTAAATAAATCCTTAATTATTTGATTTTCCTCTAAGAATAATTAATTAAACAAATTTTTAAATAATATTCCTGGTAATATTTAACCCAATTATGAGAAATAATTAGATAAATCATTATTTTTCTTATTTTTATTTAGGAGTAATTAATTAAATAATTATTTAGTTATTATTCCTTATTAAATTTGACCAAATCACCAAGGAATAATTAAACAAATCGTTATTTTTTTATTATTCTTTAACCACATACTTGAAATGATAAATAAATCATTTATTTGTTTATTATTTCTAAATAAAGGTATTTAACCAATTTAAATACTTTTTCCCTCCAACAAAATATAATAAAATATTCCAAGCAGTTAGATCTAGATTTTGGTTAATAATATTTTATTATTCTCCGTTATCAAAGATAACTCAATATTTTTTTATAAATAGGAGGGTTTTTCCATTCATTATTCACTTTGATCATTCTCATTATCGCTATCATTTTCTTTTTCCATTTGAATTCTCATCTCAGTTCAACACATGCTTTGGGTTTTCTACACCATTGAGAGAGAGAGAGAGAGAGAGAGAGAGAGAGAGAGAGACTCGTGAAGCTGAAGCATTGAGGACAACCAATAACCCATCCCATTGAGGGGGACTGATAACATTTACTTTTTTCCTTCACCAGGTGTGACATAATACAAAAATATTTCTTTAATCTTGTCTTGTTTGTTGGCTACTTGGAGTTAATTTTGCATCAGTTGTTATTTATTTTTGTTGTTTAACTACTTTTACTGCATAGATCTTGGTTTTTGAAGGATTTGTTTTAATTGTATATTGCAGATCTAAATATTTACGCAACCATTTCTGTTTTTAGGGCTATTCGTCACTCATAGAGCCTTAAGTAAGGTATTTTTGGTACACTTGCTGAAATATTTTACACTAACACATATATCCACAAGAAGGATCTAATCAGAAACCATAAATGGGGAATATAATAACAACATCAAGGTTCCATGTGCACTAGCCTCGATGCCCAATTTGGACATATAAAACATATGTTGAGTCCCCCACACAAGTCAACGTAAAGTTTTGTAGAGCCCGATCCTTCATGGCATGTCTGGGGCGACTGTTGTAAGCTGTCGATTAGGAGACGAACCCATAAACGATAAAGATAGTACCATAGAAGCAACAATATGATAAATAAGAATAAGTATAGGAGATCTAAATGAGATTAATGAGCATCACCCAATATCATACCTCACGTGCAAGGTAATCCATCATATTAATTTTATGAGTAAATGCCCTCGACAGATAAAGCAGGGATCAAAAAGTTGTTCAAAATCCCCCGGAAGCATCTAATCCCCTCAAAAAATGAATGAAAAATGCCAAATATTGTAGGGCAAAATGGCAGTACCGAGCTTGCTCCACTCTACCAGCTCGCCCGCTTATACAGAGTCCTGACTTGTACACAGAGATAGACCATTCTCAGAGAGGGTATAACAATGGTGCCAAAAAAAACTAGAGACGCCCGGTAGATAAATATAGTACCCCATTGGCTCCAGTAAATAAACGCAATCCTCAGAAATCCTGGCAGCAATAGCAGAAATAACAACCACATATGTGCCGCCATCTTTGGCAAAAATGGAATCTGATTTTCTTACAGGGCTGCGAGATAATGAAAGAGTCAATCCACTTATGCCAAAGCATGGTAATAGAACTTTGTTCGCCGCTTTCCCCAACCTCCACGTCCCCAACCATAAAAGTATTGATAAACCTATGCAACCACCCACTCATCACCACTCGAAAGAGTAAGTATCTAGGACCGTCGGAGCATAGTTAGGCTCTCAAAATCGACCAATAATAAGGAATAATCGAGACCTGCAAGGTGCACGATTAGAAGGCAATGTCAAAATAAACTCAGGGAAAACTTATAGGTACCGCACAATAAAAAACATCCCCAAAACATCACCATGGTTTACCATGATTGATTTTCATATGAAGATAATCTTTTTCACATTGTGACGTGGGACCATGGTTGATTTTCATATTGAGAAAATCTTTGTCACAATGTCATGTTGTACCATTATTAACCATGATTATAAACCCAAGGGAATTATATTAAACCCAAGGATTAATATTATAAACACTATGAATAATATTATACCCTAGTAAAATGAACCCTTATATTAATAAACCCAAGGGATTGATATTATAAACCTAAGGGATTATAAACACAAAGAAATAATATTAAACCCAAGGGATTACTATTATAAACCCAAGGTATATAAACCATAAGATAAATATTTTAAACACTAAAATAAACATGGTCGACCATGCCTAGCCATGGTTCATTTTCATATGACACAATCTTTGTCACAATGGAACATTGGACCATGGTTGACCATGGTTGAGCATCATTGATTTTCATATAGAGAAAATATTTTTCACAATGTGATGATGGACCACAATAGATTTTCATATTGAGAAAATATTTGTCACAATGTGACATTGGACCATGGTTGACTATGGATGACCATGATTATAAACCCAAGAGATTTATATTAAACCCAAAGACTAAAATTATAAATCCTATGAATAATATTACACCCTAGGAATATGAACCCTTATACTAATGAACCCAATGGATTTATATTATAAATATAAGGGAATAATAAACCCAATGTATTAATACTAAAAACCCAAGGGATTAATACTAAAAACCCTAAGATCAATACTATAAACCTTAAAATAAACATCATTTACCATGGTGTACCATGGTTGATTTTCATATTGAGACAATATTTGTCACAATGCAACATTGGACCATGATTGACCATTGTTAATTTTCATATTGAGACAATATTTGTCACAATGTGACATTGGAACATGATTGTTGATGGTTAACAATGTTTCACCATGGTTGACAATGCTTATAAACCCAAGGTATATAAACCCTAAGTTAAATATTTTAAACCCTACAATAAACATGGTTTATCATGGTTCATTCTCATATTGAAACAATATTTGTCACAATGCAACGTTGGACCATGGTTGGGCATTAATGATTTTCATATCAAGACAATCATTTTCACAATGCGACGTTGGACAATGGTTGATTTTCATATCGACAAAATCCTTGTCACAATCTGACATTGGACCATGGTCAACCATGATTATAAACCCAATGGATTTATATTACACCCAAGGATTGATAAACCCAATGAATATTATTACACCATAGGAATATGAACCCTTAGATTAGTAAACTCGACATATTGATATTATAAATCGAAGGGCTTAATATTAAAATCCTAAGGGACTATAAACTCAAAGAAATAATATTAAACCCAAGGGATTAATATTATAAATCCTAGGTATATAAACCCAAATATGAATATTATAAACCCTAAAATAAACATGGTTTACATGGTTGATTTTCATATTGAGACAATCTTTGTCACAATGTGACGTTGGACCATGATTGATCATGGTTAATTTTCATATTAAGACAATATTTGTCACAATGTGACATTGGACCATGGTTTACCATGGTTGAAAATGTTTGACCGTGATTTATTTTTAAATTGAGACAATCTTTGTCACAATGTGATGTTGGACCATAGTTGATTTTTGTCACAATGTGATATTGGACCATGGTTGACCATGGCTGATTTTCAAATTGAGACAATATTTGTCACAATGTGACATTGGACCATGGTTGACCACAATTGACCATGTTCGACCATGTTTGATTTTCATATTGAGACAATCTTTGTCATTATGTGACATTGGACCATGGTTGACCATATTTGTTTTTCATATTGAGAGAATCATTGTCACAATATAATTTAAAATTAATATATTAAAAATATATAAGTTAATATAATTAGTACATACACACACATACATACATACATACATATATCATTCTGACTAGATTTGTTGAAATTGAGGCCTAGAAGAAGACATGAGAAAACGACTACATGACTTATTTCCGCATGGCCTGAAGGCCTTGACATGCTAGTCAACAAAAAACAAATTCATGAAACTGTAGCATTATGGAGGGCGATTGTGGGGAAATACATGGAGAGTTTCATTTAGACCAATGATGTCATGCATATAATAGTCAATATGCTCCACCCTTGCTTCCAGACTGCAAAGGTGGTCATTAGTGCGCCTATGTTGACGTCTCAAGTTGTCCAGTTGCTACAAGATCTCACTATGACTAAATTGGATATAATTAATGTATGCAAAAAACTCATTACGATCTTCATACCTCTGTTCTCGAATAACATCGACATTCAACTGGATGTTCCTAACTTGGGTCGCAATTGAAGCCAAAGTGGCAGGAGCAACCACTCGACCTAGAGCACCCGCAACAGCCTCCTCGGTCTTACGACTATTCAACGAAGCAGACAAGTCACCCTCCTCTCACGCTAGATGCTCACCCTAGCATGGGTTGCCTCCACCACATCGCGGTCATCCTCGTAGTCAGGGAATCCTAGGATGCTCCCCTCGCCATAGTACATGCCCAAAACCAAAAATTTCAAGCCCCTCAGAATGGCCTCCTTCCCTGAAAGCCAAATAGAATCCGACGACGCACCACACAAAGTACAAACTACCACCTCGCACCCCAACAGAGATGAGCAAGGTGGCTCTGGCTATTCGCCTTATGCCAGCCACCAATTTGCATCCGCCACTTTGGAGGAGTCTGGTGACCACCCATCTCCCCACCCACCTTAGCGCAAACCCGAAGATGACCAGCAACCCCAAACACGTAGATAAAACCTCCACCCTTCGACAACCAGTAGGAGATGCTTCTCGTTCAACTGTTTGAGTTTAACCCCTAGTTTCTCCTCTTCGCTTGTTTGTGGTCCTCCACAAGTGCCGAATGGCCCGGTACAACTCCTACCAAAGCCCAAATTTATCCTGAGGTCCCAGGGATAGACAATTTCCACCACCATCCACCACTCCGCACCACCCAGGGTTTGAACACCACTTCTCTCTCGAGGTCGAGACCTTATAGGGTCATACAAAAGCACTGAAACCTTCTCCTTATCACACTCCCTACTCATCTCCCTCCACAAGCAAACACCACAATAGGAGCGCCATCATCCTGGATAAATAATTGGCATAATGCTTGCCAGCGATACCTGTTGTTCAGTCACCATTATGACATAATTAATCCGAGGTAGAGGTGCGCATGGAAGCCGAAAAAGCACCGCGACATTGCCCACTCGATATGTCCATCATATAAAACACCCCTTCGGGAAAATATAATTAATATAATTTAAAATTAGTATAGTTTTAATTTTAAAGTAAAATTAATATAAATATAAAATTGATTTAAAATATATTAATTTTAAAATAATATAAGTTAAAATATATAATTTAATATAGTTAATATAATTTAAAATATTTATTAACTTTTAAAATTAAATATATTCACTAAATAAATTTAATATAGCGTATAAAATTAATGATTATTCATGAGGTTATCATCGCAGGGTAGAAAATTCAATGACACTATTTAAAGGCCGCAATACAATTTTTTTAAGTTTTGAAGATTTTATTGCCATGTTTTTTTTGCAGATTTGTTTGAAATTCAATATTTTTAGTTTATATATTTTATATTTTTTTTAAATATCAATATATAATTTCTTGTTAAAAGTTTTTTATGGTTGGCTTTGTTTCAAGGGGATCAAAGAAGGTCAAAAAGGTGATTAGCAATAATATTAAAAAAAAAAAAAATTTGAGGTTCAAGTCTAAATGGCTTGAACCAACACTTAGATTAACATAAATAATTTTTTTTACTTTATTTATCATACATATTTTATTTTCTCTTATAAATATAATAATTTATTTTCATCGTATATTTCACTTTTATAATGATATATATTTTTTTACGAGTTTTTATTTCTTCTCATGAATCTTATAAACTATTGGGAAATATTGTTCACGAAATTTTGGATAGACGATGATCAGGTGTACTATTAAGGCACTCCTTGATGTGAAGTCATTGGTTCAATTCCCTGCCCCAATTAGGGTGATGTATTTGGACATTATGATAAAGATGTAATCCTACCCAACTTACAAAAAAAAAACTATTGAAAAATAACCAATTAATTAATTATAATTCTTAGAAACCCCATTATTATTATTATTAATTAATTTTGCTTTTGTTTAAAATACATTATTATTATTATTAAATATATAACCAATAAATTAATTAATTGTTAGAAAAAAATAACCAAAATATTTACAAATCTCTAGATCTTCTCAATTAAATATATCTAATAGTTAAACCTAATTTAAAAAGGATTTGTGTATAAAATATATATGAAAAACCTATGCAAAGTGACCAAAATATTGATATTGATTTATAAGTGGCGATCACTGAAACCCTAAATTTTTTTTTGAAGACTATAGCAACCCCCATGGCACGATCATTCTCCGTTGTACATCTTTTCACACTCAAGATTCCCCACCTTGGAAGTAATTCAATGAAAGAAAATACAGAGCCTGTATTGATTCCCAGTCTCACTAGGCAATCAATGATGATGTTTGTTGGGTATCCTGAGATGACCATATATATGTTAGCTCTTGTCAAAATTTAAATACCACGCTGTTGAATTCACCCTCCTTTCAGAAAGTGTTTGTGTTTATGCTTGGCGTCTTATTGATGTTGGAATGAAAAAATTGCTATTGTGGTTTGATGGATCAAAACACATTGTAATAAAAAAAATAGCATCATTTTGGGTTATCAAAATTATAATTTCATGCCATTTCACTAAAAAGAAACTCACAATTTTTAAATATAATTTTATATTTGTTCATAAGATTGTTCATATACATGATAATGTCTTTAATCTCCAATTCGGCCCATTCACACCTATGGTTACTTCTAATGATGAGAACTAAACCACCAAAACGCCACATGCATAATGTCTTTTTAACTTCAATCTAATCCTTCAAGATTATTCGTTGATAAGCCAAAAGTGAGGCAATCACATTTTAAATGACTCTAGTGAAGTCATTAAAGTCCTAATTACTTTGCCTAACTATAGAGGTACTAGGGTCATGACAAATTCCACTATATCACCCACATGGACAAATTTGTGGCCATTCAGCAAAATTTTCAATTATTCCACTTGACAAAGATATACTTAGGGTGTGAAGGAAAGGTCTGAGTGACTGCACAAACATCATGATGGTAAAATAGGAATACTAAGTAATAACATCTATTCCATAATATTTTTGGGCCCATTCTCATTTCTGGTTTCAATGGAGCATTATAAGTGTTTCAATGGAAATTGTCCCAAAACTAAAGGTAGAGGATAGGGAGGTGATATTTGTTCCACAACTTGCAAATTAGGATCCAACACCAGTAAGCACACTCTTTACTCCACAATAACCACCCTAATTCCGGTGAAACCGTTGCTTAACAAAAGAGGACTAATGCATAAATGCATGATTGATACTTCAAATGAAAATTGTCAATTGAAATGAAACAACTTACACAAATTTCTAGAATGGGAGCCGCAAGCCAAACAAATTCCCAAATGTTGCGCATGCACAGTATCACTCATGAAACACCATTAAAGCTCTGAAAATGCCATTAAATGTTGGGTAGTCACCATGAATGCTTCCAAAGAAGCTTTAAAAATAGCGGAAACCTGCACAAATCGAACCAAATGCAATTGAATCAAACACTGTGAAAAGACTACTGAATTAAATTTACTTCAATTCACATAGGGGAGGCATGAGGCCACTCTGTGTCAAGACAATTCTCCATTGATATACACTTTCGAGGCAATTTTTGAGCCAATGTAAATGAAATTGGTTGTTGTGTGGCTACCAGAACTGTCCACCAGAACATTGGCTACCAGAGCTGTCCACTAGAACTCAATTGTGTGCAGAACAAGCCTTTAGTAATCTCAATTCATTGAAAGGCATGGTCGAAGAATCTCAATCGACAAAAGTGCATGTGACAAAATTCTATGAAGCAATCTACCTGTGCTTGTCTGGTTCTAGGAGGGAAGAAAGATTCTCGCTCGTGTAGAAGGTCTGATTTTCGAATCCTGTGAACATCTTCTACCACACAAGATTCCAATGGATATTTCATATGAGACTATTTTGGGTATTTTACTCCTAATTCAATTGAATTAACAACGACGACGATATCCCTCTTGGAATCCTTGTTGAGGTAAATTAGGAGCACTGTGAAGTTTTTAAAAGTTTCCATGACATCCAACGTGTTGGAATGAAACAATTTTGGGTTGGGATATTCAAACATTGGACACCCTTAGACTACAATGTGACAATCTCTAGTGTTGTGAGCATGTTGTTTCAATGGAGGCTTTTCTGCTTTATATGTCTTCTTAATCATTGATCCCTTCATATTTTTCTTAAGGGATTCTATCTCGGCACTCATTTCATTTAGCTCACTGTAGATATCCTTGACAATAACCTCATAAACCTCCTAAAGTCTTTTGTCATTGATGACCTGATTTTTTCGACTGAACGAACTGACATGTCTTATTTCATGGATTTTTTTTTGTAGGACTGCATCAATTCGGAAAAAAATTTGAGTTATGCAATGACTACTTTATTAGCTTGATAAAGCCTCTTAGGTTCATATGGTGAATGGGCTTCTTGTAGATGCAAGTAGGTTGTTTTTAGATAGGATATTCTCTCAAAAATCTCAATAATCACAGTTTCCATGGAATGCATTCTCTATAACAATTTATCATATTCACTAGACTCTATAGGGTACACTTCCATAGGTATAATCTCCAAAAAATCATTCATATGAGTAGATGGGTTCAACGTGGAATTGTAGGCCTGCTCGAGCTAGAAACATTGATGATTTGGAACTTTCATAGCCTAAGCTACATTGATGATTTGGAACTTTCATAGCCTAAGCTACATTGATCCATATCTGCAGAGATCAACTAAATGGAATTGATATGTCTCATCTCAACAAATTAAATGCATAAATAGAAATGTTTAAATTGTGCCAACACATCTAACAATAAATAATGAAGTGATTTAAAAACAACCCACATTCTAAAAATGGAAGAATTAATTCTTTAATATAATATTGAAGAATATGGAACAAAGATTAACACATATGAACAGAGACTAGAGACCGTGCAACCCATGAAAGTAGTTGTAGAAAATGCATGGCTCTCAATTCCAATACAAATAATTTGTACTCATCTTCACGGCTTGTTCTTGAAAACCAATCTCAAACCTTACTGTAAAAAATGCCATTAAAAGATAGATCAAAGTTGCCATGGTAATCATCATGGCTACTAGAAACAACATAAACTCGCACACAGAAACAAATATGCATGGCCCCACATATATATGGTAGGATTGATGAAAAACAACTGGTCAATGGAGCAGGCACTCAAGAGCAGGAAATCGAAGAGTTTGTTCATAGAAAGAAAGACGCTCTTCGTTCTCCCTTTGAGGGGTTGGGGGTGATAGCAGTGCCTTCAAGGTCTGACACTGATACTGTGGCTCTTCAGCTCTTCTAGCAGTGCCTCCAAGGCCCCTCATTATATGCTGCTTTCCATGGACTCTCTGTCGTCTGGTAGGTGGGTAAAGAGAAGTTAAGGGGTGGAATTTTCCATGATTGATTGTATAGGAATTTTGAATGGAAATTTTCATCATGAATTGATGAACATAAATATTGAATTTGATTTCAAGTTTGAAAATATTTCAAATTTTCATAAAAGGAGCAAAATGAAAAGTTAACCATACCAATCAAATTTTAAAATATTTTTCAAATGTATAATGAAAATAAAAATAACCAATTAAATAGACAATTGTATATCAAAGAAGATTAAAAGCATATGTGAAATGTTATTACAAAATTCAAAGAAACAAGATGATTTGGTTTGAGAAAAAAAATAGAGGACATAAAAGCTTTTTCAGAGTCATCCACGTGTCATAAGTATAAATATCATGAAGTAAAAGAAAAAACATTTTGGTTCAATAATGTTATGCTAATGTATCATAGTGCATTTGATTCCATTGTAGTTGATTGTTAGTGTTTTTGTAGGAAAATTGTGTAGATGTGTTGGAGGTGGAAAGAGGATATGAAAATTAGTACAACTTGACACAAAAATTTAACAGAGTATTGGATTGATTTGTGCATTACAATGCGTTCTTCTTGTAGCCAATTTGTGCAAAGTGTTAGAGCTAGAAAGACAAGAAAAAAAATAGTGCAAATTAACTAATTTGAACAACATAATTTAAATCATATATATGTGATTTGTAGTTGAAACATGAAGATTAATTAGAAGAATACTTGTCTTTGGTTGTGTTTCCATTGTTGTCAACATGTTGGATTTTGTTGTCTTCGTTGATTGTAAATATACCATGTATTTTGAAATATTGTAGCATATACATGGTTACTTGCTTTTTAAAACATAATCTTCACAAGACATTTATGTTAGGTTGGGAAGTAATTGTTTCAAGAGTAATTTGTTTTTGATGCAACATTGTAAACTAGTGTTGTTATTAGAGCTGATGATGCAATTAAGATACTGTGAATAGAAAAACAAGGACTTTTGTTTTCATTTCATGCAACTTAACCATTGTGTCCTCTATCGTTGTAGATGGTGGTATTGGCGAATTGCATTCAACACAAAGAGGTTCAAATGGCATAGAGTAAATGCTTGCAGCTATCAATGTTCCTTCTATATGTTCATTAAGGAGGATAATTAGTATATGTGAAAATGCACAAAAATGAAAAAAAAACAATTGCATATGGAGAAGTAGAAGTATTATTTCATGTTTACTTACAAAGATTGTTGGAGGGCTCAATTTTCTCAGTTCTCATGTTGCTTTTGTATTTAATTTTTTTATGAATGTTGATTGCGTTGTTAGAAGAGTTCTTTCTTGGAAAATGTTTTTGAATAGCATGATAGGAAAATGTCCTTTTTGCAATTCTTGTTCAATTTCATTGTGTAGTGGTGCAAATGCTTCGAATAGTAGCAACTATAATACAAGACAGAAAAGTTATTTTTTGTTATTTGAAACAACAATGGAATTCAAAATGAGAATATTAATATAAAACTAATGCAAAGTAATTGATGTTACCATTTCTCTATTGTCATCAAAATTTCCATATTTAACTTGTAGTGTATATTGTGAGCCAATTTTATGTGCAGTCGTGAAAACTGCAACAATTGTTCCAACTGGATATGTTTATGTATCGTTGCAAGTTGTTTTATTATTGTATATGGAGTGAGTTTGTAATATTTGCAAATTGGTGGTATGTTTTGTACAGTACTTGATTTAGTTAGTAGTTGAATCCAGTCATAATCTCCACGATCATAATTTGTTTTAGGCATAATTTTAAAAGTTATAACTGATATTCCTTTTCCTGATGATAGTTTTTTTTTATGCTCTTCAATGAGCTCAGTTAGTGTAACACCCTCCTCCACATCTACCCAAGTAACTGGCCAACCGGAGTAAACATGCGACGAAAGGCTACTATTATTTGATTCAACCTCCTAGTTCCCCTTAAGGGAGTGGACTTGACACTGCACAACTACACATACCTTTTCACCTGCTACAGGACACCCAGAAGCCATCCAAACCTTCTAGGAGGCTAGCCCCTGAGACAAACTGGCCTTTTTGTGCATCAATCCCCCAATCGCTCCCTTTATATGGGCAAGAGTGCAACTGGAGACCTCCAGTCGCTCACACAACATGGGCATGCGCGACTGTGGATTATTTCAAGTAGTTATTTGCATGCAACCCTGATTTTTGTGCCACTTTTTCAAGCCCTAGGATCAAGTCATTGCCCAAAACTCCATGACACTTTCAGGAATGAAAGATAACAACAAAATAATGATATAGATACAATTATTTAAACAAGGACTTGACTGGACCCCTACTAGCCATGACATCCATTTCGTCAAACATGTCACAAATATGTAATCTACAGGTTTAAACAGCAGATCTGAGAATAAGGATCTCATACTTATATAAGAATCACTAAGAAGCATTGGTGCCTTATATCATTAGTTGCATTATCATCTATTAGGTCATATATTCATTGCTCATTCAATTACAAAACAAAACATGATGAGAACCATACACCATCACTGCCATAAAATACATTCATAACTAACGTATAAACAATAGAAATACTGAGGATACAACAACCATAACTGCTACATAGAATCCAGTACAGTTACACATAAATTACCAAGGAAAGGAACTCTTGTTAATAAATACAAAGGCCAACCCAGTATGGGACTACCATGTTCCACTCGACCATATATTGGTTGAGTCAAATCTCTTTTCAGCCAATTACCCCCGTGCCATATTCCAAGCATGAACATGGGACTCAAACCAAAAGAACCAACCAGGGCTTCCCGACGCTAAACCACCTCACCCTCAACAATAGAAACAAGATTTACCAAAATCCTTGTCGGATCACCAGGCCATAAATAAGCATGGATGCCACAGGATTTCTCCACCTACAATGTGAGTAATTTTCATGTCTCTTAATCTTTAGGATTTACCGCAATCCATGGCATGATTTAGGGATTACTAGGCCATGTGTTGTTTCATTCATAGATCCACCTCACTCGGTTTCTAATCCATCTGGAAATCTAGCTTAGCAAAAACATGAGAACCCCATCGCACCATGGCTATATGGAAATGGAAAGACAAGGCTGAAGAACACTGTCACACCTGGAAAAACCCATGCCAATGACAACAAGAGAACCAATAACACACATGCATAATCATGCATGCCAAATCTAGCAAGGAAATCACACATGCAAATCGATACCTGCAAGTAAACTCGTTGTAGCTGCTAGATCCCGCTCTTCCTTGTTTGATCTTTGCTTCCTCTTTGCCTTCTTTTCCATTCTTGACCCAATGTTGAAATTCTCCAAGAAAAATCTAAGTGTCCAAGAGTGTGTGAGAGAGAGAATAGAGAGAGAGCTCCAAAACTGAACTAACAAAAAGTGAGAAAAATCTTGCCAACTAATCCTTAGAAGCCTTTTTATCAATAATGCCTTTATTTTCTTCATTTTCCATTATTTTCCTTCATTTTCCTCCTCACATGCAACCTTTGAGCTCTCACCTTCCTTTTCTCCTAATTTTCATTATTTTCATAAATAAAATTCCAAAAATGTCATTTTTCCGTTCAAAATTCATTTTCCATTTCCTTTGCCAATTTCCTTAGCCATTATAAACCAAATGAACACCCACACTAGGGTGTCTTTTCCCAACATTCATCTTGGAATAAGTGTCCCATGACTTTGGTCTTATATTTTTTTACATGAATTTTTAACCAGGGTTGTTACAAAACCCTCCCCCTCAGGGGAACATCGTCCTCGGTGTTCAATTATACCTACACCAGCAAGACTGCTAAAAACCAAAACATACTACCCATGGATATTTATAACATAGCTTGTTGCAATATTTACAATGTCATCTGCTGAAAACAAAATAAACATAGTACATACTGCTTACTAGAGCTTTATAGCACAACTCATTACGGTATTTACAATAACAACTACATATACTCATGCACATTTTCTTCAACCAAAAAATAACCATACTATCTATGGAGCTTTATAAATCTAGCTTGATACAATATTTACAATAATATACACATATGCACAATTTCTCAACCAACATATAAAAGGATACAATGCATGTATCAATCACTAGGGAATACAAAGGCTCACACCTCCACCCACAAAAGTAGAACCAAGATTCACCTCCTTCCCAGGCAGTCCATAATCCACTATCAAATTAAAATTTTCATCCAATTTCCAGTGCCACAATCCTATGCCACTTGTCCTCTCAATGATATGAAAATGAAACTATTTGTATATGTTGTTCAAATTATTCATTTCCATTTAATTAAGTGTGCAAAGTGTTTGTCATGTCTTGCAAATTAAACAAAGTGTTTTTGGTAACTGTTTTTGAGTTTATGTGTGAGGGAATGTTAATTAAAATTACTGTTTAATATCTTGAATCAGAAATACACAGTAGAATAACTTCACCATAACAATACAACAACATGATGAGGCAGTTCACCCCTCCTGGGCTACATTTGTCGGGTCCAAGGCTCCCAATGGGCATGTCCTTGATATATTATGATGCTCAAATTGGTTTTACAGTGAGAAAGAAGCCTAAAAAGGATGAAATATCTATGAAAATGAATTCAGAAGACAGAAATAAGCTAGGTATGGCTTTTATTTCACCTCAAACAGTGAAGTGTAGCCCAATGCAGCTCCATTTCCCTCATGGCCCTAATGGCTCTCCAAGCTTCCTTGAAGCAAAAATGGCTGAAAAACACCTCCGTTGGCTCTGCAACTTGTTCCAATTGCTCCAGAATTCTCAGAATACTCAAAATTGACTAAAATTTTGTCTAATTTGGTCGAATATGGTGAAAGTTATGATCCAAACAGTATTTTGCCCAGTGACACTAGAAATCCTCCACTATAATTGGCTAACTCCAATTAGCTCCACCAAAAAGGCAGAATCTCCGAAAATATCGGAACCGCGCACTAAATAAGGCGGAGACATTTAGATTAACTGTCAGTTTGATGGGCGCGTTCACATGTGAATTTCCCGGACGGTTAGTCTTGCTGGCAGATAAGGCTAAAGACGCGCCCTTGGACATTGCTTGCAGGTCATGTGGTTGGGGGCTAGCACCTAAGTGCTTAACCCAGAAATTTCCACCGGTGAATTTTCTTAAGCCACAGTCATAGCGCGAAGACATATGGTATTATGTCTTAAGCCCTGAGGGCTAAGACCTGTTTTCTTAGCCCATTCAAACGTTTAACGACTCGCCTGAGTGACCCATTTGCATTCGGGTCGGGTTGACCTTCGCCCAACTGGACCCGAACACGTTCACTGCTGCCCGATATTTGAACTCATTCACCAACGCCGACCCAAATGCGTTCAGGGTGACCCGACTCCGTTTAGGTCGGGTCGGGTCTGCCCACCAAAACAATTTTTTGAACAGACTTTGAACCTTTGGCATGGGGCCACGTGGCACCCTCTGATAAGCCACCATAATGCCATATAAAAATGAGTTTTTTTTTTCCGTAAAACTTTTCTGAAGATGAATTTTTTTTTGAGTTCAAAGGTCCTGTTTTGAAGGTTATTGGGCATTTTAAAACTTCAATATCTTCCTCATGCGACATCGGATTTGGGTCCCGTTCATGGTGCCAGAATCGCAGCGACGAGGCTTATCCGTTCGTTCAATTTGCAACCAATTCTAAGAAGTTCCAATTTTGAGCATTTTTTTCCTCTTGGACATGATCACCTGATCCTACCTCCACATTGGGAAGCTTTTGGACCCCAAAAGCCTTCAATTACCTGTTAAGAATATGAGGGTACAGATCCCTCACCTTTTCCACCTCAATCCACTTTGCCTTACTCAGTTTTCTGCCTTTAAGACCAACCCGAACATAATCAACATTTCCCCTCCTCGGAGTGCGTGTCCTTCTGTCAAGGATAGCATCCTCTTTCAACTCATCCAAAAATTCCGGCGAGAAATCCTCTATGGATGGAAGTTGAATGTCACTTTCATAATCGGCAATTGAAGGAGGTTCATACAAACGTAAATTTTCCACATTCACAATTGAATACATTTGCATATATGAAGGCAAATCTAGTTGAAAAGCATTATTTCCAACTTGTTTAAGGATCTTGAATGGACCATAACGAATAGGCTTAAGCTTTTTACCTTCTCCTTGCATTCTTTCCTTACTAATATGCAGCCATACCTCATCTCCTTCTTGAAACTTATGATCAACTATGTGTTTATGATGCCTCTCCTTGTACTTGCCTTTACTTTTTTCAAGCTGTTCTTGAACCTGCTGATGTATGAGCTGAATTATTTCAATGAAAATTCGAGCTTTGTCAATGTCACTATGCCCATCAATGGCCACATCCTTCTCAAGAATTAAATCTAAAGGTGACTTAGGAAAATACCCAAAGCAAGCTTCAAAAGGTGAAGTATTTGTAGAAGAGTGCTTAACCTGATTGTAAGCATGTTGAATGTAATGCAAGTGCTCATCCCAAAGCTTGGGATGCTTGCTGCAATAACCTCTCAAAATATGTATAATGGTTCTGTTCACTACCTCTATTTGGCCATCTGTTTGCGGATGGAAAGCAATACTCTTCTTCAACTTGGTGTCCATCATCTTCCATAGATTGGACCAAAAATTCCCAACAAATCTGGAATCCCTGTCACTAACAATAGAAGTAGGCAATCCATAATGAACCCATATATGTTGAAAATATAAATCAGCAGTTATAGATTTCTTACATGGAATAAGAATACACATCTTGCTGAATCTATCAACTACTACATAAAGATAATCATGTTGCTTTCTAGATAATGGTAGACCTCCAACAAAATCCATAGAAACACTTTCCCATGGTCTAGAAGGTATCGGAAATGGCGTATATAAACCAAGCTTATATAGGATAAACAACTCCTTATCATATGTAGGATAACTCACAACAACACCATTAAATGTTTCTGAATGAAATGTGGTAGGCTTACAATGTTGTAAGAGAATTGCACCCATGGCGTAATCACTAGCATTGGAATGAATCTCGAATCGCTGTCTCAAGTCCGGTAATGCAAGGATTGGAGTTGAACTTATCTTCTCTTTCAAAGACTCGAAAGCTTTATGTTTCTTGCCTCCCCATTGGAAAGCACGCTTCACACTTTTCACTGCATGCATAGGAGCTGCTATGGCAGAGAAGTTAGAAATAAACTTCCTCCAATACTGAACTGCACCCAAAAAACTTCTTAACTCTATAATGGATTTGGGATTAGGCCAATTCACAATGGCTTCTACCTTAGAAGGATCAATTCTCAAAGCACCTCCTCCTACTATGTGTCCCAAATAAATCAAAGAAGTATTTCCAAATTGACACTTTGACATTTTAAGAAACAACTGATTTTTCTTCAAAATATCAAGTACTTTCTTAACATGCATGACATGCTCTTCTCTAGTCTTGCTAAAAATTAAGATTTCATCTAAGTAGACAATAACGAAATCATCAAGGAAAGGACGTAAGACATAATCCATTACCCGCATGAAAGTTGCAGGTGCATTGCATAAACCAAACATCATAACAAGCCACTCAAAGAGTCCCTGTTTGGTTTTAAATGATGTCTTCCAAATGTCACTTTCTGCAATTCTAACTTGACGATAACCACTACATAAGTCTAACTTAGTGAAATATTTAGCATCTTTCAGCTGATCTAACAAATCATCTATCCTTGGGAGTGGGTAACGATTCTTTGTCGTTATCTTGTTCAATGCCCTGAAGTCCACACACATGCGTCAAGTTCCATCTTTCTTTGGAATCAACACTATCGGTGACCCACATGGAGAAGTGCTTGGTATTATGAATCCTTTGTCCAACAAGTATTTAATTTGCATCTTGATTTCATAATTCTCCATGATAGACATGCGGTACATGCCTATGTTAGGAAGAGGACAATCTTGATGTAACTATTTTTCATGCTGAATCTCTCTTTTAGGAGGTAAACCTGTCAGTTCCTGAAACATCTCATGATGTGCATAAAATATATCATATAAATCTGATTTAAGCTTGGAATCACAATTTTCAAATGACTCATGATTCACATCAACCTTGGGCTTAACCATAAAAAGTACAAAACTCTTACTAGAATTCACTTATCTTTTTACCTGTCCCACATTTACCATCGCTATATTTGCCTTCTTGCGATGTGCTCTGACAATGAACTCTTACCATCTTTAAAGAGATGATAATTATTTTCATGGCGATGGAAGATCGCTTTCCTGTCAAATAAGTAAGGACTTCCCAAAAAAATTCCTAATATATCAAGCGGTACTACATCAAGTTCAACTGTGTCAATAAAGTGTGCAGTAATCGTGAATCGCAATATGCACTTTCTTGAGACTTGTAAGTTTGCATCATTGCATATCTACCCAAGTGGATAAGGATTTGGATGTGGAATGGTCTCAATTTTAAGTTGTTTGACCAAGTCTTATGATATGAGATTTTCTTGTGACCCACTGTCAAACAGTGTGTCAATTTTTGTATGTTTTGAGACTACCTCACATGGAACAATTCAATTCTTTCTTCCTCATTTGGAGTTTGTACATGACAGTTTGAAGTACTAGTGCTTGGCATAATTTCAGTTTCCTTTCTCTTCATACTTTTCAAACCCATGGCTACAATTTTGGTTTCGTCACCTGAATCATCACCTAAGTCTTGTGGTGTAGTTTAGTAGCTGTAGTTTTCTTCTTTCCTTTGTTTTTGTTAAACTGAGTTCTTTTTTCAGGATGTAATTTCCAACAATTTTTCTCTTCATGGCCTTCTCTTGAACAATGTTTAAATATCACTTTCTCACCCTCTTGTTTGACAGATGCATTCTTTTTTCCTTTTCCCTTAAAGGTTTTATCTTTGTTTTTCCCCTTAAAAGGCTTGTTTCTACCCTCATCAAAAGTGTTTTTCCCTCTAGCCTCTAAATGTGTAGCTTGTACAAAACCTTCGTCTAGACTAGTAGGATTGAACATAAGGATAGTATGTTTAAGGTAGTTGTGCAAACCACCTATATATTTCAGCAAAGTATCTTGACTTTGTAAGTCTACCCCTAATAAGAGTGCTCTTCTCCTAAACTCTTGGGTGTAGTCTTGTACATTTTGTCCCTTAAGCTGTCTGAAGTTTTGCCAGTTCATGATAGCCTTTTGTAAATGAGCTAATGGATAAAATTGCTTTTTAATTGCACAAACAAATTCAGCCCATGATAAAGTGTTCTTACCATGTTTTTTAATTTCATCCTTGGTCTTGGCTTCCCACCATACCAATGCTGCTCCATCCATTCCCAAAGAGGCTAACTGTATCTTGGTGTTGTCATCATGAAGGTTTTGTATCCTCAAGTAAACTTCCAATTGTCTAATCCAATTGTCAAGTTTCTCTGCATTGACTTCACCGTTAAACATAGGCAACTCAAATTTGACATCAAGCTTTAAAAATGGAATTTTACAAGTGGTTTTAGACTTGTGAGATTGATTCACCGAAGTTGAGGATGACGATGTAGAGGAAGAGGATGAAGATTGGGATGGTGGATCACCATTTCCTCCGTGTCCTTTCTTTGACTTGTCATCACTTTTATTTCCTCCTGAAGAACCCTCTCCTTCTTTCTGGTTTTTAGACCCTTCTCCAACAAGCCTATAATTCCTTCCTTGGTAGAGTATCCTCACCATCTCCGTCATATCCAAGAAAGCCTTTCGAAACACCCGTTCCTCTTCTTTGGGATCCATATCTTCAGGAGCTTCTCCCTCTCTTGAAGACATGCTTGAAGCTGCTTCTATGGCTCTTGGAGGTGGCTCTCTGACCCTTCTTGGTTGTGGATTACTTTGTACACTAACCAAATGTCCTTCACCTCTCTTGAGTTTAAGCCTAGTAAGCATCAAAACTTGCAAACAATCAACTATATCTTTGCACAAAAAAAATGCTGAGTATAACTCTAGCTCCTAAGGCTCAAATCCTTAGCTTCGATACCATCTGATCTGAAAAAGAAACTATTTGTATCTTCTGTTCAAAGTATTCATTTCCATTTAATTAAGTGTGCAAAGTGTTTGTCATGGATTGCAAATTAAACAAAGTGTTTTTGGTAACTGTTTTTGAGTTTATGTGTGAGGGAATGTTAATTAAAATTACTGTTTAATATATTGAATCAAAAATACACAGTAGAATAACTTCACCATAACAACACAACAACATGATGAGGCAGTTCACCCCTCATGGGCTACATCTGCCAGGTCCAAGGCTCCCAATGGGCATGTCCTTGACATATTATGATGCTCAAATTGCCTCTATAGTGAGAAAGAAGCCTAAAAAGATTGAAACATATGTGAAATGAATTCATAAGATAGAAATAAGTTAATTATGGCTTTTAATTCACCTCAAATAGTGAAGTGTAGCCCAATGCAGCTCCATTTCCCTCATGGCCCTGATGGCTCTCCAAGATTCCCTAAAGAAAAATGGCTAAAAAACACCTCTTTTGGCTCTGCAACCTATTCCAATGGCTCCAGAATGCTCAAAATACTCAAAATTGACTAAAATTTTGTCTAATTTGGTCGAATATGATGAAAGTTATGATCCAAACAGTGTTTTTCCCAGTGGCACTAGAAATACTCCACTAAAATTGGCTAACTCCAGTTAGCTCCACCAGAAAGGCAGAATCTCCGAAAATATCAGAACCGCGCGCTAAATAAGGTGGAGACATTTAGTTTAATTTTCAATTTGCTGGGTGCGTTCACATGCGAATTTCCCGGACGTTTAGTCTTGCTGGCGGATAAGGCTAAGGCCATGCCCTTGGACACTGCCTACAGGTCATGTGGTTGGGGGCTAGCACCTGAGTGCTTAACCCATAACTTTCCGCTGGTGAATTGGCTTAAGCCACGGTCATAGTGCGAAGACATATGGTATTCTGTCTTAAGCCCTGAGGGCTAAGACCTGTTTTCTCTGCTCGTTCAAACGTTTAACAACTCGCCCAAGTGACCCATTTGCGTTCGGGTCGGGTCGAACTCTGCCCGAATGGACCCGAATGCATTCATTGCTGCCTGATGTTTGAACTCATTCACCAACGCTAACCCAAATGCGTTCAGGGTGACCCGACTCCGTTCAGGTCGGGTCAGGTTTGCCCACCAAAACAATTTTTTGAACAGAATTTGAACCTTTGGCCTGGGGCCACGTGGCAGCCTTCGGGCAGGCCACGTGGCACCCTCTGATAGGCCACCATAACACCATATAAAAATGAAATTTTTTTCCATAAATTTTTTTTGAAGATGATTTTTTTTTTAGTTCAAAGGTCCTGTTTTGAAGGTTATTGGGCGTTTTAAAAATTCAATATCTTCCTCATACAACATCTGATTTGGGTCCCCTTTGCAGCACCAGAATCGCAATGACGAGGCCTATCTGGTCTTTCAATTTGCAACCAATTCTGAGCAGTTCCAATTTTGAGAATTTTTTTTCCTCTTGGACATGATCACCTGATCACTCAATGAACCGTTATTGGTTCACTGTTCCAGGGCACACTTCCAATGTGCATCTGATTCCATTTGGAATTGCTAATGATCAAAACAAATCCATCCACAACCTTCCCGTCTCTTATATATAGTCCCTTGGGAAATCCAGTCATCCACTTCCTTGCAGTCACTCACCTTCCAAGTTTCCTTGCATCCCCTATCCTGGGCGATCCATCCCTTAGAAAGGATTCCTTGCATCAGAAGATATAAACCAAGGAATATAATTGCCTCAAAACTATCATATCGATCATAGAATGCTCATGGAAATTAGTGGATACTATTGGGTACCAGTGTCCCACAATGGCCCTGCTCCTGAATTGCTTTACTAGCATATTGCTGCAGGTTCCAATTCCTTTCATTGACGCTGCTAATTCTTGCAATCAGTTTCAACCATCCCAACATGGCATTGCATGCTTTCTTGTACCAAGCACACAATTTCCATTATATTCAAAATCAATTGAAATAACCTCACATCATAACTCATTGGTGGCTTATCAATAAGGTACACTTGAAATTTTGTTCACTTCCTGTCACAACAAGACAAACTAGATCTTTGATCAAATCATCATGTATAAACATATCACATCCAGTTAGCTCAACACACAACCATCATAATCAAAATCATAGATCACATGTAACCATTATAAACCAAAATAAAATATCAAATATAATAATCATAAATTAGAATCATAGATCAAATGCTTCATAACTCTAAAGTAAAATATTGATACTTATCCATTAATCAGTCCTTAACTTGTACCTTTATCATGTGCCATTTTCGTACACACATCGGATTGGTTACCATACCCGAAAAACACCCAGTGCCTTCTCTTCAACCATGTACACATACACATAGTGTAGATCAAAACACATACATCGACACACAATGTACAACAAAACACAATAAATACACCCACAACTGACACACAACATAACACATACACCTACATCTAATGTACAACATAACACATACACCTACATCTGATGTACAACACAACACGTACACCTACACCTAGTGTACAACACAACACATACACCTACATATGGTGTACAACACAACACATACACCTACACCTAGTGGACAACACAACAAATACACCTACATCCGGTGTAGAACATAATACATATACGTACACAGAATACAACACAATGAATACACATGCCACGATACCACAACTGCATAATGCACATATGTAGTACCGATGTACACAACACAACATGTACGACATGTGTAGAAATTATACAACATGCCTTTATATTGTGGATTCAATCTAATATAACAATGTACTAAAGCTAGATACCAAATCACTTCTACAAATCAATTGTGGAATTAAAAACACAATCGCTAATCACATGAAGCAAAGAAGAATCAATCAAGCCACAACACAGATAATTTCATGGGGAAAGCTTGCAGCTGAAAGCCCCACTATCTTCTATTGTATATTCAACATGGATACATGAAACAATTACATAAAACTCTTCTCACAAGAGCCCTCTTGTACTTAGTTAATTGTCTCGTATTGTCCTGGACAAAACTGACCGACACTTAGCCAATTCTCAGCCTCTAAACAACATGCCTTGCTTGTGCAATCCCTGATGAATGCAAACCCTATTATTTAGGAATTTTGGCCTTCCTTGCTTGCGTAAGGATCATGGGAAATCCAATGGGTGTTTGGTTGCATGGGTGCAACCCAATAATCCTACAACTGATAGTCAACATCCCTTTCACCTAGATATTAACTAGGTCTCCATTGGAACTGACATGCATGCAACTAATAATAGTAAATCCTCAGTTGCATGTGAGATCACTGATTGTGAATTAAATAATATTTCATTCACTTGATCTCTCACTAGTTTCTCTAACAATTACAACTAGCACAATTGACTTTAACTCACTTAACTGAGTTAAACTGATTACAACCTGCATTAACCAATGCACCACTACACTTCAAACTCTGTTACAACTAGAATTACTCTACAAGCCTCACCAACTACCCTTAACTCGAAATTCATGAGTTAACTGAGTTTATCACACTTAGTTAGTTGTTATAAGTTATTTTGAGATTATATTACATTTTATTGTCCATCTTAATTAAGGGATAACTAAAATATACATGCACCAAATTTAGCCCACACCAGTGTAGGTGCTGTTAAGACCTGTGGTCCCACACTAGTGTAGGTGCTTCTTGGACCTCCTGGTCCCACACTAGTGTAGGTGCTGAAATTTATTGTTGAACTTCAACACTCCCTCTCAACAAGAAAGGGATTATCCTTCACCCCGATCCTGCCTCTATGGTATTCAAATTTTCTCCTGGTGAGCGCCTTCGTCAGAATATCTGCATCCTGATATTCCTTGGGAATGTACTAAAGTAACATTATTCACCTATGCACACAATATCTGAGATGGTAGTACTAGATATCTATGTGCTTGGATCTATCATGAAACACAGGATTAATCGAGAGTTTAATGCAACTCTGATTATCACAATGTATCACTTTCGGATCCATCTGAGAACCAAACAAACCAACCAGGATATTTCTCATCCAGATGTCCTCACATGCAGCTTGACTTGATTCCATGTACTCTGCCTCCGCTGAATTGAGTTCCACATATCGTTGTTTCCTACTGTACCAAGAAACTATTATCGATCCTATGCTAAAGATCCCTCCTGATGTGCTCTTTCTATCTGATGGAATGCCTGCCCAATCTGCATCCATGAAGCCTTGAAGCTTCACTCCCTCTGTCCATTTGTACCATAATCCATACTCTGATGTTCCCCTCAGGTATCTCAAGACATGCTTCCCCACCTTTCAAAAGAGCTTGGTAGGCTTAACCATAGCTTGACTCAGATGCTTAACTGCGTAGAAAATGTCAGGTCTGGTGTTCACTGAGTACATCAGCGAACCAACTAACTTCTTGTTGACAGTAGAATCCACTACCTCTCCAGAAGTAGCATCCTCTTTCCTCCCATTTCCTAGAAGAGGAGTGTCCATGGGTTTGCAGCTCTCCATGTGAAACTTACTTAGTATCTCTTTGGCATACTTTCCTTGAGAAACAAAATTTTCACCATCCCGCTGCCATATTTCCAAACCAAGGAAATAATGAAGGAGTCCCATGTCCTTCATTTTGAACTCCCTTGCAAGATTCTCCTTGCATGAGTGTATCAATTTCTCATCACCAGTCAAAATTAGATCATCAACATAAAGTACAATAATCGATAGCTTACCCTCGACCACAATATGGTACAGGTTTGCAATAGCTTCACTTTTGGTGAAGCCCAGTCTGGTGAAATAGTTGTCAATCTGAGTGTACCAAGCACAAGGTGCTTACTTCGGCCCATACAGTGCTCTCTTGAGTCGACATACATGCAACTCACTGTCGAAGATATCGAAACCTTATGGATGCTCTATGTACACTTCTTCCTCAATAACTCCATTGAGAAACATAGTTTTCACATCCATCTGATGAATGTGCCACCCCATCTGCATTGAGAGTAAAAGGATGGATCTAATGGAAGAGTACCTTGCAACTGGTGGAAAAGTATCATCATAATCGATCCCCTCAATCTATGAGAATCCTCGGGCCACAAATTTGGCCTTATATTTCTCCACACTCCCATTAGCAGCTTTCTTTACCTTGTAGATCCATCTAGGTCCAACCACTGATTTTCCGACTAGTCTTGGGACAATCTCCCATGCACTGTTCTTGACAATAGAGTCATAATCCTCCACCATTGAATCAACCCAAATTGGTTGCTACACTGCCTCCTGAAATGAAGATGGTTCTGTCACAATACATTTGCTCATAAGAGCCATGTATCCATTAAACCTTTCTGGAGACTGTCTCTATCTGCGATGTGAAGTAGGGGCTCCTACATTATCTGCAACATGAAGTCTCAATCTATTAGCTTCCATGGTGCGCCTTCTACCATTTATGATGGATGGCTCTACATGAGTCTTTTATGCCACTCCATGATCCTCCACATGTGGTTGCTCCACATGTTGAGGCTCATCCTTAGGAACCAAGAGTTCCTCTTCTGCATGCAAATCCAGCTCCTTCTCAAGGGACAATCGCATGGCTTTCTCCTCATCAAATTTTATATCCCGTCACACAACAATCATTCTATTGTTTGGAAAATATACTCGATAATTGTGGGGAGTGTCAATGTACCCTACAAAAATCCAAATCTCAATTGTTGGTTCCAGCTCCTTCCTTGTGTCTTTAGTCACATTCACATAAACAAATGAGCCAAAAATCTTAAAATGTGAAACATCAGGTTTCTTACCAATGAAAGCCTCTTCTGGTGTACTCATGCCAAGTATCCTATGAGGACAACGGTCCTTCACAAATAACGTTGTGTTTCATGCCTCTGCCCGCAGATGCATCAGTAGGCCCTGATCATGCAATATCGCTCTTGCTGCACCCACAATCATTCTGTTCTTTCTTTCAACAACCCCATTCTGCTGTGGGTTATGAGGCTCTATCAATTCTGTTCGAGTTCCTTCTTTGCTGCAGAAGTTCTTGAATTTGTTAGAGATGTACTCACCACCATTATCGCTCCTAAGAGCCTTCACTTGCTTCCCCGTGTCTTTCTCCACCAGTGCTTTGAACTCAAGAAACTTTGAGAACGTCTGATCTTTCTTCCGCATAAAGTAGATCCAACGCTTCCGAGAAAATTCATCAACAAATATTACATAGTACTTATGATTTGTTTTCGAAGCAATAGATAATGGTCCACACATGTCTGTGTGAACTCTCTCAAGGATCCTCGAGGCTCAGTTCTCCTTCTCATAAAAGGTAGCCTTTACATATTTTCCCATAGTACATCCCTTGCATGTGTCTGACTGCGCAAGTGTACCCTTGGGAAGATTTGTAGAAATATGTTGCATGACTTTTAAGGCTCTGTGGTGAAGATGGCCCAATCTCCCATGCCATAACTCACCCTCATCCCGGTTGAACAATTTTCCCGTCTTACCCATCAATGTTGCGCAACCATCTACATCGAGTTTATAGAGATTCTTCACTCGAATCCCAATATTATTGGCTTGTCCTATTGTTTTGTGTCACATGAAATATTTTCCTTCACTGAAAACAACATCATAGCCTCTATCCTCTAACATTGCAACTGAGACCAAATTTTTCTTCAAACCTGGTAGATGCATTACATATTTTAACTAAAAGGGTTTACCTGCCTGTCTCTGGAAGGTAATGGTACCAATCCCAGTAGCACTATACCTCCCATCATCACCCATTTCGATATTCATTTGGAGGTCCTTCTCCTCCAAGCTATTGAAAATTTCCTTGTCTCCCGTCATGTGAAAGGATGCACCACTATCCAAATACCACACCGATCCCAATGCACTTGACACCATCCATGCGATCAATGAGAATTCAAGCTCAAATTGCAAGGCCAAAGACTCACCAGCTTCCAATCCTGAAGCTTTCTTGTTCTTCTTTTTTTGTGGATAGTTAGTGGCATAATGCCCATTCTCGTGATAGCGAAAACACTTCACTTTGGACATGTCGCACTTCTTTCCATCTTTGGACTCGAATTTGGAATGGAAATTATTTCATTTACCATTCTTCGCCTTGGCAGCCAAAGAAAAATATTACTCGTCTTCATTCTTAGATGAAGATCCATCTCTGGTATTCCGTCTAAACTCCTCCTGCACCAAATATGACCACAGTCATTTCCAATCTGGCAGCTTTTCCCTTCCATTGAAAAAGTCTTGATAACTATGCCAATATTGGGAAGTGGTAGGAGAGCTAGACTCACCAATCATCATCAGCGACACTAATTCAAAAGCTCCCCAACTCATCCTGACATTGGACAAATTTTGTTAAATATTTTGGCATGGAGTCGCCTCTCTCCATCCTGATCTTCTTGAGTTTATCTTACAGTGTCAATTTCCAATTGTCACTGATGCGCTGAAATAGATCTGTCAAAGCCTTCCACATAGCATATGGTGTGGCTTTACCATGGATACTTGAGACAATGTAGTCTCGTACTCCCTCCAGTAAGATCCTCCTCACCTTTGCCACTTTCTTTTGCCATGCATCAAGATTTGCAGCATCTGTCACAGCGGGTTTAGGAACACCATTGTCAATGAATTCCCTCGATCCATTGTCTTCGAGTACTGAATCCATCCTATCTTTCCAATAAATATAGTTAGAGCTGCCCGCGAGTGAATACTCTAATCTCAAGCCATTGAAAGCCATTTCGATCCTGAATCAGCTGTAGCACCAAGAATGTCTTCTGCAAATTCGAATTCTATTCAGCCACAAACTCAGCTCCTCCTGCACTACTGTGATTTCCTGTGCTATGATACCATGTATAAATTAAACAAAAAGCATGTATGTCATGGACTCAATCTAATCTAACAATTTACTAAAGCTAGATATTGAATCACTTCTACAAATCAATTGTGAAATTAAAAACACAATCGCCAATCACATGAAGCAAAGAAGAATCAATCAAGCCACAACACAGATAATTTCTCAGGGAAAGCTTGCTTCTCAAAACCCCACTATATTCTATTATATATTCAGCATGGATACATGAAACAATTACATACAACTCTTCTCACAAGAGCCTTCCTATACTTAGCTAATTGCCTGGAAAAAATTGACCAACACTTAGCCAATTTTCATCCTCTAAACAACCTCCCTTTCTTTCGCAATCCATGATGAATGAAATCCCTATTATTTAAGAATTTTGGCCTTCCTTGATTGCGCAAGGATCATGGACAATCCAATGGGTGTTTGGTTGCATGGGTGCAACCCAATAATCCTACAACTAATAGTCAACATCCCTTTCACCTAGATTTCAACTAGGTCTCCACTGGAACTGACATGCATGTAGCTAATAATAGTAAATCCTCAGTTGCATGTGAGATCACTAATTTTTAATTAAATAATATTTAATTCACTTTATCTCTCACTAGTGTCTCTAATAGTTGCAACTAGCACAACTGACTTTAACTCACTTAACATAGTTAAACTTATTACAACCTGCATTAACTGATGCACCACTGCACTTCAAACTCTGTTACAACTAGAATTACTCTGCATGCCTCCCCAACTACCCTCAACTCGAAATTCATGAGTTAACTGAGTTTATCACACTCAGTTAACTATTACAAGTTATTTTGACATTAGATTACATTTTATTGTCCATATTAATTAATGGATAACTAAAATAGACATGCACCAAATTTACCCCACACCAGTGTAGGTGCTGAAATTTCTTGTTGAACTTCAACAACATGCATGCAATACCACATGTACAACATGTACATAGTATTACTTGTACACAACACTAACCACATAACGTGTAACAACACCACATGTACACGACACCATATGCACAATGTGTACACAACGCCATATGCACACCACACCACCTGTACAACATGTACACAATACCAGATATACACAACACCACATGCACGACATGTACACGACACCACATGTACACAACGCCACATGCACGACATGTACACAACACCACATGTACAATATGTACACATCACCACATGCACACAACACCATATGTGCATAGCACCACATGTAGAATATGCACACAACACCATATATATATAGCATTGCATATACATGTACATAGCACCATATGTACACAACATCGCATATCCAACATGCACATAACACCATATTCACACAACACTGCATATTCATCATGCGCATAGTACAATATGTACATAACATTGCATATCTAACATGTACACAACACCATCTATACCCATCACTACATATGCAATATATACACAACACCATATATGCAACAAACACACAACACCATAGATATAATTACTGAATATACAATATGCACAACATATACACAAAAATAGCACTGCACATCCTAAACCACATTGTCTCTACCAAGCAACCTTGCTTCCAATGTCTCTTTGTCATCCATGCTTATCCTGGCATGTTGTGGATCACACTATTTTCATTCCAGTGATGTATCCCTTAGTATTACCTGTCCAAAACATAGGCATAGTATAAACACACAATATCAACTCATATCCACATAATACTAACCTCATATATTTTTTAAGGCTACTCCTGCCACTTGATACCAAGAATCTCTTCATGCCATTCGCCTGCATAAGAAATCATTCCTCCAAAAGAATAATCCTTGAAAACCATGTCAGATAATGACAAAGATACATACATACATACATATATATAACCATTAGCATAAAATAATCATGATCATGTTAGATGATGACATACATACATACATATATTAATATTAAGTAATCATGATCCTTGACGACCCTGTCAGACATGACATACATACATGTATACATATATAAACATAAGCATAACTATGATCACAACATAATTACCAAATAGCCTAAGGTCAAGGTGAAGAGAACGCATTTATCCATGCACAATATGCACAACATTGAGAACAACAGTTCCCAACATAGCCAAGGCATCTGATGCCTCAAATCCATTTACTTTACCTTTTTTGTTATCTTTCTCATGTATGTACTTCCATTGTCCATTTACAACAATGGACCCAACCAGTCCAACCGACTGTCGTATTCTTACCTTCTGCTTCCCTTTACTCATGCATCGAGCTTCATCCAAGTCTTACATTACCTGTTTGGTACCACACAACTCTCCATTCCTCTTTCCCAAACCAATTCCCAAGGCTCTCAAAACATAAAAGGAAAGAAAATGAAAAAATAAGAAGATGACCATGAAAAACAAAAAATAATATGACACCCGAAAAAAGTGGCAAGGCCTTGCACCAGACATAAAAAAAATTGCAAATCAAGCACAAACAAATCATAAAAATACCAAAAGCACCAGACTAACAACAAACAACATGACTCAATCCCCCATGGGTTCCCAAAGCCTCTAAGGGAAAGCTCAACCCGAGCCATTTCAAAGATTTCATGGTAGTCTCTTTTGCCATGCAATCCCATGCATCATACCGATAACTGTCAATGTATAATATAAACATACAATATACCAGTTACCTTACCTTGTTATGCAAGGCACACTGCCTTATATCTGAACACATACATATATCATCTCTCAAGGGACTCCAATCCCTTGACAAATCCAACCATGACTAGAAACCAACATTTATACCTACAATTGTTATAAATATATCACATATCCACATAATGCCATACAATATTAGGGTTAAGAATACTTCCTGTATGCAAATCACTCATTCGTTTGGAATTAGGGTTTCCAGACATAGCCAAAGGAATTCTTTCCCAATTCCTTTCTTTTACCTTTTTACCTTGTTGCAATCAAGTCTTAATATGTACTATCACATCATCCAACTATTAGTTATGTAAACATATCAATTGTTACCTTGACACGCTAATACCAAGCATGTTCCCTACAAATGTTTACACATGTCAGTCACATGTTCCACAAATCAAGGCATCATGTCTATGAATTTGAAATCAAACTTTACCAAGGCTAACAACCATGTCATATTCAACTAACAGTCAAAATCATAATACTACAACTATCACCTACTTATACTCAAGCACACATAATTTATCTCAATACATAGTGTGTTAGTACAACCATCTTAAAACAAGATCATTACTTCATGCAATCTTATAGACACATGTTCATATCATGAAATTAATCAAACATTCAAACAACTGATAGACGACATAATAGAAACCAAACAATCAAACACAAAATAAATGACATAACCAAACATTCAAACACAAAATAGATGACATAAGAAAACACATACCTTAATGTATCTCAGAAGAGGCTATCTTGTCTGCAAAATTAATCTAGATTAGCCTGATACATATAACATCGAGATCTTAATGCAATAACCCTAATAATCAAGTTAACCATATAACAACAAGAAGTAAACATAGAACATACTTATCACCAACATATAACATACTCATCAAGTTAAATATCATATAACAATCAACAAGTTAACATATAACATACTCATCAACAACATATAACATAATCATCAAGTTAACAAACAACAACAACAATGTATATAAAAACACATTACTATCATTCATGACTATTCGACACATGCACATATGACCACACTAATTCATTAGCATCTACCAGGCATGTAACCACAACAACAATAAAATGACAAACACGTATATAACCCTAATGCATATAACAATCCATTAACTAACATACCTGCATGCCAAACATACAACACCTGTATGACGATCTTCTCTTACCTCAAATTCTAGTGTTGCAACTTCTCTCTGATGATCTGCATCTCCTTCTCTATCTCAACCAACACATTAGCATCATAGCATACCAATAGTATCATGATGACCTAAAATGCATACAATGAACTCATGGACAACAACCTTAACCATGAAATGCATGCATAAAAACATATAGACACTGACATGCATAACAAATGCACATACAACAAACATGAACTCATGACGATCACATCTAAAAAGAACACCATCAACTTCCACATGGCGACACAACTGCAACAATGACCACCACCATGTCCACAAACACATTGCTCCCATCTAGTCTAAGTGTTGAACCATGCTCTGATACCACTCTGTAACACCCTCCTCCCACATCTACCCATGTAACCGACCAACCAGGGTAAACATGTGACAAGAGGCTACTATGATCTGATTCAACCTCCTAGGTCCCCTTAAGGAAATGAAACCATCACCACACAACTAAACAAACCTTCTACACCTTCTACAGGAAACCCAGGAGCCATCCAAACCTTCCAAGAGACTAGCCCCTGAGACAAACTAAATTTTGTGTGCATCAATCCCCCAGTTGCTCCCTTGATATGGGAAAGAGTGTGACTAGAAACCTCCAGTCGCTCACACAACATGGGCATGCGTGCGACTAGGGACTTTTCTAGGTATTTATATGTCTTTGACCCTAATTTATGCGCCACTTTTTCAGGCCCAGGGCTCAGGTCACTGCCTAGAACTCCATGACACTTTCAAGAATGAAAGATAACAACATAATAATGATACATATACAATTACTAGAACAAGGAATTTACTAGACCCCTACTAGCCATGACAGGCATTTCGTTAAACATGTCACAAATATGTAATCTACAGGTTTAAACAAAATATCTGAGCATAGGGGTCTCATACTTATCTAAGAATTACTAAGAAGCATTGATGCCTTATATCATTAGCTGAATTATCATATATTAGGTCATATATTCTTTGCTCATCAATTTACAAATAAAAACATGATGAGAACCATACATAATCATTGTCATAAAACACATTCATAGTAAACATATAAACAAAAAAAATATTGAGGATACAAAAACCATAAACCCTACATAGAATCCAGTACATTTACACATAAATTACCAAGGAAATGACCTCTTATTAATGAATGCAAAATCCAACCCGGTATGGGACTACCACATTCCACCTGACCATAGATTGGCTAAGCCAAATCTCTCTCCAGATAATCACCCTCGTGCCATATTCAAAGCATGAATGTGGGACTCAAACCAAAAGAACCAACCAAGGCTTCATGAGGCTAAACCACCTCACCCTCAACAATAGAAACAAGATTTACCACAATCCTCACCATATCACTAGGCCATAAAAAAGCATGTATGCCACCATATTTCTCCACCTACAACATGAGGAATTTTCCTGTCTCCTAGTCTCTAGGATTTACCGCAATCCATATTCTAGTTTAGGGATTATTATTCCATGTGTTCTTTCATTTATATATTCACCTCAATCGGTTTTGAGTCCATCTAGCATTCCAGCTCAACCAAAACATGAGAATCACATCGCACCATGGCTATCCAGAAATGGGAAGGCAAGGTTGAAGAACATTGTCACTCCTATCAAAACCCATGCCAATGACAACAAGAGAACCAAGAAAACACATGCATAACCATGCATGACAAATATAGCAAGGAAATCACACATGCAAATAAATACCTACAAGTAAACCCGTTGTAGCAGCTAGATCATGCTCTTCCTTGATTGATCTTTGCTTTCTCTTTGCCTTCTTTTCCTTTTGACCCAATACTGAAATGATCCAAGAAAACTCTAATTGTCGAAGAGTGAAAGAGAGGGAGAATAGAGAGAGAGATCTAAAGCTAAACTGACAAAAGGTGAGAAAAAGTTTTCCAACTGATCCTCATAAGCCTTTTTATCAATGAGGCCTCTATTTTATTCATTTTACATCATTTCCTTCATTTTACTCCTCACATGCAACTTGTGAACTTTCACCTTCCTTTTCTCCTAATTTCCAATATTTTCCTAAATAAATTGCCAAAAAGGCCATTTTTCCTTTCCAAATTCCTTTTCCAATTTCCTTAGCCATAATAATCCAAGTGAACACCCACGCTAGGATTTTTTTTCCCAACATGCAGCTTGGAATAAGTGTTATGTGACCTTGGTCTTATATTTTTTTACATTAATTTTTAACAAGGGTTGTTACAGTTAGTACAGACATTGTGATTTTCATAATTCCTACAGTATCTGTCAAATTTTCATGTAGTATTTGTCGTGCTTTGTGGACTTTATCAAGGTACGTATTGTAAATAACCATGACATCTCCATTGAAAAACTTTCCGGTTTTACTAATGTTTGGTTCTTAAATTGTAAATGGAACAAAAGATGATGCTTTGAATCTATGTATGGATGATGTTGATCCAACAAAAGACAAAGTCAGAACTAAGAGACAATTTTGAAGAATTGATCTGGAATTTGAGGAGAACTACCTCCTATTAAAAACTAACCATCCTCTAACGCTTTGCAAGTAAACAAATTGGGTGTTAAAAGGTAAACGAGTTTCACAATATCTTCAAGATGGTGAGTTTGGTTTTCACATGCAACTCAAAATGACAAACATGAAGAAAAGAAACCAACATTTAATGACGGAGTTCACCCCTCTTGGGCTATGTCTCTGGGCCTACTCCAATAGTTTGAATTCTCTATTGATTTCAATAGAAAATGAGTACATACAAATTATTGATAGTAGAGTGGCTTGTTTCTCCTACAAATAAAAATTCTCCTACAAAGAATTATCACTCCAAAAATATGACTCCCTACAACAAGTCACAAAAATTTCAACATAAAAAGGACTCACACAACAGGTCATTATACTCCACCTAAAATCCAAGCATAAAAACATACAACAACTCCACATTGAAGTACTTAAAATAAATTTTCTCATGAACACATATTGACAAACGACTAAAAATAGTTGTTCTACTGAAGTAATAGTTGTTGCAGATGAAATTAGAAGGTTGGAAAACTTCTGACTAGGCTCTCTCCATGCTCAAAATGCCTTCAAACTGCTTCAAAACTCAGATTGTCTCTGGTACTAAACTACTTTCCTCTGCAAAAATTCCAACATAAGTGCTGAAATCAGAAAATTGAGGTCGTCATTGAAGTCATGACACTCAAAAACCCCCATCTAGGCTCTTATTAAGCTCAAAAAGGTGAAAATTTGAGTAAGTTATGCTTCTCCAAGCCAAGCTCTACTATTTTTCCTCCAATTTGGCAAAACCTACTAATTGTCCTACAAATTATCCCTTTACACAATCTTCCGAGCGACAATTTCAATTGTAAAAGGTGCATTTTTTTGCCTCATTAAATTGCACAATGATGCTTCAACATCGAATTTTATGCCTTGTCGTTGGTCGCATGGCGCCCATGTGGCTAGGGGTTAGGCTAACTTCCCACCCCCGTCGGGCTATCCCCAAAAATTCAGGTCATTGGTTACATATCGGGCCACGTGACTAGGGGCTAAACCTTAATTGTTCCCCCCATCATATTTGGCTCCACGCCTACTCCCATGGTTCCCATAGCATGGGGGGCTAGGACTGAATCCCCACCCTTGTACCAGTAGCACCCTCCGACATAGCCTCTGCTAAGGTCATGTGGTGAGAGCACGTAAATAAGGGATGGGATGGTCCCCACCCTCACTCTGCTAGCCTCATGGACGGTCATATGGTTTTCCATGTGGCCGAGTTCCAGGGCGAAGTTCATTAACTTTCCCGATCTCAATCCTTCTTGTTCTGTTTGAATTTTTGCCTTCGAGATCCAATCAAGGTACTCCACCTTGCCTCTGCGTGAAGTCCTTATGTTCCTATCAAGAACTGAGCCACAATTCTTCTAAACATGCAGGAAAAAAAAACTTCGATGGATGGAATCTGAAAATTCTCTCCAAAACCATCTTTCTTTGGCTCAAAAAAACTTCATCTTGAAGTGCCTCTTTGTTGGAGACAAACTTCATCTTCCACCTGGAAATCAGAAGAAACTCAATGCTTGCCATGCACTGATTCATACTTTTCTTTTCTATCCTAAAGATACACTTGTACTCTTAGGTACACTGGTTGCATTTGTTCAATGACATACTTGGTTTTTTCCGCATAATCATGGTCATCTTCTGCACAATCTTTATCAAAGATTAAATACGCAAACAAGCTTCACATCGAAACACTTATATCCGTGAGTGCTTGACACGACTTTAGACATACTGGACGACACACAAATGCTCATCCCAAAAATTCCTCAAACAAATGGACTCATCATCAAGCTGAAATAACACATGACTTCACTTTACAAAGTTCCCAAACGAGAATATACAACAAGTATTTTAAAATTTTACAAAGCAAGAAAACTATACAAAATAATCTTCCCATTCTTTGCCTATCCCAGGCTTATGGGCTCTCTTTCTGCACCCACTCTACTTTGAAGGATGCTTCAAGAACTACAATATTTTCCTCTTTTCCACCTGTCAATTTCTTGGTAGTGGATCGAATGACCTTTTTTCCTTCTTGGGACGAAGTTTCGGATGAATTCTCCAACACTTTTCAATCTAGTGCCCATTCAGTTACAATGGATACAAAAATGCTTTTGCTTGCCCATCGAAAAGGAAGTATTCAAACTTGAGAGAGGTTCCTCATGATTTTTTCCAAGGATTTGGTTCATACTTTTGACCATCACCATATGTTTCTTACATTCAGCCACACAATGGTCAATTACATCACAAAATGTGCAAGGAAACATGTCCCATAAATAATCAAAATAACCAACATTTTTAAAATCCCCATGACACTTATACCTTTCCTTTGGGTTGTGACTTTGACGATGAGGACTAGACTTTGCATGTCCTTTGAAAGATTCATATTTCTTTAGATACAATTTTCCATTATCACTACCATCATGGTGTGACATATTTGGTGAGCCCTGATATTGGACCAAGAGTGTTACAACTCCCAAGGGCTCCTCAACTTAAATTATCAACCCGGGGTTTGTACAAACTTAGAGGTGACAGTTTTATATGCACAGTAGGTTAGGTTCTACTCATGCCACCCTTATTCATGACATCAGATCAAGGTGTTCAGAGACCATTCCTCGAACTTAACTATATCAAAATATTGCATATTAAAGCAGAATTGAAAACTGATTCTAACTATGAAAGTGAAAATTCCATTCACTCAACTTGTAGATGTTGATTATCATTACATGGAAGAGAAAGGACTAGTCTACTTGCAGAAGTAAAGCTACTCAATCTTGCACATTTTATCAACTCAGTGGCCTACTTGCATGTATCATTGATCTACTTTAAATTTTCTTAAAAATCAGAAATCTAATTTGTACCATGCTTGTAAAAAAAAACACTAATTCTGTTATGCTTTGCAGTGAGAAAAAGAGGAGGTTGGAGTCTAAGATCTTCTCTCAATCATAAAATCAAAATTTGGGGATCATTATTCATCCTAACTATGCTACGGTTGAATTTGGGAGCAAAACAGGTGGAAGAAATTGGTGCTATAGGCTTGCTACATGTGCTGCTACAAGAGGTCCTGTATTGCTACAAGAGGACCAATATTGCTAGAGGGGGTTCCGAGAGTCATTTTAGGGTGGAGATGGTGTCGTGAGGGCATGAAGAGGTGGATGAAGGTAGTATGGAGTTAATGAAGTTTGGGGAATCTTCCTATCCAAACCTGGGACCTCTAAGAGGTTTGTATTGCACCAAGATGAATGCCCATGGTGTCCTTAATTTTCTAAACAAAGTGACTATGGAAAACGAGTTTTGGGAGCAGAATCGAAGGATGGAAGGAGAAGATGGATAATTCCAAGTGGAGATGAAAGAGGTGACATCCCCTTTAGATCAACATAACCCTGCAACTAGCCACATGCATGTATCAATTGATCATTAACACAATATAAACTATGATAGAAAAGATGAGTTGAATTTGAATAACATCTATTATATGCCACAACACTATTTTGATCATTGAACTAACTCTTAAGTTGCAAAAACTAAACATGAAGAAGGAAAACTAACATCTATCTATTTACAAGAAATCATAAACAAAATGTTTTTGGACTGATATTGTAAATCTTTCCAACCATTCCTCCACAAGAGAGGTGATAAGGAAGCCTGTAATCACAAGTTTGTATAGCTTAACATCTACTGCGATAAAAGAAAGACTAGAAATGATTTAAACTAAGAACAAGATAGAAATAAATAAGAGGGACTAAAGCCTCTGGGTTGGGTCCAAACTCAAGGGTTTCATCCCTCTAAACTTAGCTCAGATGCAACTTATTAACCAACTTCTCATCATCAGAAATAGTAGTCTCATACGTCACATGAATTGAACTAACTTCTCATCATCAAAAATAGTAGTCTCATACGTCACATGAGTTGAATTTGAATAACATCTATTATATGTCACAACACTATTTTGATCATTGAACTAACTCTTAATTTGCAAAAACTAAACATGAAGAAGGAAAACTAACATCTATCTATTTACAATAAATCATAAACAAAATGTTTTTGGACTGATATTGTAAATCTTTCCAACCATTCCTCCACAAGAGAGGTGATAAGGAAGCCTGTAATCACAATTTTGTATAGCTTAACGTCTACTGCGATAAAAAAAAGACTATAAACGCTTTAAAATAAGAACAAGATAGAAATAAAGAAGAGGGACTAAAGCCTCTGGGTTGGGTCCAAACTCAAGGGTTTCACCCCTCTAAACTTAGCTCAGATGCAACTTATTAACCAAATTCTCATCATCAGAAATAGTAGTCTCATACGTCACATGAAAATTAACAATGACAATGTCAAGCTCTGGGCTCAGTAGTTGCTCCTAGTTGAATCAAAAATTTGAATCCTAATGAGCCTTTCAGCTCATTTATTTATATAAAATGGTAGTTGATAGCATCTCCCTTGAAAATAGGAGCAATTCCCTCCTTAATCTTGAAAATTATGGATATGGTCCTCCTTGAGCTTCACTTGCACTTGGAGTTACTCGAATGTCAACGAATTCAAACTTTTGAGTGAGGATGTTGTGATCTCAAGTCGAGTTAGGGAGTTAAGGAGGTGGGAAAACTCCCTAGGTTTTCTCTTGGTTGTCTCCTTCAAGCCCTTGCATAGTAAATGCCTAAAAAATGCTTCTTTTTCCTGCAATTAAACCACATTAGACCACATACTATGAAAAACACCTTTTACTCCTCTTACTAAGAGTATTATAAAAAAAAAATGTGAATTAATGTTAGAAAAGGATAATTTTAAGGTTGGAGGATATCATAATGATCTTCAAGATATACCTATTGATGGGACTCATCATCACCCCCCTGTTGAATGTGTTGCTCATCCTCTAAGCAACTTATTCATCCATGTGAAGCTCATCCATGGCCCTTGTGGCCTCCCTGACATCCCAATGCACCTAAGATAGTGTGCCTTCTAGTGGATAAAATCATGCATCTATTCTCTATCTCTTTCCATACCTTCTGCTCCTCTGCTTGGTTTCTTCCTTCTTGTAATCCCAAAAAAGAGGGTGGACTGAGCTTGAGTCCTATCCATTTGATCTTCATTCTCTGCATGACTCTCTTGTACAATGGGGTTCTCTCCAAGGCATTCCTTATCCTTTCAGGAGAGTGATATTCTCTGACTCATAGACTGTGGGGTAAGGAATGCCATCTTCTTTAACAAGCTTTCAGACTCTTTGTTCCCAATTTTCTAAAAGTGTCCTCAAAGTGTAGAATGGCTTTCTCTTGGGTTGTAATGTACTTGGGTACTAAATAAAAATCAAAGGAGATGAGGTTATTATTGTTAATGACAACCTTGGGGCTTACTAGCTCTGCTATGTTATACAAGGGCTCCTTCTCTTCTTTTGTTATTACCTTTTTCACCTCTTCATCCCTTGCCTCCTCATGAGTCAACCAAATATTCCAATGCCATTAGTCACATATCTCCCATTCTTGAATTGGGGTCCCAAAAATTTAAATATGTTAGAATGAAATTATGCATATAAAACTCATCTAGCCTTGCCTATCTTCCATACTTGTCTACTTGCAAAACTCAATAAATAGTCTATAGTCCTGAAAAGGCAAAGACACATATTGTGCTAGTGATTTTATTTGGAACTGAAGCCATTGTTCCTTGAGGAAAAGAGCATAGGATTTTTATGGCTACCTACATTGGAGGGTTTCCATAGAGAGACTCGCCATGGTTGCAAGTTGTGTTTATTTCTCTTGTAGTTGCTATCTCAACCTTGTGTTTTTATGCATGTAGCTAATCCCTCATAATGGACTCTCTTAGTCTCAAATCACTCAAATCCATGCCCATTTCAACAACCTTATCCTCCATGAGGCCCACATATTCCACATTTCTAGATTTTGAAAATTGCATCCATCTATGTGTCCTATCCCTTTTTACATCCAACTCATAGAGGAGTGGGGCTGAAAAATTTTCAGGGATAATCCATCCCCTTCAATAAATTTGTAGTAGGCATCCAAGCTGGGTTGTGGATCTATCCCTTGAAGCTCTAGGATGCCCTTTTAAATTGATTTTGAGGTGGGTGCTTCTTCGTGTAACTCCTTTTTCTATTTATGAAACATCCATTGTTTCTCCTGTAGCTCTTCTTTTTATGCTTGCTCAAGGGCAATTTGTGTCTTGGGTCTCTTGAAGGTTACTTCCCTGGTGGTGTGCCTTCCCGCAGATGTCACAGGTGGTTTGGTTTTGGTTTTAGGAGAGTTAATCTCCTCAATTTTTCCTTCACTAGGCCCCACTTCTCTCTTTTTACTTGGTGACTCATCAATAGTGATAGGGACTTCTGAAGGAGGTTGTGGTTTCCCTTGCCTAATCCTTGAGCTCTTCCTTGTTTTAAAATACATGGGACCTTTCCCTGGCTATCACATTTTGGGATTTAAAGGTGTGCCCAATGTAGCCAATGTTACAACCACTTCTTGCTTAGTATCCCCTGGAGAGAGATTTCTACGATGTTCTTCTTTCTCTGTTTCCTGGGGCTTAGAATTGGCCTCAGGGCTTAATGTTTCTTATACTTTTTTATTTCCTTCTTCTTCCTTAATCTATGCTTCTCCTTACTATTTTTATGCTTCCTCTTCTTCCTTCCCCCCCCCCCCCTTCTCTTATTCCTTTATTTTTCCTCCCCTTCCTCTAGTGCTAGAGGCTGGTGTTTCTCCAGGTGTGACGGCTTTGGTTTCAATGAATGTTTCCTTTTCCATGTCTATAAAACCAATCAATATGATGAGGTTCCTTAAGTGGCTCGAAGCATCCGTCATAATTATCTTGATGAGGCCATGGTGAGCTATGTGTTGGTTCTTCCTTCCCTCACCTTCTAGCTCATCTCAATGACTGATTGTAGGAGGAAACATGGAACACTAAGTATTTGAGGGAGAGGAAATTCTGCCTTGAATCTTAACTCATGGAGAAATCTAAAATGGTAGGCATAAACCAAACTCAATATCCCTTCACAAGATATATATTTGAGGATATGATAAGCCACCTCATCCCAGGGGTAAGGTAGGCTTTCCCTTATTACCCCATTCTTATCTTCAACAGGTTTCTCTTTCAAAATGAAGAAGTTTTTAATAGTTGTGACACTCACTGCTTTGTCTTATTTGCTCGATCGAATTCCTAGGGGTCAGGTGGTCACTCTGCTTATGGTTTCATGACTTAGATATATGTCCAATCCTATGACAACAGTGGTGGCACCATCTTCTCCTTGAGAATGCAATGCCATGGAAAATTCATGAGTGATATCATCATCACACCCTTTTAATAATTCAAAGAAACCCAACCATTGATGTCTTATGAAAATGTTCACTACAGGAGGGTGGTTGTGAATCCTCTTGGTTTCTGTGGGTTCTCTTCTATTAAATCCTCCCCCCATTTCTTCTACTTCCCCTTTTTGGTGTTACTTAGATGTGAAATTCAATTTTCCAAGGTAATCTCAGTACAATGTTAAACTTCCATCTTATCAGGGAGGGAGAAGGATGCTAGAATTTGTATTAAACTAACCCTTTTTTCTTTTGCTCCTATCTTTCCTTCACACACAATAATTTCTACTCCTCAATTTTCTTTTACAGGCTCTCAACTTCAGGTAAAATTCTCATGCAAGTGGATGGAAAACAAGGAAGGAGGATGTCACTTACTTCTTTTCAAAATGGCTTTGTATGTGCATGAGGGTTTGGAGACAATTTTGGGTCACTGTGGTTCCCTTTCCTCTTTCAATTCCTCTTGTAGCTCCTTCTTGGCCCTCCTGTAGCATTTCAAACCTTCCTGTAGCTTCCTTTTGTAGCACCTGCGAACAGGGTTCAAAACTTATTGGTGGCACCCTAGGTGGTCTAATAGCAATAGTTCGTCCTTCCTCTAACTGTTTTTTTTTAAATGAGTGATGGCGCAAATGAAGTCGAGCCCAGTACATAATATTCCCTTTGTGGTAAAGGCTCAGAGCGCTTTGGTGACATGGCACATACACGAGTTTCCTTTTTTGGACCATTCTCCCCACTCCTTGGAATCATTTCCCCTCTCCTCGTGATTATCACCCCAATCATCATGAGCACCACCTCACTTTGAGTTGACATCTGCACATTGAATGGGTGACTAATACAAACTTAAGTTTACTAGCCGAGGGTGGCCAAGTTCATTAGCCACTTTCAACCTATTAAAACTCCTTTGTCGACCATTAACAAATTTTAACATTTTATGCATAGGGAAGAGGTGAGGGTTGTCATACCTGAGCCTACCTGTGGATCAAATTGCTGGAGATGGTTGCGTGTTGGAGCTGGGCCTCATCATGATCTCTGAGGGAGTTGATTCTAACACCTACACCACTTCCTCATGATCCTAGGAAGTGGTGTAGGTGTTAGAATAACAAAAAACCGATACTTTTGTGTTTCTTAGATGCACGACAGAGTGGAAATTTTGAGCAAATGTTTGGCTAAATGGAGTGGATGGGTGATGGAGTTGACATTGGAGGACCCCACTTAAAATTTCCTAGAGATAACATATCCTTTTGGTCTCTTTTTCGAATTTGATCCACTTCTTGTAGCATCACAAGCTCCTCTTGTAGCATTACAGGACCTCCTATAGCATTACACATCCCTCCTGTAGCATCATAGCGAGGAGATAAAATTGGAGTCTCTTGTTGATTGAATGGTCGCGAAAGGTGGGTATGTGAGTGGTTAGTGTGGAAATGAGGTTTATGGATGGAAGGATGGAGACATAATTGTATACTATTCCCTGTAGCCATAATTATGCCAACAACGTGGAATCTTGCAAAATAATAATGTTAGTAGAAATGGTGTAAGAACTCCCTCCTTGTGCTTCTCTTTTTCTCTTTTTTTTTAGACAAGTAGGCTGCCTTTGTAGAGGTTTTCAACATGCATGCCTTCCCTAGGTGCCTTAGAGGAGGTTTTCAATATGCCTGCCTTCCCTAGGTGCATGAAGTCTTCTATTTGTTTGTCTCCGTCAAACACTTGCCAGTATTTTTTGTTATCAGGAACGGCTAGTCTGAATTTTATCTGAGTCGTGCAGTCTTTGGTTTCATATGGCGGTAAGCATGTTCTAGCTACAAAGGCTAAGTTGTGGGCCGCGATATTTATTTTTCTTGGGACAAAAATTATTTGGTACTCCTAAAAAGTTGTTAAAAGATCCACGACATCATTTAGATAGGCCCTAAGTCTTGGGTGATGTGCATTGTATTCCCCATTGACTTGCCTAATGATTAACTCAGAATCCCCATATGCTCTGATTCTCTTGGCTCCTAACTTTTTCAACAAACGCAAGCCTAAAAGCAGGGATTCATATTCCGCTATGTTGTTTGAACACTGAAAGTTTAATCTACATGAAATGATTTTTGTGTGGTTGTTCTCAGTGTTGCATATCCAGACACCCGCACCAGCATTCGTTCTAGTGCATGACCCATCGAAGTTCATACTCCATAGAGGACTAATTTCGGTTTCATTTGTTTGGTGTTTGTCCTCTTCAACTAAAGTGCTTTTGGGTTGTTGTGGAATATCAGCACTTAGTTGTAATCATTTTGATTCCTCAAGATTTTCGTTTATTTGAGGAATGCTTTCTCGACTGTCAAGGTTTAACAGTAAAGGACACATGACTTGAAGCTCAAGACCTGTGTTTGGTTTGCTAAAATTTTCAAATGCAGCAAATTGTTTTGACACTTCTACGTTGTGTTCATCTTCCTCTCTATCGGCCATCAGTTCATTTAAAGTCACCTGTTCTGTGAAAGATTCATCGTTAAACAGGATAAAAGAATCGAGGCTTGTATTTACATAATACAAAGGAGAGTTTTGTGGTCTGTCTTGGCTTGTAACTGTGTACTGCATATGGGACTCCCTGTAAAGTCTTCTTGTCTGATTGAAAACAGGGATAGTCGCATAGGTCATGTCCATCTGCATAGTTCCTTGTAACTTAGCCCCCCAAGATCTTGATAATAACATTCCATACTTTGGGGGCACATCAGCCACAACGATGTCCATTACTAAACATTTGGCTGGAATCTGTGCTAGGTTACGTAGAGGTCTTTGATTAATCCTAAACATTTTACTTTGCTCGAGTCAAAGCAGTAAAGGTCTTTATAAGGTCTGGTGATTTCTAGACCAAGGCTCTCCATCACAGCTTTAGGCATTAAATTGTGAGAAGCCCCGGAATCATGCATAGTGTTGTGCAAAATATTTTCATGAACATTTGAAATTACATTAAAGGGAGGAACAGGTCCCTCTTGATACTTACCTTCAATATTTGGACCAAAAATAAGCTCTGGTTGGTCATCGTTAAGATTGACTGTGTCATTATTCTCTTCAATGTTTAAAGCCTTCAAAATTTGGGTCCTATATACATTCTGGGCAACTAACTTAGTCAAGGGAACAAAGATTTTTATTTTGGAAATTTCCTGCTCCAAGCTAAAAGATATTTGATTCTTTGAGGTACTTGCCTCAGCCTTATTAGCTACCAATCTCTCAGCAACATCAGCTTGCTGACTTGTTCTATTTACATTTGAAAAAATAGTTTTAACAGGAGTACTAGCTGAAGTGTTAGTACTACTAAGATATACACTCTGTTTTGTAACGTTTTGAGTGCTTTTCTCTCTACCTTTATCAAAATTTTCAGCTACTGTCTTGTCCTTCTGTTTGAAAACTTTAGGCTTGTTTACAGAGCTGTTTTGTGAAGATTTGTCAGAGGTTTTGGTGTTGGGAGATTGTTGACTAGTTTTACTTCTAAGGTCATATTCTCTTTGAGATTCTATGATGACATTATCCATGTCATGATAATAATTTTCATCATTATCTCTTTTGTCATCATAATGTGTGTGAAGACCTTGTTTTCTATCATAATGAATCTCAAAGTCATCATTATTTACTCCCAGCATGTTGATATCATCTTCCTCTGTTATTTCATTTGTTTCCTCAACCTCACTCACATAGTTCTGATGAAAGGGAGGAGTGGCCTGTTGATCATCATCCCTAGGTTTGTTTGGAGGTTGGTTCCTTCTGAAATTCTGATTTTGGTTCTGGTTTCTGTTTTGAGGAGCAGTTTGGTTTTGAATTTCTTGTGCTCTCTCGAGAATTCTCATTTTCTTCATCATCTCCTCCATCATTCTTTCCATCTTTGAGCTGGAAGTAGAAGGGGTAGATTCCTCTCTGAAGGATACTCTCTTCTCATTTTTCATTCTTACTCTCTTCTCCATTAAGTTAACTTCCACAACAAGAGCTCCTTTTTGCATCTCTTCCAGAGTTGCAGGATCTCTCTCTCTCAGCTGATAGGCCATCTCAGGGTCAAACCCTTCAGGAAACTTGTTTAGAGCTGAGCCTTGTGGAGGTTTTAGATCTGGGGAAAGTGAATTATACACACTATTAAATCTGATACAATAAGCTTGTACACTTTCCCCAGTGTTTCTATGGAGGTTATTGTAATAAGAAAGGACTTGGAGAGGATTCTTCTTCACTTCCCATTTGTTTAAGAATGTCTGATGGAAGGCTTGGAGATCATTGATACTATGGGGGGTTAAGCCTTTAAACCATTTTCTTACTTCTCCCCCCAAACTTTGATAAAATAGTCTAAGTTTGACAGAATCATCATCCATTTCATTTATGTCAAAGTAGTCATTCATCTTATCCACATGTTGTGATGCAGTAGTAGCATTACTAGCATCATATAATGGAATTTTGGACTGATAGTCCTGTGGAAGATTGACTAATGGTACAGGAAGGATTAAGGGAGCATACCATGCTGCCATGATATGTGGTGGAGGTGGATTTACAAGAGGTGGATTAACAAAAGGAAAAGTGGGTTGAAGTGGAGTGGTTTGGACAGTGGATGTAGGATTAACAGATGTGGATGGACCAGGAATAGATTGCTGAGCTGATCTTGGATGAGAGACACCTAAATTGGAAAGGAAATGTGAATCAGGTGGTGTTGTTTCTCTACTACCAGGATGTTCACTTTGTTCAGGAGATGAAAGTGAAGACTCTGAATCGATCTGAATTATATCATCAAGTGACCTAATTCTAAATGGATTTAGTGAGTCAAATTGTGATTGTTGTAGAGCTAAAATATTTTCAGGAACTGAATTAGCTCTCAAGGGTGATCTGAAAACAATTGAAAAAATTATCTTAGGAGACTTCCTAAGGATACTTTCTGGGTTATCAACTATCTCAGGTGGATCTGGGTTAGGATAAGCTCTAGTATGAATCTTTCTTGGAGTCACTATGCTGTGTTTTTCAGACCCAACTAAACAAGAAAATTTCAACCATATATGACAGTGTTTAAGAGGTCAACTAATCAGTTTTACACAAACTTCAATCCTACAGTGCTCTAATTGAGTTTAAATGATAATATTATGATAAAGGTTCTCCCCAGTGGAGTCTTAAGGTCTGGTTAGGATTGTGGAGTCACCAAGTGGAATTTTTTAGCTCTTTTGGAGGTAAAAGGTTTTATGGTCCACCACAATGTTTATTGAATTCCAATCTGAAATATTTTTGGGTTTTCTAAGTTATTTTTCAGTCCCATTGGTTGTTAAGAGTGTTATGAATCTGTTTCAAAACTTAGCTACGGTTATGAGACAACGAAAGTCTACTCTTATGGCTAAGCCAGCTGATTTTTCAAGGTTAGATAAAGTCTTATGAGAATCGTAGGGTTTGCCTAGTTTGTCACTGATTCAAACAAGTTTTCATCATGATTACTGTTGGTTTGGTAGTGCTTGAAAAGGCTACTTTTTACTCACTGCAAAATATACTTGAATCAAGGGTCTTCTGAGGTCTTAAAGGTACCTAGGCAGAAAAAACACTCAAATCCCCAACGGAGTCACCATAAATGTTAGTTCTGGTGGCTCAAATAGTTAATATACCAATTGTGCTTGAAGCAGGGGTTTCTGTTTATCCAATGATTATCTTAAAATGAAAACAACTCAGAACTCTCCCCAGCGGAGTTGCCAGAAATGTTAGCTCCTTGTAATCAGCAAGATTGGCAAAGTCCGACAGTAGGGAGAACAACGTTTCAACCACTTTGGGATTCTAGGATCTAGCCCTCCTGAATCCGGAGAGGGATCTCTCCAATAAGTGTAAAGATGGATTTATCTTTAAGATTTTGGGTAATGATGTTAGGCTAGTTATGAGGCCCGAGAGTTTTTGTTTGTTTTGGATGGTTGAGCATGATTATTATTTGAGTGGAAAGTTCCAAATGGAAAGAGTGTCAAAGGTGAGAAGTTGCAAGAAAATAGAACAAGCTTTAGCCAAAAAGATGGATGATTGCAGGTTTTAGTCCATTAGGCTATGGAGTCATAATAGGGTTTAATTGAAACAACATGTTCAAGAGTGGTCCATGGGGCAAGTCATCTATGTCTAAGGATCTCTTTAAAGTTTGATTTATGGAATGAAATGATACAAAAAGGAGGGGAATTAAACAAATGAAGAACAAAGAGCAGCCCAGGATCTGGGAAGTACTTTGAAACTAGCCAGCCTTTGACAAACACTTAAGAATAACATAAAAGCAATCCAGGATCTAGTAAGTAATTCAAAACTAGCCAGCCTTTGATATACTTTCAATAGAGAAACATTTAAAACACAAAGGGAAACACAAATGATAACAAAGAATGGTCTAAGATCTGGTAAGTACTTCGAAACTAGCCAGCTTTCAACACATTCCTAGGGAAAATTTCAGTCAGTCTTTTGGGATAAAACTAGGACCAAGGCTCACCATATCTTCCTTAGTTCATCTCTACTTAACATGAAATGAAAATCACTTTCAAGAACAATATTCAGCTAAGACAGTAGGACGAGGGAACGCCAGCATTCCTAACTGCTCAAACTGAATTAAATCATTCCTAAATAACACAAATTGGAAGAAAACATTGAGATAAAGCTTATCAGTCAGAGAAGGGTACTAATATACAGTAAATCCTAACTCTATGCTTGTTGTTCTTTATCAGAGAAGATGAACAAAATGAAAAACAAAAACAAAATAACAATTTACAATAAGAAAAACATCACCGTCGACATAGACCAGGATCCCATAAATCAGCTTGTATTGATACTTCAAACCAGTAACAGCTTTAAGTCCAGTGTTTCAGGCTAGCAATCAACTTCACTTCTCAGCCTAACTATTCTATCACAAGTAGAGCTTCAAGAACCTTTGAACACTATTTACAATCAGAAGTTTAGAGCTCAAGTATATTTCAAAGTTCTGCAACTAACATTTTCTCATCTTCTACAAGAATATTTATAGAAGGAATGAGGAGGTGGGAGAGGATAAAAGCTCTCCCAGGGCATTTAATACAGACTTAAGGCTTCTCGGCCTTTGAGGGGCTCGATGAAGAAGCTTACATATGTGTCCTCTGTATTAAATGTTTTACATTAATATTTAAGCTCGGTGGGAGCTTTTGTTGACTTTTAAGGCTCTGTTTCATGATATATTAACTCTGTTGATATTTTTTGCATTAGTTTCCTTTGGAAGAATTAACTGTTCGGCTATGTTTAGGCTAATATCTTCTCTCTGATCAATAACTTCGGCCTCTGATTGAATGCTTTGAGGCAACAGGTGGCTTTGTGGTAGCTGAGAGGAATCAATTTGCCTCTGTTGTGGCGGTGGAGGCCTTTCTGTCTGATAGATCTTTATGATTTTACTTAACTGTGTTTTAATTTGGATGATTAGGCTTTTGATAATCAATCTTAGCCATAATCCCCAAACTGTTTTCGATCCTCTGTTCTGCTGTGTTTTGTTCTTTAACACTGATACTCTTTTAATTATTTTATGCATTGTTGTGTGTCTTGTTGATGTGTAGTGCTGCACAGGGCTCATAAGGCATCAATGCCCATGAAGTATCGACGAGACGTGGAGTTTGAACCCTGCGAATAGTTTCCTTTTATGAATCAAAGGCACGGGAATCGTCATCCCCGACCTTTAGCTTTTCTTTAATATAATGGAAAAACCATTAAACACCTGCAAAATACAAAACTAATTAAGAAATCTTGCGTTATTGGGAAGAACTGCTTCAGAGGGTGTGGGAAGTAGCGTAGCCGTTGGATGGCAGCATCCAACTGTGGAGATCTGTGTATAATAGTCGAAAGGAGAGTGGTGGGAAGCAATAAGTTAGATCCGTTGATCTGCAGAGATCAACGGTCGGGAGAAATCTGGGACGTATAATAGAGAAATGGAGAAAATATAAGAAATATGGTTAAAAACCTTAGGCGAAGGAAAAAATGAATTTAAACACCAAATGGGTTTCGGGAGGAATGTGAGCCGTCGGATCTGGGATATAGCAGATAGATCCAACGGCGAAGGATCCATTGGGGGATGTCAATCGAGGAGAGGAAATAACACATGTGAAATGCGCCCTTTGAAAAATGTCGATGCGATGTTGCGCTGATCATTGATCAACCTTAGATCAACGGTCAAGATTTATTTAAACAACGAACCGACGGAAACCCTTTAAAACATATGAAAAACCCAAAATTTAATATAATACAAATTTTTATGTATCGGGCGGGTTATGAAATGGTCTGGCGCCCGATTGCGGGGCCCGTGGTTTATATGAAGTGCAATAGGCCCAGGGCTTATGTAAATAAGAGCCAATCGCAACGGAAAGTCGAGCTTGGTCTTTCAATCTACCCATTTGGATTTTTGCGATGCGATCAACGCTTGTCGTCGATTTGCAGATCAGATCAATAGTGGGGAGTGAATCGGAGGATTTTGAAGGTGGAGGAAGGATAGTAATCGGAGAAAATGTGGACCATTGGATCTAGGAAGGTGGGGAGGAGATCAACGGTCCAAGATAGATCAGGGAATGGCCAATCAGAGGGGACACAAAAGTGAGCCCGATAGAACTTGCGATGCGATCATGCGCAGGCCATTTGATCGGCTCAAGATCAACGGCGGAGATTGCTTTAAAAGCGCACTGGTGGAAACCCTTTAAAACATAGGAAAACCCAAAATTAAATGAAAAACAAAATTTTTATGGTTTCGGGCGGGTTTTATATATATATGAAGTGAATAGGCGCCCGTTTGCGGGGCCTTTGATTATCTGGAATGCAAAGGCCCGGGGCTTTACGTATAAGGGCCAATCGCATCGGAACTGTCGGACTTGGTCTTTCAATCTAACCATTTGATTTTCTCCGATGCGTTTAGCGCTTCGAGACTTTTAAGTGTTAGTCCCGGGCATAATTTATATGAAGTGAAGCGGGGTTTATACGAATGGGTCCCAATCGCATCTGAAACTTCGGTTCGGGTCTTTCAATCTACCCATTTTTTTCATTTAAAACATAACTCCGGCAGGTTTAGACCAAATTTTTTAGAAAAAAAAATGGGTTTATGACTTACAAAGGGAAATAATGGATCAGAGATGATTTATAAAATGATTTTAGTGCCCGAATGCGGGCACCCGGGTATATGAAGTGGTTAATGGGATCGGGAGTTATGAACAAAAAGGCTAGTCGCATCGGAACTTTTAACTTAACCAAAAGACTTGTGAACTCGGACTTTTGTGATGCGATAAGCGCCGAAAGGATTTAGCGCTTGGTTCTAGCACCTGGGCATACGGTGGGGAAGTGGTTAAGGCTTAGCCCAAGGGGGCTTAAGTCTGTAATACAAAAAAGATGTTTTTAATGAAATTTTTTCAAGTTTTCAATGGATTTGGGGGTTTCAGCAGAGTCCAAAAAGGAGTTTTAAACTCTGTAAAAAGGATTTTATGAAAGGGGAATAAGGGAAAATGAAAAATAGAGGAATTTCATGAGAATGAAAGGGGTAAAAAATGAGGTTAGTTTTGTGGTGGAGGGAGGGAAAAATGGTGTTTGCAACAGTATTTTCTCTTATGGAATCAGCAGAATTTTTGATTTCTAAATGGAAACAGCAGTGAAGATTGAAACAAGGGCATGATGTCTTCAAGATTATTCAAGAGATAACATTTTTTAGCAATAAAACTTGTTTCTTGAAGGCTCATAAATGTTTTAGCCACCATTTGATATGACAAATTTTATAGCTGGTTAACAGTGGCTCCACTTGGGGATGGTGCCTTCTTGAAGGAATCAAGAACTTCAGACTTGCATTCTCTGGGAGGCTGATTAGTGCCTCATCCATTGGGTTGTCATTCTTTACTTGGATGATATTCTTCGCTCTGAAAACATATTAGCAGCTACAAAAACAATGGATCTTTCATCAACAACCTTTCTACGTACCCAATCCTACCGATCTAACATTTTTTCTTCATCAGAGTGCACTTGGATTGGCAAACTCTTTTCACAACATTTTATTCTTTTGAAAGCAAAAATATAATCTAATTCTACTCCTTATTTCTCCATGAACTCAGATTAAACAGTTGAGTCCATATGTTTCTCTACCTAATCTACTAATCTGTTAGGATTAAACAATCTAACAGATTTTTATTCTCTAATTTCTACAACCGAAATTTAAAAACATACAAGTCAAAATTGAACAGTCTAACTTGATGCTAATCTATGGCATAAAAACAAGTTGCACATAGATCTTATTTTGCAGAAAATTAAAACAAAATGGAAGGCTTACGATCTGAACGTTTCAAAGCACTTCCTTCATCTTTTTACATCTCTGTTTTGCTTTTTATTTGAGCTCTTTTTCCTTTGTTGATTGGTTCAGATTGTGAGCTGATTAGAACCAGTTTTTACCTCTTTTTTGACTCAGAAAATAAACAAATTTGAGTCATTCTTCTTTGGATACTTAGGTTTAGATTTTGAGCATGTTTGAACCTTTAATTTCTATCCTAATCTTCCTACTGATAAGCCAAGATTAAACAGTTTGGAAAATCGAATTCACTATCCTATCAGCAGTAAATTTAAAACTAAATAGTCAAGATTAGGCTATTTGACTAAATAGAAGTGTGTCTTTCAGGAGTGGCATTTAAGCTTGCACACTTTCAGATTTGTTTCTCTTTTTGTTGGCATGGGGATGTACCTTTATTGTTTTTACAATCTGCCCTCTTTTCTTTCTTCTATTTTTTTTGAATTTTTGTTTTTTCTAACTTTGAATGCAATGATGGGTGAAATATTTATAATGGAAAAAAGATAAAAAGGCTTTCAGAACATGACATGGATCAAGAGAAGTAATGTTTAAGCATCTTGCCATTGACAGGACCCCCAAAAAATTCTGTTCCATTCAACTCTTGTAAGAAATAGGTGTTATTACCAGCAACTGAATGAATGCGATAAGGGCCAAGCCATAAGTTGTCAAATTTTTCATACTTTCCCTTGTCTTCTCTCCTTGAGTCCCACTTTAAAACTTTGTCCCCAACATTGAAATTGCTGGCCTTTTTTCTTCTGTCAAAAATATTTTTGATGCTGTCTTGCTTCTGCAATGCTTTGTTATAAACCTCCTCCCTGGTTTTTTGAAGGTGAATAGTCTGATTTATCCTTCTGACCATGTCATTATCTTCAGACTGAATCTCTTGAATTAACTTCATAACTGGCACACCAAGGCTGGTAGGAAAGATTGCATCAGTGCCATACACAAGCTGGTAGGCTGACATGCCAATAGATTTCTTCAAAGTCAATCTGTCAGCCCAAAGTGCATGCACAAACTTTGTGTGCTAAGACTTTTTGTTGTCCTCTAACAACTTCTTGATTATGTTCACTAAACTCTTGTTTGAGGATTATGCCAGTCCATTACCTTGAGGGTAATAGGCCGTGGAATGCCCCAATGTTATCTGATATTTGTGACAGAACTAAACCATCCTCTTTGATCCAAATGCCGATGCATTATCAGTGATGATCTTGGTAGGGCGGCCAAATCTAGAGAGAATATTATTCTCCATGAATTTTATGATAAAAAAATCATTGGCCTGACTAAAAGGGATGGATTCTATCCATTTAGTGAAGTAGTTTGTGGCAGTGAGAATCCATCTATGCTGAGCTGAAGATGATGGATGGATTTCACCTATGAAGTCAAGTCCCCACTGTTGAAAATGGGCTTCAACAGTGATTGGATGCAGAGGTAAGGGTAGCAGCTTCCTTTTGCCTTCAAAAAGTTGACATTTATGATAGGAAATTATCATCTTGTGTACATCAAGAAAAAGAGTAGGCCAATAGTAACCAGCCCTCAAGATTTTGTTGGTTGTTGTCTTCCAGTATAAATGGCCTCCACACTTTCCTTCATGGAACTCGTGCTTAACCTTCTCTGCATCATACTCAGGCAAACATTTAAGAAATATACCACTTGCATTTTTCCAATAAAGACATCTATCTATAATGCAATAGTTTACAACTTTCAATTTAAAAAACCTTGCCTTTGTTTTTGTCAAACCAGGAGGTGTGTTCAAATTAATCAAAACATAAATAATATCAGCATACCAAGAGGAATTCATAAAATGGTATTCAACAATGGGAGTTGAGATTTCCTCTTGTTCATCCAAAGCATTAATCATATTAATATCAAGAACTTAAAAATTGGATTCAGCCATCAACCTAGCTAGACCTTGGACTTTGATGAGTTTAGTGGGTTTTATCTCTAAATCATATTCAAGAATAACAGCAATCCACTTACCTCTCTTACCATCTGGGTCCTATGTTAGAATGTCTTTCCCAACTGAATTTGGGATGAAGGCAATGATGTGTGAGTGCAAGATGTATACTCTGAAGTCTTTTAAAGCCTTAACCAAAGCAAATGCTTGATTTTCCATAATGTTGTACTTCAAAGGGGCATCTCTCAATGCCTTGCTAAAGAATGCAATAGGTTGCTCTTGTCCTTGTGGATTTTTCTATAAAAGGACAGCAGCTATTGTATGTTCTGATGCAAATGAAAAAATATAAAAATATTTTGAAAAATCAGGACTGATTAGAACCGGTGTTTTGGTTAACGCTTGTTTCACCAGCTCAAAAGAATTATTTTCTTCCAAGGTCCATTTTACCCCTTGCTCCTTCTTCAACATGTTTGTTATATTCCTAAGGAGCTCAACCAAGTCGGGGATGAATCTTCTCAAAAAATTAATCTTTTCAATGAAAGATTGCAACTCCTTGATGTTTCGAGGATGAGAGATTTGCAGTATGGCCTCGATCCTCTTTGGATCTATCTTAATACCCTCTTCAGAAATAATGTGCCCAAGAAGTTTACCTTCTTGGAGGTCGAATAGTGTTTTCTTAGGGTTCAAAGATATCCAAAACTTCCTACATCTCTCGAAGACTATTCTTAAATGTGCTAAGTGCTCTTCATCTGTTTTTGAAAAAATAGTAACATCATCAAGGTATATAATGATGAAGTAGCCCAGCTCTTCGGAGAATGCTATGTCCATGGCTCTCTAAAATGTTGCACCAGCATTCATTAGACCAAAGGGCATTTTCACATACATGAAAGTGCCCCATGGTGTAGTAAAAGTTATCTTTAGTTGATCATCAGGGTGGGCTAATATTTGATTGTACCTTGAATAGCCATCCAGCAAAGAAATTCTTCTAGACCCTACCACCCTTTGTAAAATATGATCCATCTTAGGTAAAGGGTAGTTGTCTTTCAATGAAGCTTTTTTTAGGTCTCTAAATTCTATACAAAGCCTGATCTCTCCAATTTTCTTCCTAACAGACACCAGATTAGACACCCACTCAGAATATCTAATAGGGACAATAATACCAGCTTCATACATTTTATTGATCTCCTTCTCAACCAAAAGGCAATTGAACAGGGTTGATTCTGCGTAGTTTCTGTTTGAATGGTTTTTGGTTTTCTTTGAGAGGGATTTTGTGTTGTATTATTTCAGTGTCATAGGATTTAAGATCTTCATAACTCCACGCAAAACATCAAAAAATTCCTTAAACAACTTTATGTATTTGAGTTTGATTTGAGCTAGTAAGGTCTTAGACAGTTTAATCATCATTGGTTTAAGTTTATTGCCTATATTGCACTCCTCCACTTCAGTCTCTACAGGCTCCAGTTTTGGCTTCTTGGCCACATCATTAAAATCAAACAACTCTTCTAAAGGGGCCAGACCCTTAGGAAAACTCTAATCTTTGGACTGCAGGGTTTCTAACGCCTCTGTTTCTAACTCTGCTGTCAATTCTGTTTTGTTTTCAAGTTTGCTAGATAGTAGATTAATATTAAGAAGTTCGGGAGACAGTTCTTCTTCACCAAGAAAATTTTCTTCACTATTGCAGTTTGTTTCATAAGCTGAATTCGAACTGTGTAGTTCGAATTCATTTCTGAATTGCATGAAGTCTTCTATTTGTTTGTCTCCATCGAACACTTGCTAGTATTTTTCGTTATCAGGAACGGATGGTCTGAATTTTATCTGAGTCATGCAGTCTTTGGTTTCATATGGCGTTAAGCATGTTCTAGCTGCAAAGGCTAAGCTGTGGGCCGCGATATTTCTTTTTCTTGGGACAAAAATTATTTGGTACTCCTCAAAAGTTGTTAAAAGATCCACGACATCATTTCGATAGGCCCTAAGTCTTGGGTGATGTGCATTGTATTCCCCATTGACTTTCCTAATGATTAACTCAGAATCCCCATATGAATTGATTCTCTTGGCTCCTAACTTTTTCAACAAATGCAAGCCTAAAATCAGGGATTCATATTCCACTATGTTGTTTGAACATTGAAAGTTTAATATACATGAAATGATTTCTGTGTGGTTTTTCTTAGTGTTGCATATCCAGACACCTGCACCAGCATTCGTTCTAGTGCATGACCCGTAAAAGTTCATACTCCACAGAGGACTAATTTCAGTTTCATTTGTTTGGTGTTTGTCCTCTTCAACTAAAGTGCTTTCGGGTTATTGTGGAATATCATCACTTAGTTGTAATCGTTTTGATTCCTCAAGATTTTCGTTTATTTGAGGAATGCTTTCTCGACTGTCAAGGTTTAATAGTAAAGGACGCATGACTTGAAGCTCAAGACCTGTGTTTGCTTTGATAAAATTTTCAAATGCAGCAAACTATTTTGAAACTTCTGCGTTGTGTTCTTCTTCCTCTCTATCGGCCATCAGTTCATTTAAATTCACATGTTCTGTGAAATATTCATCGTTAAACAGGATAAAATAATCGAGGCTTGTATTTACAGAATAAAAAGGAGAGTTTTGTGGTCTGTCTTGGCTTGTAACTGTGTACTGCATATGGGACTCCCCATAAAGTCTTCTTGTTTGATTGAAAACAGGGATAGTCGCATAGGTCATGTCCATATGCATAGTTCCTTGTAACTTAGCCCCCCAAGATCTTGATAATAACATTCCATACTTTGGGGGCACATCAGCCACAACGATGTCCATTACTAAACATTTGGCTGGAATTTGTGCTAGGTTAACAGAGAGGTCTTTGATTAATCCTAAACATTTTACTCTGCTCGAGTAAAAGGAGTAAAGGTATTTATAAGGTCTGGTGATTTATAGACCAAGGCTCTCCATCACAGCTTTAGGCATTAAATTGTGAGAAGCCCCGGAATCATGCATAGCATTGTGCAAAATCTTGTCATGAACATTTAAACTTACATAAAAGGGAGGAACAGGTCCCTCTTGATACTTACCTTCAATCTTTGGACCAAAAATAAGCTCTGGTTGGTCATCGTTAAGATTGACTGTGTCATTATTCTCTTCAATGTTTAAAGCCTTCAAAATTTGGGTCCTATATACATTCTGGGCAGCTAACTCAGTCAAGGGAACAAAGATTTTTATTTTGGAAATTTCCTGCTCCAAGTTAAAAGGTATTTGATTCTTTTAGGTACTTGTCTCAGCCTTATTAGCTGTCAGTCTCTCAGCAAAATCAACTTGCTGACTTGTTCTATTTACATTTGACAAAATGGTTTTAACAGGAGTACTAGCTGAAGTGTTAGTACTACTAAGATCTGCACTCTGTTTTGTAACGTTTTGAGTGCTTTTCTCTCTACCTTTATCAGAATTTTCAGCTACTGTCTTGTCCTTCTGTTTGACAACTTTAGGCTTGTTTACATAGCTGTTTTGTGAATATTTGTTAGAGGTTTTGGTGTTGGGAGATTGTTGACTAGTTTTACTTCTAAGGTCATATTCTCTATGAGATTCTATGATGACATTTTCCATGTCATGATAATAATTTTCATCATTATCTCTTTTGTCATCATAAGGTGTGTAATGACCTTGTTTTCTATCATAATGAATCTCAAAGTCATCATTATCTACTCCCAGCATGTTGATATCATCTTCCTCTGTTATTTCATCTGTTTCCTCAACCTCACTCACATAGTTCTGATGAAAGGGAGGAGTGACCTGTTGATCATCTTCCCTAGGTCTGTTTGGAGGTTGGTTCCTTCTAAAACTCTGATTTTGGTTCTGGTTTCTCTTTTGAGGAGTAGTTTGGTTTTGACTTGCTTGTGCTCTCTTGAGAATGCTCATTTTCTTCATAATCTCCTCCATCATTCTTTCCATATTTGAGCTGGAAGTAGAAGGGGTAGATTCCTCTCTGAAGGATACTCTCTTCTCATTTTTCATTCTTGTTCTCTTCTCCATTAAGTTAACTTCCACAACAAGATCTCCTTTTTGCATCTCTTCCAGAGTTGCAGGATCTCTCTCTCTCTCAGCTGATAGGCCATCTTAGGGTCAAACCCTTCAGGAAAATTGTTTAGAGCTGAGCCTTGTGGAGGTTTTAGATCTGGGGAAAGTGCATTATACACACTATTAAATCTGGTACAATAATCTTGTACACTTTCCCCGGGGTTTCTATGGAGGTTCTTGTAATCAAAAAGGACTTGGAGAGGATTCTTCTTCACTTCCCATTTGTTTAAGCATGTTTGATGGAAGGCTTGGAGATCGTTGATACTATAGGGGGTTAAGCCTTTAAACCATTTTCTTACTTCTCCCCCCAAACTTTGAGAAAATAGTCTAAGTTTGACAGAATCATCATCCATTTCATTTCTGTCAAAGTAGTCATTCATCTTATCCACATGTTATGATGCAGTAGTAGCATTACTAGCATCATATAATGGAATTTTGGACTGATAGTCCTGTGGAAGATTGACTAATGGTACAGGAAGGACTAAGGGAGCATACCATGCTGCCATGATATGTGGTGGAGGTGGATTTACAAGAGGTGGATTAAAAAAAGGAAAAGTGGGTTGAAGTGGAGTGGTTTGGACAGTGGATGTAGGATGAACAGATGTGGATGGACCAGGAATAGATTGCTGAGCTGATCTTGGATGAGAGACACCTAAATTGGAAAGGAAATGTGAATCAGGTGGGGTTGTTTCTCTACTACCAGGATGTTCACTTTGTTCAGGAGATGAAAGTGAAGACTCTGAATCGATCTGAATTATATCATCAAGTGACCTAGTTCTAAATGGGTTTAGTGAGTCAAATTGTGATTGTTGTAGAGCTAAAATATTTTCAAGAACTGAATTAGCTCTCAAGGGTGATCTGAAAACAGTTGAAAAAATTATCTTAGGAGACTTCCTAAGGATACTTTCTGGGTTATCAACTATATCAGGTGGATCTGGGTCAAGATAGGCTCTAGTATGAATCTTTCTAGGAGCCACTATGCTATGTTTTTCAGACCCAACTAAACAAGAAAAGTTCAACCAGATATGACAGTGTTTAAGAGGTCAACTAATTAGTTTTACACAAACTTCAATCCTACATTCCTCTAACTAAGTTTAAATGATATTATTATGATAAAGGTTCTCCCCAGTGGATTATTAAGGTCTGTTGAGGATTGTGGAGTCGCCAAGTGGAAGTTTTTAGCTCTTTTGGAGGTAAAAGGTTTTATGGTCCACCGCCATGTTTATTGAATTCCAATCTTAAATATTTTTGGGTTTTCTGAGTTATTTTTCAGTCCCATTGGTTGTTAAGAATGTTCTAAATCTGTTTCACAACTTAGCTATGGTTATGAGACAACGACAGTATACTCTTATGGCTAAGCCAGCTGATTTTTCAAGGTCATATAAAGTCTTATGAGAATCCTAGGGTTTCCCTAGTTTGTCACTGATTCAAACAAGTTTTCATCATGATTACCCTTGGTTTGGTAGTGCTTGAAAAGGCTAATTTTTACTCACTGCAAAATATGCTTGAATCAAGGTTCTTATGAGGTCTTAAAGGTACCTAGGCTGAAAAAAAATTCAAATCCCCAGCGGAGTCGCCAGAAATGTTAGTTCTGGTGGCTTAACTAGTTAATATACCAATTGTGCTTGAAGCAGGGGTTTCTGTTTATCCAATGATTATCTTAAAATAAAAACAACTCAGAACTCTCCCTAGCGGAGTCACCAGATATGTTAGCTCCCTGTAATCAGCAAGATTGGCAAAGTCCGACAGCAGGGAGACCACCATTTCAACCACTTTGGGATTCTAGGATCTAGCCCTCCTGAATCCAGAGAGGGATCTCTCTAATAAGTGTAAAGATGGATTTATCTTTAAGATTTTGGGTAATGATGTTAGGCTAGTTATGAGGCCTGAGGGTTTTTATTTGTTTTGGATGGTTGAGCATGATTATTATTTGAGTGGAAAGTTCCAAATGGAAAGAGTTTCAAAGGTGAGAATTTGCAAGCAAATAGAACAAGATTTGGCCAAAAAGATGGATGATTGCAGGTTTTAGTCCATTGGGATATGAAGTCATAATAGGGTTTAATTGAAACAACAGGTTCAAGAGTGATCCATGGGGCAAGTCATATATGTCTAAGGATCTCCTTAAAGTTTGATTTATGGAATGAAATGATACAAAAAGGATGGGAATTAAACAAATGAAGAACAAAGAGCAGCCTAGGATCTAGTAAGTACTTTGAAACTAGCCAGCCTTTGACAAACACTTAAGAATAACATAAAAGCAATCCAGGATCTGGTAATTACTTTGAAACTAGCCAGCCTTTGATATAAATTTCAATAGAGAAACATTTAAAACACAAAGGGAAACACAAATGATAACAAAGAATGGTCTAAGATCTGGTAAGTACTTCGAAACTAGCCAGCTTTCAACACATTCGTAGGGAAACTTTCAGTCAGTATTTTGGGATAAAACTAGGACCAGGGCTCACCATATCTTCCTTATTTCATCTCTACTTAACATGAAATGAAAATCACTTTCAAGAACAATATTCAGCTAAGACAGTAGGACGAGGGAACGCCAACATTCCTAACTGCTCAAACTGAGTTAAATCATTCCTAAATAACACAAATTGGAAGAAAACATTGAGATAAATCTTATCAGTTAGAGAAGGGTACTGATATACAGTAAATCCTAACTCTATGCTTGTTGTTCTTTATCAGAGAAGATGAAAAAAATGAAAAACAAAAATAAAATAACAATTTACAATAAGAAAAACATCACCGTCGACATAGACCAAGATCCCATAAATCAGCTTGTATTGATGCTTCAAACCAGTTACAGCTTTAAGTCCAGTGTTTCAGGCTAGCAATCAACTTCACTTCTCAGCATAACTATTCTATCACAAGCAGAGCTTCAAGACACTTTGAACACTATTTACAATCAAAATTTTAGAGCTCCAGTATATTTCAAATTTCTGCAACCAACATTTTCTCATCTTCTACAGGAATATTTATAGAAGCAATGAGGAGGTGGGAGAGGATAAAAGATCTCCCAGGGAATTTAATACAGACTTAAGGCTTCTCGGCCTTTGAGGGGCTCGATGAAGAAGCTTACATATGTGTCCTCTGTATTAACTGTTTTACATTAAGATTTAAGCTCGGTGGGAGCTTTTGTTGACTTTTAAGGCTCGTGTTTCATGATATAATAACTCTGTTGATATTTTTTGCATTAGTTTCCTTTGGTAGAATTAACTGTTTGGCTGCGCTGAGGCTAATATCTTCTCTCTGATCAATAACTTCGGCCTCTGCTTGAATGTTCTGAGGCAGCAGGTGGCTTTGTGGTAGCTGAGAGGAATCAATTTGCCTCTGTTGTGGTGGTGGAGGCCTTTCTGTCTGATAGATATTTATGATTTTATTTAACTGTGTTTTAATTTGGATGATTAGGCTTTTGATAATCAATCTTAGCCGTAATCCCCAAACTGTTTTCAATCCTCTGTTCTGTTGTGTTTTGTTCTTTAACACTGATACTCTTTTAATTATTTTATGCATTTTTGTGTGTCTTGTTGATGTGCAGTGCCGCACAGGGCTCATAAGGCATCAATGCCCATGAAGCATCGATGAGAAGTGGAGTTTGAACCCTGCGAATAGTTTCCTTTTATGAATCAAAGGCACGGGAATCGTCATCCCAGGCCTTTAGCTTTTCTTTAATATAATGGAAAAACCATTAAACACCTACAAAATACAAATCTAACTAAGAAATCCTGCGTTATTGGGAAGAACTACTTCAGAGGGCGTGGGGAGGATCGTAGTCGTTGGATGGCAGCATCCAACGGTGGAGATCTGTGTATAATAGTCGAAAGGAGAGCGGTGGGAAGCAATAAGTTAGATCCGTCGATCTGTAGAGATCGACGGTCGGGAGCGATCTAGGACGTATAATAGAGAAATGGAGAAAATATAAGAAATAAGGTTAAAAACCTTAGGTGGAGGAAAAAATGAATTTAAACACCAAATGGGTTTCGGGAGGAATGTTAGCCGTCGGATCTAGGATATAGCGGATAGATCCAACGGCGGAGGATCCATCGGGGAATGTCAATCAGGGAAAGGAATTAACACATGCGAAATCCACCCTTTGAAAAACGTCGATGCGATGTTTCGCTGATTGTTGATTGACCTTAGATAAATGGTCCAGATTTATTTAAACAACGAACTGGCAGAAACCCTTTAAAACATATGAAAAACCCAAAATTTAATATAATACAAAGTTTTATGTATCAGGCGGGTTATGAAATGGTCTGGCGCCCGATTGCGGGGCCATTGGTTTATATGAAGTGCGATAGGCCCATGGCTTATCTAAATAAGGGCCAATCACAACAGAAAGTCAGGCTTGGTATTTCAATCTACCCATTTGGATTTTTGCGATGCGATCAGTGCTTGCCGTTGATCTGCAGATCAGATCAACGGTGGGGAGTGAATCAGAGGATTTTGAAGGTAGAGGAAGGCTAGTAATCGGAGCAAATGTGGACCGTTGGATCTGGGAACGTGGGGAGGAAATCAACGGTCCAAGATATATCAGGGAATGGCCAATCGAAGGGGACACAAAAGTGAGCCCGATAGAACTTGCGATGCGATCATGCGCAGGCCGTTTGATCGGCTCAAGATCAATGGCGAAGATTGCTTTAAAAGCGAACTGGCAGAAACCCTTTAAAACATAGGAAAACCCAAAATTAAATGAAAAACAAAAGTTTTATGGTGTCGAGCGGGTTTTATATATATATGAAGTGAATAGGCACCCGTCTGTGGGGCCTTTGATTATATGGAATGCGAAGGCCCGGGGCTTTATGTATAAGGGCCAATCGCATCAAAACTGTCAGACTTGGTCTTTCAATCTAACCATTTGATTTTCTCCGATGCGATTAGCGCTTCGAGACTTTTAAGTCTTGGTCCCGGGCGTAAGTTATATGAATTGAAGCGGGGTTTATACGAATGGGGCCCAATTGCATCTGAAACTTCGGTTCGGGTCTTTCAATCTACCCATTTTTTTCATTTAAAACATAACTCCAGCGGGTTTAGACCAAACTTTTTAGAAAAAAAAATGGGTTTATGACGTACAAAGAGAAATAATGGATCGGAGATGATTTATACAATGTTTTTAGCACCCGACTGCGGGCACCTGGGTATATGAAGCGGTTAATGGGATCGGTGGTTATGAACAAAAAGGCTAGTCGCATCGGAACTTTTAACTTAACCAAAAGACTTGTGCGCTCGGACTTTTGCGATGAGTTAAGCACCGAAAGGAGTTAGCACTTGGTTCTAGCACCTGGGCATACGGTGGGGAAGTGGTTAAGGCTTAGCCCAAGGGGGCTTAAGTCTGTAATACAAAAAAGATGTTTTTAATGAAAATTTTTCAAGTTTTCAATGGATTTGGGGGTTTCAGCAGAGTCCAAAAAGGAGTTTTAAACTCTGTAAAAAGGATTTTATGAAAGGGGAATAAGGGAAAATGAAAAATAGAGGAATTTCATGAGAATGAAAAGGGTAAAAAATGAGGTTAATTTTGTGGTGGAGGGAGGGAAAAATGTTGTTTGCAGCAGTATTTTCTCTTATGGAATCAGCAGAATTTATGATTTCTAAATGGAAACAGCAGTGAAGATTGAAACAAGGGCATGATGTCTTCAAGAGTCTTCAAGAGATAACATTTTTTAGCAATAAAAATTGTTTCTTGAAGGCTCAGAAATGTTTTAGCCACCATTTGATATGACAAATTTTATACGTGGCTAACACATTGTTCTATCTCCTGGGACCAAAACAGAGAATCCCTCAAAATTATTAGTGGGTATTGCCCTCCTTTACACAAGATGGGCATCAATGAAATTGTGGGTAGCCCCACTTTCAATCAATACAGAAACCCTCTGATTCATGATTGAACCTTGAACTCTTAAGGTCAAGTACTTAGGTACTCCCCTTAAGGATGCAAGAGTTCCTCCAATAGGAGCAAATTCTCCATTCCCATCCCCATAAGGATCTCTCCAACATTGTTTCACCGTAGAAATTTGAAATAATATGTTATAAACTTTATATCTTCCTGATCACTATTTTAACTCATTCGACACATAATCTTCACCATTGATCATTAATTATGGAAATAAAAACAATCGTGACAAAGCATTACTAAACCATAAAAATAACCACACATATGAAACATTTTATGGAAAGATTAAAATAAAAAACCCCAAATATAAGTATTATATTTCATATAGATCATGTAACAATCATTATACAAATTTCCTCACATAAATCTCAAGAGCACCTCCAATTTGCAACACACTACTTACTCCCGATCTAGCAAATCACATGCCTTAATTCGCCATCCCACAAATTTTACTTACTACTAATCATTATTAAGAATGGCTTGAACAACCTAATTGGTCCAGCTTCACTAAATCCTCATTGGCATCTCCATCAATGTGTGGTGCAAACTCATGCAACACTATAGTCACAACTTATAGTCAACCTGCTCTTTCACCTACCTCTCAACTGGTCTCCACTGAAACTGTCAATGCACTGTAGTTAACTGATGTATTATTCAGTTGATTAATGAGTTAATATTTAGTGAATTAATTAATAATTAATTCACACCACTCTCGCTAGTGTATCAATCAGCTAGACTAGATACAACTAGCTCAACTGTGTCTAACTGAGTTAAACTGAACACAACTCCACCAACTACCTCAATAACTCCACCAAACTCTATCACATGAGTTCTAACTGAAGTCTCCATGAAATAGCTCCACTTTAACCTCGTAATAGCATAATCTTTCACAGTCTCGTGCCATATGTGCACTTAACCAAGTGCTCCAAGAGAATAAGATAATGTTTATAGTCCAAATATTATTAAGAGCTAATAATATTCGACATATCTATTTTTAGACTGGCAATCTAAAAATAGATTCTGCCCAATATGTCTAAAAATAGAAGTCCATATATTTTTCCAAATTGACCAAACATCCACAAATAACATCCTGCAACTCATAGAATATGATCGACTTGTCTAAAAATAGACATAGTCTAAAAATAGACTTGCGCCAAAAATAGCGTGCAGGCCCACTTAGTGAAGGCGACTCTTTTCACTAAGCTCATCATCTTGTTGCAATATCAACACTCCCTCTCAACAAGATAAGGATTATCTACCACCCCTATCCTACCCCTGTGGTATTCGAATTTTCTCCTGGTGAGCACCTTCGTCAAGATATCAGCATCCTGATCCTTCGTGGGAATGTATGAAAGTAACATGATCTTCCGTTGCACACAATCTCTGATATGATGATACCGGTCCATGAAGCCATGCCGCCTCAACTAATCCTCCATTCTGTACCATGATCCATATCCCAATGTGCCTCTGAGATATCTCAATACATGCTTGCCTGCCTTCCAGTAGAGCTTGGTAGGCTTAACCATAGCTTGTGAAAGCTGGTTAACAGCATAGCATATGTCGGGTCGTGTATTGACTACATACATAAGCGACCCCACCACCTATCGATAAACAGTGGCATCCACTACCTCAGCCGATGTAGCATCCTCTTTCCTCCATCCACTAGGAAGAGGAGTGTCGATAGGCTTGCAACCATGCATGTTGAACTTCTCCAGTATCTCCCGGGCATACTTGCCTTGAGACACAAACAGTCCATCACTGCGCTGCCAAATTTCCAATCCCAGGAAATAATGAAGGAGGCCTAAGTCCTTCATCTCAAACTCCTTTGCAAGATCAGCCTTGCATGAGTGTATCAATAGTTCATCACCTATCAAAATAAAATCATCTACATAAAGTAAAATGATCAGAAACTTACCCTCCACCACAATCTGGTATAGGTTCGGATCTACCTCACTCTTGGAGAATCCAAGTCCGGTGAAATAACTGTCTATTCGTGTGTACAAAGCACGAGGTTCTTGTTTCAACCCATACAACGCTCTCTTGAGCCTACACACATGCGACTCGCTGTTGAAGATCTCGAAACCTTTGGGCTGCTCTATGTACACCTCCTCCTCAATCACTCCGTTGAGGAACGCAGTCTTCACATCCATCTGATGAATGTGCCACCCCATCTGCGCTGAGAGAGCAAGAATCGTCCATATGGAAGAATACCTTGCGACAGGTGCAAAGGTTTCCTCATAATCGATCCCCTCAATCTGTGAGAAACCTCGAGCAACAAATCTCGCCTTGTACTTCTCCACACTCCCGTCAGCTGCTTGCTTCACTTTGTAGATCCATCTCGAACGCACCACTGATTTCCCTTTCGGCCTTGGGACAATCTCCCATGCATTGTTTATGACAATCGAATCATACTCTTCCACCATGGCATCTACCCATGCGGGGTCCTCCACATCTTCCTCAAAAGAGGATGGCTCTGTCATGATACACTTGCTCATAAGAGCCATGTATCCAGTGTACCAATCAGGTGACTGTCTCTGTCTGCGCTGTGATGTAGGTGCTCCTACAATCTTCTCTGCATATTGAGCCAGTCGCTCAGCTTCTGTAGTCCGCTTCTGCCCTCTGATGGTTGGCGCTGCATGAGTGGTCTCTTCCACTACATGAACCTCCTCTTGTTTCTGATCCACATCCAGAGACTCATCCTTAGGAACTTATAGCTCCTCATCTGCATGCAAGTGTGGCTCCCTCTCAAGCGAACACTTCATGGATTTCTCCTCATGAATTTGATATCTCGTCGCACAACAGTCTTGCGACTGTCTGGCAAATACACATGATAGTTGTGGGGTGTATCAGTGTACCTCACAAATATCCCAACCTCTGCAGTCGGCTCCAGCTTCTTCCTAGCATCCTTAGTCACATGAATGTAAACAGGTGAACCAAAAATCCTCAAATGGAAAATATCAGGCCTCTTACCAGAAAACGCCTCCTCGGGTGTACTCATGCCAAGTATCCTGTGAGGACTAGCTGATTTTGCACCACCACAACCTTGCTCACCCGCATGCCTCGACCCACAAGTGTATTGGAAGGCCACCGATCATGCAACATTTCATACGACACCAACGATCGTTCTGTTCTTACGCACAGCCAGCCCCATTCTGTTGTGGGTTATGAGGCGCTATGATCTCTCTTTGAATTCCTTCTGCGCTACAAAAGTCCTAGAATTCACCAGAGATGAATTCACCACCATTGTCGCTCCTAAGAGCCTTCACCTACTTCCCCGATTCTTTCTCAACCAGTGCCTTGAACTCACAGAACTTTGAGTATGTCTCGCTCTTCTTTTGCATGAAGAAGATCCAGCACTTACGAGAAAAATCATCAACAAATATCACATAATACCTGTGCTTTGTTGTCGAAGCTACTAAGAAAGTTCCACACACGTCTGTGTGAATTCTCTCAAGGATCGTCGTGGCGCGACTATCCTTCTCGTGAAAGGTGGATTTCACAAATTTTCCCAAGGTACACCCCTTGCACTGATCTGACTGCGCAAGAGTGCCCTTAGGAAGCCCAGTAGAAATCTGCTGCAGTATCTTCAAAGCTCCATGGTGAAGGTGGCCCAATCTCCGGTGCCACAGCTCGCCATCATCCCAGCTCACCACTCCTTCCGCCTTGCATGCCATTGCTGCATAGCCATCTACTTGCAACTGATAAAGGTTCTTGATTCGAACAACTATCTTCCGCGTTTCTCCAGTTGTCTTACTGCGCAGGAAAGCCTTTCCCTCACTGAAGACAACATCATACCCCTTGTCTTCTAACATCGCCACAGAGATCAGATTCTTCTTCAATCCTGGAACATGCATCACTTCCTTCAATACGAAGGGTTTACCAGACTTCCTCTCAAAGGAAATGGTACCGATACCGGTCGCACTGTATCTACCATCATCGCCCATCTCGATGTGCACTCCAAGATCTTTCTCATCCAGATCAGTAAACAAATCTTTGTCTCCGGTCATATGAAAAGACACACCACTATCAAGAAACCACACTGAACCCATCATACTTGAGACCAAGCATGCGATCAGCGAAAAATCCAGCTCAAACTACGAGGCTAAGGCCTCTCCAGCTGCAGATCCAGCAGCCTGCTTATTTTTCTTCTTCTATGGACAATTAGTGGCGTAATGTCCGTGTTGGTGACAGTGAAATCACTTCACCTTGGACATGTCCTGCTTCTTGCCTTTCGCACCAGATTGAGAAGCATTCTTCTTGCTCTTCTCCTTCCTTGCTTTGGCAGCCAAAGCACAATTTTCTTCATCTGAGTTCTTTGATGAAGATCCGTCACGAGTACTTCGCCTTATCTCCTCTTGCACAAGATCCGACCAAAGTCGCTCCCATCCTGGCAATTTCTCCCGACCATTGACAGAGTCTTGATAGGAATGCCAAATCTTCGGAAGCCCAAGGAGAGCCAAGCTCACCAAGTCCTCGTCATCTATGATCCTTTTACCTTTGACTCATCCCTGCATTGGACGAACTTCTTGAGGTACTTGGGCATACTATCGCCTTTCTCCATTTTTATGTTCCTGAGTTCATCCTTGAGCGCCAACTTCCTCTAGTCGCTCTTGCTTTGGAATAATTCTTTCAACGCTTTCCACATCAAGAATGGAGAAGCCTTACCATGAAGTCTGGACACTATGTTATCCTTTACACCTTCCAACAGAATTCTTCGACACTTTGATGTCTTCTTTTTCCCTGCGTCAAGTGTGGTAACATCGCTAGAAGCAGGTTTTGGAATTTCTGCATCTATGAACTCCTTCAACCCATTGTCATCCAGCACTGCCTCCATCCTGTCATTCCATGCAATATAATTCTGGCTACCCTCAAGGGCATACTCCAATCGCAATCCATTGAAAGACATCTCAACTTCAACACCAAGAAAACACTGCTGCAAATTTGAATTCCACCAGCACAAAACTCAACCACTTCAATGTTTTGCAATTGCTCTAATGATCAATATCGCTTTGATACCATGTAGAAATTTGATAACTGATATGTTATACACCAAGATTCTCCTGATCACACACTATTTTAACTTCATGCACAATACAGAATCTGTTCTACCATTGATCATTAATTGCGGAAATAAAAACAATCGCATGCGCACATTAAAACCATAAACAATCACACATATGAACACAGTATTTATGGGAAAGCTTAAAGCTGAAAATCCCCAACTATCTGTATATTATATGTCATAGAGATCATGTAAAAATCATTATACAAACTCCTCACAAGCTCTCAGTACAATCTCCAATTGCTACACAAAACGAATAGATCTATGAATCCACATGCTCCAATCTACCCTTTGATAGCACTGCCTCTCTTTAGCAATCAGCAACTGGCGAAGAATGACTCTTGAATGAACTTTATTGGTCCAACCTTTCTCACGCAATCCTCATTGGCATCTCCAATTACTAGTTGTTGCAAAACATGCAACGGTATAGTCACAAGCGATAGTCCTGCTTGCTCTTTCACCTACCTCTTCTTTGGTCTCCACTGACATCCATACCTTTGTAGCTAGCGTGTATTCTTTAGTTGATTAATGAGTTATTAATTAGTGAATTAATTAATAAATAATTCACACCACTCTCACTAGTGTATCAATCGAGTTAGACTAGATACAACTAGTAACTATGTTGCTGGGTTAAGCGAACACGAAACTCCACCAACTACCTCAATAACTCCACCAAACTCTATCACATGAGTTCTAACTGAAGTCTCCATGCAATAGCTCCACTTAACCCTCGGGAATAGCGTAATTCCTTCTGTCAGCTCTTGTGCCACATCTGTGCACTTAACTGAAGTGCTCCAAGAGAATGAGATAATTTTTATAGTCCAAATATTATTAAGAGCTAATAATATTCGACATATCTATTTTTAGACTGGAAATCTAAAAATAGATTCCGCCCAATATGTCTAAAAATAGAAGTCCATATATTTTTCCAACTTGACCAACCATCCACAAATGGCATCTTGCAACTCATAGAATATGATCGACATGTCTAAAAATAGACATAGTCTAAAAATAAACTTGCGCCAAAAATAGCCTGCGGGCCCACTTAGTGAAGGCGACTCTTTTCACTAAGCTCATCATCTTGTTGCAATCTCAACACACTGTGACCCCTCCTTGGTTCATCATCTTCATCTTCTTCAAGATCTGAGAAGACCTCTATATAATGTGCTTTACCAGTAGCACATCTATGTCCAGGTACCCATGGTTCTTGGCAAGTGAAGCATAGATTCCTCTTTCTTAGATCTTTCTGGACTTCATCATCAAGAGGCTTCTTGTATGAGCTCTCCTTTGAAGGAGCAGCTTTCTCTTCCTTTCCTTTAGAAGGAAAAGAGGGTTTGTTATGAAAGTTTTCCTTTTCTTTTGGCAAGGAATCTTGAAGGTCTCTAGCCCTCTCAATGGCATCATGCGAGGTAGTGGGCTTGGTAGATTTAACCATCCCATGCAGAGGTTCATCTAAGCCATCGATGAACATGTACACCCTCCTTGCTGCAGAAAAATCAGGAACCATAACAGATAATATCAGAAATTCAAAGATATAAGACTCTGTATTACCTAACTGCTTCAACTTTGCAAGGCTCATGAAAGGTGCTTCTGAATCCTTTCCGTCAAACCTTTCCACCAGTCTTCTAGTGAACTCAGAATAGGCAGTCACATTGGCATGATCCAATGTAGACAAACCATGGAACCACCAGTTGTGTGCTTCACCTTCAAAGTGTAGCGCTGCAATATTGATAGCTTCCATCTCAGGGAATTTTTTCAACTGAAAGTAGATATCCAGTTTTTCTACCCATGATTTTGTAGAACAAGTAGATGACCCATCAAACTTGGGTAAAAATAATCTGCTCATAGAGTGATGTCGATCATGATTCTGAGTGAATCCACCATCTCTATGTTGATTCCTTGGTCTTCTTTTGTCCTTGAGGTGACAAAACTCTTGAAAACTCAAGTGGTCCTTGAATCTTTGATTCTGAGACTCATATTCTTCAAAGTAGTCTTCAAGGGATGCTTTCTCATGGGGCCTTTCATTTTCCACAGCCAAAAAAGTAGGCATGGTCGAGCGTTATGAAGCTTGTGGTTGGTTCACTAGTTGATCATTCCAGTGGTGAGACATGCCAGAGCTTTCTCTAGGATGAAATATACCAGGAGATTCCTTGATCCTATCTAATCTCATCTCTTTGATCACTCTGGCAAGATATTGCATGGCTTTCAGAAGGGTATTTGCAAACTCCTTCCCATCTTCATCACTTCCAAATTCGGGGGCTTTTCCCTTGTCTTTATCATCATTGGTGTAATAAAATTTATTTTGTCTTCTTCTCACGTACCTCTTCTCTCTGTCAGTGAGAGGCTCCTCTTCTTCTGAAGACATATTGGCTCTTTAAGAAAGAAAATCACAGGCTGTGCCAAGATGATTGCTCTGATACCACTGTAATATCCCCAAAAGGGAAGATTCAGCAATACCTGCTAGGATAACGCATTTTTCAGAAGTATGTGCACTGAAATAAGTTTACAGCTCTTGGATCCCTTAGATCTAGAGATCTAGCATCTAAATCCAAGAGGAGAGAAAAAAAAATCAAACTAGGTGAGGTAAATAGATCTCCCACACCTAGTATGGTTGAAAAGCACCCAAGAATGGGGCTGTAGCTATATGCAACAATACTGCAAGAAAATAACGCATTTTTTCTGAGCAACAGAAGGAGGCCAATAAGAAGGCCCAACATTCATGTATACAACAATAAATTAGATCCATAATTAGGCCCTTACAATGTACAACAGGATACAGAGAAAAAGAATAGAAGAAATTCCTCAAAAAGAGGGGCTGCAACACATGTATTGACTGAAAAATGGCTTGAAAGCATTATTTTAAAGAGCTGCAGTAGCTGTATATTAAACTCTAGATCTAGAGCAGATATGTGTACAAAATATTACATCCATATCAGATCTGTACACTAGAAGAGCTCCCTTACAAATTCCCCTTGGGGTTTTGAGCAAACCATGAAACACAAAGAGTAGATCTGAGATCTAAAGTTGCAGAACTGCAGTAGTATTCAGAAATTTCTGAAGTAAGTTACAATAGAAGTAGATCAGATTTGAACAAAACATGGATCAAAAGTATAATCCGTGGATCACCATAGTGAAGGGCAGAACCCCAACACCAGAGACCTCTCCTCCAAATGTGTGTCAAAACACCCTACAACTGTACACCTTCAAATAACGTAGTCCTGGAAGGTAAACTGCGCTGTAGGCACTAGAACTGGTTCAGCCTGATGGCAAGATCTGAAAATGTAGGTCCAAAGATCTAATACTCTCTCATCAAGGGGATAGATGGCTTTCCCATTGAAAGAGGCACTAGATTGGCCTAGATCTGAGTAGATCTAGCCTCCACTTGTTGCAACTTACAAGGAAAACCAAACCCTCAACAAGATCTGCGTTGTAGTTAGAATATGAGCTTGGCCAAATGCCTGATAGTGGACAAGATCAGCAAGACTCTTCCAAGAGGCCTCTCAAGGAAAATGTGGGAAGATAGCAATATGGCAAATATATTTAGAGATATAACATAATCAAAAACCTTCTTCTGATGTCCTCCTCTTCCTTTTATAAGATGAAAGTCTTGCCAAACCCTAAACCATCTCAATGATTTAGCTCGTTTCACATGTGGAGCCTTTGAACTAAAACTGCGTTGTGCGTCTAGGAAATTCATTGTATCTAGACAGCGTTGTTGATTTGGTCCTGGTTGACTTGGTCAAATGATCCAGCCTCTTTCATACCTAAGTTTTCTTATGTAAATAGCCCAAATTTAGATATGTTCACATGTGGCATTGATTTATTTTTTTGATTAGGAGTTTTATTGATCCTCCTTTACAATTTTATTCATGAAACATAAAATTGAAACAAAATTGTATATTCCCATTAGCTTGGGCTAATTGGGAATATTACAATGTGTCACTCAGCTCAACAAAATTACAGTATATGGTTTCCAGTCAAACAACATGTGAGGAAATATGGATGAGAAAGATTCTTGTTGGGTTGTTTGGTTAGATGATGGATCCTACCATGATTTACTTTGACAAATAGAGTTGTATCAAGCTCTCTTAGAATCTAGTATTTCATGATCGATCCAACCATATCGACATTCGATATCACCATCTATGGGATTGTGTACATAGGCAGATCATGTTGATGGAATACATTCCTAAAGAGGAACAAGATGCAAATATTTTGACAAAGGCTTTTTCAAGAGGTAAATTAGAGTTTCATAGAGGCAATATTGGGTTATTTGATATTCCCTTTATTGCTAAGAGGGAGTGTGAAAATGAAGCAAGTAAATCTAGTTTTGACTTTGCCTTGGTCAAACTAGATTAAACTTCGAATTTCTATTTCAACCAAATACTTGGAGATAGTTAACTAAGGTGACATGGCAATTGTCACTCAGATAACTTATTTAATTCAAGTTGGAGACACTTGATTTCAATTATGTATGATTGATTTCTAATTTATAGCAATCTATTTCAGTTAAATTGAGTTATTGTGAGTTAAACTAGTTCTAATTGTTAGAAGAACTAGTGGAAGGTCTAGTAGTGGGGTGTGACTTTAGTCATCTTCAATGATCAACTACTTAACTAATAAATCAACCCAAAATAAATTATGCATGCAAGTTACCCAATTTAGATAGAGGTTCAAGGGTTGTGTACTATTAGTTGTAAACTAATCGAAGTTGTACAGGTGGTGCATCCAGTCAGAGGATCAACCTATATGAACTACACAATTCTCATTGAGGAATTTCCTAATTAATAGGGGCCCAATTCCTTAAGGAACAACACAAGGAAATAGAAGCTTATCAAACTGAGAAATTGGTTAATTGTTGGCCAGAGTCAGTCAGTGAAGCAAAAAGATAGATTATACAGGTGCAGGTTGTGCTCAAGCTTGAGAAAGAATATGTATTCATCTATATTCTTTGATTAATGAAATACCTATAGGAAGGGGGTTTGAGCAATTGCTTTCCCCTAGATAATTCTCCATATATGGGTGTTGAATATTTTCGCATGTTTATGATTTTTGTTCTCGATAGTGAATTTATTTTCACAGATGAGTAGAGTAGATTTGAGTCTTATGTTTTAGTAAATTACATGAGAAATTTTGAATCTACATTAAAATTCTACAATTTTCCACTCGGAATTCTAATTAATATTTTCCCTCTTTATATGTTTTTACGTATTTGGAAAACTTGATGACATTTGATTGATTTTCCTAGGCTATGAAACCTAGAGCAGTGTTTGTGGTGACTAGGAACATATCCTCCATTTCCATCTCTATGGCATCAATGGTCTTAATATAATTTTTCTTCATCATTATTTTCCATTTCTTATGTATATATAGAGCCACTTGCTTCTTCTTTTTATACTATGTGCACATTTATAGCTATGCCACCACATTATTTGCTATTTGTGGTCCTTGAGTGAAATGAAGGAGGAATAAGTTATGATGTATTGGTGTGTAAAATCCTTCCAATTCTCTTGATACCAATTGAATTTTTGTTTTTAAATCTTTGGAATCCAAAGGCTCAATTGTGGTTTTTTTGTTGCTCTTAGAAATTATCCTTGATCCTCCTTGGGTTTGAGAGCTTCTTATTTTTGTGTGCACCTTTACTAGTTATGGAGTGGGTTTTCTATTCCCTATTTTTGTTTATCTCCACTTGGGTGGTTATTTTTCTTTCTTAGTTCATCCAGGTGGAAATGAATGGCAACCCACCTCTTCCATTAACTCAATGGTTCTCTATCTTCTTGGCAATCTTTCAAAGGTTTTTTTGTTCTCAAACCTCTAAGATTTTTTTAAGGCCCTATATGATGTCGATGGGAATAGGGGATGACATAACATACCTATCCCCACTTGAAAGTTTTATTCCTTGGATATTTCTTTCCAATGAGCTACTGTGTGCCTCTAATGGATATTGTATGCAAAAGTTTCTTCCCCGTGAAGTTGATGTACCGAATAACAACCTCAGGGCCCACAAACCTTTTAGCACTTAATCTTTTAGGGTTAGGATTTTAGACCTATAGGGTTATTTATTTATGTTAAAATGCCATTCTTTTGGAATCTTTTGATATCTTTTGAAAAATCATGTGGCCACCATATTTATCTCTTAAGATATAACTACCACAAATCTAGCCAATTTGTTTTCTATAATGCTCTATTATTTTATTTATTAATAGATGTTGGTTTTTCACTATGTTACTATGCTTTATATTACATTTCTTTGTGTGTGTGTTTCATTCCTTTCTTTCTTTTCATTTCGTTTCTTGTACAACCAAGATCAGTGGTATCAAATAAATCTACTCCTTTTTGTTTCTCAGTGCATGTCCCTAGTGAGGTGAGGGTACATAGAGATGGATGATTAGCTAGTTTCACTTGGAAATGATCACTCTTTCCAACCCAAGTGGCCTCCCATGTCGGAAGAAAATAGAGATACTTGAATAGGATATCCTATCACGTTGTTGCTCGAGGAAGCTCTCACTAGCCAAAGGAATGAGATAATGGAAATTTTTTCTTAGATCCTTTGAAGAATTCAAACAACGGATGAGGCACCTTCAACTAGGGGAAATTTAAGAGATTCAACACCCTTCAAGGTGCAAGTTAAATTTTATATCCCCTTATTTAAAGGCCAAATGGATGTAGATTATTTAGAGAAATGGTTAAATATATTGGAGGTATATTACTATGTCCAAATTTTTTCGACAATGAAAAATCATCTTTGTGCTCTTGAAATCCCTTCCACATGTCAAATATTGGTGAAAAGGTTACTAGGAGAGACACAATGAAGATGATTCTATGATATTCAAGGAAGGAACCACTTTGGAATATTTTGTTGATACCCTCAAGGAGGAATTATACCATGTAAGAAACTATGATTACCAATACAGGCAATGGACAATCTTATAATAGGAGAGAGACCAATGTTTTTTTTTTCCACAGAAAAAATCGGTAACCTTTTATTTATAAAAATGAAAAGTTACACATAGCATATGCATTGAAGAATTTTCAAAAGTTGCCCATTGGGCTCGTGTACTTTGGCACACAATGCGACGTAGCGAGGCTACCGTGCATTCAGAAAGAATGAAAAAAAAGAAAAAAGAGGGAAGGGACAGAAAAACTGGTTCCCGGCAGTGAGTAGAAACTCACACCTCATGTTTTTCTCCCCTTCTTCTTTTCGACCTTGCGCCACTCTCCTTGGGTGGGCTCAATCGTAGCTAGGACTAACTGTGTTTCTGCTTTTTTGGAACCTGTATCCTTGTCTGAGTCTGATGTATCTGAGGGGTGATGCCGTTTGATCCCTCCCATACTCAGATCCTCGCTTGTCTTCTCTGCCTGATTTGAATGGGGTTGTGAGACCTTGTTTGCTGATATGATTTCCTCTTGGGTCTCTTTTCCTTGGGTAGGCTCGTTATTCTCTGTGGGAGTGACTTCCTCCTCTGCTTCTGATTCGTCATCCTCTGAGTCTGGAGGGGGGTATTGCCACCCTTTTCTCTGCTTCCCTTTCTGCCTCTTTTTGCTGTTTGCTTTCTTGGCTTCTGGACATGTATTTTGCAGGTGTCCTGTCTGCCTACAGATTCTGCATCTGAAAGTAGTATTTTCATAGTCTAGCCCTTGCAGCCAGTTTTGTTGCTTGTAAACCAGCCTTATACTTTTCGGCAGTCCTTTACTTAGATCGACTTCCACACAAATGCGTGCAAAGGTGTAGATCCTCTCCTCAATCCTCTCCAGATCTGCTTTGATATATTTCCCTATGCTGTTCCCAATTCCTTCCAAAACTCGTTCACTCCAAAAGTGAAGAGGAAGGTTATATAGGCGGACCCAAACCGGCATTCTGGAGACAGTCATTTTGTTTGGGTCAAAATCTGGAAACCATGGGGTCATAAAAAGACCCGTTGTTCCCCAAAACCAAGGCCCTGCACTGATGATTGTATCTCTGGCTTCCGTGGATGCGAACTTGACAATGAAAAACCCCTTGGAGCATAGATGTATATCACATTCCATGGTCCAGTTAGTATAGATCCAGTGAAAGAGATCCATTGGCTTTGGCCAAAAACTGTTAAAACGACAGATTAGGGCCTGAGTTTCATATGACTTGACGTATTCTTCTAGTCCTGTAGAATCAATGTTGAGGGCTGGGGTTTGCCCAAGCTGATCTACTATATATGGCCTAGGTGTATGTCCACCTTGGTCTGGAGGAGACCCTAGATCTCTATTACCCTGTAAGATATTTTTGTAAGAGAAGCCTCCCTTGGGTTGTTGCTGAGTTGTTGTCTTTTTCCCCTTGTCTCCTCCTGTGGTGCCTGGATGACCCTGAGGCACAGCACCTCCTCTCAGCCTAAGATTTAAGGCAATGGTTGTTTCTGGACTTATATCATAGTTCTTCAAGGTTCTGGTATCCTGAAGGGACCTTCTACCACTGACCAGATGCTGGATCTGAACAGGGTATCCCATCAATGCCCAGATTTGCTGTTTCAACTGCATAATAGAGCTTTCTGCATGTACCCATACTAGTCTGGTTTCCCCCACAGGGGGTTTAATGAAAATCTGAAAAGAAAAAATTGATGTTACCTGTTGCCTGGGTTCTGGCTGCTCTAGCTGCCCATGACTTTGTGCTGCCTCAAGGTGCAAGAGAGGGGGCGCTGCCTCAAGGTGCAAGAGAGGGGGCGTTGTCTCTGCCTCCCCTTTCTTCTGATGCGGCGTAGGGTTCTTGCAGATCTGGCATTTCTGGGCACTGCCGTTCTTTTTTTTTGGGTTTTATTTCAGTCCTGACAAGCCCCATATGCGAAGAGGTCAAAAGAACATCCCTGCCAAGCCCGGTCAGGAGACTTTCCATAGACGGAGATCCCGAAACAAAAGACGCCCTGCCTCCAAGCGCTCTAAGGTGCAGAAACCCTTTCGCTCCATAACCTTGTTCATCCGCCTGATTAGGCCGTGACAGCCAGATCTCTCTGCCAGTGGTAGAGAAACCATGCAAGGGCCCTGTGGCGTGATCTGCCTTGAAAAAAGTAAATCGGAGTCGGTAGAGAAAATCGCAGGGCGCATTTGATCGAGGTTCGCACGCTGATTTCTTCAGATCTGGATGCGTGGCTTTATATCTGAGATATATCTCCCCAGGAGCTCGGATCCGGCCTTCAGATCCATAATACAGCAAAAAAACTATCTGTCTCATCCCATTTGAGACTATTGCTAGCAGATCTGTGCCTTCGCCGCAAAAGAAAATCTCTTGCTCTGTGCTACCTTCATCTACAAGCTGGGCGGCGACAGCGCTTAGCCAAAACTTTGCAGAAACCCTCACGGGCCTCTGATGATCCGGCACAGCGCTAATGAGCGACATGAGGCCCGCACGGCCAAAGAACTTCGCAACAAATACAGTGGCGTGCCCCTGGGCTTCCGGGGATTCGATCCATTGCAGACAAGGCCGAAGAATGCAGGTATCACTGCAACCTTTACGCAGAACTCGACAACCGTTGCAGCTCATCTTTCAGAAGGGGATCAACCTTATGGTTTGTATTATTTCACCTAGGGAAATCAGAGAGAGACCAATGTTGGGGTATGTGTTATATTATTTTCCTAATTATCCATGTTTGGATGTCATTTCCTAATGGGGAGTCTCCCCCCTTGGGCCCACTCCCTGATATTGTTGTCGTAGTGGGGGTTCCAGGTGGTGGGTGGCAACACTTTTATGGAGCCCCACCCCGGTGGGGGATTTTGGGAGTAGCATCCATGAAGCAGAATTTAAATTTGCCTTGAAAATATTGTAATTTAAATATAGATATATCTTTAGGATGTAGATATGATGGTAGAATATATGTTAGGGTTTTTTTCTCTAGAAGGAAACCCCTTTTTAAGAGGGAATTTCATATCAGTTATGCAACCATTGAGAGATATAGAAAAAATATTCTAGTTTTCCTAGTTTTGGATTTCCATGGTAAAATATCTATGTAAATTATGTGCGAGTGCTAATGAATCTTTTATGTTTTATGTTGAGAATCTGTTTGTAGGAATTATTTGTGGAGGGTTAAGACCTACATTTGGTATCAAAGTAGTTTTGGCTTTAAGCAAGCACTCCTAAAGTATAAATAAAAATATTTTCTCAAGTGGGAGATATAAATATGAAGGCATATCTAAATCTCTACGAAAATTTGTAAAGGTATGTTGGAAATGTGTAAAAGAAGGGCATTACAAGAAAAAATATAGAACCAAAATTATTAATAAAGGGGAGGGATCTAATGATGCCTTTTCTATAGAAGCAAAACCATCCTCAAATGAAGGATGGAATGTGTACTTGGCTTCTTCAAGTACACATTTAGATCATGAGACATGGTTGGTTTACTTATGTGAATCATTTCATATGACTCCCAATAGGGCATGGTTTTCTGAGTATGAAAGATATGATGGTGTAATGTTTTCTTATGAGAGGATTCAATAGATAGAATCATAGGATGAGGAAAAGTCAAGTTAAAGCTCATGGGTGGAAGGATTATAACATTCCTTGGTGTTCTACACATCCTAGGATTTTCCATAAGTAAGCAAGATGAGTATTGCAAGTGTAAAAATAGTTTTTGAAAATGATACCTGTAGGATGGTTCGAGGGGAAATGGTATTACTGAGGGGATTTATATTTGGAACTTTGTATAAGCTACTTGGAAGTATTGATATTTATGGGTGAAACAACTTTGTTGTCCCTGAGAGAAGAGAAGAAGAATAAAAACCTCCTATAGTCTCTGGGGAAAAGACTATGTTGTGGCATCAAAGACTGGGAGATATCATACAGAGGGCTTTCGAGTATTACATGGTAATGGTATGGTAAAAGGTATGTCAAATTTCTCTTTGGATTTTTATTTTTGTTAACATTATTTATATTGGGTGAGATTCTCCTTTGGTGCTAAAATAGTAGAGGGAATAATACTAGTGCATAATGATGCCTTTGGACTTGTGTCGGTTCCATCATCGAGTAAATTTGTGGACTATGTCTACTTTATAGATGTATTATTGAGAAATACATGAATATATTTCCTCAGGAATAAATATTAAGTCTTTAATAGATTTAAAGAGTTCAAGGCTTTGTTGGAAAATCAAATAGATATGAAAATAAAGATGTTGAGCATAAATTATGCAAGATAATTCTATAGGAAGGAATTTGAAGAGTTTTGTAAGAAGTGTGGTATAAAATGATAGAAAAATAATACATACACACCTCAACAAAATGGAGTTGTAGAAAGGATGAACAAGATTTTGATGGAAAAAGTGAGTATGCTTAGTGGTGTTGGGTTAGGACATGAATTTTGGGTAGAGGCAGTGGGTATTACATGCTATCTAGTAAATATATCGACCTCATCAACATTAATAGTAAGATTACACATGAGGTATAGACTGGTAAGAAACCCTCTCTCACACATCTCAAGGTATTTGGCTATAATGAATATTTACATGTTCCAAAGGAAAAAAGAACTAAGTTGAATAACAAATTTGAAAGTTGCATCTTTATTGGTTATAAATATGGTTTAAAATCTAAAGTTTTGGAACCAAAAAACTAAGAAGGTTGTGTATAGTTGAGATGTGGAACTTAGAGAAGTGAAATATGTTATCAAACATGAAGTCCTACCAATGGAAAAAGAACCAGAGAAGATAGATTTTGAACTAAAGGATGATAAATCAAATTCTACAAAAGAACAACAATCCAAAGAAGAAGAACCACATTATTCAATATTCATGAGAAAGATTCGGCAAAGAAGGAAACCATAAAGGTATACTCCGCCTGATTCCCATTCAAAAATTTCCTTGTTTATTACTAATGATTATCCTAAAACTATTACAAAGCTAATGGATTTAGAGGATGGAAAACTCTGGAAAAAGGCCATGGTTGTTGAAGAAATGACAACCTTAGACAAGAATGAGGCTTGGGATCTAATAGAGTTGCCACTTGGCGGAAATTTAATTGGTAGTAAATGTGTTCTTAAAAAGAACTTGATGTAGAAGGCATAGTGGAGAAATATAAAGCTCGGTTAGTAGCAAAGGGTTATTCCCAATTAGAGGGATTTGACTTTGGTGATATACTTTCTCATGTTTCCAAGTTAACTTCTATTCGATTTATTTTATCTGTTGTTGTTGCCTTTTATTCTGAAGTAGAATGGATGGAAGTTGTTAGCACTCAAATCTACCTCAGGCTGAAATGAAGTAAAACTCAAGGCTACATCAAACCACGCTCAGCCTCGTAGCTAGCCCTACGAGGACAGGAGAGGGCTCTCTCCGTCAATCTCGAGAAAATAAGCAATAGGATGCGAGATTACTTACAATAAGAACTGATTTTAGGCTAGTAAAGAGATAGGTATGTTTGTTTTTTGATTTTTTGGGTTTTCGCTGGAGAAATGGGAAAACAAGTTTTGGGTCCGGGGATAAGGTCAGACCTTTGCAGAGTTCAAGCTGGGGCGAGGTAGGTGATGATCTTGATGCTTTAAATTGGATTTTATGGATAGATTAGACCGACGAGGAGCTGAAGAGGGAAAAGAAGAACTTGGATCCTCTCCAAACAGCTGAAAACATATAGAACTAACTGAATTCAAAGGCCAAGCACTGTAAACAATGGATTCAACCTTAATCACTCATTCAACTTAGTTCAGAAGCATAATGAAACGATGGCATACATTAAACATGAAGAAACTTACAGTAAAAAAAGGAGAAACATCATCAAGAACAGAACACCACAAGGATCCCAACAAGTGCCGCAAAACCCCTGATCTTTCCTTAGCCAAAATATGAAAAGTATGTACAATAGTATCAAAAGTATCCCAAGAGTCCAACCTGTAGAATGCCTCGGAAATTACAATATATAGATCACTCTAACCCCTTTCCCCACCTCTAGGGGTCGAATTCCCTCTTCAGGGATCAGTTTCAACCAATTCTAATCATGGAACTACAATCTAGGCAGCTAACAACTTGCCTCTAAAAGAGTGGAAACTGATCCATTACATGATTTTTTACTCATTTGAGAGTGAATCTTCTAGAAGAGATAAAAATAAGTTACATGCAAAACATGAATTTACATCATAAAAACCCAAAAATTCTATCCATAAGAAAAACTGGTCCATAATAGGCGAAATACTGAGCTGGCAGCTGAAAATTCAGAAAAATCTCTAGGTGGGTCGCTCCTGAACTGCGTGGGTCGCTCATGTTCCAGGCTGATTTTGAGGTATCTCCCGTCATCCAAATTGAGCTCATGATAGCTCGTTGGAAAGCCCTGGATGTCTACTTTCCAACCCAAGTGGAATTTTTGAATTTGGAGTTGATTTGACCCTCCAAAACCTCATTCTCCCAGAGGTACTTCCTGCTGGTGCAAAAGGTGGCAGCAAGGTGATTTTCATGGTGTTTTTAAGCTGTTTGACCATCCAGATTTTGTTGAAATGCTAAGTTGACTTCAGAGGATGCATAATTAACCATGAAAAATCCAAAAATGTAAAAATATCCTCCAGCAAGTGTCTCAAAAAAAAGTGAGCGCATGAGCGCGCGACCCACGTAGCTGCAAAACCTGTTTTTTAGACCAAAAAATTTGAAAATGACAAAATTTTCTCCGAATTTGCCCAAATTCGGAGCGGAGGTCCTCCATCATGTGTCCTGCCCAGTCAATGAAGCCTCGGCCAAAATCCGAAGTGGATTAGGCCTTTTCCGCCGTCGAAGTGCTTTGCGCAACCTCCTCTTCATGATCTTCATCCTCGCTTTGCAAACATGCATGCGAGCCCAGTAATGGCCTTTCATGTGGCGAAGCATGTCTTTGTCTCGATTGGCCTTCACCAACAACTTCTCCAGATGTATATTTACCCTCGTGAGTACAGTATCTCTGTCAGCTGGTGTCATGTCACCGGGTCTCTTTCGATTCCACTGTCTGTCCTCACGGATTTGGCGCACCTCATAAAATGTGAGCTCATCCTCAAGCTGTTTTTTGCGCGGCTCCAAATAGTTAATCACCCACTAAACCTTCTGAAATTGGTCTTTCAGCTGGTCATTCTCGGCCCTTTGCTCCTGGATGACTTCCCTCAGCTTCGAGCTAGGACAACTTGGTATCAACATCAATAGAACATCGAATCTATGTCTGACCTCCACGATGGGCCCTCATCGTACATGAGCCTCTTACCTTATCCTTCTTGGACACAGCCACATGCATCCAAGGCGGGGCCCTCCCACATCATGTAGAGATAATACTCGGCTGTGTCGATGAAGTCGGCAGAACCCCTTCCACCTCACGTGGAGATAGTGCCGTCGTGTCGCTTGCAAATAAGGCCACAGCCTCGCTAATATCGACTGACAAGGGTGATATTATGCTCAGCCTCAAGCATGTCCGGCTGGTGTGAGGGCTCTCTGCATCATGAATTGCCCTCGGAAGTGCAGCAGGCGCTACGAAAAAGTCTCTAGAAATGAAATCCTCCCAAGTGATGCCTGTCCACCAGTGATGTAACACCAAGATTTTGATCAAAGCGAAATGATATATACTCCTGTACTGCTGCACTGGGCTCGTCTTCATCTGCACAAATGTCACCATCCTCTCTATGTTGCGGTGTATGAAATACGGAATATTCATCATACGCACCCTTGTGAAGTGCATCAGCAAACGAACATGATATGAGAAAAGACGAGAATACCTGCCCTCACAACTAAAATACTGAATGATGAGCCTCATGAGTGGTGCATACTCATCTCTCAAGAATCTGAATGGAAAAACTCTACTCAAGTAAGCCTTATATCCAGTTTTAATGTATGGCTCATAGTGAAATTTCTCTAACTGCTGACCCTTGTTCCATTCCTCGCCCATGTTCGGTATACCAGTGGCTTGAGAAATAGTCAAAGGTGACACAATGAAATCAACCCCAGCAAGGCTTACCTGATCACCCCGTAAATGAAGAACAAACAGACGTGCTAATTCACGATGAGGCCGGGTTTGTGCAACCATCTCACAAAATCTGAAACATGACAAGAATCGAAAACAATCCATAGCTAATGGACATGCCTGCAATCGAGCCAAAGAAGAAGGCTCCTCTCTGCGATGATCACCGCTTCTATTTTCTCTGCGGGACCCCCGTGGCACATTACCTTCAGTCACCGAATCACTGCCTGACCTTGGCTCATATTCTGACTCTGTCTCCGACATGGCTATGACCAAGCTTTTGGCAATGTGTATACTGATATGAAAGCAGTGCAAACAAATTTAGGATGTATGTTTCAACACCCAACCAATATTCCCACCGTCAAAGCACCATCAAGGAATCAAATCATGGAAAAATCTTTGTTTTAGATAGATTGGAAAAGGCACAATCTTTGTGTTTAAATGCAAGTGAAACTTGGATCAAAGGGAGCGGGCAACTTTCAAAATTTTGAACAAATCTTATCAAAGGAGAGCATGGCATCAATAGAATGTGTTTGTCTATGAGTAATAACCACAAAGGTCTCAATGGGCAGTTTGAAACAAAGTCATGAGAATATTTTTACATTGGGCAGTGAGACTCATTACAACCACAGTCACCATGGAACAAAGGGTTTTAACATGGTATAATAATATCAATGGTCAAAATGGCAAAATGGGCATAAGAGCAATATGGTTTTGATATTATATGAAAAACTGGATGTATCACTGCCATGAGATAGCAAACAAACTCATTCAACCATTCATTTTCATTTTAAAACCCTGAAAACAAGAATGCTATGTCTGTGGGGTTTTAAATCCTCCTTTTGAACATTTGAAACATCAACGATGCCACCGGTGCATTTAAAAAAACATCAAGCAATGATAGAAACCTGTTTGAAAGCCAGTTGCATCGATTCCAAGCAAGGCTGGGCACTCAGAATGAATTTCGAAACCATGTGTCTGCGTGGGTCGCGCAGCCTCTGCGTGGGTCGCTCGGCCAAGGTGGGTCGCGTCCCTTGCAAACTTACACTGCTGAACCGACCTGCGTGGGTCGCTCTGCCCAGGTGGGTCGCTCGGCCTCTGCGTGGGTCGCTCGGCCCAACAACACTGCCCACGCAACTTAAAACTCTGAAATCGGCCCTCCAATTTGCAAAACACGATTTGGGTGCTATGGATTTGTGAAAACGAAACTTGTTTGGCTTTTATACTTGATACAAATATCTTCACAATCAGATTTTGTTTCAAATCTAATTGCAAACCCATATTACAAATGTTTTTGTAATTTCACTTTTGGTTTTTCAAATACAAACTTCCTTTGGCTTTTTGAGGTCGATACTAATGATTTTGTTGTCTTCTTGCAGGGATATGGCTATCTTGGCTAAGAAAGAGACCAGGGGTCTGCTTTTGACAATGTCTTCATGGCGGAACAATTACAATTTATTACAAAATGATAATGACAAATTTCTAGTTCCAAAACAGAGTTTTGGACTAGAAATATTTTTTTGAAAATGCTGATGATAATAAAATAAAAATCACAAATGCAGAAATTTCCTCACTTTGCAGGCTTTATGACTAGTATATAAATGACTCAAAAACCCTAGACACCAAGACCTAGGACACTTATTGACATTTTTAATGACCATATATGTAATGACAATGACTATGAATGATTTCTTTGAGAAAATTTTTAAAATAGCACTGCAGGTGTAAATATGAGGAAACATAAGACGACAGACCCCTTCGTCAGTGCATGGCATGCTCCTAGTGAAATGCAACGAAGTGGAACAAGCGAGACACCTAATAATGAATATGCAAAAGATGAAATGATCACTGACGGAGGGCTGCAAGGGCCGACTCTAACATTGGCTCCAATGGGGATGGTGGCTCCATGGAGATGCCAAGAACGGCAGATCTCTGGGGGAGTCAGACAGTGCCTCTCATCCATTGGGTGATGGAATCATTATTTCAACTGATAAAACAAACTTTGGACAATTTTATTGACTGCAGATTTGACTAACGACAGACTGCAATTTGACCAAAACTGACAAGACTCAAATTGACATGACTCAAACTAGAAGACTGATAAAACTTAACTTGACAATTTCAAACCAACCAACCTCTATCTCCAGAATTATAGCCTTCGCTCCGGGCCCCAGACTGAAAATGAGAGATCAGTGCACACTTGCAACGAAACAAAAGTAAAATGATATATACAATGACAATGATATCAGCAGCAAGTACTCAGAAATAATAGCGCTTCAGCAACCGACCATTGATCGGTCCTCCAGGACAATCATCTCCATTCATTTCTTTGAGAAGAAATGCATTCTGACCCCGATACACTGCAATCTTAAAAGGACCCTTCCACAGATTTTCAAATTTTCTGTGCTTTCCCTTATCTTCATTCCGAGCATCCCATTTCAAAACTACCTCATCCAACTGAAACTTATATGCTTTTGCCTTTCTGTCGTAGATCTTCTTTATGCGCTCCTGCAACTTGAAAGTGTTTTGAAATACCTCCTCTCGTGTCTGCTGTAAATGAATCATCTCATTAATCCTCCGCTACATAGGATCCTCTTCACTTCCAGCCTCCTGAAGCAATTTGACCACCGGGACAGCAAGTGAAGTAGGAAAAACTGTATCCGTCCCATACACCAACTCGAAAGGAGACATGCCAATAGACTTTTTCTGACTTACCCTATCAGCCCATAATGCATTCACCAACTTTTTATGCCAAGCCTTCTTGTTGATTTCCAGCAATTTCTTAATGATATTCACCAAGGATTTATTTGAAGATTCCGCCAAGCCATTCCCTTGCGGATGGTAGGCGGTCGAATGTCCCAAGGTAATATTGTACTTAAAGCAAAAATCAACCATCCTCTTAGACTTAAAGGCTGCTGCATTATCTGTGATTATTTTACTAGGACACCCAAAGCGTGACAGAATATTGTTTTCAAGGAAAGAGATAATTACCGCATCAGTGGCCTGTCGAGTGGGAATCGCCTCAATCCACTTCGTGAAGTAGTCTGTAGCTGTCAAGATCCATCTGTGCTGTCCGGAAGATGCTGGGTGGATTTCCCCGATAAAATCCAATCCCCACTGCTGGAATGGTGCACTAACTTCGATTGGTTTTAGAGGCAAAGGCTGTAATTTCTGCTTCCCTTCGAAAATTTGACACTCGTGACAATTTTTAACAGCCTTGAACACATCAGAAAACAAAGAAGGCCAATAATACCCCGCCCTTAGAATTTTATTCGTTGTGGTCTTCCAAAACAAATGACCTCCACAGTCACCTTTGTGAAAATCCTCCAAAACTCTTTGAGCTTCCTCTTCTACCAAACAATTCAACAACATACCCCCAGGGTCTTTCCAATACAATGCAGAATTCAAAATGCAGAATTTAGCAGCTCTTAGCTTCAATGTTCTACTCTTATTTCGAGGCATACCAGGTGGTGTAGACAAATTCTGAAGCACATGTAAAATGTCAGCATACCAAGGAGAAGAAACAAAAATATCGGATACCTGAACCGACGTACTTTCCCCATCTTCATCAGACATGGCAGCAATCAAATTTATGTCTAGAGCATGCATATTTGTTTCAGCCATGAGCTTGGCGAGTCCTTGTCCTTTAATCATCTTGGTCGGTTTAATCTCCACATCGTACTCTAACAACGCGGCGATCCACTTACCTCTTCTTCCTTCTGGATCTGCCTGTACCAAAACATCTTTAACTGCTGCGTTAGGAACATATGCTGTAATGTGGGAATGCAATATGTACACACGGAAATCCTTCAAAGCCTTTACAAGCGCAAGTGCTTGTTTCTCAATGATATTATACTTCAATGCTCCATCTCTTATGATCCGACTGAAAAAAGCGATGGGCTTCTCAACTCTATCCCTTTTTTGCATCAAAACAGCTGCCAATGTATGCTCAGAAGCGAAAGAAAATAAAATGAAGTCTTGTGTGTAATCGGGGCTGATTAAAATAGGAGCTGAGGAAAGAGCTATCTTTACCAAATTAAATGACTTTACTGCCTCTTCTGTCCATCTTACCTGACTGTCCTTCTTCAGCATGTTCGTGATTTCTCTAAGGTGTTCTGCAAGATTGGGAATGAAACGACGCAGAAAATTCATTTTACCGTTAAATGACTGTATCTCTTTCTTGTTCCGAGGTTGTTCAATCTGCTGTATGGCTTCAACACGTGCAGGATCAACTCGAATACCATCTTTCGATATGATGTGGCCAAGGAGCTTTCCTTCATCCATGGCGAAAAGGCTCTTCTTTGGATTCAGCGAAATGCCATATTTTCTGCACTTCTGGAAAACAATTTTCGGATGATATAAGTGTTCCTCATCAGAATTAGAAAATACAGTTAGATCATCAAGGTAAACAACCAAAAACACATCTTTCTCATTGGCAAAAGCCATGTCCATTGCACGCTGAAAGGTAGCGCCTGCATTCTTTAAACCGAACGGCATCTTTGCGTAATGAAATGTTCCCCAAGGAGTGGTGAACGCAGCCTTGTCACGATCATCTTCCTGCACTAAAATCTGATTATAACCTGAGTATCCGTCGAGTAGTGACATCCTTGATGCTCCAACTACTCGCTGCAATATGTGATCCATCTTTGGCAGCGGATAATTGTCCTTTAATGATACTTTATTCAGATTTCTGAAGTCAATACATAAACGGATCTCACCTGTCTTCTTTCTCACGGGCACCAAGTTTGATATCCAATCTGAAAATCGAATAGGCACAATGATTCCTGACTTATACAACCTATTTACCTCTTTTTCGATTGATGGTAGCAGCTTTGGATTGATCCTCCTCAACTTTTGACGAAAAGGCTTCTGATTTGGTTTGATGGGAATAGTATGCTGAATGATGTTGGTATCGTATGTTTTGAGATCTGAATAATCCCATGCAAACACATCAGAAAATGAAGACAACAATTTCACATATTCTGCTCTTACCTTTGGTGACAATGACTTTGACAATTTCACCATCTTGGGATTCTCAGCTGTCCCAATATTTACCTCTTCGACACCCTTCTCTGTTGGCCTCAATGTAGGCTTGCGAGCTACATCGTCTTGATCAAACAACTCTTCCAAAGGAATCAATCCCTTAGGAATGATGTTATCCTTCAATTGCAGCACATCCATTTGATTTATCTGTATGTCATCAATACCATCATCAAATTCTGTATCTATGGAGGTATCTTTAAACTTACCCTTATTCTGCAGAAATTCACTAATCTCCTCATCATCCTCAAAAACTTACCAACATCGCTGATTGTCTGGAACGGTGGGCCGGTGTTTCACATGTATCTCAAACTTGTTGCTGGAATTCATTGGAATCTTAAGATTGCTTGCTACCTTAGCAAGTCCATCAGCAACACCATTTTGTATGCGGGGCACACATGTCAAAGTATGATCAGAAAATAACTTCAAAATATCCAAAACTGCATTTCGGTAAGCCCTCATGCAAGGATGCTTAGCCTGAAACTCACCTTTAACTTGTTTTATCACTAATTCTGAATCACCATATACTGCAATCCTCTTCGCATTCAGCTTCTTGAGAATCTTAAGACCAGCAATAAGAGCCTCGTATTCCGCTTCATTATTAGAACAATCGAATGCAAGCTTGTAAGAACACACTCTCACATTGCTCGGAACTTTATCGGGAGCGGAAAATGGACTTCGAATCCACACACCAATCCCAGCACCATCGCTGCCCACTGCACCATCAAAATCCATGGTCCAAAGACCATCTTCATCGTCCTCTAAATGCTGAAACTGTGTCGGCTCTGATTTTCCTGTTTGCTGCCCATTGTCTCCAGCTGATTGCTCCAAAGCAGCTTGTTTTTCTCTTCTTTCTTTTTGCAAAACTTCTCTGAAATTCTCATTTATTTCTGGTATGTCTTCTGCCTGAACTAATTGACTTTCTACATCATTAAAACTATCAGCAAGCAACACAAACGACTCTAAATCAGTATGTACATAGTTCACGGGATGATTGACTGGCTTCTCTTTGCTAGTTATCATGTATTTCATCTTCTGCTCACGATACAACTTTCTCATTTGACCGAAGACTGGAATTGTAGCATAAGAGAAATCTAATTGAAGTGTACCTTTCAACTTTTCCCCCCAAGATCTTGCAAGAAGCATCCCGAAACGTGGAGGAATGTCGGCTATCACCACATCCATTAAAACATTCTTTGCTGGAATTTGATCTAAACTTACCACCAAATCTTTGATGAGTCCTATACACTTTACCCGGCTGGAATCGAATGAATACAAATCATGATACTCTCTTGTAATGTCTAATCCCAAATTTTCCATGATTGCCTTTGGCATCAAATTGTGCGAAGCACCCGAATCGAGCATAGCATTGTGCAATATATATTCATGCAACCTCAAACTGATGTAAAAAGGAGGAACATTACTGTCAGGAGACTCACCATTTAATGCAGGCCCAAAAATCAATTCCGGTTGATCATCCTCAACATTTACTGTGTCAATCATTGGATCAAAGTTCAGAATTTTGGTGACTTGACTACGGTAGCTGCTGTTCTTCATAATCTCCGTCAAAGGAATAGATATTTTTAGTTTGGAAATTTCATTTTCCAAGCTAAATGCTGAAACCTTCTCAACCTCTTTGACTGGAACTTCCTTCTTTTCAGCCTTGTCTTTCACTATGTTTCACTGATTTACCTTCTCAGCTGATGATACTTTACTTGCTGCGGGGTCAATTGTCTCTTTTCCTCTTTTCTGTGGTATTGGTGAATCTGTCTTCGGTGCTGAAGCTTCTTTTCTTTTCTGAATGGGATTTATAGGCACATCTCGATTTCTCAATGAATACTGTTTCTGCTGAGCAGTCAATGCATTCAAATATCCTCTTTGGTATTCATCTGACTCTTCTTCTAAATCATCATCATTTGTTAGGATAAAATCCTCATCTTTTTGAACCACTGAACTTTCACCATACTCCTCTTCCTCAGTAATATAAATAGGCAAATCATCGGGAGTGAAGAAATGATTTTTCTCACCTGACACATCATCATCATCATCGGAATCATGACTCACAAAATTCTGCAAAAGAGGAGTCTTGATCTGCTGTTGGGCTGCTGGCTCTTGAGCTCTTTGTTCACGTTGCTTAATTCGGAACTGTGGCTGCTGCTAGCCACGGGAATTTGGATTTCGAAACTGTGTCTCTGCCTTGTCAAGATTTATTCTTCTTAAAGCCTTTTCCAACTCACGAGCTAAGTGCTGTTCTGATATAGATGAGGAAGGCTCTTCCTTTATTGTCACTCTTTTCTCTGCTTTCAACCGTGCTCTTTTATCATTTAGATTTGCCTCAACACTAACATCGACCTTCTGCATATCTTCTAAAGTGGGTGGATCTCTATCACGAAGGGAATAAGCCATCTCCGGATCAAAGCCATCCAGGAATTTAAGGAGAGCAGACTTTTTGGACGGTCTCAAGTCATCTGGAATAGCATTATACACTGTATTGAATCTAATGATATAATCCTGAACAGACTCACCAGGATTACGTTTGAGGTTTGTATATTCTGAAGTAATCTGCAACGGATCCTTTTTCATCTCCTATCGGTCTAAAAACTGCCTCTGAAGTTCTGCCAATGTATCGATGCTTCTTTGTGGCAAGGCTCTGAACCATTTCCGTACCTCTCCTCCAAAGGTTTGCACAAAAGCCTCATGGTCACATTTTCTTCATCAATCTCGAAACGATCAAAGAAATCTGCCATATTGTCTACATGCTGTTGTGCAGGAAGACTCTGTGGAGTGCCATCAAATGTCGGGATCTTGCTCTGATAATCTGCGGGCATATCATTCAACTGCTGGGGTAACACAAGAGGTGCAAAACGAGCAGCCATAGCTCTTGGTGGATTGAAGACAATCTGTTGTCGAGGAGACACAGGAGGAGTAGGAGCAGTTGGTCTACGAGATGTATTCAATGGAAACGGAGAAATTACTATTGATTGTTGATCAGAAAACTCAGGCTGAACTGGAATGGTAGGGATAAAAGGAGGTTCAGTAGGGATCCGTGAACTTGATGCAATTTCAGATGGGTCAAGAACTTGTGAAGCAGATTCAGTAAATTCAAAAGTGTTAGTATCCTCAATAGAACTTTGCGGCTGTCTATCCAAGTACTGTGAGACAAATCTATATTGCAAATCTTCAGTAAACAATGGATCTGGAACTAATCTTGACAATTCAGTTTCGGAAAAATTCACAAACAAGGATGTTTCAAACCGTGCATCAAAAGGAATTTCATCAACATATATGATTTTGACAGGACAGGATGCAGATCGGGTAAGCACTCTGGAACTCTCAAAACTCAATTGGCTTTCTCTTTCAGAACTCTCTTGACTGCCTTGTTTTCTAAGGGTCCTTGGAATCAGATTCGGATTTTCGAATATTGTTGGTGGATCAGGGTCAGGATTCGCCCTAGTATTCCTTCTTGAAGCCAGTGTATTGATCTTCTCGGAAAAAAAAAAAAAATTTCAAGGAACACAATCAATTATTTTCAGCCTTTCGACTTCTAGACTCAATCATCCAAAAGGTCTAGAACGAATAAGTATACTGGGGTGATTTACAAATCAAGTACTGAACACACAAGCTTACCGGAGATCGACTGAAGCAGCGTTTATCTGCTTCCGCTTATGCATAACAAAAGCGTTTCGAAAGCTACCTGGCGTGACTTCAGACTCCGTCTAAGACTCGTGGAACAAACACATCAACAAGCAAACCATTGAGATTGTTTTCCCCAGTATGGTCGCCACTATGTTAGCACTCAAATCTACCTCAGGCTGAAATGAAGTAAAACTCAAGGCTACATCAAACCACGCTCAGCCTCGTAGCTAGCCCTGCGAGGACAGGAGAGGGCTCTCTCCGTCAATCTCGAGAAAATGAGCAATAGGATGCGAGATGACTTACAATAAGAACTGATTTTAGGCTAGTAAAGAGATAGGTATGTTTGATTTTTTGGTTTTTTGGGTTTTCGCTGGAGTAATGGGAAAACAAATTTTGGGTCCGGGGATAAGGTCAGACCTTTGCAGAGATCAAACTGGGGCGAGGTAGGTGATGATCTTGATGCTTCGAAATGGATTTTATGGATAGATTAGACTGACGAGGAGCTGAAGAGGGCAAAGAAGAACTTGGATCCTCTCCAAACAGCTGAAAACATATAGAACTAACTGAATTCAAAGGCTAAGCACTGTAAACAATGGATTCAACCTTATTTCACTCATTCAATTTAGTTCAGAAGCATAATGAAAGGATGACAACATTAAACATGAAGAAACTTATAGTAACCAAAGGAGAAACATCATCAAGAACAGAACACCACAAGGATCCCAACAAGTGCCGCAAAACCCCTGATCTTTCCTTAGCCAAAATATGAAAAGTATGTACAATAGTATCAAAAGTATCCCAAGAGTCCAACCTGTAGAATGCCTCAGAAATTACAATATATAGATCACTCTAACCCCTTTCCCCACATCTAGGGGTCGAATTCCCTCTTCAGGGATCAGTTTCAACCAATTCTAATCATGGAACTACAATCTAGGCAGCTAACAACTTGCCTCTAAAAGAGTGGAAACTGATCCATTACATGATTTTTTACTCATTTGAGAGTGAATCTTCTAGAAAAGATAAAAACAAGCCAAAGTTACATATCAAACATGATTTTACATCATAAAAACCCAAGAAGTTACAAAGGCTTAGATCGGGTGTAATAGGCAGAGAAATCTTGAAATTTGGCAATTGAAAATTCGGAAAAATCTCTAGGTGGGTCGCTCCTGAACTGCGTGGGTCGCTCATGTTCCAGGCTGATTTTGAGGTAGCTCCCGGCATCCAAATTGAGCTCATGATAGCTCGTTGGAAAGACCTGGATGTCTACTTTCCAACCCAAGTGGAATTTCTGAATTTGGAGTTGATTTGACCCTCCAAAACCTCATTCTCCCAGAGGTACTTCCTGCTGGTGCAAAAGGTGGCAGCAAGGTGATTTTCATGGTGTTTTTGAGCTGTTTGACCATCCAGATTTTGTTAAAATGCTAAGTTGACTTTAGAGGATGCATAATTAACCATGAAAAAAAATCCAAAAAATGTAAAAATCTCCTCCGACCAAGTGTCCCAAAAAAAAGTGAGCGCATGAGGGTGAGACCCACTTAACTGAAAAACCTGTTTTTTGACCCAAAAATTTGAAAATGACAAAATTTTCTCCGAATTTGCCCAAATTCGGAGCGGAAGTCCTCCATCATGTGTCCTGCCCAGTCAATGAAGCCTCGGCCAAAATCCGAAGTGGATTAGGCCTTTTCCGCCGTCTTAGTGCTTTGCGCAACCTCCTCTTCATGATCTTCATCCGTGCTTTGCAAACATGCATGCGAGCCCAATAATGGCCTTTCATGTGGCGAAGCATGTCTTTGTCTCGATTGGCCTTAGCCAACAATTTCTCCAGATGTATATTCACCCGTGTGAGTACAGTATCTCTGTCAGCTGGTGTCATGTCACCGGGTCTCTTTCGATTCCACTGTCTGTCCTCACCCAGTTTTGCGCACCTCATAAAATGTGAGCTCATCCTCCAGTGTTGTTTGTTCTTGTTGCTCAAATAGTTAATCACCAACGAGCCTTCTGCAATTGGTCTTTCAGCTGGTCATTCTCGGCCCTTTGCTCCTGGATGACTTCCCTCAGCTTCGAGCTAGGAGAGCCCGTATCAACATCAATGACTGTCAAATCTATGTCCCGGCCTCCTGATGGGACCTCATCATGCATGGGCCTCTTGCCCCTGTCTTGGACCTGTACCTGTACTGAAGAAGAAGGCGAGACCCCTCCCACATCATGTGGAGATAATACTCGTTGTGTCGATGAAGTCGGCAAGACCCCTTCCACCTCACGTGGAGATAGTACCCGCCGTGTCGCTGCAAATAAGGCCCTGTGGCCTCGCTGATATGTCTGAACCAAAAAAGTGATGATATGCTCAACCTCAAGCATGTCCGGCTGGTGTGAGGGCTCTCCTGCATCATGAACTGCCTCGGGAGGCTGCTGTGGCGCTCTGAAAAAGTCTCTAGAAATGAAATCCTCCCAAGTGATGCCCTGCTCCGCCAACTGATGTAACACCAAGATTTTGATCAAAGTGAAATGGTATATACTCCTGTACTGCTGCACTGGGCTCGTCTTCTTCTGCACAAATGTCACCATCCTCTCTATGTTGCGATGTATGAAATACGGAATATTCATCATACGCACCCTTGTGAAGTGCATCAGCAAACGAACGTGGTATGAGAAAAGACGAGCATACCTGCCCTCACAACTGAAATACTGAATGATGAGCCTCATGAGCGTTGCATACTCATCTCTCAAGAATCTGAATGGAAAAACTCTACTCAAGTAAGCTTTATATCCAGTTTTAATGTATGGCTCATAGTGAAATTTCTCTAGCTGCTGACCCTTGTTCCATTCCTCGCCCATGTTCGGTATACCAGTGGCTTGAGCAATAGTCAAAGGTGACACAATGAAATCAACCCCATCGAGCTTGCCGATCACCCGGGGTAAATGAAGAACAAACAGACGTGCTAATTCACGATGAGGCCGGGTTTGTGCAACCATCTCACAAAATCTGAAACATGACAAATATCGGAAACAATCCATAGCTAATGGACATGCCTGCAACCGAGCCAAAGAAGTAGACTCCTCTCTGCGATGATCACCGCTTCTATTTTCTCATTCACCCCGGGACTAGTGGCATTACCTTGATCCGAATCACTGCCTGACCTTGGCTCATATTCTGACTCTGTCTCCGACATGGCTATGACCAAGCTTTTGGCAATGTGTATACTGATGTGAAAGCAGTGCAAACAAAGTTAGGATGTATGTTTCAACACCCAACCAATATTCGCACCGTCAAAGCACCATCAAGGAATCAAATCATGGATAAAATCTCTGTTTTAGATGAATTGGAAAAGGCACAATCTCTGTTTTGAATGCAAGTGAAATTTTGATCAAAAGGGAGCAGGCAACCTTCCAAATATTGAAAAAGTCTAGTCAAAATGTGTTTGTCTATGAGTAATGACCACAAAGGTCTCAATGGGCAATTTGAAACAAAGTCATGAAAATGTTTTTACATTGGGCAGTGAGACTTATTACAACCACAATCACCATGGAACAAAGGGTTTTAACATGGTATAATAATAGCAATGGTCAAAATGGCAAAATGGGCATGAGAGCAATATGGGTTTAATATCATATGCAAAGTTGGATGTATCACTGCCATAAGATAGCAAACAAACTCATTCAACCATTCATTTTCATTTTAAAACCCTGAAAACAAGAATGCTATGACTGCGGGGTTTTAGATCCTCCGTTTGAACATTTGAAACCACCAATGATGCCAAGTTGCATGCCAAAAAACATCGAAAACGATAGTAGTATTTTGTTTGAAAGCCCGATTGCATCGATTCCAAGCAAGGCTGGGCGCTCGAATGAATTTCGAAACCCTGGTACGCGTGGGTCGCGCGACTCTGCGTGGGTCGCTCGGCCCGGGTGGGTCGCGCGCCCTGAGCTTGCTTCTTGAGGCCCGACTGCGTGGGTCGCTGCGCCGGAGTGGGTCGCTCGGCCTGCAGTGTGGGTCGCTCGGCCCCATGACAACGCACGCAACTTAAAACTGCGAAAATCGGCCCTCCGATCTTAAAACCGATTTGGGTGCTATGGATTTGTGAAAATGAAACTTGTTTGGCTTTTATACTTGATACAAATATCTTCACAATCAGATTTTATTTCAAATCTAATTTCAAACCCATACTACAAATGTTTTTGTAATTTCACTTTTGGCTTTTCAAATACAATCTTCTTTTGGCTTTTTGAGGTCGATACTGATGATTTTGCTGTCTTCTTGCAGAGATATGGCTATCTTGGCTAAGAAAGAGACCAGGGGTCTGATTTTGACAATGTCTTCATGGCGGAATAATTACAATTTTATTACAAAATGATAATGACAAATTTCTAGTTCCAAAACGGAGTTTTGGACTAGAAATTTTTTTTTTTTAAAATGCTGATGATAATAAAATAAAAATCACAAATGCAGAACTTTCCTCACTTTGCAGGCTTTATGAATAGTATATAAATGACTCAAAAACCCTAGACACCAAGACCTAGGACACTTATTGACACTAGTGATGACCATATACGTATGTGATATCGATGAATGATTTCTTTGAGAAAATTTTTAAAATAGCACTGCAGGTGTAAATATGAGGAAACATAAGACGACAGACCCCTTCGTCAGTGCATGACATGCTCCTAGTGAAATGCAACGAAGTGGAACAAGCGAGACACCTAATAATGAATATGCAAAAGACGAAATGATCACTGACGGAGGGCTGCAAAGGCCGACTCTAACAGAAGTGAAGACAACATTCCTACATGGGGATCTAAAAGAAGAAATATACATGAAGAAACCAGAAGGCTTTGTTCTAGAAGGAAAAAAAAGAGCTAGTATGCAGGTTGAAAAAGTCCCTGTATGGGTTAAAACAATTACCAATGATGAGGTATACAAAAATTGATACTTATATACTAGGAATTGGCTTCACAGGATCAAATCAAATCACTGCATATATTTTAAATTAGTTGGTGATGGTCTTATTTATTTGGTATTTTATGTGGATGATATGTTGTTAATTATAAAGTATAGGGAAATTATCCAAGATATGAAAACTCAATTTTCCTATAAATTTTACATGGAGGATTTTGGTGTTGCAAATTTCATTTTGGGCATGGAAATTAAAGGGCAAAGGACAACGAGAAAACCCTAGTTAAATTATAGGAAGTATGTGAAGACAATGTTGTATAGGTTTAATATTTAGGAAAGTAAACTGGTAAAGGTCCCTATTCATGTATGTGTAAATTTATCTATAGATCAATGTCCCAACACATAGGAAGAGGAAGAGGAAATGTCACATGTTCCATATACCAATTTGTAGTTGGAAGTTTTATGTATGCAATGGTCGATACTAAATAAAATATTGCACATGTGGTGGGAGTATTGAGTGGCTATATGTCAAAACCAAGGAAGGAGAATTGGACAATATTAAAGAGGGTTTTAAAGTATCTACGTGGTGATTATGGATTGTATTACCAAGGACGACCATGATACTACCAAGGAATACCATGATTGGAAAAATTTGGACATACATGGATTTGTTGATACCGACTGGGTTGGAGATTTGGATCACAAAAAATCTACAAGTGGGTATGTGTCTAACCTATTTGGAGAAGCAATAAATTGGATGAGAAAGACACAATCTATAGTGGAACTCTCAACTAGAGATTTGAATGCATGGTAGCTAACCATGCAAGCAAGGAAGCAATTTGGTTATAGAGATTTTCTTCAGGTATTGGGTTGGTACAACAAGATGTAAGGATAGATCGTGGAAATAAAAGTGAAAATTTTCTAGAAAACAACATTGATTATCATTCAAAGAAAAATAATATTGATATTATGTATCGCTTTGTAAGAGATATGGTTGAAGAAAAGAAGGTGCTGCTAGAAAATGGGGACACTTTGAATAATGTTGCAATTTCATTGAAAAAATATGTGAGCACTAAGAATTTCTCTTTGTGTAGAGAAACAATGGGAATTATTGCCCTATATTTTTTATCATGTACTTTTAAAACCCCTTGTATGAAAAGAAAACAACAAGTGGGAGAATATTGGACATGTGCTATATTCTTTGCATGATCAACCATTTTTAGACTCCAGTTCCTAGTGGGGGAGCTTCCCCCCCATATAACTGTCGTTGTGGAAGATTTTCTTTTGGGGGGGTGGGGGGGGGGATGTTGGTGACACTTTTATGGATCCCCACCTTAGTGGTGGCTTTTGGGGCCAACACCCCCAAAGAAAAAAATCTAGAAATTTTTTCTTGTAAAATATTGTAATTTCACAATCAATCTAGATTGCTCATCATTAGGTCACAATTTTGATGGTAGAATTTATGTTAGGTTTTTTTCCCTATAAGGCAACCCTTTTTTGAGGGAATTGTATTGGCTATGTAATCATTGAGAGATATAAAATAATCAATCTATTTTTCTTTGTTTTGGGTTTCTAAGGTGAAATATCTATGCAAATTATGTAAGAGTGTTATTGAATCTTTTATATTTTAAATTGAGAATATGTTTATTGGAATTATTTATGCAGGATTAAAACCTACAACCAAATGGTTATGGAATACACCAATATATACCATATAATGCGCTCAAATATGGGTATTAAACTCTATTAATGGAACTTGGTTATGAAGTCCCGTAGTGGTCTACATAGGTACATCCAAATGGAGATAGATTTCTTGGACATCTCCTTAATATGAGCTGCTTATCAATATGCTATCAAAATTGAGTAGAAATTGAAGCAAAGGAATAAGTGAGAGTTCAAGTCTGCAAATCCACTGCAACAAAAGACTAGAAAAGATGGCCCAAACTTGTAGAACAATGAACAAAGAAAGAAGATCCAACCTCAAGAAAACCAAGCCAAGTCACATGAAAAGAAGGGTAATGGAAAGTAAAAAAATTACACTATAAAGTGATGTGAATTTCACAAAAGCCCCAGGCACACCACTAATGAATGTCTCTTGAAACAGTCATTGCTAGTGGAGTTTATAGAAAAATAAATAGACTTTGGCTCTGATTTGATTCAAAACAAGATAATGGAAAGTGGGTCAGTGATGGAGAACCTAATGTTACCATCATGACTGCAAATATCTAATCAGAAGAGCCAAAAGATCATGAAGAGGGAGAACACCTCTTCCATTCATAGATGTAGGTGAAGGTATCCCCACTACAATCCACTGCTGATAGCAGGAGCTATAAGAACCTAATCTTAGTTGAGGTCATCAAGAGATTGAACTTATGTTATTGAAAGTGCCACATCACCAACCATAAACCAATGGTTGGTTGAGCCATGGATGAGACATCCGTTTTAGCCAAAAATGCCACCTATCCTATGGCATGAAGCCCTTTAAAGATGAGGTATTGTGTGATGTTTCCCCACTCGAAGTTTGTGATATTATTTCAAGACAACCTTATATGTGGAAATGGCATGTTGTTTAAGAGTCTTGCACTTATAGTGTCATTGTTACTATAGGAGTCCATCTCTATAGAGTACTATATGTAGTTCTAACTACTACAATTTCATTGATCAATGCCAAAAAATTTCAAAAGGTAATCTCTCAAAATGTAAAGTTTTTCCTCTTCATGGTTTGGTCAGAAGCTGAAAGGAAGGTCATTGTGACCACCCCAACCTCAACATGGGGCCTCTCTACACAACAATATTCGGTGGATGGGATTGTAGAGGCATACAAATATATCTTCACTCCATCTATGAGGGTGCCTATGCACTTCTAGGTAAAACACTCAATTAACATGATACCTATCTCTCCTTTACCTAATGGAACAATATATAGATAGTCTCTCTTGGAGAATAAGAATATAAAGCATAAGATTCATGAGATTATCCAAAAGGTCCACATTCAAACAAGCTCCTCACCTTGCAGAACATTGAGAGTCTATATTGATTATAAAGCCCTGTAAAAAATCATTCTCAAGAACAAATACCCAAACCCCCGAATTAATAATCTTCTTGATCATCCCAAGAGCGTCAATTTCTTTAGTAAGATTAATCTGAAGTTTAGCTACCACTAGGTTCCAATTGAACAACCCGATATATGGAAGACAATATTCAAATCTAAAGAATGTATTTTTGAGTGGTTGGTCATGCCCTTTTCCTCGAATAATGCTCTATTAATAGTCACGGGGATGATGGATGATATATTATGACCATTCACAAAATATTTTGTGGTTGGATATTTTTATGACATTGTCATCTTTAGCATAACTTGGGAAAAGAAGTTGTAGCACATTCAAGAAGTCCTCAATATCCACAACAACACAAGTTGTGTGCCAATCTGGACAAATGCTCGTTCAACATGTAGAGAATTCAATATTATGGATACATCATGGAAGAACACGGAGTTGTTATGGACCTGTTGTACTATACAACAACCCTCCCTTTTTCTTAATTTTAAAATAAAATTCATTTAGAAATAGGGTCCCTTTTTTATTTTTATAGAAATAAAAGAATTAGAAATAAAGATTCATTGTTTTGAAAAAACTCATCTTTGATTGTATATAAACCAAATACAACATTCAAAACTTCCGACCCGATCAAATATAAAAGACCTTATCATAAAAAACAAGTCAAGTGTAAAAGTCCAATGAATAATAATCGCAATCGGAGATCGGAGAAAATCCGTAGAGGAAAATTTAACATAGAAACCCAAATCCATATGATTATAATGATCAGGAAAACTTCAATTTTCAAGTTTCAAATTTATCTTATTTATTGCTATCGCCATAAATGACTAATCAGCATCGTGATGATTCAAATACTTTTAACAAAGTCTTTGCGTTAATTTCAAATTCATGACGCGCGTTATTCTAAAAGAAAACACTTTTCAAAAGGAAAACAAACGTTCGTTCATTTAAATAAGAAAAACGTTTATATGGTAGACCCCACCATCGGAAATCGGAGAAAGACATTAACAATTCTTTTCGATTGAAACTCCCCGATTGCGATCTATGACCATTGAATCGGAAATCGGAAAAGTTTCCAATCGCAATCGGCAAATCGAGAATTCTGTATTATGATATTTATGTACCATTTGAAAACTTTCGATGCGATTGATACATGATATTTATTACGTTCGAAGAATTCATGATAGGTAAATATTATAATATTTCTCAAAGCATCAAATCTCCAATTGTACGTTGGTATTCAATAGAAAATCAAATGAATATTGGTTGATGATTCGGTTTTAAATACATGAGTGTGACCCAAAAAGAACATTTAAGTGTTATACGAGACCAATAAATAATGAATCATGAGTTCATAATCGTTCCATTCAAGTTGCTTGTTTTTCACGACTGAAAGTTTATTGTCTTGCAGAATCAAGGAACACTGAACCCTTTCGTTCACAGACAAAGGGAAGTAATATCAAACACAGAAATGTCGAAGAGAGCGAGGAGATCCAAGACTGCTGCCCCCGTTAAGTTTGTTGAGACTCCTACAGTCTCAAAAGAAAAGCCAACAAAACTGAGATTAGTTACAGATACATCATGCCAAGGGCTCGGAAGAATGACGTGGGAAGGAGTTTATAATCTATTGGAGAAAGAAAACCCCAAAGTCACAGTGGAAAAGGCATCAGTTCCAGATGAAGATAGCTCAGATTCCGACTTTGAGATTACTGAAAAATCACTTGCAAATTCATTTCTACATCGAATTGCAGCCAGAGCAAGCATCATGCCTTATTATGATGTGATTCGATGGGTCATCGACAGTGTGAAGATAAAGGACAGAATGTTTGTTTCAGCTTCTGGAGTGTCTTTTGGGTCATTTAAAGCAGAAGACATTAAGGCAATGTATCATCTTCCTGATCCGCAGAAGGTGTATAATAAAGAATTTATCAAAGAGTTTGCTGATAATAATAAAGTTCAATCTGATCCTATCAAAGATTGGAGGAAAAATCCTGAGAAGCACAGAAATGAATCATCCGGTATGTATTCAGTAGATTCCCTCTTACCTCCGTATTGCTATGTCGCTGCCATGATGTGTAGATTATTTGGTAATGACAATTCTGCTAGGTTTTCTATACAAATGGTCCCATTAATCTTAGCTGCTGTCAATTCCGACATTATGGACTAGGCTGTTATTCTCTCTGATAGAATGGCTAATAGAATACTCGAGTACAGACAAGATAAAACCGCTGGAAATTCCACTCCTTTTTTCTTTTGTGCCTATATTCTAGACGCTCTTTGTTTTAATTTCGAGTTTCCCTTGTTAGGATGGAAAAGGACTCCCAAAGATCCCACCCCGATTCACATATATCATAACCTTCTTTGGAAAGTTAATTTCCAAGATAATGTGTATAGAATATGCCATGGTTTCCTTATCCCTGTCTTCCAAACCATTTTCAATCGCTTCCCTCCTAGACTCTCCGACAAAGCTAAAGCTGACTTATCCTCAATAGGAGATTGGTTTGGAGAAGAGAAATTCACATACATCAGGATTTTTGGGAGTATTGTGGAACCCCATATTCTCCCTCTTATTGTTCCAGACAAACTTCTCGCCCAGGAAATCTCCTATCAATTAATAGTTGAAGGAATATCCAGAGCTCTAAACAATAGTAAGAAAAGAATGTGGCCTCCATTCCCATTCAATTGTGGTCATTTTACTTTGAATGACTTCAAACATGCAGAAAAGGAAGTCGCCAAAATAAAGGGTTTTAAATTTGTGACCATTCCGGGGAGACAATATGATCCACGACACATAGCTTTTAATGTTACTTCTTCAGTTTCGATTGCTCGATTTGAGCATGAACCAGATGAGTTTGATGATTTGTTTGTTTCATTGAATGATTTTCCTCAAGTTTTTGATTTGGCCAAGTCCAAATTCCAGAAGGAAGACATGAATAAATTTATGTTATTTAGAAGTCAAAGATTGTTGAAAGTTCCTCTAGACCAACTGAGAATTCCTATACAAGGGTCAGAAACAGAGGGTACATCTGGCAAAACACCAGGAGAAACATCTGCCGGTAAAGTCACTACACAATCAGCTATTAACCAGCCCACTGTACATACTGAAAAGGTGAGCACTGATGGCAAACCTGATGTTCAGAAAGGGAATACTGATGGCAAATCCGATGTAAATACTGATCAGCAGTCCACAGCTCAAACAAAAGAAAAATGCACAAGTACTGATACTAATGTGCATAATCAAAAAGGAGGATCAGATAGCAAAACCATTGAGCAGGGAACAAATACAGAGAAAAAAGATACAAAATTGGAAGGAAAAGAAAATACTGAGAAAATTATAGACTCTGCTGATCTTAATGTTTCTTCTCAATTGTTGAAACAATATGATCAATTTGCTCAGCAATTAGGACTGCAGGATAAAGATAAAGAGAAAGAAGATCAGGATGTCGAAATCATTCCTGAACATCCTACAGGGCAGATTTTATTGAAGATTGAGGAGATCCCTCCTTTGGATGTATTTTATAGCCCTAAACATAAGGCTGTTGTTAGAAAACAGAGAAAAAGAAGGAAGATGGATCAGGACATGTTTTCCACTCCACAGGAGGAGTTCAAGAATATTGTCTACAAGAATACTAAAGTGAATCCATCTGAGGATATCACTATGTTGTCCCAATATGCAGGAGCATATAGTGCTGCAACAATAGATAAAGCTGCGAAAGTTTCTCAGTTGATGACACAAAAAGATCTCCATTTAGCTTTACTTGAAAAACAAGCTAATGTAAATCAGCAAAAGATCGCTCAATTGGAACAACGATTACATGATCAAGAGCTCAGGTCTAAAGAATTAGAAGAACAACTTGCCGGAGAAAAGAAGAAAGTTGATGAGCAGGTTTTGGGCAAACAACAACAATTGAATCAAGAAATTTCCAAGTTACAAGAATTGTTGCAAAATGAGAAGAATGCGGAGATAGTACAGGAAAAAGAATTTCAAGCATCTTTAGATAGGTTCAAAGATTTCCCTAAATTAAGTGAATTCAAATCGGAAGCTCTTGAAGTTAATAAACTGTTGTCTCAACAATTAAATGAATTTGTGCAAAATTATCACAGGCAGAACCATTTTGTGATATTACATCATCCTTGATCCAGAACATTATTACTCTTAGGCAGGAAATTGATGATGCTGATGAAAATATTTCTGAATTTCTTACTTGGCAAGATACAGAAAAAGGAAGAGAAGCTAGTCTTCCTAGGATAGAAGAAAGACATAAAGAAATCTTGTTTACAGAATGGGAACATCAGATAATGAAAGCCGAGAGAGAAATATCAAGAGCTAGAGGCATGATGAGTAATATAACGCAATTGATCAATGATAGCTTGTATTCAATTAATCTCATTTCAGATTGTGTTCCAGGAAGTTTGCCCAAAGTGAAAGAAACTGAAAACAGATGGAAAGAATAAATGATGAATAAAAGTCAACAGATCAACAAACTTCAAGCAATATCTTGGGATAATATGTGGACTTATTTAATTAAGCCGAACAATCAACAAATGGCTATGAAATTCCTTTCAAATGTTGTTGATTGTTTAATTCCGGAATTTTCCGATGCCACATACGCTGGACAGTTACATTCCGAGATGAGTCATCCACCGAGGCTCCAAGATATGCTGAAAATTTGCAACTTGGCTACATCAAGCGAGAAAGAAAAGCAATGAATCAGTTTCATTTAAGATAGCATTTATGTTTTTAATTTGATAGATTGTAGCAGTAGTAGTAGGATTCTGTTTTTATGTAATTTATTATTTAAATCCCTCTCATGCATTTAGAGAAGGGATCCGGAGTTGTAATATTTTTTACTTGGAGCTTACATTTCTGTACTCCATTACCTCTTATATTTTATAAAGGATCACATCTGGTGATTTTGTGCTGAAATTATCTTTGAAGTGTTGCATTTATGTACCTTTGGATTTGATTTTACATCAAAGTTACTGGATTAGAGTATCAGATTTCATTTGAAAGTCTTCAAGATGAATGAGGTATTTCTATCTGTTCACTGTTGATTTCCTTTGTTATATGATATTCGCTTTAAAATTTGCTATCATTTATATATATTTGGTTTTCATAACGTTTCTTTTTATATATCATTTCTGAGTATAATTGAAATGTTATCTTTCATAAACATATATAGATGGTATACAATGATGAATGCAATATGTTAATATAACTCTGTTTAATTTCTTAAACAGAGTTATCTTTATTTGTTTCTGCACATTTCAATTTAAATAATAATACATTTTCATGGTTATTGTTAAATTGGAACAATCTTAAGTTGTATTCACATATAATTACCCGGGTTAGTGTTAGAATATATTTATCAGCATTTAGTTTAATTAGATAGTTTTATTTTCAGTCAATTTAGTCCCGTTTCCACTCATCCAAATCAACCCATCACCAACCCATTTAGTTATAAGGAAAATGGTCCTTTAAATCCAGTCGGAGCCACCATAGCAAACGGAAAATGAGCTGTCCTAAGGTCCCGACCGGGTGGTTTTCCCCAATGTTTGAAGCAGAGATTTTATAGGCTTCAACATTTTTGGCGCTAGAAGGAGGGCCTGAGCTATAAATGGCAAGTAAATATTTATCCACAGGCCATTCTGAGAGAAAAACACCCTCATCAACTTCTTCAATTTCTTCTGAAATTCAAAATCCTAGAGAAGAAATTGCGAAGAATATTCAGACACCCACTACCAAAATCTCAAAACATTCAGACAAGCAATCTCCTGAGTCTCCTGAAGTTCAAGATTTAATCCATAAATTGAAAGGATTCTCATTATCCCTTGAAGAGTCTAAAATATCTTAAGGTAGTGTAAGCTCAAAATTTATTCCTTCGAAACCTCTTACTAGGCTGCAAAGTGAAAAAATTGGTATTCCTCCAAAAGAATTTCCTTTACCTAGTAAGGGCAAGACAAAAATAATTCAATCGGAATCAGAAAGTGATACTAGTTCATCATCTCATATTCAATTACCTGTTTCCGAAATCCCAACTCAACAAAGTACAGTTGTTTACACATCATCTCTTCAATCATCTTCCTCTCAATCATCATCAATCTCAACATAATCTATTCCAACAACTTCTATTCAAACACCACCAGTTTCTACCACTCCTCTAATAGTTGTTCCAATAATGGCTAGACCATGGGCTACTCCAGGGGCAGTCAACATGGCTGCACCTTTACATGATTTACTAGACAATCCTGGAAAATGGCTTCCAAAGTTCAGTCCAGATCTTAACATTCAAGCTGAAGAACATATCAATAACTTTATGCTAGCTGTAAATTTGAATGGAGTCACACATGAAGATGTTGTAGTCAGACTATTCCCTTATACTCTTCAAGGAGCAGCAGGATCATGGTACTTTTCTTTACCTTCGGGATCCATAACAAGTTGGGCCATTTTTGCAGATCATTTTTTAACCAAATTTGGAGATGACCGATCAATAGCTACTTTACTCAATGACCTCTCAAATTTGAAGATAGAACCCAAAGAGCCCATTAAAGATTTCAATGCTAGATTCAACAAACTCTTGAACAAAATCCACACAGATTCACAGCCTAGTGAACAAGTCAGAAGTGAATGGTATATAACTGCCTTACCATCAAACATAGCAATTTTTGTAGATAGAGCTGCAAAACCTACATTAGCCGAGAATATGAAAGAGGCTATTGCAGTAGAAAAACGAATTATTTCTCTAGAAAAGAAAAATGCTATTGAAGAAAGGAAATCAAAGAAAGTCAGCTTCAAAGATGATTCAAAGAAAAAGGCCAAAGATCCATATGACATGGATGGTTTACAGAAAGTTCTTAAAACCATGTCAAATGAAATGGTTGAAATTAAAAAACAAGTAGCTGAAACTTCTACTAAAAAACCATTCCGAAATTTCAGAATAAATCAAGTTGAATCTAAACCTCCTAATGCAATCTCTAATGCAGAATCAGAGGAAGAAGAAGAAGAAGAAGATACATCTTTAGTATCATATGAGGAAGATGATAATGAATAAATAGTTGAATTACATGGAATGTGGGATTTTATTCTCCCTAATTCTGATAGTGAGGTAGAACAAGAAGCTATGCCTGTAAATACTAGGAGTAAATCTACAGCAGAGCCTATACAAACAGCTCCTAAAAAGAAAATCACAACTCCAAGTACCAAAGATAAATCCCCTGCAAAGAAAGCTTCTCCATTACCTACTCAAAATCAGCCATCTTCTTCTAATCCTCCCACATCAACAACAAAGACTTTAGTGGTGTCAGATCCTATGGAGTATAACATTGTTGAAGACATGAAAAAGATTAAAGCCAACATTTCCTTACATGAACTCAGCAAACTAAAACACCAGCAGAAGTTGCTATTGAAAGAACTAAACGCTACACCAATTGCTCCTTTACCAAGTGGTGTGGTTGCAAAAGCAGCTAGAGGAGCTGGTAAGCCACCAGATAAGGTAGATGCTACTGATACTGTGCTCATTGGGGAAAAGTCAAATTCTCAAACTCCTCCTTTTCTTTTGACATGTGAGATGTACAATAAAAATCTGCACAATTGTTTGATTGATTCTGGAGCCTCCTCCAATATAATGCCTACTTCTGTCTGTGCCAAATTGAATATCGAACCACAGAAATCGGCAGTACATATTGTTCAATTGGATCGCTCTAAAGTTCAAGTTGTAGGAGAAATCAATTCAGTTACTATCAGATTAGCTTCCGATCCTAGAATTGTCCAAAGAATTGATATTTTGATTGCTGATATTCCTGAATTCTATGGATTAATCCTAAGCAGGGACTGGTCTGTGAAACTTAATGGTTATATCTCGACTGATTATTCACATATGTGGCTTCCCTACAAAGGGAAACCAAATCAAATCAAAATTGAACGAGAAAAACATATGACCCACACTGTCACTGAATTTGAACAACCTAATGAACTTGTGGCATTCAACAACAATATTCTTGGAGGTTATTCTGCTGAATCATTTCTTGGAAACTTCGAAGCACCCCAATCACCTTTTTATGTAAATACTTTTGTTTCTCAAATAGAAAATTTTTCACAATCCGATTCTTCCAGAATTGTAAATACTTCTGATGTAATTGTAGATAAGTCAATAGATAAATCTTTATTTTGGTCGTTATATTTTGATGGATCAAAGTCTAGTGATGGAGCTGGAGCAGGATGCATTTTAATTGATCTGGATGGAGAAAAAACCATGTTGTCATGTAGGCTAGAATTTGAGTGTACTAACAATACTGCAGAATATGAAGCCTTGGTTCAAGGACTTTATAAAGCTATAGGGTTAGATGTTAAATACTTGAAATTCTTTGGTGATTCCCAAATTGTCATAAAACAAGTTAGGAATACTATTCATTGCCTTTCAGGACATCTTAAACACTATCAAACCCTAGTACAAGATCTCACCACTCATTTTTTAGCATTCAATATTTCTCCCATTCCTAGGAATCAAAATACATCAGCTGACTTGTTAGCTAATGTTGCATCTAAACTCCTTCCTGCTGAAGATTGCAGTCCTGATAGGTTTTCTGTAGAATTGATTTTTCGTCCATCTGTCCCAGATAATGTCACAAATTGGAGAGTTTTCTATCATGATCACAATATTTTAAATTTCATGACTTCAGAGAAATCATATGATGAGCAAATTATTGATGAAGATGATCATGATTTACAAATTGCTTCAAAAGGTAATGAAAATCCTATTCCGAAATCTGTTGTTAAATTGGAGGACTTATATGATATTAAAGACAGATTCAAGAAAGTCACTAATGCCAAAATTCAAAGTTCCACTTTGAAGTTTGAATTAGTAAATCTTGGTTCTGATTCCAAACCTCAAAACGTTAATTTAGGACTCAATTTAACACCAGAGGAAAGGAATGCTTTCATTAAACTCTTGAACAAATATAAAAACGTTTTTGCTTGGAATTATGATGATTTAAAAACGTATGATACTTCGGTTATTCAACACACAATTCCAATGCTTCCTGATATTAAACCAGTTCAACAAAAGCTAAGGAAAGTTCATCCAAATCTCGAAGGACAAATCAAATCAGAACTTAATAAACTTTTAAAAGCCAAAATCATTTTTCCTGTCAGGCACTCCAATTGGGTTTCCAATATGGTACCTATAAGGAAGAAGAATGGTGATATAAGAATCTGTATTGATTTCAGAAATTTAAACAAGGCATGTTTAAAAGACAATTTCCCATTACCAACCATGGAACAGATACTTCAAAAGGTAGCTGGTTCTGAACTTATGTCCTTTCTCGATGGATTTTCGGGCTATAATCAAGTTTTAGTTCATCCAGATGACAGATTGAAAACAACTTTCAGAACAAAATGGGAACTTATGCTTATCAGAAAATGCCTTTTGGTCTAATAAATGCAGGAGCAACTTTTCAAAGAGCCATGGACATAGCATTTAAAGGTCTGATCAATAAATCAATTGTTGTTTATCTTGATGATATAACAGTATTTTCAAAAAAGAGAACCAATCATCTACATGATCTAAAGCAAATATTTGAAAGATGTAGAAGGTTTGGTATTTCCTTAAATCCAAATAAATCTTTCTTTGCTTTGGATGAAGGAAAACTCTTAGGATTTGTTGTGTCAAAAGATGGTATATATATTGATCCAGATAGAGTGAAAGAAATTTCTGATATTTCTTTACCTCATAATAAAAAATCCATGCAATCATTTCTTGGACAGATCAATTTTGTAAAAAGATTCATTCCTGATTTTTCTTTAATTGTTTTACCTATGCAAAATATGATCAAGAAGAATTCAGTATTCAAATGGGGGCATGAAGAGAAAGAAGCCTTTAAGGCGATCAAACAAGCGATCATTAATGCATCAGCATTGAGTACCCCGGATTTTTCTAAAGATTTTATTTTGTATACATTAGCCACAGAGACATCCTATGCAGCTGTTTTAACACAGCTCAATGATCAGAAAATTGAAGCACCAATTTCTTTCTTTAGCTCAAATCTGCAAGGAGCTGAGCTGAATTATTCCGATGTTTAAAAACAAGACTTTGCCGTGTTTAAATCAATCAAGCATTTCAGACCTTTTCTCTTGAAAACTCATACAAAAATCATTGTCCCATTCTCTGCAGTGAGGCAATTATTAATTCAAAGAGAAGTAGGGGAAAAACGAGCTAACTGGGTAACAGCTTTGCAAGAATATGATGTTGATATTAACCAGCTAAGATTGTTAGAGGACAAGGTTTTTGCAGATTATTGGCAGGAGCTCATAACATACTAGAACATCAAGATTCAAATCAAGATATTCAAGTAAGTCAGATAAGTGTTACAGATTCTGAATCTCAGTATGCTGATCTCATCTATGACTTGAAAAATGGGTATGCTCCTTCTAATCTCAGCTATAAGAGAAAACGTGCTTTAAGGTTAAAGGCTATTAAATATGAGATCATTGATAATGTGTTATTTAGGAAAAATTATGATTCAATTTTATTAAGATGTCTTGAAAAGACTGAAGCTGAAAAGGTTTTGCAGGAGTTGCATGATGGACCAGCAAGAGGTCATTTTGGAGGTGATACCACAGCTCACAAAATAATTCGTGCTGGTTATTACTGGCCTACCCTTTTTAAAGATACACATGACTACGTAAGGAAGTGCAGAATTTGCCAAACTGCAAGTGGAAGACAAAGGAAACCATTTTTTCCTTTGCAACCAGTGAGTATTGAGCAACCATTTGAACAATGGGGGCTTGACATTATTGGTGAGATATTACCTCATTCTTCCAAACAGCACAAGTACATCCTTACTGCAACTGATTACTTTACGAAATGGGTAGAAGCAATCCATTTGAAGGTAGCCAATTATGATGCAATTATTGATTTCATAGATCAATTTATCATAACCAGGTTTGGTGTACCTCAAGCTCTTGTCTTTGATAATGCATCTTATTTTTCCGGAAATAGTTTAATAGAATTTGCAGTCAAAAGAGGTTTTAAACTGAAATATTCAGCAAATTATTATCCACAAGGTAATGGTTTGGCTGAATCCACTAACAAAAATCTCATCAAAATCATTAAAGGACTATTGATCAAAATCAAAAGAATTGGCACAAGTCTTTAATATTTTCATTATGGGCTGACCGTATCACTGAAAAAGCTTCAATAGGAACTTCACCTTTCAATTTAGTTTATGGAAAAGAAGCTGTGATACCATCAAATTTAACTCTTCCATCATTAGCCCTAGTGCAATTTATTGAAGAAAATCCTTCTTCATCCATTCAATTGAGATATGATCAAATCCTTAAACTAGAAGAAGATAGAGATAAAGCTAAAATTATTCATGAAAAACATCAACAACTTGTAAAATCTTCTTTTCATGCAAGTTCTGTTGGCTCAAAAATTTTGTCAATTGGTGATCTTGTTCTGAAATGGGATAAAGCACATGAAGAAAAAGGTAAGCATACCAAGTTTCAGAAAATGTGGCTTGGACCATTTCAGATCGTTGAGAAGATAGGCTCAAATACATTCATACTCCAAGATTTAACAGGTAAGAGAGAATCTCTTCCTGTAAATGGACTTATCTTGAAGAAATTCTTTTCATAAGGAGGTAACCCCTTCTTTAAACTGTACATATTCCTTTCTGCAAAGTTTTTAATTGTTTTTGCAAATAAAGGTTGTTAATGAGTCTCTAATTGACTGTTTACTTGTTAGAAAAATTCTTAGGAAGAATATTATAAATATTTATTTTATGTAAATAAGAATTTTCAAAGAAATGATCATAGTCTTTTGATAGTTTTAAATAAGATGTTAAACTTTGAAATATTATTCCAATTATTCACATAATCTTTTGAAAACTTGAGGAAAATGTAAATCATTATAAGTTTATTAAGCAGAGAAAGGTTATCTATAAAAGTAAAGATTATTAAAGTCTTGGTACTCAAAAAACTCTGAAAATTGTCATCCATTGATTATTAAAGATAAAACTATTTCACCCCATCCATTTAGGTTGTGATTTTTTAGAATGTAATTCTAAGAAATTATGTAAAAAATTTTAAGAGATAAGAGGTCTCATCATGAGCCGACTTACCATATTCATAAGAAGTAATGAAACTGACATTACCAATACTGCACATCAAAACAGGGTAATGGCTTATAACTATAAGACAAGGGGTCTCATCACGAGCCAGCTTGTTCAGTTTAATTACAACTAGTGAATGGCATTGTTATTAACTAGCTACCAAACTAGAACAATGACTCTTAAAAATAAAAAATAAAAATAAATAAAAGACAAAAACATGAGATAATATGTCTTATGAATGTATCTTTTAAAAAGTCATAAATCTTAGTTGGATGGGACAATGAATAGTTAATGGTTAAAAGGTAACCCTGTCGAAACTATGAACGTTTGCGGGCAGCAGAGGCAATACCTATGACAATAGAGTATATTATAAAACCAAACTTGGAGAAATCCACTTACTTCATTATTAATACCAATCAAAGCTTGAGATAACCCAAAGATGTTTTTATTCTCAAGAAACTAGAAAGAAATTGTAAATAATTTTTATTCTTTTTCATAAGTTAGATCTTATTTTTTATTATCCTAGGATAGTTTTCATTATCTTTAAAAATCTTTACTTACTAAAAATATAGTATTCATTTTATTTTTTCAGAGATAACTGGTTCTTTCAGTGAATCACCAATTGTTGTACTATACAACAACCCTCCCTTTTTCTTAATTTTAGAATAAAATTCATTTAGAAATAGGGTCCCTTTTTGCTTTTTATAGAAATGAAAGACTTAGAAATAAAGATTCATTGTTTTGAAAAAACTCATCTTTTATTGTATATAAACCAAATACAACATTCAAAACTTCCGACCCGATCAAATATAAAAGACCTTATCATAAAAAACAAGTCAAGTGTAAAAGTCCAATGAATAATAATCGCAATCGGAAATCGGAGGAATCCTTAGAGGAAAAATCAACATAAAAACCCAAATCTTCCGATGCGATTAGTTCGATCGCAAAACTTCAATTGCAAAGGGTTTAAGTTATCTATTTGCATACCTCCGATGCGATGCGACCAATCGCAATCGCATGATCGGAACACTTTTTAATAAGTTCTTTGCGGAAAATTTCAAATTCTCCGATGCGACGCGCGTTATTATAAAAAACACTTTTCAAAACGAAAACAAACATTTTTTCGTTTAAATAAGAAAAACTTTTATATGGTAGACCCCACCATCGGAAATCGGAGAAATCCATTAACAATTCTTTTCGATTAAAACTCCCCGATTGCGATCTATGACCATCGAATCAGAAATCGGAAAAGTTTCCAATCGCAATCGGCAAATCGAGAATTCTGTATTATGATATTTATGTACCATTTGAAAACTTTCGATGTGATTGATACATGATATTTATTACGTTCGAAGAATTCAAGATAGGTAAATATTATAATATTTCTCAAAGCGTCAAATCTCCAATTGTACGTTGGTATTCAATAGCAAATCAAATGAATATTGGTTGATGACTTGGTTTTAAATACATGAGTGTGACCCAAAAAGAACATTTAAGTGTTATACGAGACCAATAAATAATGAATCATGAGTTCATAATCGTTCCATTCAAGTTGCTTGTTTGTCACGACTGAAAGTTTATTGTCTTGCAGAATCAAGGAACACTGAACCCTTTCGTTCACAGACAAAGGGAAATAGTATCAAACACAGAAATGTCGAAGAGAGCGAGGAGAACCAAGACTGCTGTTCCCGTTAAGTTTGTTGAGACTCCTACAGTCTCAAAAGAAAAGCCAGCAAAACTGAGACTAGTTACAGATACATCATGCCAAGGGCTCGGAAGAATGACGTGGGAAGGAGTTTATAATCTATTGGAGAAAGAAACCCTAAAGTCACAGTAGAAAAGGCATCAGTTCCAAATGAAGATAGCTCAGATTCCGACTCTGAGATTACTGAAAAATCACTTGCAAATTAATTTCTACATCGAATTGCAGCCAGAGCAAGCATCATGCCTTATTATGATGTGATTCGATGGGTCATCGATAGTGTGAAAATAAAGGACAGAATGTTTGTTTCAGCTTCTGGAGTGTCTTTTGGGTCGTTTAAAGCAGAAGACATTAAGGAAATGTATCATCTTCCTGATCCGCAGAAGGTTTATAACAAAGAATTTATCAAAGAGTTTGCTGATAATAATAAAGTTCAATCTGATCCTATCAAAGATTGGAGGAAAAATCCTGAGAAGCACAGAAATGAAGCATCCGGTATGTATTCAGTAGATTCCCTCTTACCTCCGTATTGCTATGCCGCTGCCATGATGTGTAGATTATTCGGTAATGACAATTCTGCTAGGTTTTCTATACAAATGGTCCCATTAATCTTAGTTGCTATCAATTCCGACATTATGGACTGGGCTGTTATTCTCTCTGATAGAATGGCTAATAGAATACTCGAGTACAGACAAGATAAAACCGCTGGAAATTCCACTCCTTTTTTCTTTTGTGCCTATATTCTAGACGCTCTTTGTTTTAATTTCGAGTTTCCCTTGTTAGGATGGAAATGGACTCCAAAATATCCCACCCCGATTCACATATATCATAAACTTCTTTGGAAAGTTCATTTCCAAGATAATGTGTATAGAATATGCCATGGTTTCCTTATCCCTGTCTTCCAAACCATTTTCAATCGCTTCCCTCCTAGACTCTCCGACAAAGCTAAAGCTGACTTATCCTCAATAGGAGATTGGTTTGGAGAAGATAAATTCACATACATCAGGATTTTTGGGAGTATTGTGGAACCCCATATTCTCCCTCTTATTGTTCCAGACAAACTTCTCGCCCAGGAAATCTCCTATCAATTAACAGTTGAAGGAATATCCAGAGCTCTAAACAATAGTAAGAAAATAATGTGGCCTCCATTTCCATTCAATTGTGGTCATTTCACTTTGAACGACTTCAAACATGCAGAGAAGGAAGTCGCCAAAATAAAGGGTTTTAAATTTGCGACCATTCCGGGGAGACAGTATGATCCACGACAGATAGCTTTTAATGTTACTGCTTCAGTTTCGATTGCTCGATTTGAGCATGAACCATATGAGTTTGATGATTTGTTTGTTTCATTGAATGATTTTCCTCAATTTTTTGATTTGGCCAAGTCCAAATTTCAGAAGGAAGAAATGAATAAATTTTTGTTATTTAGAAGTCAAAGACTATTGAGAGTTCCTCTAGACCAACTGAGAATTCCTATACAAGGGTCAGAGACAGAGGATAAATCTGGAAAAACACCAGGAGAAACATCTGCCGGTAAATTCATTACACAATCGGCTATTAACCAGCCAACTGTACATACTGAAAAGGTGAGCACTAATGGAAAACCTGATGCTCAGAAAGGGAATACTGATGGCAAATCCGATCGAAATACTGATCAGCAGTCCACAGTTCAAACGAAGGAAAAATGCACAAGTACTGATACTAATGTGCATAATCAAAAAGGAGAATCGGATAGAAAAACCATTGAACAGGGAACAAATACTGAGAAAACAGATGCACAATTGGAAGGAAAAGAAAATACGGAGAAAGTTATAGACTCTGCCGATCTTAATGTTTCTTCTCAATTGTTGAAACAATATGACCAATTTTCTCAGCAATTAGGATTGCAGGATAAAGATAAAGGGAAAGAAGATCAGGACGTCGAAATCATTCCTGAACATCCTACAGGGCAGATTGTATTGAAGATTGAGGAGATCCCTCCTTTGGATGTATTTTATAGCCCTAAACATAAGGTTGTTGTTAGAAAACAGAGAAAAAGAAGGAAGATGGATCAGGACATGTTTTCCACTCCACAAGAGGAGTTCATGAATATTGTCTACAAGAATACTGAAGTGAATCCATCTGAGGATCTCACTAAGTTGTCTCAATATGCAGGAGCATATAGTGCTGCAACAATAGATAAAGCTGCGGAAGTTTCTCAGTTGATGACACAAAAAGATCTCCATATAGCTTTTCTTGAAGAACAAGCCAATGAAAGTCAGCAAAAGGTTGCTCAATTGGAACAACGATTACAGGATCAAGAACTCAGGTCTAAAGAGTTAGAAGAACAGCTTGCCACAGAAAAGAAGAAAGTTGATGAGCAGGTTTTGGGCAAACAACAACAATTGAATCAAGAAATTTCCAAGTTACAAGAATTGTTACAAAATGAGAAGAATGCGAAGATAGTACAGGAAAAAGAATTTCAAGTAGCTTTAGATAGGTTCAAAGATTTCCCTAAATTAAGTGAATTCAAATCGGAAGCTCTTGAAGTTAATAAACTGTTGTCTCAGCAATTAAATGAATTTTGTGCAAAATTATCATAGGCAGAACCATTTTGTGATATTACATCATCCTTGATCCAGAACATTATTACTCTCAGGCAGGAAATTGATGATGTTGATGAAAAGATTTCTGAATTTCTTACTTGGCAAGATACAGAAAAAGGAAGTGAAGCTAGTCTTCCTAGGATAGAAGAAAGACATAAAGAAATCTTGTTTACAGAATGGGAACATCAGATAATGAAAGCCGAGAGAGCAATATCAAGAGCTAGAGGCATGATGAGTAATATAACGCAATTGATCAATGATAGCTTGTATTCAATTAATCTCATTTCAGATTGTGTTCCAGGCAGTTTGCCCAAAGTGAAAGAAACCAAAAACAGATGGAAATAAGAAATGATGAATAAAAGTCAACAAATCAACAAACTTCAAGCAATATCTTGGGATAATATGTGGACTTATTTAATTAAGCCGAACAATCAACAAATGGCTATGAAATTCCTTTCAAATGCTGTTGATTTTTTAATTCCGGAATTTTCCGATGCCACATACGCTGGACAGTTACATTCCGAGATGAGTCATCCACCGAGGCTCCAAGATATGCTGAAAATTTGCAACTTGGCTACATCAAGCGAGAAAGAAAAGCAATGAATCAGTTTCATTTCAAAGATAGTATTTCTATTTTTAGTTTGATAGATTGTAGCAGTAGTAGTAGGATTCTGTTTTTATGTAATTTCTTATTTAAATCCCTCTCATGCATTTAGAGAAGGGATCCGGAGTTGTAATATTTTTGACTTGGAGCTTACATTTTTGTACTCCATTGCCTCTTATATTTTATAAAGGATCACATCTGGTGATTTTGTGCTGAAATTATCTTTGAAGTGTTGCATTTCTGTACCTTTGGATTTGATTTTACATCAGAGTTACTGGATTAGAATATCAGATTGCATTTGAAAGTCTTCAAGATGAATGAGGTATTTCTATCTGTTCATTGTTGATTTCTTTTGTTTTATGATATTCGCTTTAAAATTGCTATCATTTATATATAGTCAGTTTTCATAACGTTTCTTTTTATATATCATTTCTGAGTATAATTGAAATGTTATCTTTTATGAGCATATATAGATGGTATACAATGATGAATGCAATATGCTAATATAACTCTGTTTAATTTCTTAAACAGAGTTATCTTTATTTGTTTCTGCACATTTCAATTTAAATAATAATACATTTTCATGGTTATTGTTAAATTGGAACAATCTTAAGTTGTATTCACATATAATTACCCCGGTTAGTGTTAGAATTTCTTTATCAGTATTTAGTTTAAATTAGATAGTTTTATTTTCAGTCAATTTAGTCCCATTTCCACTCATCCAAATCAACCCATCACCAACCCATTTAGTTATAAGGAAACTGGTCCTTTAAATCCAGTCGGAGCCACCATACCAAACGGAAAATGAGCTGTCCTAAGGTCCCGACCGGGTGGTTTTCCCCAATGTTTGAAGCAGAGATTTTATAGGCTTCAACAGGACCTAACCAAAATCCAAATAATTCAGGAATGGCTTGCCCCAATGACTCTAACGGAGCCCCATAGCTTCTTGGGTCTTGCTAAATTCTACCAAATTTTGGTGTTGGGGTTATCTCATATCACTTGGCCCTTAAGTCAATTGAGTAAGGGTGGAGCTAAGGCAAATTTTTCCTAGTATAAACCACAACCAAAAGCATTTAAGGATCTAAAAAACCACCTTAGATCCACACCAGTATTCACCTTTCCAAACTTGGAACAACCATTTGATATTGAGACACATTCCTCCAAATATGATAGTGGTGCAATCCTCACACAACACGGGTATCAAATGGCTTGTCACAGTGAAACACTTTATGATACTATATGGAGTACCCCACCCGTGACAAGGCGATGTACTCCATTTTTTATGCATGCGGACAACTAAAGCATTATATTTCAAGGAAAAAGATAATCATCCACATTGATCACAAGCCTTTGCAGTTTGTGTAGAAACAATGAAAGAATGATCGCCATTAGAAATGATCCACATACTTGCAACGATTCCACTTGAACATCAAATATAAGAAGGGTAACACCAATCTATTTCCATTACGGTGTGCATGGTTCTAGGTAGTTTATGTTGGAATTGGTTCATGATGGAAGCTAGCTCATGTTGGAATTGATGTCAACCCTATGTTGATCTAGCTGATATGTTGATGCCTTCCATGTATTATGGTTGCATCTAGTTGTGTTGACATTGAGATGGTTATGTTGGCATTGATGTCAAACTTTGATGATGTAGCTTGATGATAGTATTGTGTTCATGGAGGTGTTTCCTTGTGGTGTCTTGTGTTGACATGATTAGAGGCATTGTTTTTGCTGCTATAAATAGATTTTTTTGCTACAGAAGTTGGAGATGATTTCTCAGGTGATCTATGTTGTTGAGTTGGCACACTTGATGAGTTCTAGTTCTTAATGCTTGTGCTAATGGATATTACTTGCTATAGTGATAGTTTGGCTTCATGATGAGAATGATGATTATGTTTCTAAGGTGGTATAGGTATGTTAAATGGTGTTGCAACTTGTTTATATGTCAGGAGAGAGTAGAGGACTTGTTGGCGCTCATGCCAACCCTTGTTTTTTTGCCTTTTAGGTCAATTTGGAAATGACACTTGGGAGACTTGTTTTTTTCATTTGTAGAGGTGTCAAAGGATATGAAAAGGTGTGGAGGCATGTAAAAGAGCTAGAGAAGGTGACCAAGAAACGAGCATAGGTTATGGGCTGAGGTTTGATGTTTTTCTTTAGATTTTTCCCCAACCACTGGCATGAAAGCATGTGGGAGTGGTTGAAAGGATACAACCATTGGAAGACAAGCATGTGGGAAAGGTTGCAACCTAAATCAGGTGATTTTTTCCATGTGGTTGATGCTTTTCATGAAAAATCCTCCTAATTCCTCACACAAAACGGATGAAAATTGGCATGAAAATTCCTAGAGGTTTCTAGATTAAGTTGTAAAGGTTGGGAGTGATTTGAAAAGGTCATATAATGATGTGAACACCTTTAGTACACAAGTAGTGGTGATAGTGGATTGATTTTTTCAACTTTGTGCACTCTTGATCCTAACCCTAAGGTGAATTTCACCCAATACATTTTATATACATAATTTTGGAGCTGAGTATTGGTTGGTTTAGTATGAGAGTGAGTTAGAGAAGGCTCATTGTGTGAGTATTATTCAAATCTATCTGTGAGTAGAGATAGATTGTGCTTGAGGGAAAATGACATTGAGTCGATCATATTGTTGAAGTAGAGAGATCAATATTTATATCAAAATTGAGGCTGGTGTCGTAGAGATTGTATATGGAGCAGAGTTTTTTGGTAGAGACGAAGAGTTTTCTATAGCTCCATGGTTGTGACTCTCACTTTTTTTTTTCAGGTGCTTCTAGTGCATTTGGCACATAGCCATTGTGTTTTATGCTTCTGATTGTATCATGCAGTAATTTTATTTTGAAGCAAGGGTTTGATATTATGATTGAGTATGTGATATGTTTATGTTGTCGGTGGTGATATTATTCAATTTTTATTGGATATATTTTGGCCAGTATTTTTTTGGAGTAGAGAGCATGATTATGGTGATTTTATTTGATTTTATGATGGAGTCTTACTACTGGAGTTTGTATTGCAGAGTGGAATCGAGTTGAGCAGATAGTATTAGGATCCAGTCTGAAAATAGATGAAATGAGGTCCTCATAGAGTAGAGGAGCAATGACTTCATGGGTGCGGAGCAGTGATATCAAAGCTTCAGTGAAATGAACAATTTCTCAATCCAATGGTAGTTGGATAGTCCAATCAAAGTTGGGTGAGGATCATTGATCATGGTGGATTTCAACAGATGGTAGTCTGTAGATCCATATGACAACATAGTCTTCTGATTTGATCAGTAGAATTAAGTCTCCTGTTTAATGGGAGCCAACTGATTGTATATGAGTTCAAGTCTCCATGTTGATCGAAGTCAACAATCTATGTAAAAGACACATTTTACTTAATAGAATATTCAAAGCAGCGCAACAACAACAAGGGTGGTTTTTTTCCCAGTAAAGTGATTTCCACCATATATCTTGTGTCTCTTTTGTTATGGTTTTTTTCATTGCGTTTGATGGTTTTTCTGCTCTCATGGTTGTTTTATTTAGTCACTTACATTGTTATATTCATGTGATGATATAATGTTTTGTTGGTTAATGTATGTGATTCAATAGAGAAGTTTAAATTGGTGAAAAATGATAATAAGTCACACTACTGATTCACCCCCCCCCCCCCAGTAGTGCTCAGAGGTTTCCAACACAATCATGTTGAAAACTACTTCAATTAGCCCCTGGTTGTGGTGCTAATCACAATTCCTAACTCTTGCAGGAATGATACCTCTAGGTGGCACCAATTATACAATAGGGACTCTGAAATTTCTGCCACATGCTAGATGTTGATCGTAGGAAAACAAGTTCTATACTTCCACCTCTAGGTATGTTCTTTTATGCTAGTTGGGCCACATTTATGTTCCTTCAAGCAAGCATTTCAAGATAATATAGGAGGCATATTACAGTTGGGTAGGAGGATAATTTGGTGTGGATAACACACTAGCAATACTTTAGAAGTATTTCTACTAGCCAAATATTTGATATGATGTTTATCAATATATAAGATGATGCACTACCTATGCCATTGATAAACCAACCATCAAGAATTAGTGGGTGTACACTCTTATACTTATCTCAGACAAGCCCTAGAAGTCAATCTTAATGGATTTTATGCCAGTTCTTCCCTCCACCAAGCATGGTATTGATTATGTATTTGAGGTTATTGGTCGATTCTCTAAGATGGCCATTTTGGCACCATGAAAGAAGAGTATCATAGTTAAATACATTGGTAAACTCTTCTTTGAGTGTGCTTAGGCTCATTTTGGGCTAACTCAAACCATTATTTAAAATAGAGATAGTAAGTTACCCAATAAACTCTAGTCCAACCTATGGTCTCTAAAGGATACCAAGTTGACCAAATCATCCACCATTCATCCCAAGAAAGTGGATAAACATAAGTGGTCAACATTATGATGGTGCATATCATGCATATGTACAAATCCAAGCATCCACATATATGGGATGAAAGTCTTCTATATATTCAACATAGCTATAACAAATCCCTCCACAACCCTATTGGACATACTCCTTTTCATATGTGCTTGGGGTTCCAATAATTGGCCCCAATTGATGTGGCTATTCTTGTGGCATCTTCAATGATAAATTCCTTCCATGCTTAGGTTGAGGAAACAAAGAAACCAATTTTTTTGAATGGATCCACCACCTCCAATACTAAGTTCATGATATCATGCAATAACCCAATGCTAAGTATAATAAGCGACATGACCAACAAAGGGCTCCACACAAGTTTCAAGATGGTGATAAGGTGTGGTTGTATTTACAAAAAGAGTGCCTCGCAAGCTCCCATAGGAAGCTTAGACCATTTTGATATGGGCCTTACACAATTACAAAATTTGTGGTTGAAAATTCTTATATTGAGTATTCCACCTTTCTTTGGCTTGCACATGGTATTTAATGTGGAGCTACTTCGACCATATTTTCCACATCTATTTGAGACCTTAGATTTAGTTGAGAAATTGGCCCCCACAAAACTAAATCTTGATTACGTTGAACATGCTAAATTTTATCATGGATGCTAAGACAAGGATACCCACTAGTAGCACATACAACTCTATCGAGTTGAAAAAGAAGGGAAACTTCTTCACCAATTCTGGTGGCTCACCAGGAGTCGAATTCAGCAAAAAATTCCCCATTTGATGAGGGAAATTTATGCAATGGAGACCATTATTTCCTAAGGGGGAGGATTGATCTAGGTGGATATTGGCGGTCACCCACCTCTTCCATTGGCTCAATGACTCTCTATATTCTTGGAATTTTTCCTATCGATTTTGGGTCCCAAACTTCAAAGGTCATTTTGTGGCCTTAACCAATTTTTTTTGGAAATTCAAGGGGCCAAGGGTTTCCATGGCATGCCTAGCCCCAATAAAAATTTTTATTCCTTGAAAATTTATTTCCAATGGGCTACTCCCCCCCCCCCTAAATACAAATTGTATACAAAATCCACCCCCATAGGAAGTTTATGTACCACCTAACAACCTTGGGGCCCACAAATGTTTTGGCACTTCATCTTCTAGGATTATGGTTTTGGACCTATAGGGTAATTTATTTACGTTAAAATATCATTCTTTCAGCCTCTTATGATATATTTTTTGAATGCGTGCATATGCCATCTCTCTCTCTTTGTGTTCAAAGATAGCTACCACCATTCTTGCCAATTTGTGTTCTATGGTTTTTTGTTATATTATTTATTAATAGAAGTTGGGTTTTCACTATATTACTATGTTTTTTGTTATATTTCTCGGTGTATGTGTTTCATTTCACTCATTTTACAACTAAAATTATTAGTCTTTGTAGTTGGGAACTTTAATCTCTATAACTTTCTATGCTAGTGTAGTAGTGTCTTGTAGCTTTGTGCTCCAGTGCAGTAGTGTCTTGCTTGGATATTGAGATTTCTACCCCTATGGTATTTCTAAAGGTATTTGTATTCTTATCTTATGCTTCTATGATCTCCTTCATCCTCTTAAGGACCTCCTCATAGTTTAAGGTCCCTTTTGAACTGCTTCTTCTAGATATTTTCATTATAATAGGGCCATTAAATACTCAAAGTAGACTCATGACTTGTGACAAACTTGTTTGGATCATGCATCTTCAAGAAATTTCTCCTGTCAAAATTTGAACAGATATATCTTCCAAAATTTTGTTAGCATTGTTGTGTAAATTAACAACGCCCATTATTTTAAGCCAAAGTTACCTTAGAAAATAATGGGGACCCTTTTAATTTTTTAAGAGTTAAATCAAATAAACCATTAGAGTATTTATTTTGATAGGAATAAGGATCAAAAGGAGATGAAAATTTTAAACTTTGGCGTAAGCGGAGATAAATTGCCTCATTGCAATCACAAAATCATTACAAAGCGTATATAATTTGAAAATAATGACTTGAAAGATTTTTACGATCCGATGAATATAACCAAAACATTTTTATATGAGGAAAAAACCATATTTATAAGTAAATCCTATAAAATAATACCCATGGACCCAATTCTTCCATGTAAGCCTATCGCATTTCTCAAATTGTAATTTCTCCCGATAGTATTATTCATTACCGCTCATAATCCCTAATTCGATAAAGCATATCACATCACACTTTCACAAAGCTTAATTGTTCTATTCGTTACCGCTCATATTCGCCGATGCAATAAAGCACATCGCACATCGCACTCTTGCTAACAAATGCATGTTGCATACTATCCACTTTCGCCGATATTGCGATTGCGATGTCGCGATCGGCAAAAAATCTAAGCTCATCAGTATTTAATGAAGATATTGCATACGAGCCATGATGTAATGCGATAGATCTGGTTTTAATTGTGGAATGATTATATAGGCATGATAACCCATATCAGTTATCAATGTCATAAATTAACATTTTTCTCGCCCAAACCACCATAGTCATTTTCCTGCAATGACCATTCAATTAATAGCCCATCAACATGTGAAGTCTCATCCATTTGAAATGTTTCTATTACTATGGTATCTGTGCATATTGTAAAACTAAAAGGCTCATTCTTTCTTCTTATTCTTTCTTACTTATTTGCAAGCAAGTTTGAGTAGGAAAAATTCTCCACAAATGTCTAAGGCTTTGAAGAAAGCAAAGAAGCATATGGCTCATGTTAACCCTGTGCCTACTACCTCCGAGAGAACATAGATTTTTCCCATGTTTACATATACGACTTACGGACCTGAAAGTGGATCCTCTCTATGGGAATCTATGTATAAGCTGTTTGAAGATGAGAATCCTCGCAAAATTCAAAGAAAGGCAATAGTTGAAGCCCTGAATTCTTCTGAAGCTACAATTGGAGACATAGATAATTATTTTCTTCACCAAATTTCAACACGACCCAGGATATTACCATATATTGATATGGTAAGGTGTATTATCAACAATCTTAACATTGGGGACAGGACTTTCTTTACCAGCAGAGGAACAATGATTGGTTCCTTTAAAGCGGAAGACCTGAAGAAAATGTACCATTTTCTAGACCCTAATAATATTTATGATAAGTAATTCCTTGCACAGTTCGCTAAGGAAAATTAACTCAAATCGACGCCAATAAATCAATGTAGGAGCAATCCTAACAAACACAAGAACGATGAAAATTCTATGTATTCTACTGAATCTCTTGCAAGTCCCTACTGTTATATTTCTGCCATGATGTCTAAACTTTTTGGGCAGTCAGATACAACTATATTTTCAGTAGAATGGGTTCCCCTTATGGAAGCAGCAGTAGATGCTTATGTTATGGATTGGGGTAATATTCTGTCAAATAATATTTCCACCCAAATTTTAGAATATAGAAAGAACCGTTCTATATCTTCTAAAATATTTCCACCATTTTATATGAGCGACTATATTATGGATGTTGTATGTTTTACATCAGATTTTCTAGCCGTGGGCTGGAAATGGACTACCCAAGATCATGTTCCCATTCAAGTATTTCATAGTATTCTATGGGAGTCAAAACATGAAATTAATTTTTACAAAATCTTTCATGGAGTTATTCTACCCCTTTTTCAAGTCATTTTCAATGAGAAATCCCCCATACTTTCGAACGAGGCCTAAGCTGAATTTTATTCTATAGGAAATTGGTTTGGTGAGGATTCATTCACCTATGTACGATTATTTGGGAGCGTAGCTCAACCACATGTCTTACCCTTGTATGTTCCTGACAAACTTCTCATGAGAGTAGTTGCATATCAAACTGTTGGAAATGGTCTGACCAGATTTTTGAAAGAAGCCAAGAAAGCATCTATAGTGGAAATTGGTCAAAGTGAGTGTTTGAAATTATTTGCAATTCCAAACAGGCAGTATGATCCACTTAAAGTATCCAATAATTTCACTACACAAGTGAAAATCAAACCCTTTGTATAATAACATGATGATTTTGACGACTTATTTGAGTCTGTCGATAGCTATGCTACAGTTAAAAAGTTGGCAACTTTACGCCTTCACCCACAACAACTACTAAAGTTTCAGCAATACAGAAATAAGAGACTAGAACAATTCCACTCAAAATTTTGGATGTTTCTCAAACCATGGCTCAGAAAGAAAGTGAATCAACCATTAAGGATACTGATGTCCTTAATACAACAGAGCAGGAGAAATCAATTGAATTTCGAAAATAGATCTGGATTTCCCCAACAATATCAAAGATGTTTGGAAAGAGTTTGACCTCAAACTCCAAGAAGAACAAAGAGCTATGATTATTGACCAAAAGCAAATTGTAAAAACTCCTCCTACTACAAGTTAAGACTCATTTACTGTTGGGCCCTATGAAAAAATAGTAAGTATAGAGAGAATGGAATACATCCCAGCCTTCCCAACCTCTGAGATTGTTTTAAATATTAAAGAAATTCCTCCCTTGAAAATTTTTTATATTCCTAAGCACAAGACAGTTGTTAGTAGGAAAAATAAAAGAAGAATAACGGAGCATTCCCAGACTCTCACTCAAGAATATATGTTAATGGAAATTGTTTGGAAACACACTAAGTCAAATCTTTCATAGGATCTAACTCGCTTATCATAGTTTGTAGGAGCTTATGCTTCTACAACTATTGAAAAAGCATCAGAGATTCATCAATTGATGAAACAAAAAGATGAAAATATCCTTCAACTTGAATCAGATTTACAAGCAGAAAATAAAAGTGTTAGTCAGAAGCTACAGGTACAAATCACATAACTTCAAGAGAGCCTACACCAACTGAAAATTCAGCATCAAAGTGAAATTAATTCTAAATATAATCTAATTCATCAATTAGAGCTCTCCATTGAGAAAATGAAAGATATCCCAAAGATTGATGAGTCTAGGAAAGAAGCTTTAGAATTAAACACCTCATTGGCACAACATGTTATCATTTGTTAGAAATTAAAAATCATCCTTGATTTATGTGAGCGAAGCAATTCACTTGTGAATCACATTGCTGATATGAGGATTAGTTTAGATGACATAGATGAGAAGGTATCCTAATTTGTTACTTGGCAGGATTCTACTGATGGCCGAAAGGCCAACCTGCACATAATTGAAGACTCAAAGAAAGAGATATTGCTCACAGATTGGGATATACAATTAAATAATGCAGAAAGGGAAATTTGCAGAGCGAAAGACATTGCCACAAACATTGTGGAAACTATCAGCCAGAACCTTATCGCAACAAATATCATTGACAGATGTCCTCCTGGTGCATTACCTTTGGTAAAATATTTGATAAGACAATGGTAGGAAGTGTCAAAAGTAAAAGAGGAGCATATTATGAATATTGAAAAGTTGAACTGGGAAAAATACTGGAGATATCTAGTGAAGCCTCACAGCCAATGGCTCATGCTTCGTTGTCTTACAGATACATCCTCATACATGCTACCTCCATTATCTGATGTTGTTTTGACTAGACACCTACGCATTAGGCCAGGCCAACCTCCTGAGGTTAACCCTATGCTTAATATTCTTCAACTCAAGGAGCAAATGGAAGAAGGGACATCGGGACAATTCCTCCAACAAATTACCCCTTTAATTTCTATTTCTGTTTTAATTTTACTTACTTTAAGGAGAGTTGTTTGAAACCTCCTCAATTTTTATTGTAATGAATATTTTAAGACTTATTAGTTTTATATTTAAACACCTTCATGTCTTTTAAGAGGGGGTCCCAAAATTTTGAAAATAAGACTTTACTGATGTTACACTTCTATACTCTTAAATTTTTTTGAATAGAAAAGGCTAGACCGAGAGTTATTTCTCAAAGGAGTTGAGTAAATATATATATGGTACTTTTATCTTATATGTTTAATTTGAGTTTCAAATGATAAATAGGTCATTTATCTTATGATTTTTTGTCTTATATATATATATATATATATATATATATATAAACACAGTTTTACATCAATTCACTTTTGAACGTGTTATGTTGTTATCATTTATGTATATATGCAATACATGCATTTTGTAAAAGTTGTGATATAAGCTTCATTAAATTGATTTAATTAACTTCTTAATTAAATTAATTATCTTAAATCTTTTTCATATCTCTAAGTGAATGTATGATCTCTATTTGCATCCACTGAAAGATTATTTTACGGATCACACAAAGAAAAAGCTTCACCCCGAGATATATATATATATATATATATATATATATATATATATATATATATATATATATATATATATATATATATATTTTGTTTATCACAAGGTTGCCTATTTTTTCCATCTATCAAGTTGAAATTAGAGATAAAATCATCCATTCACTCCAACTATATTAAATTGGGAAAATGGTCCCACAAATCCAATCGGAGCCACCATTCCAAATGGAAAAGGGACGGTTTTTAAGTCCCCGACCGTGTGGTTTTTCCCGATGTTGTTGCACCGATTTTCAAGACCTAAAATTTTTTGGTGCTAGAAGGAGGGCCATATGACTATGAATTACACCAAAGCTTAATTTAAAAATTAAATATCATCACAAGAGTCATTCTCCCTCCGAATCCACAACTTCTAGTCCTGTTTCAAAATCTCGTACTCATAAATAAAAATTTGTCCATTCTCCCCCGCAATATCCTATTTTTTTTCATAAAGAAATCTCTTTAGAATATGCTCCAGAGTCACCTAAAGTATAGACACTGATAAAACAATTGGAAGAAATTTCAATTTCAGTAGAAAAACCTATACTTTCGGAAGCCTCAGAAGGAAGTGTCACCTCGATTTTTGAAGGCTCTGGTGTATTAACTCGATCTAAGAGTGAAAAACTTGGAGAAATCCCTCTTAAATTTCCTCTTCATTATCATTGAAGGAAAACTCCTATTTATGGAACACAATCATCAACTAGTGAGATTCAATCTGTTTCTACCTCTCAAACAACATTAGTCATTCCTCCCTCTCTTACATCTTCTCAAAAAAATTCTTCATTGATTAAAATTCCTTCTTCTTTTTCTCAGTCTACAAATGCTATTTAAAGTAATATTAGTTCCATAATTGTTTCTTCTTCACCTTAAACTATTATTGGAACTACTTATTCTACTTCAAATCCTCCTTTAGGGCCACCCAATCCTCCCCTTCATACAATGACAAACAGACCTTGGAAAAATCCTGGAGTTGTTCAATTACCAGTGCCTCTTCATCCTTTACGTAAGCATCTTGAAATATGGTTGCCTAAGTATAATCTAGATGATGGATTATCTACAGAAGAGCATCTCCATAATTTCATGCTTGTTATAAATCTTAATGAAGTTTCATAGGAAGATTGTGTATTTAGATTATTTCCTTATACTTTTCAAGGATCAGCTGGATCATGGTATTTCTCACTACCATTAGGCACAATTACTAGTTGGGATATTTTTGAAGAACAATTCCTTACTAAATTTGGAGATGACCGTACTATTGCAACCCTTACCAATGATCTTTCCAATTTAAAAATAAATACAAGTGAAAATATCATCGACTTCAATTCCATATTTAATAAATTTCTCAATAAAATCCCAACCACATCTAAGCCTGGAGTAGGTGTGCAAATAGAATGGTATATATCCTCTCTTCCTTCTAATATTGCTATTTTTGTAGATAGAGCTGATTAGGCTACATTGGTAGAGAATATGAAAGAAGCACTTTCTGTTGAAAAAATAATACTTTCTTTAGAGAAGAAAACTTCTCAAGAAGATAGGAAAACTAAGAAAGTTTCATTTAAAGAAGAGCCCAAAAAGAAATCATCTAAAGACCCCTACGATCTTGAAGGATTACAAAAGGTCCTAAACACCATGTCAAACGATATAGTTGAGATAAAGAAATAAGTAGTTGAATCTTCTTCAAAGTAACCTTTTAGATCTTTTAAGAAAATCCAAGCTTCTCAACCCCCAAACGTAATCTCAAATCCTGAATCAGATCAAGACGAGGATCGTGATGAAACAACATCATCTGCAGAAGAATCTCAAGAAGAAGATTTGGTCGAAGTTCATGGTCTACGGGACTTTATCCTTCCAACCTTTGATGATGAAAATGAACATGAGGCACTTTCGGTAAATACTAGAAGTAAAAATACTGTTGATCTATCTCATTTACCTCAAAAGCAAAAAGCTTCATCCTCTATTGTTAAGGATAAAGTAACAAATAAAAAGACTTCTTCTTCTCAATCAAATCCAACTTCTTCTACCCTTCCATCTACCTCTAAAAAATTAGTGGTTTCTGATACCATTGAATACAATATATTGGAATATATGAAGAAAATTGAAGAAAATATCTCTCTCATTGAGGTGAGCAAATTGAAACAACAATAGAAAATTTTGCTTAAAGAATTGAATGCAAGTCCCGCTACACCCTTGCCTACTCATGTAACTTTGAAAGCAGCTAAAGGAACATGTAAGCCTCCTAATGATTCACTCGAGAAAATTGATGCAAGTGATGTTACTTTAATAGGTGACAGATCCAATTCACATACTTCTCCTTTTTTGTTAACTTTTGAATTATTCAAACAAAAATGTGCATAACTGTTTAATTGACTCTGGAGCCTCATCAAACATTATGACATATTATTTTTATCTAAAATTGAATATATCTCCTCGGAAGTCAGTAATACATATTGTGCAATTAGACAGAACAAAAGTCAAGGTATTAGGAGAGATGAATCAGTGCTTATCAGATTAGCATCCAATCCAAAAGTCCATCAAGTAATTGATATCTTAGTTGTTGATATACCATATTTTTATGGTCTGATATTAAGTAGAGATTGGTCATAAAAGCTTCATGGCTATTTTTCTACTAACTGGTCTCATATGTGGCTTCCCCATAATGTTAATCCAAATAAAATCAGGGTAGATCGTGAAAAACATTTAAAAATATTCAGTAACTAAATTTGAATAAGAAAATGAACCCATGGCCTTTACTAATAAAATTCTCGGCAATTTCTCTGCTGAATCCTTTTTAGGGAATTTCAATGCTCTAAAGTCTCCATTTCTTACCAATTCAGTTAATTCTCAGATTGAAAATTTTTCTCAGACTAATTCTTCCAAGTGTGTAAATACTATAGATAAACCTTGTATTAATACTTTATTTTGGACTTTATATTTTGATGGGTCAAAATCTAGTGAAGGAGCAGGACTTTGTTGTATATTAATCAATCCAGAAGGCAAAAAGATTATTCTCACATGCAGACTTGAATTTGAATGCAGAAATAATGATGCAGAATATGAGGCACTGGTTCAAGGCTTAACCAAAGCAATTGATCTTGGTGTTAAGTATCTTAAGGTATTCAGAGATTCTAAAATAATTGTTAAGCAAGTAAGAAATACCATACACTGTATTTCTGACCATGTTAAACATTATCAATCATTAGTACAGTCTCTTACCTCTCATTCTTTAGCATTCAATACCTCATCTATTCCAAGAATTTAGAATGCAAGTGCAAACCTTCTAGAAAATGTAGCATCCAAGCTTATTCCTTTAGAAGATTATAGCCCAGATAGATTTTCCATAGAATTGATTTTTCGCCCATCTATTCCTGATAATATTTATTACTAATTGGAGAGTATTCAATGACGATGATGATGTTATTAATTTTCTTAAATCAAAAGGATCATATGATGGTCAATTAATTGATGAAGATGAAAAAGAAAGGAAATTGCAAAAAAAAATCTGAAGAAAATGTTATACCTAAGTCTGTGGTCAAACTTGAAGATCTTTATGATCTTAAAGATAGAATAAAAAATATTACCAATTCTGAACTCCAAATTTCAAGTTTGAGGTTTGAACTGGTAAATATTGGAACATATCTAAATCCTCAGAACATCAACTTAGTACTTGGTCTTTCTTCTGATGAAAGGTTAGCCTTTATCCATTTATTAAAAAAATATAAGAATGTCTTTGCATGGAAATATGAAGATCTAAAAACTTATGATACTTCAATCATTCAACATACTATCCCAATGATATCCACTGAAAAACCTATACAATAAAAGTTAAGGTAAATTCACCCTGACCTCAAAAGTCAAATCAAAAGTGAGCTTAACAAACTCCTTAAAGCCAATATTATCTTTCCTATTAGACATTCCAAGTGGGTATCAAATTTAGTTCCGATTAGGAAAAAGAACAACGATATTCGTATTTGTATTGATTTTAAAAACTTAAACAAAGCTTACTTGAAGATAATTTCCCATTACCACCAATGGAAAAAAAAATTCAAGAAGTTGTTGGTTCTGAATTAATGTTTTTTCTTGATGGATTTTCAGGTTACAATCAAGTTTTGGTTCATCCTAAAGATAGATTAAAAACTACATTCAGAACAAAATGGGGCACTTATGCCTATCAGAAAATGCCATTCGGATTAATCAATGCAGGAGCAACCTTTCAAAGAGAAATGGATATTACTTTTGGAGGGTTAATCAATAAAACAATGGTTGTTTATGTAGATGATATAACTATTTACTCTAAGAAAAGGAAGGACCACTATCATGATCTTAAACAAATCCTTGAACGTTGTTTGAAATATGGAATTTCCTTAAATCCAAAAAAATCTTATTTTGCTTTAAGTGAAGGAAAACTCTTAGGATTTATCGTTTCAAAACATGGAATTTGTATTTATCCTGAAGAATTAAAGTAATTTCTGAACTTTCACATCCCCATAACAAAAAATCCATGCAGTCATTTTACATGGATTTTTAGGACAAATAATTTTTGTTAAAATATCTGTTCCAAATTTTTATCAAATTGTTTTACCTTTGCAAGTGATGATTAAGAAGAATTCACTTTTTAAATTGGGACATGATGAAAGAGAAACTTTTGATTTGATTAAGGAGGCTATCATTAACGCACCTTCTCTAACTACCTCATATTTTTCCAAACATTTTATTTTATATACTTTTACATTTGAAAAATCTTACGTTGTTGTATTGACACAAATTGATGATCAAAAAATTGAAGCACCTATTTCATTCTTTAGTTCAAACGTCCAAGGTGTTGAACTAAATTATTCTAAAGCAGAAAAACAAGCATTTGCTGTCTATATATCTTTAAAGCACTTTAGAACTTTTCTCCTTAAAACACACACTAAGGTAATAGCTCCATTCTTGGTTGTAAGTAAACTACTTATACAAAAAGAACTAGGAGAAAAGAGAGCAAATTGGTTTTTTCAAGAATATGACATTGAAATAAGACCAACCAAAATCATTAGAGGACAAGGTCTCTGCAAACTGCTATCTAGAGCATCCAATATATTGAATGATGAAGATTCAAGTAATATTGTACAAATTTCCGAGGTAAGCTTAAATGATTCAGAATCACAATATACTGATTTAATATTTTACTTGAAAAATGGATATGCTCCGATAGAACTCAATCATAAGAGAAAAATAGCTTTAAGACTGAAAGCTAATCAATACCAACTCATAGACAATGTCTTGTTTAGAAAAAACTATGACTTTGTACTACTAAGATGCCTTGAGAAATCTGAATCTCACAGGGTTTGCAGGAACTCCATGATGGACCTACAGGTGGACACTTTGGTGGAGATACTACTGCACATACGATCCTTCATGTAGGTTATTACTGGCCCACTATGTTCAAAGATTATCACACATATGTGAGAAAATGCAAAACATTTCAAACTGTTGCTGGAAGACAAAGAAAACCAGCCTTGCCATTGCAACCAGTCATCATTGAACAACCTTTCGAGCAATGGGCATTAGATATCATAGGTGATATTTTTCCTAACTCATCCAATCAACATAAATATATTCTCACTGCAACAAATTATTTTACTAAGTGGGTGGAGGAAATTCCACTAAAGGTGGCTAACTCTGAAGCCATTATTGAATTTATTGATCAATTAATTGTTACCAAATTTGGCTTACCCAATGCACTTATGTTTGATAATGCATCTTATTTTTCAGGAAATAGCATGACAAATTTTTCTCTTAAAATAGGTTTTAAGCTTAAATACTCTACTAACTACTATCCCTAATGGAATGTTCTAGCAGAATCAACAAACAAAAATCTCATAAGAATCATCAAAAGAACTATTGATCAAAATCAGAAAAAATGGCATAAGTCTTTAACTTTTTCACTATGGACATATAGGATTACTCAAAAAGCCTCCATTGGAACTTCTCCATTTAATTTGATTTACAGGAAAGAAGTTGTAATTCCTTCAAATCTAGCTCTTCCCTCATGAGCCCTAGTTTAATTTATTGATGAAGTACCTTCTTATTCCTTACAATTAAGAATGTCACAGATCCTTAAAATGGAAGAAGAAAGAGAAAAGGCCAAAATAACTCATGCTCATCATCAACAAATAGTGAAAAAATCTTTTTGATGCAATTTTGTTTCCCCAAAAAACTTCCAAGTTGGAGATCTCGTACTCAAATGGGACAAAACACATGAGGAAAAAGGTAAGCATATCAAATTACATAGAATGTGGCTTGGACCATTCTAAATCATTGAACAAATTGGCCCATCAACCTTTATGTTACAAGACCTTCAAGGGAGAAAAGAATTACTCCTTCTTAATGGGTTGGTCCTGAAAAAAATCTTTTCTTAGAAGAAGATTATCTTCTAAATGTATTATATCCTTTTCTTTATTTCTTTCTTTTAGAAAATAATGTTTGATTACATACTTCTAGTTGTTCACAACACCTCTGAATTATTTTATGTTTTTATTTTTGAAGAATATAAATTTTTGAGGAAATAACTACCAAGCTAGAAAATTGAATGAATATATAGAACTCTGGAATCTTTTTCCATCGAAATTGTAAATTTTGTAAACTCGAAATTTGTAAAGTCTTTTTACTCTAGTATCAATCAGAAAAAATGTTCATCTTTACAAAGAAAATAATCTTTGTAACTAAGCATCTTCAACTCTAAACTATCATCCAAAACTCTTAAGGAGTCAATGATTCTCCCCATCCATTGAAAATACCTTTTTTTAGATTATAATTCAAAAATATAAAAAACTTAAGAGGATAAGAAGTCTCATCATGAGCTTGATTACCATGATCATAAGTTAATGATTAACTGACGTTACCACAACTTCATACCAAATCAAGGTAATGACTCGTGATTATTAAAATCAGAAGACAAGGGGTCTCATCATGAGCCAGCTTGTTCAGTGTAATCATAACCAGCGAATGGAATTGTCACTTTCTGGTTATCAAGCCAAGATAATGACTTTTTAAGAAAAAGAAGAAAAATGAGTAACTAAGGAGTTAACTCAAAGAAATTATAAATAAATGGATGGGACAGTGAGTCATTGATGGTTAAAAGATAACCTTGCTTGAGCTATAAATATTTACTAGCAACAGTGGCTCTACCTATGACAAAATGAGCAAATTAAAAAGCTAAGTTACGAAAAGAACACTTACTCCTCCTTCCAAACCATATAATGATTGATATATAGAAAATAAGATATTTATTTATGAAAGGTTTATGAAAGATTAACGATATAGATGAGTTTTTTATATTCAAAGTAATTTTATTCATTTAAATATTTTGAAAATAATTATTGTTTCCTTAAATTTTTTTACTTATTTGAAGATACTAAGAAATTGTTTTTCAGAGATAATTGATTCTTCCAGTGAATCACCAATTGTTGTGTAAATCAACAACCCCCATTATTTTAAGCCATAGTTACCTTAGAAAATAATGGGGACCCTTTTAATTTTTTAAGAGTTAAAGAAAATAAACCCTTAGAGTATTTCTTTTGATAGGAATAGAGTCAAAAGGGGATGAAAACTTTAAAATTTGGCTCAAGTGGAGATAAATTGTCTCATCGCAATCACAAAATCATTGCAAATCATATATAATTCGAAAATAATGACTTGAAACATTTTTGTGATCCGATGAATATAATCGAAAAGTTTTTATATGAGGAAAAAACCATATTTATAAGTAAATCCTATAAAAGAATACCCAAGGGACCTACTTTTTCCACGTAAGCCTATCGCATTTCGCAAATCGCTATTTCTCCTAATAGACTTATTTGTTACTGCTCATAATCCCCGATGCGATAAAGCATATCGCATCGCACTCTCGCAAGGCTTAACCCTTCTATTCGTTACCGCTCATATTCGTCGATGCGATAAAGCACATCACACATCGCACATCACACTCTTGTTAACAAATGTGTGTTGCATACTATCAACTTTGGCTGATATTGTGATTATGATGTCGTGATCGGAAGAAAAATTAAGCTCATCAGTATTTAATGAAGATATTGCACACAAGCCACGATGTTATGCAATAGATCTAGCTTTAATCAAGAAATGATTATATAGGCACGATAACCCATATCAGTTATCAGTGTCATAAATTAACGGTTTTCTCACCCATACCGCCGTAATCATTTTCTTGCAATGAGCATCCAATTTGTATCCCATCATCATGCGAAATCTCATTCATTTGAAATGTTTATATTACTATGGTATTTGTGTGTATTGTAAAACTAAAAGGCTCCTTCTTTTCGCTTATTCTTTCTTACTTATTTATAGGCAAGTTTGAGGAAGAAAAATTCTCCATATTTTTTATAGAGCTATCCGGATTATCCACAGTGCTAGAGAACGAGTGTCGACGTTTGGAATCCCAACGGGGATCCATCATCAGGACATTCTTTGAATGAAGAAATGAGAGAAAAGACTCAGACCATAAATAGAGGTGGAAGTAGATTTCTAGAAAAGGGCCGACCAAAAAATTTTAATACTTTTCTATTTTTAATAATTTTATTATTTCCTAATAACTGTAATAATTAAATTCCTAAAAAAAAAATTGTTTCACTAAGGTTAATAATCTAAGTTATAAGGTTAATAATTAAAGTTAAAAGGAAAAAAAAGAATAACTGATTTAATAAGGGACTCAAACTAGGCCAAAATTCAAAATAAAGTTATCTAAAGATCTATTTTGAAGTCTAGAAAAACTATATTAAGGTAAAAGAATATTAAAAAAAAATTCAAGGATGGAGGATTTACTATAAGCTAATTTAATTTAAGGCTTTAATAAAATATAAATATATAATTGAATTAAAAGGATATATTTAGTTTATTAAATATATCATTATAATTTATTATATATCTAATTTTATTATATAATTAATCATAAAGACTAATTTAAATTTTAATAAGGAAAAAGTTAAAAAGTAAAAACAATGAGGTGATTTATTATTCTAATAAAAGATTTAATAAAATATAAGTATATAATTGAATTAAAAGGATATATTAAGTTTATTAAATATATCATTTTAATTTATTATATATTTAATTTTATTAAATATTTAATTTTAACAATTTAATTTTAATTTTAATTAGAGTATTAAGCTTATTTTTAATTTACCAAAAAAAAAAAAGGGGAATATAGAATAAAATCCTAATAATTATTGATTAATTAATTAACTTTTTATTTTAACCAAATAAAAATTAATTAATTAATAGGGATAATTACTAGCATTTTTTAGTTCATTAAAACTAAAAACTAACTAAGAACCCAAAGGGGAAGGGACATACCTGGGGTTAAAAACTATACCTTACTGGCGGGATTTTTTGGAGGAGCAGATCTGTCGAAGAAGGGGTCTCCAAGTGTCACTAATTTCAACTCCACTATCCCTATTAAGATTATCTGGATGCTTTATGATCTCCAGGGCCTCTCTTATTTTCCTTCTTTGATAGTGCTCTTCTTTCACAATGATTGTTGCATCTTCCAGACGTATTTGATGTTTGGTCTTCGAGGAGTGTTTTTCAAGGGCTGAGGTGTGTGATCATTCATATCTGATATCGGCTCCATGCTCCTTAAGTCTTTTCTGAAGTGAACGCCCAGTCTCACCGATATAACTCTTTCCGCGTGAACAGTTAATCTTGTACACTCCTTTAAGTTGTTCAGGGTTTATGTCATCCTCGACTGACCGCATTTTTTGCCTAATCGTCCCTAATGCTGAAAATTGAGCGAAAATATTGTTCTTTCTTAGGAGCTTAGCTATTTTATCAGTAACCCCCTTAATGTATGGTAGAACAACTCTTCCCATATTTTCTTGTTGTTCATGGTGATTCCGAGGTAAGATCGAACCCTTAGCTCTTTCCAGGGCTTTTTTGATATCCCTATCTTTATAACCTAAATCTCTGAAAACGGCTGACAGGTGACTGATTTCCTCGCTCAGGTGTTTGGTATCAGAAATCCTCATGGCTCTGACAGCTAGGGTATTAAGGACACCAAACTTTTGTGCTGGATGATGGTAGGATTCAGCATGGAGATAGCTGTCAGTATGGGTTTTCTTTCTAAACACCTGGTGCCCAAGAGTTCCATCATCATTCCTAGTGACAAGAACGTCCAAAAAAGAAATGCTCCTATTTTCTTCGACCTCCATTGTGAACTTAATCTCTGTGGAAATGGAATTGAGGTGATTGAAAAATCCTTCAAGATTTTCTCTACCGTGGGCCCATTTTATGTTGGTGTCGTTCACAAACCTTTTCCACCAGTCAGGTTTTAAGGGATAGGAGGCAAGGCCTTTTTCTCAAAATGTTCCATGCATAGGTTAGCGACAATAGGGGATAGTGGAGATCCCATTGCGACACCTGATACTTGTTCATAGAATTCCCCTTGAAAACTGAAGAACGTGGAGCGTAGGAAAATCTCTGCAAGCTTGGTTGTTTCAGAATCGGTGACATCTTTAATAACTTAGATTGCCTCATCTAAAGGAATTTTCATGAAAAGTGATACCACATCGAAACTAACCAAGATGTCGTTTTCTTCAACTTTTTTATTCTTAATGAACTTGACAAAATTGCTTGAGTCTTTGATGAAGGAGTCAGTCTTTCCAACAAGAGGTTTTAGTATCTTAGCAACATACTTTGCCAGCTCATAAGTAGGGGATCCTATGGTATTAACAATCAGTCTTAGGGGGACTCTTTCTTTATGAATTTAGCGGCAAGTAATCATAAAGAAGGAGTCCCCCTAAGACCGATTGTTAATACCATAGGATCCCCTACTTATGAGCTGGCAAAGTATGTTGCTAAGATACTAAAACCTCTCGTTGGAAAGACTGACTCCTTCATCAAAGACTCAAGCGATTTTGTCAAGCTCATTAAGAATCAAAAAGTTGAAGAAAACGACATCTTGGTTAGTTTCGATGTGGTATCACTTTTCACAAAATTTCCTTTAGATGAGGCAATCCAAGTTATTAAAGATGCCACTGATCCTGAAACAGCCAAGCTTGCAGAGATTTGCCTACACTTCACGTTCTTCAGTTTTCAAGGGGAATTCTATGAACAAGTATCAGGTGTCGCAATGGGATCTCCACTATCCCCTATTGTCGCTAACCTATACATGGAACATTTTGAGAAAAAGGCCCTTGCCTCCTATCCCTTAAAACCTGACTGGTGGAAAAGGCTTGTGGACGACACCAACATAAAATGGGCCCACGGTAGAGAAAATCTTGAAGGATTTTTCAATCACCTCAATTCCATTTCCACAAAGATTAAGTTTACAATGGAGGTCGAAGAGAATAGGAGCATTTATTTTTTGGATGTTCTTGTCACTAGGAATGATGATGGAACACTTGGGCACCAGGTGTTTAGAAAGAAAAACCATACTGACAGCTATCTCCATGCTGAATCCTACCATCATCCGACATAAAATTTTGGTGTCCTTAATACCCTAGCCGTCAGAGCCATGAGGATTTCTGATACCAAACACCTGAGCGAGGAAATCAGTCACCTGTCAGCCGTTTTCAGAGATTTAGGTTATAAAGATAGGGATATCAAAAAAGCCCTGGAAAGAGCTAAGGGTTCGATCTTACCTCGGAATCACCATGAACAACAAGAAAATATGGGAAGAATTTTTCTACCATACATTAAGGGGGTTACTGATAAAATAGCCAAGCTCCTAAGAAAGAACAATGGTATTTTTACGTACGCCAAGACGATTAGAGCGAAAGGATGACATAAACCACAGAACAACAAGGAATTAATGCAGATTAAAGATTAAACATTCATGCGAAAATTATAGCTCCCGGTGGGCTATGTGTTCCTTCGGGAAAAAGGCACTTAAAGACATGGAAGCGTACTCCGAATGAATCACGCACCTTAGCCTTGCGAACACTCCTCGAGATTAAACATGAAATGCGATGCAGGAAGATGCAGTAATCGGTATTGAAAGAAAACTTATCAGAGGAAGGAGATACAGAGATCATAAAACATCAATTAATAAGTAGGTTGGAAATTAGTGACACTTGGAGACCCCTTATTCGACAGATCTACTCCTCCAAAAACGCTCGCCAGTAAGGTATAGTTTTTAACCCCAGGTATGTCCCTCCCCCTTTGCATTCCTAGTTAGTTTTAGTTTTAATGAACTAAAAAATGCTAGTAATCATCCCTATTTATTAATTAATCTTTATTTGGTTAAAATTAAAAGTTAATTAATAATTATTAAGGATTTTTATTCTATATTCCCTTTTTTTTTGGTAAATTAAAAATAAACTTAATACTCTAATTAAGAATATTAAAATTAAATAAATTAAAAATTAAATATTTAATAAAATTAAATATATAATAAATTAAATATATTTAATAAACTTAATATATCCTTTTAATTCAATTATAGTTATATTTTATTAAATCTTTATTAGAATAATAAATCACCTCATTGTTTTTACTTTTAAACTTTCCTTATTAAAATTTAAATTAATCTTTATGATTAATTATATAATAAAATTAGATATATAATAAATTATAATGATATATTTAATAAACTAAATATATCCTTTTAATTCAATTATATATTTATATTTTATTAAAGCCTTAAATTAAATTAGCTTATAGTAAATCCTCCATCCTTGAAATTTTTTTTAATATTCTTTTACCTTAATATAGTTTTTCTAGACTTCAAAATAGATCTTTAGATAACTTTATTTTGAATTTTGGCCTAGTTTGAGTCCCTTATTAAATCAGTTATTCTTTTTTTTTCCTTTTAACTTTAATTGTTAACCTTATAAATTAGATTATTAACCTTAGTGAAACAAATTTATTTATTTATTTATTTTAAGGAATTTAATTATTATAATTATTAGGAAATAATAAAATTATTAAAAATAGAAAAGTATAAAAAAAATTTGGTCGACCCTTTTCTAGAAATCTACTTCCACCTCTATTTATGGTCCAAGTCTTTTCTCTCATTTCTTCATTCAAAGAATGTCCTGATGATCGATCCCCATTGGGATTCGAAACGTCGACACTCGTTCTCTAGCACTGTGGATAATCCGGATAGCTCTATAAAAAATGATCACCACATGAGTTTAAAAACCAAAATTCTCCATAAATGTCTAAGGCTTTGAAGAAAGCAAAGAAGCATATGGCTCTTGTTAACCGTACGCCTACTACCTACGAGAGAACAGATATGTTGCCCATGTTTACATATACGACTTGTGGACCTGAAAGTGGATCCTCTCTATGGGAATCTATGTATAAGTTGTTTGAAGACGAGAAACCTCACAAAATCCAAAGAAAGGAAAAAAAAGATGACCCAAATTCTTCTAAAGCTACAATTAGAGACGTAGCTAATACTCTGATATGGTAAGGTGCATTATCGACAATCTTAACATCGGGGATAGGACTTTCCTTACCAGCAAAGGAACAATGGTTGGTTCCTTTAAAGCAGAAATGTACCATATTTCAGACCCTAATAAGATTTATGATAAGGAATTCCTTGCACAGTTCACTAATGAAAATGAACTCAAGTTGAAGCCAATAAAGCAATGGAGGAGAAATCCTAGCAAACACAAGAACAATGAAAAGGGTATGTATTCTACTGAATCTCTTGCAAGTCCCTACTGCTATATCTCTGCTATGATGTCTATACTTTTTGGTCTGTCAGATAGAACAAGATTTTCAGTAGAATGGGTTCCCCTTTTAGAAGCAGTGACAGATGCTTATGTTATGGATTTGGGTAATATTCTGTCAAATAATATTGCCACCCAAATTTTAGAATATAGAAAGAACCGTTCTATCTCTTCTAAAATATTTCCTCCATTTTATATGAGCAACTATATTATGGATGTTGTATGTTTTACATTAGATTTTCCAGCCATGGGCTGGAAATGGACTACCCAAGATCTTGTTCCCATTCATGTATTTCATAGTATTATGTGGGAATCCAAATATGAAATTCATTTTTACAAAAAAAAATCATGGAGTTATTCTACCCCTTTTTCAAGTTGTTTTCAATGAGAAAGCCCCTAGACTTTTGAAAGAGGCCCAATCCGGATTTTTTTCTATAGGAGAGTGGTTTGGTGAGGAGTCATTCACCTATGCACGAGTATTTGGGAGCCTATCTCAACCACATGTCTTACCTCTGTATGTTCTTGACAAAATTATTGCGAGAGAAGTTTCATATAAAACTGTTGGAAATGGTCTGACCAGATTTTTGAAAGAAGCCAAGAAATCATTATGGCCTTCCTTTCCAATTAATTGTGGTGTTTATGGACTGGACAACTACAAACATGCTATAGTGGAAATTGGTCAAATTGAGTGTTTGAAATTATTTACAATTCCAAATAGGCAGTATGATCCACTTAAAGTAGCCAATAATTTCACTACACAAGTAAAAATCAGACCCTTTATGCACGAAGATGATGATATTGACAACTTATTTGAGTTTTGCGATAGCTATGATGCAGTTAAAAAGTTGGCAACTTTACGCCTTCACCCACAACAACTACTAAAGTTTCAGTGATACAAAAATACGAGACTGGAAACAATTCCACTCAAAATTTTGGATATTTCTCAAACCATGGCTCAGAAAGAAAGTGAATCGGCTATTAAGGATACTGAAGTCCTTAATACAACAGACCAGGAGAAATCAGTTGAATTTCAAACAATAGATCTGGATTTCCCCAGCAATCTCAAAGATGTTTGGAAAGAGTTTGACCTCAAACTCCAAGAAGAACAAAGAGCTATGATTATTGACCAACAAAAAATTGTACAAACTAATCCTACTACAAGTTAGGACTCGTTTATTTTTGGGCCCTTTGACAAAATAGTAAGTACAGAGAGAATGGAATACATCTCGACCTTCCCAACCTCTGAGATTGTTCTAAATATTAAAGAAGTTCTTCCCTTGGACATTTTTTTATTGTCCTAAGGACAAGGCAGTTGTTAGCAGGCAAAATAAAAGAAGAAGAACCGAACATTCCCAGACTCTCACTCAAGAAGATATGTCAATGGACATTGTTTGGAAAGACACAGAGTCAGATCCTTGACAGGATCTCGCTTAACACAATTTTCAGGTGCTTATGCTTCTGCAACTGTTGACAAAGCAATAGAGATTCATCAATTAATGAAACAAAAAGATGAAAATATCCTTCAAATTGAATCAGAGTTACAAGTAGAAAATCAAAGTGTTAGTCAACAACTACAGGTACAAATCACACAACTTCAAGAAAGCTTGCACCAACTGAAAATTTAGCATCAAATTGAAATTAATTCTAAATATACTCTAATTCATCAATTACAGCTCTCCATTGAGCAAATGAAAGATATCCCAAAGATTGATGAGTTTAGGAAAGAAGCTTTAGAATTAAACACCTCATTGGCACAACAACGGGTTATCTTTTGTCTGAAATTAACAAGCATTCTTGAATTTTGTGAGCAGAGCGATTCACTTGTGAATCGCATTGCTGATATGAGGATTAGTTTCGATGACATAGATGAGATGGTATCCCAATTTGTTACTTGGCAGGATTATGCTGATGGCCGAAAGGCCAACCTGCCTAGAATTGAAGACTCAAAGAAAGAGATATTGTTCACAGATTGGGATATACAATTAAAGAATGCAGAAAGGGCAATTTGCAGAGCGAAAGACATTGCCACAAACATTGTGGAAACTGCCAGCCAGAACCTTATCATAGCAAATCTCATTGAAAAATGTCATCCTCATGCATTACCTTTGGTAAAAGATTTGATAAGACAATGGCAGAAAGTGTCAAAAGTAAAAGAGGAGCATATTATGGAGATTGAAAATCTGGACTGGGAAAAATACTGGAGATGTCTAGTGAAGCCTCACAGCCAATGGATCATGCTTCGTTGTCTTACATATATGTCCTCATACACGCTGCCTCCATTATCTGATATTGTTTTTACTGGACACCTATGCATTAGGCCATACCAACCTCCCAAGGTTAAGCCTATGCTTATTATTCTTCAACTCAAGGAGCAAATGGAAGAAGGGACATTAGGAAAACTCCTCCAACAAACACCCCTTTAGTTTCTATTTCTATTTTAATTTTACTTACTTTAAGGAGAGTTGTTTCAAACCTCCTCAATTTTTATTGTAATGACTATTTTAAGACTTATTATTTTTATATTTAAACCCCTTCATGTCTTTTAAGAAGGGGTCTTCAAATTTTGAAAAGAAGACTTTACTGATGTTGCACTTGTGTACTCTTAAATTTTTTTGAATAGAAAAGGCTGGACCGAGAGTTATTTATCAAATGAGCTGAGTAAATATATATATGGTACTTTTATCTTATATGTTTAATTTGAGTTTCAAATGAGAAATAGTTCATTGATCTTATGATGTTTTGTCTTATATATTTGTTTGAACACAGTTTGACATCAATTCACTTTTGAACGTGTTATGGTGTTATCATTTATGTACATATGCAATACATGAATTTTGTAAAAGTTTCGATATAAGCTTCATTAAATTGATTTAATTAAATTCTTAATTAAATAAATTATCTTAAATGTTTTTCATATCTCTAAGTGAATGTATGATCTTTATTTGCATCCACTAAAATATTATTTTATAGATCGCACAAAGAAAAGGTTTCATCTCGGGATATATATATATATTGTTGCAAGCTTGCCTAATTTTTCCATCTATAAAGTTCCACTTAGAGATAAAATCATCCATTCACTCCAACTATATTAAATTGGGAAAATGGCCCCACAAATCTAGTCGAAGCCACCATTCCAAATGGAAAAGGGACAGTTTTTAAGTCCCCGACCGGGTGGTTTTCCCCGATGTTGTTGCACCGATTTTCGAGGCCTCAACAAGCATATAAACAAAGTTTTACAAGCCATATACTCCTATAACAATTGGATAGGATAGGGATAAGTTCTTATGATTTTGTAACCAAGGCTTAATTAAACATGTATCAAATAGTTTTATAGGAAATCTCCATGATCACCAATCTTTCATTTGAGAAAAATGAGGGTAGAATATATGTTGATTTGGTAGCTCCATAGACTTTGATATAAGTTGTCACCTTATCTAGATACCAATCTCCTATAATACGTGGTGTAACAACCCATTTTCTCCCATTTTGTAATTTAAAATTATGACTTAGTGTCACTAGAATTGTAGCACACATGCTCTAGCAATTTTTTAATTTTCTATGGACAAATGTTTAATCATGTAAAATATTTCGTGAATTAATGAAGAAACCATCAATCAACCAACTTAAGGATGGATCCTCAAAATAAGACATGATACCACCAACGGGAATTAGTGAGGGGGTTGGGAAATCACTTCACCTATTGAAATTATATCCGATAGCCAAAAATTTGTACTACCCAAATTTTGAATTTGAAATTGTTTCCCTCCTTCCCATTTTCCCAAAATTAATTAACGAAGGGAGCTAGGTAATTTTGAAAACAATCATCCATAGTTATGGAAGCATGGAGATGGAGTGGAGAGTTGAAGATGTCAGAGATGGGTGCAACAAATACCCATCTTGAGTTTTATGAATTAACCCACAAAATCCCATGTCAAAGCTCAAAATATGCAAGTGTTACCTTGGCTAGAACAAGGAAATGTAGGTAGAGGGTGAATGGTCTAGTTTACTGAGTGTTGGGAGGGCGTTGAAGGCCAAAATTGAGCTATGGAAGAGTTTGCAGAGGGGAAAATTACCCCCAAGTGAGAATCAAGCAGATTTGTGAGTGGGTTTGTTCCTGTTAATCTTTGGCAATTAGAACTCCCTCCTAGGCATTTGAATTTCATGCACAATGGAGTTGAATCCAATTATGGATCATTCTTGAATATGTGTCCATGATAAATCTTGATTTTGATTGCTAACTCGAGGTATGGAAAGCCAAACTTGAGCTAGGAACCGAGGGCCATGAATTTGATGTTGGTTGGGTTGGAGAGAAAGCACCAAGAGGGGAGGTCACTTAGGGATTGTATTGGAAAATAAGGGACTCCTTTGTGCAGCAACAAACAACTAGGAAGGAATTTGAGCAATTCAAGGAAACCCTGGCCTAGTGGGTAGAGGATGACTGCCCTTATTGCATGTGAAGGAGTGTGGCTTTCACAATTGAAAATTTTATTTGAGAACCTTAGTTCTTCCCTTGGTGGTATCATGGCCTTACTAAGGGGTGGCCAATTTTAAACAAAACAAACCCTATTAAGCCTATGGTTGGGTGGGAAAGCACACACCCTTCTCAAATTGCAGGCGATTCATTTCAAATAAGTCTTGATAATCGTTTTAGCTTCACATCCTTCCGTTGTAAATATATCTAGTATATTGTATGATATGATGTTATGAGGTAACCGCCACTTCTAGACATCTTCAAATACACAACTATGCATTTTCTTGAAACCTAAAGAAAACACATTCAATCTTTGTGGGAACGAGTTGGTTCTTAGTGGTACCTTGTCACATGGAAAATTGCCCTAATCGCGAAACACTGCCAACCACCCACCAACGGAAAGGAAGAAGGGGAAGCTTGCAACTCATATCACATGGAAATTTACTTGTTTGCAATAGAAGATATGGAAGGGAATTAGACGAACAATGAGGGAAGGTCTTCCCTTAGAGAAACAGACTCGGAGTCTTCCCTTCTGGAAACTCAAAACAATTCAGGTAATGAGTGACTAAATGCTAGTGGGTCCGAATTTAACCGGTGAAATCTCGTAAATATACCCCCTATTGAGTGCAATAGTGCAATTGTTACATATGGGTTGTAATTATCTAGCTGAAATTTGTATTGACACCTTAGTTAAAAAAAAAAACTCTGGCAAAAGAAAATTTCACTCTTACATTACAACTTTACATGTATAACACTTTATTTATCAAATTCTCCTTTTTTTAAATGTGGTTTAAATGCAAATTCGATTTAAACTTGTTGAAAGTGTTGGATGTCCCTAACATTTTAAGGGGATTTTTCCGATGTAAAGTTGTAATTAGACCTCACACTGTTTAGTGTAGGAGTCTCATCCAGTCATATGATTCGGCCAAAGATATGCCTTGGTTACGATTACGCACAAGAGAACGCAACACCTCTTTGGGGCAGCAAATTATGTGAACTTTGTGAAACACCCAATGTAAGGTGCATAGGAAAACATTCATGATTGGTACAAGGAAAGTGAGGCTTCGATTAGAAAAGTAGTAGTACTATCCTAAAGGGGACCGGGGAAGGAGGAGAAAGACTTGTTGAATACCTGCATATTAGTCCACATAATAAAAAACAATAATTAAAGCGTAACAACACTCATTCAATAACCACCTTAGCTAAGCAACGAATTAGTTCATTCACTTAGTATGTAATTAAAGAAACATATATCATAAACATAACAAGAATAGTCCTACTATATCTACGATACACGTATGAAGAAGTGTTGGCTCATAGAGCTTCTAATTAAAAGTTTATCTATGATGCATGTATGGAGAAGTGTTGGCTCATAGAGCTTCTAATTAAAAGTGAAAGATCACAAGTACACTTACATGAATGAAACACTATATCCAGTAGTGGAACATGAAGCCACAACTTGCTTCTTCAAAGAGTGATCTATCTCTTATGCACTACAAAAGAAACCAAGGCAAGACTCTAAGAATCCAAGCCCTTTTTTTGAGTTATGAAGAGGTATTTATAACAAATAACAATGACCTTTGAGCTTCCTCGTGACTCTTTGACTCCTATGACTATTCATAATCTATTCATGACTTATACATTCCATATGTGGCTATTCACATTCCACATGTGTCCCTTGGACTTCATTACATACCATTTATTACATAAAACAAATTACATATGCGACAATGGCTATACAAGACAAAATTGATAATGGGACGAAGTCTCATCAAATTGTTAAATGATTTGTTTCCTCATGGAGCTCACTTGTAATGTGTGTCATGCCCTGAACTTCGTTGAGATGGATTTGAATCAAACTGGCAAGTCCCCTACATACTGCATCTTCACCTCCAATGTCTCCATTAGTATGGTTTTGGAGCTTGACTGTACATTATTCCATAGCCATGAAAGCTTCATATTAGCTTTAATTGGTGTGATGGTGTATTGCAGAATAATGTCTTTGGTGACCTCCAAGCCTTCCTGTTTTGTTGCTTGTTTGATCTGTTCAATGTATTTCCTTATCTCCTGGAAGATGATCTCTCTGTCTCTTTGATCGCTTCAATTGTTCCTATTGCGGGCGTCTCATGTTTTTGTGTTAGAGACTCGAAACCATTATGCAGTCGATTATAGGAAGCAATAGTACTAATATATTTTTCCTCTAAGACGCATGTAGTTCTAATGGTGGATTATCAACTAAACTCTATCTATCTCTGTGGAATCTTGTCTTTCTTTTCCAAATGTTGCGGAGCATCTAGATACTTGGCAACCCACTCCTGAAGATGGTCAACCACTTTGTTTGCTATTTTCAGGAGTTTTACCACTTCTTATGCCTTCTTACGAATGCCAACGAGAGGAGCCACCACCAGTTGTATAATTATCATCTCATCATATAGTCATGCCATGGTGTCCTCCATTGGCCCTAGTTCCTCCAACATGGTTGACTACTATTCTGCTGGGTTGAAACTTTGTGATGATAACCATTGATTCTCCGATGCAAGATGTTCCGCCTGTTGCTTCATTGCAGCAAGTTATTTTCTCAATCTAGCATTCTCACTCAACAAGTATTCAGAGTTATCTCGCGCTGCTGTGGAAAAATCAGCATTTGCCTCCATGATTTCCCTAGGATTCCTTCTGGTGTTGGCAGTTATCACCTTCTCCGTAAAAACTGAGATTGGATTTTGAGGATCCTTTGGGAAGTATCTATGTCTCTACTGCATGATCCTCTTCTTAAGTTGATCAAACATGACATTTCATACATCCATGACTCTATCTGTTGGTGGAGGTGTGATTCTCATTTCTCTGAATGGAAGATGACCACCTGTAAGAAGAGGTTCCTTTGGAGAACCCGGTTCATCATCCATGGGTTGGATGGTATCCTCTTCCTCCAAATCTTCTTCTTCTATCTCCTGAGTCAATTATTCTTCTTCGAGTCTTTGTGTTGCTTCTTCCTCTTGGGGCTATCTTTGTTTTTGTTCTTCTATTATTCTCCTCCCCTCTTCTTCTGCTTTTTACTTCTCCAACAACTCATCTTTCCTCCTCTTTTCCTCTTCTTCTTCTGCTTCTCTCCTCTCTTATTTTTCTTGAATAGCTCCTGTGTTCAAAGGATCAACTTTCCACTTCCTGTTGCTCTCACCTGTCGAATCATAGCTGACCCTCTTCTTAGGAGCTACTTTCCTTGCTTGAGGGGTTATATGTTCTTCCTCCTGAACCTGCATATCTTGAGCCGGTGGAGCTTGGGGTGAACTTATCTCTGTTACTAGATGTGTCTCTCTACCTACATTATATTGGTTCTTCACTTTTTCATCTTCTGTTGTGGACATCAATGAATACCCCATTTTGAAACCGATCATTTCAAAATGTTGCCTGCACACTCTTCTAGGATCATATCCATGAAATTCTTTAATGGCGAAGTGCAAGCGACCCAACTCATATATTTCTATTGCTGTCGCCTTGTGGCTCTTCAACTCATATAATTCGATCCTCAACAAGAAGGTAGGCCAAGGGGCTTTCTTCCTCCTGTGAAGGACTCATGACAATCCCTTATCCAACTGATTTGATACTTGCATGACCACCTTATTTTTCATGTATCCCAGCATGAGATGAGGGGATATCTGACAACCAAAACATCTGATGTATGTAACCTCGGGAGCTACAACCCAATCTGTGATATCCCATCGTGACTCCTTCACCTAATCATTCATGCAAGGAGGATCGATCTTGAATATCACATGGAAGATCACTGCAAAGAAGTGTTCAGCCACTCTATCATATGCACCTCTGAAGCTTGATTCTGACAACACTTTGCAGTGAAAGTAAAATGGGAACTTGTTCTAAGGGGTCCAGTTCTAGTACATTCTTGGGAATGCATATTGTGCACAAAGTCCATCTAAAAAAAATGTAGACATGTAGAATTTTGGGCCTGGTTCGCCCTCAAAGATGCTTTTTCTTGGCCCACATGTCGTTGCGACTCAAATGACTATATCCTAATTGAAGACTTTTCCATGGCTTACCACCATATTGAGCATATATATCCAGTTTTCCTCAAACACCTCAGCGTTCTTACGCCTATGCAACCGAAAACACATGGCTATCAGATACTAATATACATCTCTAAGGATCTTAGTTGGATAAACTACAGAAGGGTGATGGCGAAATTTAGCAAGATCTCGACACCGTGATTTGATAATGTCACTTGTGTCGAGGTCGGCCCTTCTAATGTAGAAGTCATCATTTGCATATTCCGTGTGACTAAGCATCTTGTAGTACATTAGCATGTCTTCTCCATAATAAGTGGCGAGTTGATCGCCACTCTCACTGTGAAGCACAAGATGAGAGTCATCCATGTGTGTAATGATCCACTCAATCACTTCTGCACAGGAGATGACAGCGAATCTGCAGGTGATCCTATGCATCCTGGGCTTCTTAATATTGATGTATGCTTGCATGTCTTCCAAGTCCTTAGAAAAAAATTTCTGCATGAATGTGTTGTTTATACTGCTCCATGTGACCTCAGTAGACTTATCAATGAAGCACTATGTGTCTGCATAAATGGGAATGGTTGGCTTGGTAACTTCAACAGGTTCCTCGGTGCTTTCTTCTGAGACTTCCTTGGAGACCACTTGACAGGGAGGCATGGTTCTAACAGATGATGAAAGGGTGAAAATACCTGTAGCTCGAACACATGTTTGTGGCACAACACTCATGATGACAATAATAGCTTGATGCAACCTAACTATGCAACAATATCTCATAAATCATGTACAAAGGGCCATCAAATGTAACTGGTCATGAAAATATATCAATGAAAATATAAAATCACTTGCATGCACATTAAAATAGGCATGCAAACAAGGAAGGTTCACTTCCAAAGCATGAAGGGAGGTCAAGGGTCATTCAGGGCTTTGCAGTGCGCTCATGCGCTCAAGCAAGTGAAGAAAACCATCAAGGCGCACTGACGCACTCTGAAGGATTGAAGGGGTGAGTTGTCGGGCCTTCAAGGCTTCACAGTGTGCTCATGCACTCAAGGAGACATAGAAGGTGCACTGGCGCACTCCCAAGGGACGAAGGAACATGTCTCCAAGCCTTTAGGCCTTCGGGGTGTGCTCATGCACTCAAGGGAAAGGAGGGAACACTAGTGCATGCTGAAGGGACGAAGGAAAATCATTCGAGTCTTCGATGTGCACTCATACGCTCAAGGGAGGGTGTACTTCTTCATGATGAAGGAGTGCGCTCAAGTGGAAAACTTGGACATTCTGGGTATAGTATCGGGTTTCCAGTTCCAGAAGTGCACTCTGCCTAAGGAAAGCTCAAGAACAAGTTTGATAGCAATATTTCATGATAGGAATGAGAAGAAAAAGGATATGCAAGCTTATATGGATCCTATCGCAATCATGTTGGAATGTGAAAGGTTGAAGAATATGCAAAGTATCTACATGCGACAACAAATTAACACTTGAATAATCAAGATTGAATAGAAACGACAGTAAATAAACTAAAAAAAAAGAAACGTGATCAAGAAAAACAAGATCAACAATGAAATCATGAAAGGAAACGAATAGATTCAACATGCAAAACTTACTTGTAATGCAGGTTGATGAAGAGTTTATTGATCCACAGTTGTGCACCCAACCTAGATGAGAATGATTATGTAAATGATTGATTAACTGGGTTAATTTAAAATAGTTTACATGAAAAATTGTTTCATGCATGATTGCCACTTGTTGACAAGTGAAAGGATTAGTTAAGGGACGTTAAGTGGGCTCCCATTTTCTAGGAGTGCGCCCACATGAAACAAAGAGGCACATGCATGCATCCAGGAAGAGTGCATGTCTTCAGCATGAAGGAGTGCGCTCAAGGAGGAGGCACTTGCTTAGCATGAAGGAGTGTGCTCAAGGAGGGCACACTTCTTCAACACGAAGGAGTGCGCTCAACTAAAGTGCATGTCTTCATCAACTTGGAGTGTGTTTTTTCCTTAAAGAGTGCTTTTCTTGTTTTTATTTGTTTTTTTTTGTACTTTTGAGTGCTTTTCGAGTATTTGCATGGCGTAAAGGCTAGTTTCTAAGTCGAGATAAGTCATGAGTTCACCTAACCATGGACTAGATAACCTAAGCACTTCTAAGGATTAGGTGACGACACTTATGAAATCTTGACTTAGGAGGATGCAACACTAGGAGAAAACACACAAATAACAAATCAAACAACATGACAACACTAGGGGGCTTGAAACGACGGTTCATGTAGGCTCCAAAATTGACTAAGGAAATAAATTTGGAGGGTTGTTGTTGCAGCGACAACACAACTATAATTGGGTAGGTGCCATGAAAAAATTCAAAATATTATCTGGCCAATGGCCCAATTGACCATCCCATATGGCCTCATCTTCCTTTAGACATCAAGCACTTTCAAAGATTCAAATACTACGTTTTTTGAAAGAGAAAATGGCCTGATAAGGATTATGGGGTCTGCACTCCTTTGGGGAATCACATGATTGGGATATATTAGGACCTTTTCAATTGTTCTTTCAAAATATGATAGAGAAGAAACCCAAAACCATATTTTAAATCTATGGCTGGCTCCACCTCATGTGTTAGACATTTGAGGGGATCCAAGTAATTGGGAAAACAAACTTTGAAAAGGCCTTGATCGTGATGTAGGCAAGTCCCCACTCCATGTGGTAGATTTGCAAGATAAGGTCATTAGGATAAAATGAAAAATGTCTAAAGCTTACATTCAAAAAGCTACACGGAAAAAAAAAAAAGTGTGGATCTTCACACGAATCAGAGCATTAGAGGGTTTGAGATTATTGGGAAGGAATTGAAATAACTTTAGGAGCTTGTTTTTGAAATTTTCCGTGGCAATAAAAAACTATTGGATATCAAAGGGTGTTGGCAATGTTGGCATTGATGTCAAATGATCACAATGATGTTGATGAGTTTGTAGTCATGTTGATGAGGTTGCTTGATGTTAATGAAGTTGCATGTTGATGTGGTTGCTTGATGTTAATGAAGTTGCATGTTGATGTGGTTGCTTGATGTTGCAAGGTTGATTGTGTTGATTCCTTGATGTGCAAAGGCTAATCAAATTGATGTGAAGTGCAAAGGCTGATTAAGTGATGTGATTTACATTGATGATTAATTTGATGCTTTACAATTGATGATTTCTTTGATGTTTATCCTTAAAAAAAATGAAGACGTGACAAATGAGAACCAAAGAACAAAGGCTAAAGAACATATTGTTGTGATTGAACATAACTAGTTTTACAAAATAGTTTATATTTTTGGCCTCTTAATAACAATAACGCTCATGTTGATCTCGGGACCAATGTTATAACGCAAGTCACGTAGTGTTTGAATTGCATTACCCTAGATAGTAACACACCCCATCTTCAGTCATCCTGTGTTACAACATATTTGACCATTCGAGCCTTGCCTTATGCAATAATTAATGCTTGACCATGAATTTCCGGATGAGCAAACAATACAAAGCAAATTTGTCCTAATTTGAGACTCATCTGAAAATGAAAAGGTGAGTTGCAAATTGTCCTAGAATACCAAGAGACAAATCCTCATTTTTAATTCCTGCATAGAATGCAAACCATTAGAGAGCCATGTTGATAAAAGATGCACTATTGAATGAGAAATAAATTTTATAAATCGAACATTTGTATGAGAGATATCTTGAACAAGCCTGATAACGAGAAAAGAGGAAGAGAAAGAGTAGAAGAAGTGGAACAGACTTGAAGAAGAGATGCAGACAGGATAAGTAGCAAAAAATAGGACAAACTAATTTCAGAACAAAGACAAAGACCAGGTAACCAACAAATTTGATGTGTAATTTGATCAAGGGATTGTAGTCTCCTTTCAAGTTGTAGTTTGATAAAGAACAAGTTGGAACCTGTTGAGGTAGGAACTTCCTATGGATTGTAGCCTACAAAAAAATTTGTGGGAGTTGGAGCTTCCTTGCGAGTTGAAACTTGTAGAAGAATTGAGGTAGTAGCCCCTTGTAGGTTGGAGCCTACAAAAAAATTGATGTAATAAGAGAGTAGGAGCTTGTCTTCACATCACTTTAGCTAAAAATTCGTGGTTTTCTCCCTTTATGGGTTTCCACTTACATCTAGTGTCTTCATGTGCTGAATGTTGAATGTCTCACTTGTGTGAATGCTTTTGAATTTTGTTTATATATGCAAATAACTCTCGGGTAATTGCAAATGAAACAATTAAAAGTTAAACACATACATAAGCCATTAGTACAAAAGAAAATACTTGAAAAAAAAAATTAAGTTGAGTTGAATAATTGAAAAGACAAAATTATTGATTCAGCCCCCCTTAGTAATTTCCAAGTATTTATCAAAGGGCTTCTAAAGAAAGTTCAAAATCTTGTTTTCAAAAGCTGCAATTGACTATTGTCCAATTGAAATGAGAATCAGTCCCACTCCCTTTGAATTGCATGTCAAAGAGAATTGAGATATTGATCTCTTGTGAGTTCATACTAAATTAAAAAACAGTGTTATCATGTGTAGGATTGATACCGAAATTTTGGAGAAAAAAAAAACAACCATTGTGTGTGTTTCTATAGATGTATGGGCCTAAGCGATAAGAGAAGTTTGACACAAATCACAAGGGATATTTCAAAGATCTCAATGGAGTTCACGGAGGAAATTTGAAAGTTTCAGGCTCTCTTCATTACATTGGGGTGCCCAAGAAGTAAATATTATTGGGCCACTTTTGATTATTTTGTAGTTAGATTTAACATTTGAAATGCCCAAGAGTTCATGAAATTGAGGCCTTCAAATTCCAAGGATGAAGAATTTCCACTCAAGGCTAACGCATGATAATATAAGGTTGGCTTGAAAATAATTGAAAGTTTGATTCCTAAGCAAGGAACAAAGATTCGATGAAGCACCCACAATATTAAAGAAAGAGGCCCCACACAAAAGGTGTGGGCTTGTTAAGGCTCAACAAAAATGGTGATGTATTGGTAGAATCCATTGAATTTCTAACTCATAAAGCTCATTAGAAGGCTTTACCTTTCCTCATAAATTATAAGGGCTAAACATGTAAGCTTGTTTACTAATCACTTTTCCCATTTTGAAATAGTGGTGTCTCTGAAACCCTGCTTAAAAGAATACCTCTCTTGCCCTCTCGAACTTTTTTAGCTCTCTTCAAATGAGACCCCATGTAAATGTTGAAGGGTCCAATCTTGACCATAGATTTTCTTAAAATGTGGATTGTAGAGACTTTCCTCAAGCATGATTAGGATATCCCTAAGTAATTGTTTCACCATCAATGATATGCTGATATCCTTGGTGAAATCATCACAATATCATAAGCCTTAATTTACTACAATTCAAGTGTCCATGGACTCAATTGTTCAACCTCTTTTCCTTTATATGCTTTTTATTTATTTATGATTTTTTGGCATAGGAGGAGGAAGGAGCTCATGGTTGATTGCCTTCTATTTGGGCTTATAAGTCTTCGATTTCAATATATGAATAAAACCCTTAGATTTTCTAGTCGTTATCTCGACTTTCACCCTTCATGATGACTGATTCATCATTTTAAATTGGAATAATGGAGTTAGCAAATTGTAGAACTTCCCAAGAAGGTGTGCTGCAACTACCATGAGAGACTTTTTAGTAACTCTAGATAGTTTGTTACTTACTATCTACCCTAGATGATAGCAAGGAAAGGAAAGAAAATAACACTAGAGGTTTCCTTTTGAAATGAGGCTTTTGAGGCTAAAAGTTTCCTGGAAGAACTAGACCGTGCTTAACTCATGCTACAAGGTGAAAATGAGAAGCATGATAAAAGGAAAAGATCTAACATAAGAAAATGAAATGCACCAAGAACTAAAAGGAGAAACTATTGTACGAAAGTATTCAAAACCTACTTTTTACTAGATTGTCCACATTAAGGGTGTATTAGCTGAAGTATCTCTTCAAGTGTTAACCATAAGTAAGCGGGGAAATTGGTCCCATGGCCAAATTTTTCAGTGACTTAATATAGTCCCTTCTACAAAGGCTGAATTTTGTATTTTTCCTTTTAGTTCATTGTCCCATATTAATATTGAATCTCCAAACTGGAATTCCTTGCCAAAATACCTCTTGTGAAACCAATTCTTGACTAGGTATTGGAGGGATGTGAAATTTTTATGGGCTTTGTCTATTTCAACTCCAAGTTAGAGCAACGCATTGATTCTAGCCTACATTCCAGTAGGTCTATATCCCAAGAACTTGTAAAAGATATTCAAAGGAATGCATACTTATTTACCATAGACTAATAATTAGGGAGAAGTTCTTAGGGAAGCCTTTGGGATAAACCCATATGGCATCTAACAACTAATTGTGCCAATTTCAAGGGTTATTGATAATTATTGACCATTTTATTTATGATTCGAATCAGATTCCTATTAGCGGATTTAGCCACACCATTTCATTGTAAGTAAATAATTGGAAGATTATTTCAAGATGATTCCTTTTGCTAGTGCATAATCAGTCAAGTTGGCCAACCAAAAGTATTTTGTATTGTTGAATGCGATGGCAGAGGGTACCCCTTTGGAGTTTGGACAAGTTAGGTTTCAACATTCCAACTACATCAAGAGTCAAGACGCTATTGTTTGGAAGGCTTCTTGATATTTACAGGTTGTAAAGGTAGTGTAGGTTTTTCTCTTTACCTATGCATGTCTGGAAAGTGTGGAATTTTCTAACATATGCATGGGAGTCCATGTCCAATAATATCCTGCTTTCAAAATTTAATGGGCCGTGGTATCTTGAAAGTAGTGACCTCCCACTTGCCCTTCGTGTAGATCTGCCAAAACTATTTTTGCAAATAATTTCTCTAAATAGCACAGCAGTACCACATCATAATTCCTTGTTAAGTGTTAATCAGGTTCATGTCCTAGATTTCTAATAGCAATGTCCAACCTCTGCTTTTCTCAACGTACTGCAAACGGAACAGCTTAGCCACTACCATTGCACATATCTCGGCCATGGAGCAATCATTCTACACCATTGCAACGCTCTTTCTCACAGAGTCATTTGGAATTCCATCAAGCATGCAGCATCCAAGGTTTTCCATGCATTCCAAATGGCAACACAAAGAAACTAGTATTGCTCTGTGTCCTCGTCATTCTGTCATGAAACAGATTAGTGGAAGAGATTATTCATTTGGCTGAGATGTGGTCATTATTTAACGACTTTGTACTAACACGTATCCCTTGGGTATTGGATGTTGTATCACCGGTGTTGCTCTACAGCAACACTTATAGAGTTGGATAACATCAAAGACTTTCATTATCACTGCAACAAAAAGCTTTAGTGAAATTTGCACGAGTATATGGAATAATAGCCCTGTGAAACAATCAACAGGTTACATGGTTTATCACAAAATCATTCTTACACGTCAAAAAGCTACCATATTGCAAGTCCACCAAATGAAATTCTGTATTTTGAAGAGTTAAGGATATAGGCAGATTCAATACTCAAGCAACAACCGAAGTTATATGAAACATGCAACAATGCCTTGACAAAACTGGGCTGTTGCCTAGGATTAAAAATAATTGAAATATATCATAGACAGGAAAACAAAGGGCATTTAGAACAGGAACCAAATCGTTGAAAGCATAAATATATTCGTGTCAAACTTAGGTTTGGCCCCAGATCTAATAAGCAGCGAGTGGGTTCAAAAAGAAATTAAGACACAAACCTCACTGTACTTAAAGCATTGGCGTTAAGCTGGATCTACAGTATTTATTATTATAAATGAATAAATATAGATAGATAAATAGTACTCTATTATTAAGGTCACAACCTTGCAAGACCCCTAATTGACGTATGGCAACCCCTTGTTTGTAGAAAATGAACCCCCACCCACGATATATAATATATATAAAACTAACACACATATATACTCCAGAATTATTAAGCACCAAGAGGGATCAAAAGGAAAGAGACACAAACCTCCTTGCGCTTAAAGCACCAGGGTTAAGATATATCTAGAGTAACAGTCAGCCTTTTCTGATATTTTTTTGCCCTCAATATTTTATTCGTTTTAATTTATAAGGGTTACACGTGATGCATTTTACCCACACTGTGCTGTAGAATACACCTCACTTCTCAGGTGCAAGAATTATGAATATAATTTCTCACTTGATTTTATTAGGAATATAAAAGAAGCAAGTCTTATTTTTCTAAAACTGAACTCAAAACGTATACATAACTCAAGGGCGATTATACTTGCTATCGTTCATCTTAGCAACAAGTATCTTACTCGAATATGGTTGGTTAATGCATCTCCAAGAAATATCCGAGTTATAAGGTAATAATTGCAGCGAATAATGTATCGACTGAATACTTATACAACTTCAAGTATGATGACCGAGAACCTACACTAGCTCCTAATCCTACCTACACTAGCTCTTGCGAACATTTATATACAATTTCTACCTTTCTTAAAATCAACCAGTGTCGGAAAATCACATTTATGAAAATCATGCCAAGAATGACGAAGATTCTCCATGAAGTCTTGATCTCAATCATTTTTACTGTCAAAATTGTCCAAATGCAGTGTAGAATCTTCATTTTGTTTACATTCTTATCAGGATATTTGTTTCTTGCTGAAGCTAGCAAGATAAGCAGTTGTAAATAGATATGCTTAAGTTCTAAAATCTTGAAAATATTCCAAGAAATGGGCTAGAAAGCGTTCCTAGGACAATCCATAATTATGCCAAGGTGGTTCTTGATCCTTTAGTCCATTCCAGAAAAGGGTACAGACTGTTCTGTAAAGTAAACACAGCAAGGCTGGCTCAACTCAAGGCTTACCGTAAGCATAATTTTTTCTTATTACACAAGCCAATGCTCTTCCCTGTTTCAGCTTGGATTACCAGTAATCCCCACAAGAACATGTTCCATCCTTGAAATGGTGAAAACGGTTAGCATCTCGTACAACAATATCCCGCCCAACAATCTTGGAAATCAGCTTGATTGTTGAGTGGCAATCACCACACACTCGAAGATTCTTTATAACCCGAATAGGCATCCCAGGAGACGTGTTAATCAGACCACATGCAATCGCCAACTTCTCACTGTGGTGACCAAGAATGTGTTCCTTTTGCTCCTCCTCAACATCATTCAATGCGAACATTCTGTTAGGTTCATAACCCATCTCCTTCATCTGCCCAGACAATCTCTCCAACTCTGCATAGATCTCTTCTGTTTGTGGATGAGATCTGTCCCCTATGAGAAAAGAATGCATCTTTTTGTTGACCTCAATCCAGCTACATCCGGGCATCTTTTTCACCCCCCTATCCTTCATCAGTTTCCGCACCTTTTCAATGTCATTCCATCTGCCAGCAGCTGCATACAGATTTGACAGAAGCACATAAGTTGCGGGCTTTTGGGGATCCAACTCAAAAAGGCGTTCTGCAACATGTTCCCCAAGCCCTATATTGCCATGAATACGACAGGCACCAAGTAATGATCCCCAAACTGCGGGTTCAGGTTTTATTGGCATTTTGTTGATAAAGGCATGTGCCTCATCTAGGAACCCAGCTCGACCAAGGAGATCAACCATACAGCAATAGTGCTCCATTACAGGTGTAATATGATAATAATGAATCATGCGCTCAAAGTACTGCCATCCACGCTCCACTAGACCTGCATGACAACAGGCCGACAGAACACCAATGAAAGTGACATGGCTTGGCTTCACGCCAATGTTTTCCATTTGCTCAAATATTTGGAAGGCCTCCTTACCACAACCGTGCATGGCATATGCTACTATCATTGCAGTCCAGAAGACCACATCCCGCCTAGGCATATTGTCAAACACTTTCTGTGCGTCTTCTATACTCCCACATTTGGCATACATGTCTACAAGAGCACCCCCCACAAATACATCACGCTGAAACCCACTTCTAATTGTGTATTCGTGAACCCGCTTGCCTTGTTCTAAAGCTGCCAAATTAGAAAATGCCGGGAGAATGCTGGCAATGGTGTCTGGATTCGGCGTCAAACCGGTCAGTTGCATTTGTTGGAAAAAATTCAAAGCTTCATTAAAACGCCCATTCTGCGCATATCCTGCGATCATTGCATTCCACGAGACTACAGTCCGTTCAGGGATTTTTTCAAAGAGCTTTAACGCCTCGTCAAGACAACCATTGTGTGCATATCCCACAATAATTGCATTCCATGAAACAACATTCAATTCCGTCATACTGTCAAATACTCTCTGCGCATTTTCGACGCTCCCAGATTTCCCATACATGTATACAAGGGCACTACCCACAAAAACATCGTCTTGAATACCGCGTCTAACTATCTCTGCATGAATCTCTCTCCCATGGTTAAGTGCTCCCAAGTTGGAACATGCTTGAAGAACACCAGTGAAAGTGAACTGATTGGGTTGGATACCAGTTTGTTGCATTTGGCAGAACAACAACAATGCCTTCTGGCCATACCCATTCTGTGCACATGCTGTGATTACCGTTGTCCATGAAACAATATCTCTTTCTGGTGTTTTATAAAACAAATTCAGGGCTTCCTCAATATTGCCATCCTGTGCATACCCTGCAACCAATGCATTCCATGAAACAACATCTCTTTCAGGCATTTGCTGAAACATCTTCAAGGCCTCGTCGAAACGCCCATTCAGGGCATATCCTCCAATCATGGCATTCCATGAGACCACATTTCGTTGCGGCATTTGGTCAAACACTTGCCGTGCATCCTCTATAAACCCACATTTCACATACATGTCTACTAGAGCACTTCCAACAAAGACATTGGATTCCAAACCACTTCTGAATATGTGCTCATGAATCTCTTTTCCATGGTTCAGCGCTGCCAAGCCGGCACATATCGGGAGAACACTCGCAAAGGTGAATTCATTCGGTTGAACAGCCATTTTCTTCATTTGATAATACATTCTCAACGCCTCCTCGCTAAACCCGCGCCTCGCATAAGCTGCAATCATGGCTGTCCATGAGACCACATTTCTCTTGGGCATTTCATCAAACACTTTATGAGCATCAACCAGACTTCCGCACTTGGTATACATGATCATAAGCGTGTTATTCAGGAATAAGTTTGGCTCAAATCCTGTTTGCATCATGTGGGCATGGACTAAGCTGCCGTGGAACTTGCTAAAACATCCCTGCAATAGAGAAACATAGATGTCAGAATCTGGCCAAATATCTATGCGGTGCAGAATTTGGAGTACTTCATTCAATCGGCCCTGCTTACAGATCGTTTTCAAGTCTCCACCCATGTCGATGACATCTAAATTACTCGTATTTCCGTTGCCATCAGCTTTTTTTCTTTCAGAATCATCCTGGGGATAGAAGAGGCTGCCATTGTAGCCTTGGAGGGAGAGTATAGACTCTCCAACAAATGCCATTCTCTTCTGCTGCAATCTCCTTGGTTGCGACATTGCCAATTTTGCAGCAGCTTTTATATTCATTTTCACAGGCCATTGCAGTTGATTGATTAAGAGGGTTTTAGCCGAAGACAAATTATAGGCATCAGTAAAATGAGAAGTTGTTCACCTGTTCACTGCGAAAGTGATTGTCTCAGTGTACCCTCAGATCAGAAATTAAGTATTCTACAAAAAAGGGCCGAAGTGAGGTGCAATTGTTATGAATGCAGAGTTGGGAGCCTTGAACAGTGGTGTGTGATACGAACTCTGACATGAAGTCTGCAAAGGTTTGTCTAATTGTTTCATTTGTCTAGTAAATTTCCTCTGAGAACTTCTTTATCACTTGAACATTATCAGTGTAGTTGAGAATGAATGTAAGTAAACAATATCATGGTTGCATGCTAAAAATCTGCCTACAACATTTAAATATGAAAGCAAAGCACAGTGGGAGGAATTAAATCCATATAGCCAACCACTTAATTAAACTGTAAATTTATGAGATTACACGCTTAAAGCCCGACTCTATAAGTTTTCAGTGTTGTCAATAATTTTTGTGCCCATTTTTTCTTCAACCTACCAAATGGGAGTGTAGGTTGATGCAAGTCTATGGGAAGCTTACAAATGGTTCATGCATGAACAAAACATTCACACTCAATTTAGGTTTTCTCACTTAACCTAGGTGTCTTTTGCATATGAAGTTGCCCCGTTTTCCTCTTTGATACCTATTTCTTCTTTCCCTTTTTCTTCTTTTTGGTTTTCTCACTTTTTCTCTTTTCACATTTTTTTTATTCTTTTGTTTTTCCATGGGGTGATTTTTTTATTCAAAATCTTTGTCTTTGAGATTTAATATTTTAAGAGTTATAGGTTTTGATGTAAATCACAGTGGCTAGTTCGAAAACAGAAATTTTTCTTACATGTAATTTTTACCAAAAGTTTGTATACACAAGCTATAGGGTTTTTCATTAAAACCCTAACGAATTTTACCAAATCAAGTATTTGTTATGGATTCAAATATTATGTTATATATAATATTACAAGTAATTATTCTAGTTTGAAAAATCATACATATAGCATGTAGTGGAATATTCAATGAAAAACACATAATTTAGTATTAAAAATTGTAATTTTTTGGAAAACATATTCAATTTAATCATATATATTTAAAAAATATGTGAATTTTTAACTAAATAGGCAAATATTTCTTTCAAAAAATGTCCAAAAAATACCCAATTGGCGAATTTCGCCTCAAAAAATTCATTGCACTAAATAAATAAGGTTCAAACTCATAAAATACACTAAGTAGTAGCATTTAAACCATTCCCACAAATGAAAATGAAATCCATAAGAAAATAAATCCAACCAATAATTGGCTTGCTATTAAAATCACATTGGGACAAAGACAACACAAAAATTGTGAGGCGGCTCTCTAAAGATTAAGCATATGGAAAAAAAATTCAAAGATGCATATAGGAAGGGAGTCGAGTCATTGATTTAAGGCTATTGATTGAGTGGCTCATAGCTAATCCCAAGGGTGAAGAATTGCATCAACACACTCTCCTAATATGTATTGGGGAGAATATAAGTCATTGATCTAAGGAGGAAGAATGCATAGTTCATAAACCATCTTGGAATTAAGAACAAGTTGATGTTTCTTTATCCTGAATCATCTCGAGGGAAAAATTGACCATTGAGTAAACCTTGTTGATCAAATGGTTTAGGAAGTATGATGAGACAAGAGTCCCCTACTATCACATTAGGTCTTCAATTATAACTTCCCTAACCCTCTCTATGCATGCACAATACTACAATGATGGCGGGTTTGATGATACTCTTGCGTCAAACTCTTCAATTAAAAGAAAATGTGATATCCCACTCATGAATTCTATAGAACAAACTTGAAAACGCTTAGTGATTCAACCCAAATCTATCTCCAAAATATAAGTAGCTTCTTCCAATACCTTTCCATCCTAACATTGAGTGAATTATTTGTTTATTCTCTACCTTTTGGTTCTACCTACAATCTTCTTTTGGATCTTTCTATTTTCATATGTCTCTCGCTTTAATCTTCTCTTTCTAATCAACAATGTACTAATTCTCATCCATACACTCCATGGAACTCACACAAATTAGCCATGTTTAAGGTTGGAGAGATATCCAAACCCTCATGGAACTCAAAAACATAGGCATTATCCAACATCTCCTTCAAGATCTTGCAAGGTTTTATCTTCTTCATTTTCAATGTGTTACATGTCCACTTTGGAAACCTTTCCTTCTTCAAATATGCTAGTACAAGGTCCCATTCCTAAGATTTGTTTACACATATTTTATTATCTGTAACAACCCTGGTGAAAACTCCATGTAATGAAGTTAAAATAATAACCACGGTTGATGGGACACATATTCCAAATTGAATGTTGGGCAAAACATCCTAGTGCGGGTGTTCACATGGTTTATTATGGCTATGGAAATTGGCAAAGGCAATGGCTAAGACATTAAAGAAGAAAAAAATATTTTTAGTACATTTATTTATGAAAATAATGGAAATTAGGAGAAAAGGGAGGTGAAAGGTCACAGGTTGCATGTGAGGAGGAAGACGAAGGAAAATAATGGAAAATAAAGAAAATGGAGGCCTCATCAATAAAAAGGTTTATGTGGATCAGTTGGTACCTTTTTTTAGTTCATTTTGGAGCTCTCTCATTATTCTCTCACTCTCTCATACTCTTGGATACTTAGAGTTTTCTTGGAGAACTCTTAGAGGGTGTGGCATACTTGGTGATTTGGAGCAAGAAGGCAAAGGAAGAGCAGGAAAGGGCAAGAGGACATTAGGATCAACAACTACATTGGGTTTTGATTGCAGGTACCAAATTGCGTGTATGTTTTCCTCACTAATTTTGGCATGCATGGTGTATGCATGTGGTTTCTTGGTCATGATCTGTCATTGGCATGGAGGATTGCCTAGATTGACAGTGGATTTGTCTATCCTTGCCATTTCTTGGATAGTCATGGAGTTGTGGATTCATTTCATTGTTTGTTTTCTGATTGGTTCTCATGTTCCTTTAACTGTGGGTTGAGTTATTAGTTCTTGGAAGACTTGGTTGGACAAACACTATAGAATTCTAGTGGACAGTTGTGGGTTGAATTACTGGTCCTTGGAGCCCTGGTTGGACAAACGCTCTAGAAGCCCTGTAATAGTCGGGGTTGAGTTACTAGGCCAGAAAGCCCTAGTTGGAGAAAACACTCTGGAGCCTTGGAACAACTTGGGTAGAGACCAATTTGTGATGATTGTGATGTCTGACCGTGAGGTGGAATTACTAGTTGAGGGTTGAAGCAGTTTGGCCTCTGGAAGCCCTAGATTGGTTTTGATTGATGTGTTTGATGAGATCCCACATTCATGCTTGGAATATGGCACGGGGGTGATTGGCTGAAGAGAGGTTTGGCTCAACCAATCTATGGTCGGGTGGAATGTGGAAGTCCCATCTCTGGTTGGTTTTTAAATTCATTAATAAGAAGCTTATTCCCTTGGTATTTGACATGCAAATGTACTAGTTTATATGTGGATTCTATGGTTGTTGTATCCATGGTATTTTTGTTGTTATTATACCGGTTATAAGCATGTATTTTAATAGTGATGATGTATGGATCTCCCCATGTTTCTACTTGTATGAATGCACAATGTATCTATGGTCAAATAGATGGTAATGCAGCTAATGATGTAAGGGATGAATGCTTCTTAGAGATTCTTAGATAAGTATGAGACCCCTATACTCCAATTTGTTGTTTATACCTGTAACCTTCATGTTTGTGACATGTTTGATGAAATGTCTGTCATGGCTAGTAGGGGTCCAGTTGAGTCCTTGTTGATGTGTTTGCTTTAGCATCATTGTTTGGATGTTATAAATCATCTTTGAAGTTGTCATGAAATTATGGGTAGTGGACTAGGTTTTGGGCTTGAAAAAGTGGCTCAAATCTCGGGTATGTTGGCACAACACTAAGTAATTTAGTCCCTCAGCACTGACATGTGGGCTTATGCATGCGTCTAGAGCCTCATAGACACTGGCTTGCAGGCCTGTGCATGTATCCAGAGGTCCAAAAGTTAAAAAGGTCAGTGGGACCCAGGGGCAAGATGCCTAAATGGTTGGGTTGGCTCTTGGGGATGTTGTTGTTGATTTACAGGGTCTGTGTGATGTGTTTTTATCGATTCCACTTCCTTAAGGTCACTTAGGAGGTTGAATATGATCATAGTTGGATGGTTACTTTGGTAGATGTGGTAAGAGGGTGTTACAGTGATCCGGATTTATGCAGGAACGAAACAGAATACACATATAACCATAAATGCAAAGATGCATCGTAAATAACACTTCATTTCATTAATATCAAAGAACTAAAATTTTCTTACAGACAGAATGAAAAAAACTAGCTAGGGCATTGGTAGCTTATCTCTGAGAAGAGATGTGGTGGCTATAGGCCTCTGAACTGTGTTACAATGAGGCTCGAGGGCCTATTTATTATTTAGAAAGAATGGAAAACCCTAAACATCCAAAAACCTAACCCTAGGAGATGAAGCGCCAAAACTATGGGCCCCGTTTGGGTAAATTGGTGTTTCAACTTCTCGGGGATGTAACTTTGGCATACGATCTTCGTTTGATGCGCACCATACCTTGTTAGAAAGATCTATCCGAGGACTAAAAATTTTGATGTGAAAAAATTGATCCATGGACCTATGTTGCTCTTGATTTTCCCAAAAAACGTCGTTTAGGGCCTCAAAATGGCTCCGAAAGTTCAGGACCTGAAAAACTGCTAAAAATAGTAAGTTGTGCCAAAACTGAAAAATTGAAAGAAACAATGGTGGGGCCCAAAGTGTAATAGGCGGGTGGCCACCAATATCCACCTAGAACATTCATCCCCCCTTAGGAAGCAATGGTCCCCATTGCGTTGAGTTCCCCCATGAGATGAGGAAACTTTTGTTGAACTTGGTCCCTGGTGAACCACTTTCCTTGGTGTAAGAGTTGGCCAGCTTTGACAACCCGATAGAGTTGGATCTTCTATTGGCGATTGTTCTTGATCTGCATGTCCATGATACAATCTGTGGTGGCATGTTCCATGCAGTTTGGGTTTAACTCTGCTAGTGTGAGTTGTTCTGCAATGTTAGAGGTGTCCAGTAGAGGTGGGAAGTAGGGACGAAGGCGGTCCACATTGAATATTGGGTGCAGACCAAGGAATGGTGGAATCCTGAGCTCAAATGAATTGTTACCTAAAGCCTTGGTGATGGTGTATGGCCCATATTGGAGCGGGAAAATTTTTCAGTGGGGTCTAGTGAGGCGCTCCTTCTGCAAATGTAGCCACACTTTGTCGCCCACCCGGAAGTTGTGTGGCACCCGATGTTGATCATGTCGTTGCTTTTACTTAGCATTGGCTTTGTCCAATATTTCATGAACCTGTTGGTAGATGTGTTGAATGCGCTCGATGAAGTTGTTCGCTTTGTCAGCTTCAGACTAGACATGAGCCGAATCGGCTTGAGTAGCCGCAAATGACATGGCTACGTCAATGGGACATAGTGGATGGGATCCCCAGCCCACCTGAAAGGGGCTGTGGTCAGTTGAGTTGTGGAGAGCCCGGTTATAACTGTGTTGTACATAGGGGAGGCTCTCATTCCATGTGCGTGGATGTTGTGAATTGTACATGTGCAGAATGTGTACAATCATGTTGTTGACGATCTCTGTCTGGCCATCATTTTGGGGATGGAAGATGTGGACTTGGTGAGCTTGGTGTCCAACATTGACAAGAGGCTGGACCAAAATGTGTTGAGGAACCTGTTGTCCCGATTTGAGATGATAGACTGTGGGATCCCAAAGTGCACCCACACTTGTTCAAAGAAGAGTTTAGTAGTGGCTTCTACTATGATATTCTTCTTGTAGGCCACCATAATGGCTATCTTCGAGAATCTATCAACGACCACGAAAATACAGTCATTTCCATGCTTAGTAGAGGGAAGGCCTAACATGTAATCCATGGAGATGGATTCCCAAGGTTGACTAGGGATGGGTAGCGGAGTATAGAGGCCTTGCTTCTTGATGGTCAGTTTGGAAATGGTGCAAGCAGTGCAGGATCTGATGTACTTCCCGACATCCTGTCGAAGGTTCGGCCAATAGAAATATTCCTGCAGTACTGTCACCATTTTCTCGACCCCGAAATGCCCAACAAATCCACTGTAGTGTGCTTCCCAAATCATCTTGGCACGCTCGCTTGAAGGAACACAAAGGTGTCCTAGGTGACATAACAGTGCATCTTGGAGGTGAAAATTTAGAACATGCATACCCCACAAGGGTGCCTTATATGTGTGGCCGAATTTTGGATCGCACTTGTAGAGAAGTAGCTAAGCAGAAGTTTTGTGCCCACAAGAGTTGAGAACGGTGGTTAGCGCCACGATCGGTGGTCGGCTGAGGCATTCTGCAACATTATTAGTGCTACCCTTCTTTTACTTGATGTTCAAATGAAATTGTTGCAAATATGTGGACCACTTTTGATGGCAATAATTCTACAACTTCCCTTGTGTCTGTATGAACTACAGGGGTCGGTGGTCTGTGTGGATGATTGTTTCCTTCCCCAAAATGTAATTCTTCCATTGTCGACAAGCTTGCACAATGGAAGACATTTCTTTGTCATAAGTGGGATACTTGCGGACTGTGTCGGACAATGTCTCATTATGATATGCCACTCGATGCCCCTATTGAGTAAGAACTACCCCAATAACATAGTCAGAGGCATTTGTCTCGATCTCAAATGGTTATTGCAAGTCTGGTAATTTGAGCACTGGGGCTGAATAGAGGCGATGTTTTAATTCTACGAATGCCTTTTGTTGAGATTCCGACCAAAATAATTTTTCTTTCGCTCCTTCCTTGGTGACTTGACTCAAGGGCCAAGTGATATGAGAGAATCCCAACACGAACCTGTGGTAGAAATTAGCAAGACCCAGAAAGCTGCGAAGCTCTGTTAGAGTGGTTAGGGTTGGCCAATCCTGAATGACTTAGATCTTGGTTGGATCCACATGCACCCTCCTTTCATTTATAATGTATCCCAGATATTGAACCTAGGTCATGCCAAAAGTGCACTTCTCCAAATTGACACACAACTTGTGTTGCCATAGTGTTTGGAGGACTTGTCAGATGTTGTGGAGGTGCTCTTCCCAAGTTTGGCTAAAGATCAGAATTTCATCCAAGTGAACCACTACAAATGAGTTGGTGAATGGCTGCAAGATGTCGTCCATCATCCTCATGAAGGTTACGGGAGAATTCATCAACCTGAAAGGCATGACCAACCATTCGAAAAGGCCCTCCTTGGCTTTGAACGTAGTCTTCCACACATCGGAGGGTTCGATTGGTACCTAGTGATACCTAGACTTCAAGTCAATCTTGTTGAAATATTTCACCCCTTTGAGTTGGTCCAGAAGTTCATCAATCCTTGGGATTGGGTACCTATTCCGGAAAGTGATCTTGTTCAGTGCCCGAAGTCAATACAGATTCTCCAAGTCCCATCCTTCTTTTGTACCAACACGATCGGGCTCCCACAGGGCGATGAACTCGACCAGATGTGACCTTTATGCAACATCTCCTGAATCTACCTCTTGATTTCATCGTTCTCTAGCATAGAGCGCCGATAGATTGGTCCATTGGGTAGCGACACAGCTGGGGTCATATCAATGGGGTGCTTGACTTGACAGTGTGGAGGCACCCCTGTGGGTGAGGTGAAGATGTCCCTGTACTCCTCCACAACCTTGTACATTTGTTGTTGTCATGCAAAGGAGCCCTGTCTGGAGGTCATGGCCACAATATTCTTCTTTCAGGAATTTTTTTTTACTGGTATTAGAAATGAGCTTACTATATTGTTTTTCAATAACCAAAGGGATAGTAGCAGGCAGTGGTACCTCTGGTATCCTATACAAGTTATTTCCCAAAGTAACAATAACAGCGCGAGGCCGAGACTCATACACAACATGTCGCTTCCACAAGTATGATTGGCCTAATAATACATCACAAACATCAAGAGGAGCAATGCCACATAATACCTCATCCGTGAAGGGCTTCATGTTGTAGGGAAGGTAGCATTGCTGGCTAACGCAGAGATCCCGTCCTTGGTGAAGCCACCCGATGGTGTATGGTTGTGGGTGTGTTGTGGTCAGCAAGCCCAACCGCTTCATAGCGTCTATTGAAATGAGGTTATTTTGGATCCCATTGTCAACAATGAACTATAGCGGGGAACCCTTTACCCACATCTGGGAGTGGAAGAGACGCTCCTCCTCCTCTGGATCTTCCGGTTCCTCCTTCTGGATCTTCGCAGTGGCAACAGTGGTGTTGGGCTTTGCATCAATAATTTGTTTCCATTTTTCATTTCCCTTGTCAGGTTCTAATTTAGAGTTGGAGCATGCATCTGATTCAGAAGCCCTCATCTCGACCACCAACGATAGCTTCGCCCAGCACTCATTTGTGTTGTGAGTGTAACTCTTATGGAACTCACACCACTTTCCTATGTCCTTCTTTGACTTCATGGTGTTGTTATTTGCTTATGGATTTGGCAGGTTGTCTTGGCCACCATGCCTTTGATTTGTCCTTTGTTCTGTGATTTGGGGGCATATTTCCCTCGATTTTGATTAACAAATCCAAAGTCTCGCTTCTTCTATTTGAATTTATGCTCAATCTTGGCAACATACCGGTATGTCGTACCAAGTGAGGAGATGTCAAGGAACTCCATTTCCTCCTGAATATATTTGTGCAAACAACTGTGATACTTTAGCACCAAATGTTTCTCTGAATCTTTCATACCCAAATTTGTGCGCAGGGTATGGAACAAATTCGTTATCTCATGCACATCTTGATCCCTTTGTTGCCGCAGCGTGGTCCATTATATGTACTTATCCTCATAACTCCCCAAGGGATAGTATTGTTCCTTGATGGCATCTTGGAAATAATTCTAAGTGGGTACGGCTGAGAACGGAGAGATTTTTTGTCTCGTCCTTTTTCTCACAGTAGGTTTCCCACCAGTCATTGACATGGGGGGTAGCTTTGTGGAGTGAAAAAACAATCTTCTCCCAGTCGGAAAAGTCATGAACCGATAAATATCCTTCTAATATATTCAACTATCTATCTATGAAATCTACATCTATTTGACCCTCAAATTTGGGAATGCCAAATTTTACTTGTACCTTAAAGGGAGTCACGCCTCCAAAGTGGTTGCTGGATGCAGATGCGCCGCTGGTGGGCAGTCATTGAAGGATCTGGGAAAATTTATCCATCATCGCATTCCTTTTTTTTCGATAGGATCTCCTACTCCCCCATATTTCTTTTTGTCCCCATGGGCGACCGTCAGGGTTTGTGAGGATGATCTTGCAAAGGTTCAACCAGATCGAGCCCTAACTCCTTATACCCCGACCTCATTGGGGTCATGCAAAGAAGGAATGAGAAAAATCAGACTGCTCTGATACCACTGATCCGGATTTATGCAAGAACGCAACAGAATACACATATAACCATAAATACAAAGATGTAGTGGAAATAACACTGCATTTCATTAATATCAAAGAATTGAAATTTGCTTACATATAGAATGGAAATAAATTAGCTAGGGCGTTGGTAGCTTATCTCTAAGAAGAGATGTGGCAGATACAAAGCTCTAATTGTGTTACAATGAGGCTCGAGGGCCTATTTATTATTTAGAAACTATGTAAAACTGTAAATATCCCAAACCCTAACCCTAGGAGATGAAGCGCCAAAACTATGGGCCCCGTTTTGGTAAATTGGTGTTTTAATTTCCCAAGGACGTAACTTTGTCATACGATCTCTGTTTGACGCGCACCATACCTCGTTAGAATGATCTATCTGAGGAATACAAATTTTGATGTGAGCAACATTGGTCCATGGATTCCTTGTGCTCCCAATTTTCCCAAAAAACGTCGCTTAGGGTCTCAAAACGGCTCCAGAAGTTCAAGACCCAAAAAACTGCTAAACATAGTAAGTTGTGCCGAAACTGAAAAACTGAAAGAGACAATGGTGGGGCACAAGTGGAATAGGCGAGTGGCCACCAATATCCACCTGGATCATACAGAGTGGTAACATAGCATGGTTCAACCCTTGTATTGGATGGGTGGTGTGTTGGTCATGCTTTTCTGTTGGTTGCATATGTGTTTCTCATACCTATGGTGTATGTGATTGTTGCATCCACATTGTGCTGGCCATGATGGCAGTGGTGTCGCCATGGAAGGCTTGATGGTGTTGTTGTCAACATTTTTTCATGAGTATATGACTAGTTATGTTTTGTTCATTCTTATGTATTCTTTGTGCATGCTTGCTTATATATTGCTACATGTTGTACATGCATTGCTTGTTTATGCTAGGTTAAATATTAGTCATGCTTCGGTGTTGTCCATGTATGCTTTCTTACATGATGCTATATGTTGAACATGGATTGGTCATTCATGTTTGGTTATACATTTTAGGTGGGTACATGTGGTCAAGTTTGCATTGGTATGGTTGAGGTTGTCATGCATTAGGTTATGATGTGTATTTGGTATGGTCATACATTGATGACTAGAATCCAACTAGAATGGTGTTTATGTGCTAATATAAGATGTGTTACGAGTTTATATGTTGTTATGATTATGTGTATACATCTATTACGTTGATTGGTTGATCTTGCAGGATGTATCCTCCCCAAATTACACTACGGCACGTTGGTTTATTATGACTTGGTTTAGCTGACATATTATGCTTGGCAGGAAGATATCAAAGATGAATAGCAGATGGTAGGCTACAAAGATTCTCCCTATGAGTCATATGAGAAACATGATGTTGGGTTGTCATCTAACTTGGCATACACACTGAGAAGTCTAAAGGAAGAAATAAGGAGTTGTAAGGCAGATAATGACATACTTATACAGGCACAGGAAAAGCAAGCAGAGGTTAATGCGGTCATCCTTCAAAGTTCGTCAAAGTTGTTGAAACATGGGCCACTTCGGATTAGCTACAGACGTGAGGATACGACCAATGGATCATATGGAAGTTGGTCTCCCAACGGTCACAGGTCGGATAGAGATGACACAATTAAAGATGGCATATTTTTGGATACTCCGCATAGGAGGGGTGACAGACATAGGTATCAGTCTAGTTTTGATCTGGCAGGCATCATGATCACCATCATTATCATCCTTACAGGAGGAGTGACAAGGGATATTTTTCTGGATGAGTTTCATAAGGAAAAAACCACCTACATTTGATAGAGAGATGAAGAAACCATAGGATGCAGAGGCATGGTTGCTTGGTATGAAGAAGTTTTCCAGGTTGCATGATTACTCGAAAAACATGAAAGCCATAATAGCTACATTCAACCTCAGAGGTAGATAGAATATTTGGTGGGAATATGTGAATAACGTCAACGATATTTATGAGGAGTTGACTGGGAGTGAGTCCAAGAGGCTATTCTGGAAGAAGTATCTATCAAAGAAATACTACGATGACATGGAAAAGGATTTTTATGAGTTGAATATTGGTTCCATGAAAAATGATGAGTATACTAGCAGGCTCTTGGAGTTACTGAGATATGTGCCTTACCTCAAGGAGGAGAAGACCAAGATTTAAAGATTTATTAGTGGGATGCCAATAGCATTTAGAGATAGGATTGAGTTTTATGAGCCTAGATCATTGGAGGAGGCCATTCGGAAACTTGAGAACTTTTATGAGAAATTGAAGCACATATCTGAGGCAAAGCTATACTGGAAAGGTAATGATAAGAATAGAGGAAAATGGGACAATAAGTGACAAGACCTCAAGACACATTTAAAAGAGATAATGATGGTTTTTAAGCTCTTGTGGTTATCAATTGAATAAGAGCTATCCGTGAAAACAACCTTATTCTGCCTTTCGCTCGTATTAAATGTAATCACTTTTGCAGATACAAAAAACATTTTTTAAAGCTTAGTTTTAACTTAATTCGTGGGGAAATTAGAAGGACGCGAGTTGTTTCAGATAATCTTGGACGCTTAGCTCTCTCTTCTCATTTAAAAATTCATTAAGGAATCTAATGATTTCGTTAAGCTTATTAAAAATGAGAGGGCGAAGAAGAATTAAATTTGGGAAAGTTTTGATGTAGTGTCATTATTTACCAAAATTCTGTTAGATGAGGTTTTCTAGGTTATTAAAGAAGTCATTGATCCGGAGACAACTATGTTGATACGAATTGTTATCACTAAGTTGGTACATATGAGCTGATCCACCAGACAACCTAGAGTAACTCTTTTAAACCAACTTCTGGTTGAAAATTAGCCTTTCAACCTGAGAGGGCTTTCTCAAAGGTAAATATGATTTGTTCAAATGAAATTCAATCATATGGATAACTCTATAATAGTGTTTTGAGTGTATTTTTATGCAGGTGAAAAATGTATAGGATTTACTACCATTGGGTTTATGGAGTCAGCGCGAAGAAACTCAGTGACATGGTTCTTCTTGTGGAAGCTGAGGCATATAGATGTTTTGATGCAAGGACAACACACACATATATACAATACTATAATGCTTGAAGGAAGTCAAAGCATGATGTGCATGAATTATGAGTAATCAAACATTAAAATACTGAAAGAAGAAAAGTAAGATACATGGGACAAGTACTCATGAAAACATCAGATGAATCTCAGGTGAAGAAAGAACCAATAGCCACTGTATATTATTTATCTGAAAATGTTTACAATAGTGGTAGTGTAAAATAACATCATTCAACTTTGTATTATTCACAATTCTGCCTATTAATAGGCTTCAGTCACTTTACATTGGATCTGCCTACATGGCTAGATCATCGAACTCCTTTGCGGGCACATATATTAACAATAAGAAAAATACATGAAAACGAAACTAACATCTACTAACTTTAGGACTTTGAGACCTACTAGGACTCTTCCACTTATTTATTACATCAAATAACTAAAAATAATGCATATTGACATCGAATATGGTCATGTGCTTGAGGGGCACTGACCATGACCAAAACATTAATGCTCCCACTATGTTAGGATACATAGTCTTCATACTTCTAAGGAGGTGGTTTTATGACAAAAGATGAATGTCTTCATGATAAACTGGTGAGCTAGAAAACCTTGTCGAAGACCATGCCTCCAACAAAATCTTTCTCTGATACTCTTTAAGCTTTCCATGGGGTTGGCTGACCTCCAATGAACCATCAAAACTCAAAATTGCTACAAAAACTTGATCACTGCAAAAATAGGGGAGTCAAGGCAATTTCATAGCGAAATTTCATAGAAAATTGATTTCACCAATCTATGCCACCTGTTAGCCCTCTTTACTATTTGGAAGTGTTTGTTAAGTCAAATGAGCTAAATAAAAAAAAATTCCCACCTTGATTTTGACTATATCCATGCTTTTAAACAAAAAGACATCTACAGTGATTTCGTAGCGAAATCTGGTCTTCAAGCCTAGGATTCACTATGAAATTTCCTAATTGGCAGAAAACTCAAAAAATTGTCCTTTTTCTTCAAAATTTTGCCTATGGATATGCAAATGTTGATTTCTGAATGATGCAAAAATGTCAAAAATGTATTTGGTCTACTCTTCAAGCTTTGGAAGCTTCACCTTTGGCAGTAGAAGGCTGAATATCTTCAAGTTCATTTATGACTGTGATTTTAAGGCATCTTTTCTTTAACTCTGACTATAACATCTCTATTTTCTCCTCTAGCTCTTTGACCTGGCCTTTGAGTTTCTTTCTTTCAGCTTGCAACCATAAATTTATGTTTCTTGTGTGCTTCATTAACCTTCTCAAAGAAAGTGTCATTTTCAGTAGTTTCTTGGCATTGGTTAATGATTCATCATAATGATTGAGTTTCTCATTTACCTTTTCTTTGAAATCTTCCATCAGCTTCCTATCTACCTTGGCTTCCTACAACTCCAATTTGGTCTCAATAACCTCTTCTCTAGCCTCTCTCAATTGCTCTTTTAACACTTGCACTTCAATTTTCTCAACCATTTTCTCTTTACCCTTCCTTTGCATAATGATATCCTCTATTGCTGGATACAAATTAATGATATATTCTGAGACAGGATGCTTGCCTTTTTTAGTAACCTTTGTCTTTTTAATTTACATGACACCTTTGGAAAGTTGCAGCCCAGTGAGTGGTTTTCTTGGTTGAAACATAAACTCTGCATCTTCTCCTGCAAAATAAATATTCTTAGCAGTCATACCTTTATTTTTATTTTTTTCACCTTTAATATATTTATCTCTAACTGTTAGAGTCTCCTCAATGTCTAGAGCTTGAAGAATATCTTCAAGGTTTTCCTTCCCAATTGTGTGACTTCTAGTTATCCTTTTATAGCTTTTCTTACTGATCTTTTGTTTGTTGCTTGTAGGTGTAAGCTGTGGAGTTTCTATCTCTTGATCTGGATTTATGAAGAAACACAAAAGAAGACACATATAACCATAAATAAAAATATGTAGTGGAAATAACACTTCATTTCATTATATCAAAGAACTGAAATTTGCTTACAGACTGAATGGAAATAAACTAGCTAAGGCACTGGTAGCTTATCTCTGAGAAGAGATGTGGTGAGTATAGGCCTCTGAACTCTATGTTACAATGAGGCTCAAAGGCCTATATATTATTTAGAAACAATGGAAAAACATAAACATCCAAAAACCTAACCCTAAGAGATGAAACACCAAAATATGGGCCACATTGGTGTAAATTGGTATATCAATTTCCCGGGGTCGTAACTTTGTCATACTATCTCTATTTGATGCACATGATACCTCGTTAGAAAGATCTATCCTAGGACTACAATTGGTGATAAAAAATGTAGACTCTAGAATGGACTCATATTTTCCAGAATAAGCGATGCCCAAAAAATTTCGTTTAGGGCCTCAAAACGGCTCTAGAAGTTCAAGACCCGAAAAAGTACTAAAAATTGTAAATTGTGCTATAATTAAGGAAACTGAAAAACTAAAAGAAACAATGGTGAGGCCCCAAGTGGAATAGGCGAGTGGCCACCAATATCCACCTGGATCATTCCTCCCCCCTTAGGAAGCAATGGTCCCCATTGCGTTGAGTTCCTCCATGAGATGATGAAACTTCTGCTGAACTTGGTCCCTAGTGAACCACTTGCCTTGGTGCAAGAGTTGGCCAGCTTTTACAACCCAATAAAGTTGGATCTTCTGCTGGCGAGTTTTCTTGATTTGCATGTCCATGATACAATCTGTGGTGGCTTGTTCCATGCATTCTGAGTTAACTCTGTTGGTGTGAGTTGTTCTGCAATGTCAGAGGTGTCCAGTAGAGGTGGGAAATAGGGCCGAAGGCAGTCCACATTGAATACTGGGTGCAGACCAAGGAATGGTGGAATACTGAGCTCGAAGGAATTCTTTCCTACAACCTTGGTGATGGTGTATGGCCCATATCTAAGCGGTTGAAGCTTGCGGTGGGGTCCAATGAGGCGCTCCTTCTGCAAATGTAGGTAGACTTTGTCGCCCACCTAGAAGTTTTATGGCACTCGATGTTGATCATGTCGTTGCCTGTACTTAGCATTGGCTCTGTCCAATATGTCATGAACCTAATGGAGGATGTGCTGAATGTGCTTGATGAAGTTTTTTGCTTTTTCAGCTTCAGACTGGACATGAGCCGAATCGGCTTGAGTAGCCACAAATGGCATGGCTACGTCAATGGGACATAGTGCTAGAATCCCAAGCCCACCTAAAAGGGGTTGTGGCTGGTTGAGCTGTGGAGCACTCGGTTATAACTATGTTGTACAAAGGGGAGACTCTCATCCCATGTGTGTGGATGCTTTAAATTGTACATGTGCGTACAATCATCTTGTTGAGACCTCTGTCCGTCCATCAGTTTGGGGATGGAAAGCTGTGGACTTGGTGAGCTTGGTGTCCAGCATTGACCAGAGACTAGAACAAAATGTGTTGAGGAACCTATTGGCTTGATCTGAGATGATAGACTGTGGGATCCAAAAGTGCACCCACACTCGTTCAAAGAAGAGTTTAGCAGTGGCTTCTGCTATGATATTCTTCTTGTAGGCTACCATTATGGCCATCTTCGAGAATCTGTTGACGACCACGAAAGCACAGTCGTTTCCATGCTTAGTAGAAGGAAGGCCCAACATGTAATCCATGGAGATGGATTCCCAAGGTCGACTAGGGATAGGTAGCGGAGTATAGAGGCCTTGCTTCTTGATGTTTGGTTTGGCAATGGTGCAAGCAGTGAAAGATATGATGTACTTCCCAACATCCTATCGAAAGTTCGACCAATAGAAATACTTCTGCAGTACTGCCACTGTTTTCTCGACCCCAAAATTCCCAGCGACTTGACTATAGTGTGCTTCCCAAATCATCTTGGCACGCTGACTTGAAGGAACACAAAGGTGTCGCAGGTGACATAACAATGCATCTTGGAGGTGAAATTTTGGAACTTGCATACCCTCCAAGAGTGTCTTGTATTTGTGGCCGAATTTTGGATCGCTCTTATAGAGAAGCAGACATTTAGAAGTCTCATGCCCACAAGAGTTGAGAACAGTGGTTAGCGCCACAATCGGTGGTTGGATGAGGTAGTCTGCAAAATTATTGGTGCTACCCTTCTTGTACTTGATTTTCAAATGAAACTGTTGCAGATATGTGGACCACTTCTGATGGTGATCGTTTTGCAACTTCCTTTGTGTCTGTATGAACTACAGGGGTCAGTGGTCTGTGTGGATGATTATTTCCTTCCCAAAAATGTAATGCTTCCATTGTCGACAAGCCTCCATAATGGATACATTTCTTTTTCATAAGTGGTATACTTGCAGACTATGTCAGACAATGTCTCATTGTGATATGCCACTGGATGCCCCTGTTGAGTGAGAACTGCCCCAATAGCATAGTCAGAGGCATATGTCTCGATCTCAAATGGTTGTTGCAAGTCTGATAATGTGAGCACTGGGGCAGAACAGAGGTGATGTTTCAATTCTACGAGTGCCTTCTGTTGAGATTCTAGCTAAAAGAATTTTTCTTTCGCTCCTCCCTTGGTGACTTGACTCAAGGGCCAAGTGATAGGAAAAAATCCCAACATGAACCAACGGTAGAAATTAGCAAGACCTAGAAAGCTGTGAAGCTCTGTTAGAGTGGTTTGGGCTAGCCAATACCGAATGAATTGGATCTTGGTTGGATCCACATGTACCCCCATTTCATCAATAATGTATCCCAGATACTGAACTTGCGTCATGCCAAAAGTGCACTTCTCCAAATTGGCACACAACTTGTGTTGCCACAGTGTTTGGAGGAACTGTCGGATGTGGTGGAGGTGATCTTCCCAAGTATCGCTGAAGATCAGAATGTCATCCAAGTACACCACTAAAAATGAGTTGGTGAATGGTCGCAAGATGTCGTCCACCAACCTCATGAAGGTTGTGGGAGCATTCGTCAACCCGAAAGGCATGACCAGCCATTCGAAAAGGCCCTCCTTGGCTTTGAAGGCAATCTTCCACTCATCAGATGGTTCTATTGGTAGCTAGTGATACCCAGACTTCAAGTCGATCTTGCTGAAATATTTTCCCTCTTTGATTTGTTCCATAAGGTCATCAATCCGTGGGATCAGGTACCTATTCCGGACAGTGATATTTTTCAGTGCCCGATAGACAATATAGAGTCTCCAAGTCCCATCCTTGTTCTGTACCAACACGATCGGGCTCCCACAGGGCGATGAACTTGTCCAGATGTGACCTTTCTGTAGCAGCTCCTGAATTTGCCTCTTGATTTCATCATTCTCCATAACAGAGCGTCGATAGATTGGTCCACTGGGTAGCGGCGCACCTAGGATCAGATCAATGGGGTGCTTGACCTGACAGTGGAGAGGTAACCCTCTGGGTGAGGTGAAGATGTCCCCGTACTCTTCCACGACCTTGTCCATGTGTTGTTGTCGTGTGGAGGAGCCATGTCTAGAGGTCGTGGTCACAGTATTCTTCTTGCCCTGGGGGCGGATCATCTGGAAAATAAATTTCCCAGTTTCGAAAATGAGCTTACAACATTTTTTTACAGTAACCAAAGAGATAGCGGCAGGCGGTGGTACCTCTAGTATCCTATACAACTTATTGCCCAAAGTAACAATAAAAGCATGAGATTGGGACTCATACACAACATGTCACTTCCACAAGTATGGTTGACCTAATAATACATCAAAAACATCAAGAGGAGCAATGTCGCATAATACCTCATCCGTGAAGGGCTTGATGTTGTAGGGAAGGCGACATTGCTGGCTAACGCGGAGATCCCGTCCTTGGTGAAGCCACCCGATGGTGTATGTCTGTGGGTGTGTTGTGGTTGGAAAGCCCAATTGCTTCACAAACTCTACTGAAATGAGGTTCTTTTGGCTCCCACTTCGACAATGAACTATAGCAGGGACCTTTTACTCACATCTGGGAGTGGAAGAGATGCTCCTCCTCTTATGGATATTTCGGTTCATCCTTCTGGATATTTGCAGTGGCAAAGGTGGCATTGGGCTCCACATTAATAATATGCTTCCCTTTGTCATTCCCCTTGTTGAGTTCTAATTCAGAGTCAGAGCATGCATCTGATTCAAAAGCCCTCATCTTGGCCACCAGCGACTACTTGGCCCGACACTCACTTGTGTTGTGAGTGGAGCTATTTTGGAACTCACACCACTTTGCCTTATCCTTCTTGGGCTTCACAGAGTTTTTATTTTATTGTGTCTTTTGTAGGTTGTCTTGGGCCACCATGCCTTGGATTTTTCCTTTTTTCTGCGGTTTGGGGGCACCTTTCCCTTGCTTTTGATTCAGAGATCCAAAGTTTTGCTTCTTCTGTTTGAATTTCTGCTCAATATTGGTAGCATACCGATATGTCGTACCAAGTGAGGAGATGTTGAGGAACTCCATTTTCTCCTGAATGTATCTGTGTAGACAAATATGATACTTTAGCACCGAATGTTTTTCTGAATATTTGATACCCAACTTTGTGTGCAGGGTATGGAACAAATTTGTCAACTCATGCACATCTTGATCCCTTTGTTTCCACAGCATGGTCCATTGTATGTACTTTTCCTCATAGCTCCGCACAAGATAGTATTATTCCTTTATGGCATCTCAGAAAGAATTCCAAGTGGCTACGACCAAGAACAAAGAGGGTTTTGTCTCGTTCTTTTTTTCACAGTAGGTTTCCCACTAGTCCTTGACATGGGGGGTAGCCTTGAGGAGTGAAAAAATAATCTTCTCCCGGTCGGAAAATTCATGAACCAAGAAATATCATTCTAATAGTTTTAACCATCTATCTATGACATTTGCATCTATTTGGCCCTCAAATATGGGAATGTCAAAGTTTACTTGTACCTTAAAGGGAGTTGCGCCTCTAGCGTGGCTGTTGGATGCAGATGCGCCGCCAATGGGCATTTGTTGAAGCATCTGGGAAAAGTTATCCATCATCGCGTTCCTTTATTTTTCGAGGGCCTCCTCGAGCAATATTTTGATAGGATCTCCTGCTCCCTCATATTTCTTTTCGTCCCCCATGGGTGGCCGTAAAGGTTTGCGAGGCTGATCTTGCAAAGGTTCAACCAGATCGAGCCCTAATTCCTTATACCCCAACCTCATTGGAGACATGCAAAGAAGGATTGAGAAAAAGCAGACTGCTCTAATACCACTGATCTGGATTTATGCAGGAACGCAACGGAATACACATATAACCATAAATACAAAGATGCAGTCGAAATAATAGTTCATTTCATTAATATAAAAGAACTAAAATTTGCTTACAAACAGAATGGAAATAAACTAGCTAGGGCATTGTTAGCTTATCTCTGAGAAGAGATGTGGTGAATACATGCCTCTGAATTCTGTGTTACAATGAGGCTCGAAGGCATATATATTATTGAGAGACAATGGAAAACCCTAAACATCCATAAACCTAACCCTAGGAGATGAAACATCAGAATATGGGCCCTGTCGGGGTAAATTGGTACATCAATCTCCTGAGGTCGTAACTTTGGCATACTATCTCTGTTTGATGCACATGATACATTGTTAGAAATATCTATTCGAGGACTAAAATTACTGACCTCGAATGTAGAGTCTAGAACAAAATCAAATTTTCTGGAGTAAGTGATGCCCAAAAAACATCGTTTAGGGCCTCAAAACAGCTCCAGAAGTTTAGGACCTGAAAAACTGCTAAAAATAGTAAACCGTGCTATAATTAAGGAAAATAAAAAAATGAAAGAAAAAATGGTGGGGCCCTAAGTGGAATAGGTGGGTGGCCACCAATATCCACTTGGATCATCTCTTTTGTAGACTCTATTTCAATATCCATTGGCTCTATAATGGGCCCGATCTCCTCCTCATTCACACCTTTTGTCTCAGCTGCAGGTTGGTCACTCTTGCTTGAAGGAGTGGCTTTTGACTTTGGAGTTTTCTTGGCTATTACTGAATCAACTTCATAACCACTGAGAAAAAGAAAGGGAGCCCAGCCTTTGTTTAGTTTTTTCAACTCCTCCAGAACCAGGAGTTTGATCAACCCATGATGGAAAATTGAGGTCTCACTGTTCTCTGGCCTGGCCTAAACCTTGTTTGACATCTTCCCTAAGCTCCTAAAAAAGAAAAAGGGAAGATCAAGAGACTGCTTACCAGTGAAGTGAAACAAGAGCCTAAAATGGTACAGATAGACCATATGAAATCTCACCTCACAAATAAAGTACTTTTGAATTACAAACAACAATTTGGAGTAGTTCTCTTTCATGTAGCTCCTTGGAATTTCAGAAGCCATATCTGCTCCGATGTGCTCGGGTTTTATAAATTCATCAGAATTCTTCATCTTGAACTTAGTGGCTTTGAACCACTCTTCACCCTCCCTTGGCATCTTTGTGGCTTGATAAATGGTCTTAGGTGACATTATAAAACTTAGAACCCACACCTTCAAAGTCGTACTTATGAAATCACTGCAAAATATTTTGACACTTGAGCATGAAAACCTTGAAGCTTTTGGCAGAATTTCATGCATCCAACATTGCTGAAGGCTTCTGTAAAGCTGGGGTCTTCATTGAGTAACTTGAGGTGCATGGGTTCATATCTCACACAGGAGCCTCCTTTGTTTTTTTTTTCTTCTTCATGTCCATATTACTTTATACTACACTGCCTTCTTGAAACTATGACACCTGCAAAGAAATAAATGAACAAGCTGCTTGCGATGGAGCTGGACTCTTCAAGGATGATATTCAACTGATGCATGCAAAGGTCGAAAGGATGATGAAAGATAAGAGCTTTGGAGATGAGTTTAAAAAGGTGAAATTCGAATATGGGAGAGATAATGACAAATGGGAGGAGTGAAGTGTAATTATTAAATGCAATCATGATTATGCATGCTTGGATGACTATAATAACTGATCACGTGACCTCACATTCACCCTAAAACTCTAAAAAATTGACAACTCATCATCCCCTTTATTGGTGCAGAAAAACATGATTCCGCAACGTTTTCTATTATAAATCTGGAAGATTCATTATAGACTGGTCAGGTGGGTTCGTAGCGAAAACATCTTGTTTGCAATTATATTCGTCGTAGATTTGGGAAAAATCAGACAGGTGGCCACTACAAAAATTTAAACCAATGCATGTACCTAAGGTGGATTTTGATAGATTTGATTTTGATAAGCATGGCAAATGGACTATATAAACTTAGGATAGTGATTAATTCATGAGTTTTCATCAATTTCATGAACCAATTTTATGAGACAAATGACCCTATTAATAAAAAATGAAATGTTATATGTGATAACACGATTGTTGCATCAGTGTTAGGAAGTAGACCAATAATGGAATCAATTAACTTGATGAGCACTACAGATTCAACTAACGTATCAGGGGAGGTTTTAATAATATCATGGAGGCTACTAAGATGTTAATGATGCTCAGATTACATGCCAACTCAGCAGAATTGCTATCAAGTAGGTAGAGATCTAGTTTGTCAGATTATACATTAGGGGAATTTTGAGGTCTAAAATGGGCCTCCTAAGGAAAATGTACAATCAAAAGTCACTTTATGAGAACCAATAAAATTTTAGGGGATGACATCATCCCTAATGGTTGAGGTTTCATCGCTTGAGTTAAAGGTACTTACTTGTCATATTCTCAATGGTGGATAAAAACTCATGGTTAACCATGGTAGTGCTCAAAGTACTTTTAAAGTCAAAGTAAAATACTCATAATAAATGTCCTTTCACACTTTTTGAATAAAAATATATTATTGTCATTTCATATTTCTTGAAAGAAACAATGCATGTTCCTAAACATTTATTATATTATATTATTTTTATATAGTATATTAATTACATGTTATTATACAATTTAAATAATATAAATTTTAATTAATAACATATAATATAATTAAGAATTTATATATTTATTTTATAATGATTTTTTCTTGAAAAACTCATTCTTATTTATAGTCACATCAATACAATTTTTTTATTAATTTTATTTTGGTACAACTTTTGAATTGAATTTAACTATGGTTACATGGATTGTGGTGCAAAAAGTGAATTGAAAATTCATAAATATTATTTTATTGGTTTAGATATTATTTTATTATTTCCTTAGGAGGCCCATTTTAGACCTCAAAATCCCCCTAATGACGCGTTATCAGGCAGACATAGTATCATAAAATTTGAACGCCCATTAGAAGCTGAGTCTATGAACTGCCGTAATGATGAGGTTAATATCAACAACAACGTGGATGATAATATTGGTGGGAAAAGCGATGGATATCAATTAGCAATTTGAGCTTAGTGGATACAACAAATGTATCTAGAGGAGTGAATAGAAGCAGCATGGAAGCTAGAAAAGAATTCACTTATAGTAGTAATGAGCTGCTATTGATCAGATAATTTACTTCCTCATCAAGGATACTAGCAATATCTTATATGAGCTGTAGTGATGATTGGACTTCAGGCATTATCGAATGCAAAGGAAGCATATTCAGTTGTGAGAAATCGAGTGCGGATTTGATAGTGGTCCGATTCTGGTCTTCGTAATTGAGATGTCAGAAAGTAGGAACGTTGACTCTTCAATCTCATTAAATGCTTCTGTTATTGAGAAATCACTGATATTAAGAACGAGAGATCTCGCACCGTAGCCCTTGAAGAACACTCCTTAAAAACTAAACATCACGTTTTTAGAAGATGTCAAAATCATCACCAGAGAGGAACAATATCGAAGAAGAAAAAATAGAGAAACACTTGAGATTATAAAGCATCCTCATAATCTCAACAGGGATGGAGGATGTGAAATTAGTGATAGTTGGCTTCCTCTGATGAGACAAATTTTTTCCTCTAGTTCATCATCCTCCCAAGTATAGTATCTTAGGTATGTTTCTCTCTCTTCATTATATTTTTAAAAAACTTGTTAATTCTAGAATTAAGGTCTATATGGTATTGGCAGTAATACTGATTTCATCAAGTATAGTGACAATTCCTTTATTAATAATTAATATATATTATTTACTTTTAATAATGAAATATTAAAGATGTTCATAATAACAAATAATTAAATGGATAACAAAACATAATTTAAATTGCTTATACTAATTAGGAAATAATATTATAAATAATTATTTATTTTATTAATATTTATTTATACTTTTACATAGATAATAGTTGATTATTATTTTTAATTTTTTAATTTTTTTAATTAAATAAAAATAATGCTATATAATTAAAAATGAATAATTGATTTGATATTAAATTAATAATATAATACTATTAAACTAAATAACTCAATTAAGATATATATATATATATATATATATATATTTTAAATTTAATTAAGAGATAAATTAAAAATTATTTTTATTTATTAATATCAATTAATAATAATCATTTCCTCTTAGAGTGCCCTGCGTACAACCACATTAGAGCTCAATTTCATAATCTTTGTTGCAATATTGACCTTCCTAGCCTTTTAAGATGTCAAAATTATAGTGAGCTCGGGAGGCTTCTTTCCAAGCTTTTTAAGCATAAGAATAAAGTCTTAAATCAAATTAAATAACTCTTTTCTTTAGGTCCGATAGACCAAAGATTGATCTCAGTGGACGTTAACCATTATCATCATCATCATCATCAATAATAATAATAATAATAATAATAATTAATTACTATTAATAATTAATTAATTAACTGAATAACTGAATTAAGCATAATAAGTAATATTTTTTTATTAATTTAAGAAATAAATTAAAAATAATTTTTACTTAATAAAAAAAATCAAATTAAATAATATTAAATAAATGTATTAAACATAATTAACTCAATAGGTAATTTTAAAAAAAAATTAATTAAAGAGATAATTTAAAAATTATTTTTATTTATTAATATTAATTAAGTATTATTATTATTATTAATTAAAAATAATAATTTATTAACTCAATAACTATATTAGCCTAATTAATTCAATAATTAATAAATTTTTGATTTATTTTAAAAATAAATTAAAACTATTTTGATTTAATAATTATAATTATTATTAATAATTAAATATTATTATTATTATTATTTTAAAATTATTATTTATCTAATGAAATAATTTATATTAAAATTAATTAGATTTATATTTCTTGGCCGACTCTTCTTAAATTGATTTTTCTTTTTCTATTACTATTTATCCTTGATTTGGTCTCTCTTTCAAGCTTTCACTCAAGATTTTGTCCTGAAGATGGATCCACGTTGGGATTCGAAACATCGTCGAATTTCTTGTAATAAAATAGATAATTGGATAACCCTTCTTAAGCAAAGATAATGTTGCACCACCTAAGAATTTCAATACATCTAGCAAAGGACAAGGATTTCGGTCGAAGAAGCAGAATAAGAATGATAATAGGGAGCATGTGCGGTGTTGGACTTGTGGAGGAGATCATCGTAGGAGAGATTGTACACAACATCAGGGTGGTAGGCCACATATCTACAGTGCCTAGGAGGCACATACAACAGGAGACATTGGACATAGTATTCCCAGGATCTATGCATCGTTGTACAATAGGCAGGAAGACCATCATGAATCTATCATTGAGATGGAAGGTAAGCTTTGTGATCAAGTTATTTCTATTTTAATTGACCCTGGATCTAATTATAGATGTGTTAGTGCTAACCTAGTGGATAAGTGTGGTTTTAATAGAGAAGTGCATGCAAAGTCTTGGTTAGTGTAGTTGGCTACATGTACCCAGAAGAGAATTCATCATTAGATAAGAGTGTGTGCATTTGAGTTAAATGGTATGCCTACAACAACACACTTGAACATATTTCCATTGGGTTCATACAATATGCTATTGGGTATGGATTAGTTATACCTTCACAGGACCAAGGTAGATTTCTATGACAAAGCTATTGAATACTTTGATGACAATGGGGAACCAAGAGTCTTGTAGGGAAAGAAGAAAGCCACATCAGTTAGGATGGTGACAGCTATGCAGGCCAAGCGCAATCACAAGAAAGGGTGTGTACTATTTGTAGTTCATATTTCTAGCAAAAACGGTAAGGAATTTGATGATTCAATTTGTTTTGAATAGGTACCCAGTTCTACAACAGTTTCAAGATGTATTTCCCGCAGATATTTCAGATTTTCCACCACACGGGGAGGTAGAATTTTCTATTGAGTTGGTACCAGGGGAAACTACAACGTCAAAAGCACCTTAAAAAAGGAGCACACCTGAGTTGGTAGAGTTAAAGTTGCAGCTGAAAGAGATGCTTGAAAAAGGATACAATAGGCCAAGTGTATCACCATGGGATGCACTGGTGTTGTTCGTGAAGAATAAAGATGGCACTCCTAGATTGTGCATTGGCTACAGACAGTTGAAAAAAGTAACCATCAAGAAAAGATACCCATTACCAAGGATTGATGATTTATTTGATCAGCTGAAGGGAGAAACAATGTTCTCTAAGATCGACTTGAGATCAGGATACCATCAGGTATGCATTAAAGAGCAGGACATCTACAAGACCGCATTCAAGACCAGGTATGGGAATTATGATTTTGTTGTAGTTTCATTCGGTTTGAATATTGCTCCAGCCATATTTATATATTTGATGAATAGTGTGTTCCATCCTTATCCGAACAAATTTGTTATTGTGTTCATTGATGATACACTGGTATATTCTAAAAATGAGGAAAAGAATGTTGAACATTTAGCAACAGTGTTGAGATTTCTTAGAGAGCATCAGTTGTATGCTAATTTTAGCAAATGAATTTTCTTCCAGACTAAGGTACATTACTTGGTACATGCTGTTTCCAATGAGGGAATTGCAGAAGTTCCAAAAAAGATAAGGGCCATCATGGAGTGGGTAGCTCCTAAGAATGTAGACGAGGTAAGATCATTCATGCGATTGGTAGGTTATTATCATAGGTTCATTAGGAAATTCTAACATACTTATTATCCTCTTACATCATTACATAAAAAAGGTAAGAAGTTTGATTGGACAAAGGAGTGTTGAGAAGCTTAAGTAGTTGTTGACACATGATCTAGTGTTAAAGATTACAGATCAGACAAGGAGTTTGTAGTGTGTACAGATGCTTTCAAGAGAGGACTTGGTGGAGTCCTTATTTATGACGGAAAGATGGTATGCTACGAGTCACAAAAATTGAATGGGCACGAGAAGAACTACCTAACACATGATCTTGAGTTGGAGGCGATCATACATGCATGGAAGATGTGGAGTAACTATCTTATGGGCAAACAATTTATATTGATGAGTGATCACAACATATTGAGGTAACTATTTGATCAGTCGAATATGAATGCTAGGAAAGCGAGATGGGTGGCCATGGTCAGTGAGTTTGACTTCGAGATCAGGTGCATAAAATGTAAAGAGAACAGGGTTGCAGATGCTCTTAGCATTCATATACAGGTGAATCACATAGCAGCTATGAGCTCCTATGGGACATATTTACAGGATAGGATCTTGCAGGCAGATCAACAAGATAAAATGTATATAGAGATTGTGCACATGTTGCAGCTGGGTACAGGTATAGGTACAAGTAGTGGTATAAGTACAAGTAAAAATAGTGGTACAGGTACAGGTACAGGTGCAGGTGTACAGGATATGGATTATTGTCTCACAACAGATGGCATGGTCAAGTTTAGAGATAGGATATATGTGCCATATAGCAGTGAACTCAAGAAGGTGATCTTGATAGAGTTTCATACGAAACCATATTCAGGTCACCCAAGCTATCAGAAGACACTGACAAAAGTGAATAAGTTTTATCATTGGTCGAACTTGAAGAGAGATGTAGCATAGTTTGTAGCTAGGTATCTATATTTTCAGGAGGTTAAGGCAGAGTGTAAGCACGCAAGTGGACTACTACAACAAATTTTGATACCATAATGGAAATGGGAATTAATTTCCATGGATTTTATCACAGGTTTTCTAAGGACAGTGAGATAGCACGATTCCATCATGGTTGTTGTGGACAGGTTGACAAAGGTATCACACTTCATTCTAGTGAAGTCTACATTCTTAGCTAGTGATGTAGCATAGGTGTTCATTAGATATGTGGTTAAATTGCATGGTGTTCCAAAGAATATTGTGTCAGAAAAGGATGTGAAGTTCACTTCCAAGTTTTGGAAGGAGTTATTTGCAGGTTTGGGAACATTGTTGGCCTTCAACACAACTTATCATCCACAGAAAAATGGACAGACAGAGAGGGTAAACAAGATACTCGAGGATATGTTGATGATGTATGTGAAGCATCAATAGCAAAAGTGGGAGGAGTATCTTCCACTGGTATATTTCACTTACAACAATGGGTATCTGGAATCATTGAGGATGAGTCCATTTGAGGAATTGTATGGGAAAAGTTGCAATACTCCCATCAGTTGGAGTGATTCGGTTAACATGGTGTTGATTGGACCAGACATGTTGGCAGAAATGGAATAGGAAATGCACATAATGGAAAGAATAATTTGAAAGAAGCACAGGATACACAGAAGAGCTATGTAGATCATAACAGGTTGTTCAAGGTTTTTCAAGTTGGGGAACAAGTGTACTTGCGCATCAAGCCCATGAAGAGATCCTTTCGGATTAGATCATGTGCCAAGCTGGCACCAGGATTTTGTGAACCTTTCAGGATCATTGAGATGATTGGGCCAATAGCCTATCGAATTTCACTTCCTTCCACAATGAAATTCCATGATGTTTTCCATGTGTCATTACTTAAGAAGTATGTTAAATATGTTGATCATGTGATTGACTGGTTTGTATTGCAGGTGGAGCTAGAAGGAGAATTACAGTTGGAACCATAGAGAATTTTTTAGAAAAAGACGCTTATGCTTCGAAATTGAGCAATCGAGCAAGTTAAAGTTCAATGGAAGCACTTTGGGCCTGATGAAGCTACATGGGATATGGCAGATCAGATGCGGTCTATGTATCCTTCCTTGTTTATTAGTTGAGGCAAAGATTTTGTGTTGTGATGTCGGTATATGTTTGGCGTATGCTTTGGCGATGCTTTGATATATGTTTTGATGTGATGTTCAGGTATATGTATATGTGTATATGGATGTAAAAAATTCCATGAACTATGTTATAAATCTCCAATAAGCGGTATGAGTGTCATGTCAGTATAGTTGTCATGTTGGTTTGCTTTCTAGCAGGGCGATTATTGTAAATACTACATCGAGCTATGCTATAAAGCTCCATGAGCAGTATGTTTACTTTTCAATGGTGTTGATGAGGTATATGTGTGATTGAACACCGAGAATGGCGTCCCCCAAGGGGGAGGGTTCTGTAACAACCCTGATGAAAACTCCATGTAATAAAGTTAAAATAGTAACCATTGTTGATGGGACATGTATTCCAAGTTGAATGTTGGGCAAAAAATCCTAGTGCGGGTGTTCACATGGTTTATTATGGTTATGGAAATTGGAAAAGGAAATGACTAAGGCATTAAAGAGGAAAAAAGTATTTTTGGCACATTTACTTATGAAAATAATGGAAATTAGAAGAAAAGGGAGGTGAAAGGTCATAGGTTGCATGTGTGGAGGAAAAAGAAGGAAAATAATGGAAAATGAAGAAAATAGAGACTTCATCAATAAAAAGACTTTTTAGGATCAGTTAGTACCTTTTGTTAGTTCATTTTGGAGCCACTACAAGGGAAATACCCTCTAGCAAAGGTTATAAAAGAGTTTTTTAGTGTTAAATTGGCCAAAATTTTCAAAAAAACATTTGATACAACATCTGTTTTTGGTAATGGAGGTTTTGGCGGAGCTTCTAATGGAATTTCAACACAACTAAAAAAAATTGGGCGACCGAAGGTTGTTACGAATGCTTTTCTCATCGGTGTGCGCATCTGGTGTGAACGCACAGGTGCGTTTTACCATGTACGCACTGGTACTGTAAACATACCAAGCACTGGGATGGAAAACAAATTTTGGATGCCGTAGGGCATTTAGCAACGTCCCAGTGCGTATCACCCAACAAGATGCACTAGGCCGATAAAAGGTGCATGCACCAGGCTGTTAAGGTGTAAAACCACACCGAGCCGTCTGGGTGTTAAAACGCACCGGGCCATTAAGTTATAAAAATGCACTGATGTGTTAAAGGCAAACCGTACCGGTGCATGCGATGCCTATCGGACCGCTCGGGTGGTAGTTGTCAATAAAGCACAACAAACATTCTATTGGGTATTGGTATTTTTGTGGTGCCCATAGGTCGTAGAAACACACCGGTGCACATTATCATACAAACGCACCAATGCGCAGTAACTAACATGCACCAATGTTCATTTTGTATTTTTTAGAAACATCGACCTATGGCAGTGCGATTATTGTGATTTTTAAAAATTCATTATTCATCAAAAGTCGACACATATCCTATAACAATATTCATTTGATATGTGATTTTTACTGAAAGATATATTTATACAAACTATGGATCACAGAAGCCATATTAAAAAAAAAAAAAACAGTATTCATATCAATTAAATTTTTATTAGTGCATTTGAATGTGATGTTTGGATTAATTTGTTATATCATATCATCATATTTCACATCTCTTCATTATAATATTTAATCATCCATATATTTAATCAGTGGTGTAATATTTCACAACAACAATGGAAAACACAATAGAATAAATTAAAACGTATTATATATATATATATATATATATATATATATATATATATATATAAGATATTGTTTGTCATACAAAATTGGACAGTTATCGGTATCTCTTTGTCTTTCAATTGGGACACTATGTTCATTACATTAAACAAAATGTCTGATTTCACAGACAAACAAATATTAAAAAGAATACAATTCCTTGCTTTGATATCCAAACATATTGATCATAAAGTGTAATGAGTGTATATATATTGGTCAAAATAATTAAAATTGCAATATTAAATAATATACATCAATGTAAATCGAAAAGAAATGTACCATAGCAAGAATTGACTCATAAACTATACACATTCTTTCAAAACCAAATGTCATGCAATATTTTAACAATTCATTTATTGGCGCAATTCCATACTTTGTTTCCTGCAAGTTTTATACCCCATAAAAAATCATAGATTTAATATAAAAGATCTTTTGTTATATTAATTATAGACCGAGCTAAGTAAAACAAGATAGATGCTCACAAATTCCACAATTAATTTCTGATATGCCAATATATACTGACAATCCATATTTAGCCCAATGTCAATCAATTCTTCTAATGGTTCTTCTTTGTATGTTAGCACCTATTTGAAGACATTCAATGATGATTGTTGTAAAATAACTTAAAATATACAAAAATGAAATCCAGTTAAGTTGTTATAAGGAAGTAACAATTACTCACAAACATAGATATCAACCCTTTTCTTCCTTGTTGTCCTATTTTGTGTGCTGAATGGGTTCCATTTTCTTTTCTTTTCTGCAAGAAAATACTTGAAAATTAATATTTAATGCTAAATTGTTTATTTATTGTACCTAATAAAAAAATTCAATGACTACATATTACATTTGAAGCACGTTGTTGTTGAGATGGCTCCTCGTGCGATGAAATTATGTCCATTTCTTTGACCATCTCCTTGTACACCTTTTTGGACATTCCTACTGGCATATTTATGATATCAACTTGTTCATCCTTTGAGATTTTCATAATCTTCCTGAAAATGTAACATGAAAATAAACTATTTATTTTCTATATTGATATATGAAAAGTAAATATAACAAAAGTGATATTTATAAATGATTGTTTTCTATTAATATATGCATATAATTCTAAAAAATCATTTAAAGGAATATTACTTTTTCATTCCTTTTTTTTGTTGTTGTACGTTTTTGCTATTAAAAGTTTGACATGTCTCATTGACCAATTCTCTGGAAAATCATCGTGTAGTTTAAATACAATTTGGTTTTTGGAGTCATTGGATTGATTTTTGCATTGTAAGTGGAAAGAACGTCTATACATTCGTTCCACTAGATTCCTCAAAGTTTTGTAAAAGTTTTTCCCCCTTTCGTTAACCACCAACACTGCTCCAGATGAGCTAAAGAGAAATTCATTTTCATTTGCATGTTCTATTTTTTTTCTTTTCTTAGAACAACATTCCTTTTCGTCGTTGTTGGTCCCTGTAGAACATTAAACATATATGAATTAATAGATTGTTTGAAACATGATATCTAATATTTTTAAGTATATTATTAATGAAAATTCAAAAAAGAAACTGATATTGGATCGATAGTATTTTTTCATTCACCTCATTCATCCTTCTGCAATTTTTCCATCAATATTTTACGCTCTTATGGTCTTAGATCAGAAATAATCTTATCGAGCTTCGACATTTTATGGCTCTACATGATACACAATAAACAATACATATTAGTTAAACTTACATATAGTTCAAAAATAATAATTTTGTAAAGAATTTACAAAGAACTTGTCTTTTGTGCTTTTCTGGATGTGCTATCAGTATTTTTGTTACTTGATCTCTTGTGAGCCATTTCTTTATCAATATGAAACATGTACCATACCATTCCTTAATATATTTTATAAATAAATCGCACATTTTTCAGGTAAAAAAAAAACAAGAAAACAGTGTGTCTTTCAAAAAGTACACACCGAAGGCGATAGGATAGGTTCTTATAAAATCACCGCCAATATAGTAGAAACATCGTACGATTCTCTTTGTCAACAAGGAGACTCAGTGGGCTATATGTTAACCGGTGCACCGATTAACACAAACATAAATTAATAAAAAACTGTTTTTATCAAACAAATATTTTTTTTTTTCAGTACGTGTCCAATGCACTATTTTAAATAGGGTGCACCGATTAAAAAAATCCATCTTTAAAAAAATCATGCAAGGGTCGACATGGATTGGGATCCGACTCTGCAAGTGGTTCCGCGGATTAAATGTCATATATATATATATATATATATATAAACCCTATAAATATGAAATGAAAAGCCCTAATTGTGAAGTCACAAAAACAGGAAGAAGCATGTATAACGTAAGAATGCTTTTTATTTATTTATTTTTTTTCTTTCTGAATATGCAAGTATTAAATCCAATAGAAACTGTAAAAAAACTATTATTACAGTAAAAATTAACAATTTTACTATACTACAGGGTTTTTGTGTGAATCATAAGATGCTTCAAATTCTGATTCTCTAAATAATGCTATTGTTCGAAAGTATTTTGCTGCTTCACAGTGCTCTCGTGCTCTCTTGCTTTAGGTATGTCTCTCATGCAAATCCCTCCCTGAAATTTTTTGCAAAAATAACGAAATAATGAATAGCTTTTACTAGTTAAAGATTTTATTTTATTTATTTATTTATTTTTTTTTTTTATGAAATTAGATTTCTGAAGATAATTTGCCGCCCATTTTTCAATTTACCGTTTTTTTTTTTCACTTAAAAAAATAAAGCTGCGCTTTTTTATTTCCGGATATTTGGTGCATTTGTTAACTAAAAGCACCGGTGCGTGAGTTAATAAAACTGCATCGGTGCGCATTAACTAAAACTCACCGGTGCGGTTAACTGTACATTAGCACCGATAACAATAAGTCCATTTTTAAGGCACCAAAATTACTTTTAGGTATGCACACAAAAATTTATTGTTGATTTTTCTCAAATGCGAGGAGAAAATCTCATAATTATATTAAATGGATAATTCTTCAAAATCCAGCTTGTTCCATAATATTTCTCAAAGTCCATCACGGAATTCTCCCTATCCATCTCCAAACGTAATTACTTTAAATGTTATTTATATTTTCATTATCTAATTGAATTTATTTATTTTATCCATTTCAATCAGCTGAATAAAATTAATGTATACAAATTTGCAGGTTCATGCAGATTCAGAATCGAGTTCATATGCACAAAGTATTCAAACAACTCCAAAACGTCAGAAGCTCTTATCAGGAGAAGCATACCACAAGGCGCATTTGGTAGATGAAAATAGACATGCACTTCACCCTGCCAATTGTAACATTGCATCTTCTAGCAACAATCCCGGGACAATGATGGTAATAATAATTGTTTGGTATATTAATGTAAATATTATTTCAACATCAAACCAATTAATCATGCATTTTCGACGTGCTTACTAATTGATATCATCGATTTTTTACTAATCATGTTAAAATATAATTTTTGAAATTATTAGGATTCTAGTGATTATGAGCGACCTACCTACCATCTTCTGTTTCACCCCACGACAATGTCAAATCGAGAGAAGGCTGAATTAAGAGAAAAACTTGGAGAGGAATGATACCAAGAATGGTTGAATCAACCACCTATTCAATTCCCACTATGTCCAGATTCACTAATTAGGAATGACTAAAACAATATTAGTTCTTCACAAGCTGGCAATGGAGGCAATTAAATATAGGTTGGTATGGATGATTACTTAAGGGATACGACTATCATGGAGAAAATGTTGTTAGATGCATTCCAGAACGATGATCATCTAGGGGATGATGCCCATATTGTTGTACATTTTTCGAAAGGCTTAAATTTTCTTCCACCACGCCTCTCTTTGAACCTGGAGGTCAATCAAAGTCTACCCAGTTGGGGAAAACGATGTTACTGTACAACTTTAAAGCAAAGTTTGGCTTGTAGAATGCATGTTTCTTGGAAATTTTGAGGTAATTGACCATCATGTCCTCCCTTATATTTTGAGAAATACAATCTCACAATGAAAATTAAAAATGGTCAATTTTATGAACATTAATAATTATATCGGCATTAATGTACATTTAATATTTTCCATGACAAACTACAGGTTATTCAAAGATAAAGTTCTTTCGAGTGATTATCTCTTGCCTGGTAGCTGAGAAAATGAAAATAAATTGTTGAAAATGTTCGGTGTTGAGTACATATCATATCATGCATGTCCAAATGGTTGTATTCTATATAGAGGAGAATATGAAGACAAAGAGATCTGTCCGAAATGTTGACATGACAAGTATGATAAATAAAAAAAGAAGGGTAAATCATGTGGTCCTCCTTTTAAGATATTGAGGCACATGCCTATAATCCCAAGGATTCAAAGGCTCTTTCGTTGCAAAGAATTAGCTATGTTGTATGGATGACATGCCTCACACATAAGTGATTTGGTATTTATGAGAATCCCAATAGATTTAATAGCCATGAATCATATAGAGGATACATGGCCTGAAAAATTCAAGGATGAAGTACGAAGTCTACGACTCAACATAACCATGGATGGCGTCAACCCATATTCCCTCCAGAACACCAACTATTTTGTTTGGCCTGTAGTAGTGATCAATAACAATACCCCACCATGGTTGTCCATGAAGAATGAACATCTTATGTTTGCTCTCATAGTCCCAGGTAGAAGACAAGTGAAGAATATGGATGTCTAATTACAATCACTGGTAGATGAATTGAATGAATTATGGGATGGGATAAATGTATATGATGTATTAAGACCCATCGCAGTAGAGAGGCGTTTTACGTTGCATGGAATATTTTCTTACACGACACATGATTATTCAGGCTTAGGAGTTTGATATGGTAAATTACATGTTTATTTATTTATTTATATATGTAACAATATTCTTTCGCATATTAGTTATTTCATTCGTTGTAATTTTTTTGATCTTCATGATATTCTTTAACGTGCCATGCATATTGTATAAAATAATTTCGCAGGTCTTGTAACAAAAGGGTATTATGGATGTAAATGTTGTGGACCTTCTCTGAAAGCTAGATGGTCCAATGACCTATGAAAGCCAGTGTATGAATACTCTAGGGTATTCCTCCCATAAGAGCCCCCTTGCAGAAGAGAAAAATCTTCTTTCAATGGTAAACAATAGAGAACCCAAAGGCCTCCAATAACAACACCATCTGAATGGATTAGAGCATATGAGAGAGAGAAGGAGGAGTTCATAGAAATGTTCGATTCAAATGGGGATTCTATGTTCGATGATCTAGAATTCTTCGACACCTATGTTGAGAAATTTCCCATTGGGATGAAAAGGAAATCTATCTTTTATAACCTCCCATATTAGGAGCATCTTAAGATTACCCATTTATTAGATCCCATGCATATATTTAAAAATGTTTCATCTTCTTTATGGAGGCACATATCATAGAAACAAAGTGACACATTGGTTGTTAGGAAAGATCTTATTACTTCAAAATCTAAAAATAAACATTGGCTAAGATGATTAGAAAGTATAGGATCAGAGGCAGCTTGATCTGAAATTGTGAGAACAAAGTATTTCTTATATAGAGATTGACAGTAGGGGGCTTTTACTGGTTATTTCACCTTTACTAGAAAGGATGAAACCAGAAGCCCCTGGCCCACAAACTGGCTCTGCCTAAAGAAATAAAATTTAAACACTGAAATAGATCCGATCAATGAAAGTATTTGTTTATGTGCAAAGTATTCATTAATCAAAATTTTATGTGTGAATAAGCAAGTTCAAGTATTCTGCAAATGAAGTAATGTGGTTTGAAGTTGAACTAATGAGTTTTGTTCACTGTATAAGGCTTCTTGGGAAAAGTGTACTTATGAAAAGTTACTGTTTAATGTAGCAGAATCTGAAATATAACAACAAAAATGCACAACATAACAGTAAGCATTTGTTTAAGCAGTTCACCCCTCTCTTGGGCTACCTCTGCTGAGTCCAAAAGCCTCTAATTAGGCTTTTCCCTTTTTCATTAATGATAAAATTATGAATTACACTCTGTAGAAAGCCTAAAAAGGAAAAATAAGCTGCAAATTCAGAAAAAGAAGGCTGAAATCAGTATAAATCGACTATTCATTCACCTCCAATGGATAAGTATAGTCCAACACAGCTGATCTTTCATTAGGCCCTGGTGGCTCCACAACCAAAATCGCTGGTAAAATCATTGATAGAGCACCCTGATGGCTCTGCAACCTGTCCCAACAGCTCCAGAATGCTTCAATACCCAAAAAAAAAAAAAAATTCGTCCCAAATGGACTTTCCTAGCCAAAGTTATGGCTAACTGAAGTTTGCCCAGTGTCACCTAGAAAAAATCCAGCGAAGTCTGGCTAACTGCCAGATAGCCCGAAAAAAATGGAGCGGTTGCTAAATTTGTGGAATCCGCCATACTGACCGCCGAATTGGAGTGCTAAAGTTAAGCCCCCATGTGGCCGCACCGATCGGACTTCATTAAACAACATTGATTTATATGCGGCATATAATAAGGTTATAACCATATGTTAAAACGAACTCCGCTCCGGGCGCTGGTCCACGAGACCACGACCCAAACAACTTTAACCATTTAAATAATATATTGGCACCAATGCTTTACAAGTCGTGCTCGTGGCCCAATGGTTAGGCCATTGGGTTGTCTCCGCCCCGACCCATGTTCAAATCTTGCCGCAACCAAATAAATTTTAAAACGCCCATTCCATATGAATCTTGGGGCCACGTGGCGCCCTTTGATTGGCCACATGTAGAATATTCTGTGGAATATTCTTTTTTTAATAATTTTTTTTATAAATTCAATTTTGGCCATTTTTTAATTGAAATTGGCAAACTTCAAAGCTGAATATCTTCCTCATACGTCGTCGGTTTTCAGTGTCGTTCACGTCTACAGGATCATTTTTCCGAGCTCTTTCCATTCGATCTAGTTCAGACCAATTATGAGAAACTTCATTTTTGAGCATTTTTCTACAAGAGACTTGATCTCCTGATCACACCTCCCAAATGGGAAGCTTTTGGACCCCAAAAGCTCTCTGTCTAGTGAAAATGATAATGTGGAGACTGATTCTCCACTCTTCCACTGAATAATTTAAATCTACCCGATTTCATCAAATGAAGCTTTTGAGAAAATGATAATCTGTCTCTAGAATCAACTGATCGACCCTTGCTAAGATTGACTGAGTCATGATGCAAATTATTAAAATTTGCAAAACAGAAATTGTAAACTGCAGAATTTTTTTTTTTCTACACTGATCAAACTTCCCAGAAGACTTAAAATAACTTTCACCTTGCAAACTGTTCCCATGGCGAATTCTACCATTCTGAAACCAACTTTTTCCCATGCTGAATTGTGTGTCCTTCTTGCTTGCACTGCTTTGATTTGACACTTCATTCACTGCATTGGCTGACTCAAAAGGTAATTTGCGCAACATAACATCATCTTCTTTCAAAGACAAACTGTTATTAAACTGAGACAAATCATTAGCAACATCATAAAAAGTCGAATGCTCAAAATCTGGTCGTTTCAACATTAATAAAGTTAGACTTTGACTTGCATTAACTAGTGTTGAGGAGGTAAATCCCCTCTGCGGACAGAGGCGATCCCTACTAGCCCAGCAGGGGTCTAGCAACAAACAAACAATGTCATGACGCAGGTTCCTAATTACGAATGAAAAGGCTGGAGATAGAAGCCTACCTGGATTCCAACGCTAGGATCTGAAGAAGAAGCGTCCCCGTTCCTCAGCCTCGGCAGATCACAATCCCTCCACGATCTCCGCGGATGAACACCTGCACACAAAAGAAACGAACAGATACAAGCATAGAAACCAGCATACGTAACTAAACGTCAGTCAGAAAGGACATTACTCGCATTAACATGATGGAAAACGGATTGGAACCATAATCATAATCATCTATTAAATAACCAGCGAAGAAAGATTACAACCAAGTTCTGACGTCGCGGTCTCCTTCGGACGGGTTTCCAGTCGTCCACGTCTCGCAAAGCTTGCCAAGGAAAGGGAAAACCTCTCCAGAGTCTCGTGACAATGGTCTCCTTACTTGAGTCAGCCTTAAGGGAAAGAGAGGATTCTTTACAACACAAAGGCTCTTGGGAATATGGAGATTCAGAGCTTAGGCACTTCAAGACTATCAGCCTTTCAGCCCCTTCATCAATGGATGAAGGCTATATTTATAGAGGAGAGGAGGAGGTTGGGATCCCTACAATAGTGGAAGGGAGACCTTATCCTTTGGGAGGTTCCCCATATGGTGGAAACAAGAGGCCAAAGGAGGAAGGCCGTGGTTATTCAGGCGAAACCACTCCTGATGACTCATCCACGAAGTTGTTGTAATCGAAACTTCGCCTCTTTTTTTAAAAACTTTCCATAAACAGAGTGGCGCGGGTACAACACTGGGACAGAGTGCCAATTGGCGCGGGCTCAGTGTTAATTTTCCCCCATTGGCGCGAGCACATAACGGGCTACCAGCGCCAATGCAAAAACAGGTGTTTTTAGGGGTCTGCTCAGGAAATGATCAACAGAAGGAATGTTTTCCTCATGGAAAGGGATGCAATGATGGTGTTTGCAAGGCATGACACTGCTTATTGGTCACAAAAACGACCCTCCAATGGGCGAGATGGGGATTGCAGGGCCGGTGACAAATTACTGTGTAACAGATGCCCCCTAAAGCATGAGGCCCGAGAGAGAGAGGGGTGAAATGCTTTACGAGAACATGTCCAACTGAAGGCCCGCCGTCGGAAAACCTGCACAGAAAGATACAACCGATATCTCAAGTACATGATGTATATATATGGTATGGACGCAGCCATCCGAAACAGAGTATGCTATAATCCAGATCCAGGGTATGGGCACAGCTATCCAACTAAGATCAAATAAATAGACTCAGGTATGGTCGCAGCCATCCAATCAATGAGTCATGTACATAATGATAATAATCCACAATCGCAGCCTGGATTACAACAGACACAATCCAGGGTCTTGCGCTCCATCTCGACCCAACAGAGTACAAGTTCAAGCATGTGAATATGTGAGCTGAAGTCGAACATGCAAGAACATCGTCTGATTACCAGCCAATGATGAAAGCTGTTAACAGACGCGAGAAAAACCACCAATAATGACAATGGTCCTCAAGGTACTACAGGTACAATCTACGGCGTGCGAATAAATGAGTTGATGTCGAACACCCGCAGAATCACTCGATCGGAGGTCAATGATGTAAACCTCTCGTCGAATGCGACGAACCTGCCATTGAGGCATGCAAGCTCCAAGGTACCATAAGGAGTCTCTAGACCAACTTCCTGGATAATGAGTTGATGTCGACAGGAAGTGACCTTGATCGAAGGTGGGCCATAATGATTCCCACATCATCGACACGAGACAGAGGAACATGATGTTTTGTTGTGAATCGGGATCGTATGAGAAACAGAGGAAGGTTGATATTTGCAGAGGCCAACTTCTCTTGAACACATGAACGGCACGACAGTGGACTTGGCAGTATTTGACATCAACGGATTAGAGGTCATGGTGACGAGGCAGTGAACAGATGAGAGGTCAAAAGAGATTACCCAAACCCATGGAGGCAAAGTGAAGCAACGAGATGAGATGTCCCCAACCCGACACGAATGCAGACAAGTGCCATGTTCAAGAGTGACATACTGCCGACGACAACGACGATGGTTCCATTTTCCCCACCATTTCGGTGAGTACCTCTTTATTTTTACACAAGCTTGAAGAGGATACCATATGCTTGTCATATAAACCCGTCCTTCGGACGAATCCATCCTAGTACATTTAACGAGCCCTAGGAAGGAAAAACTCGAATAACGTCATGATTGACAATTTCCGATGTCATCAGGGTTTAACGAGTCTGACAAAGGAAGAACTCGGCGTCTTTTCATGTTTAGAGAGTTTGAAAAGACAGCGGAAAAGAAAACTCCACGAGTCCCTTTTCGTAAATAGTTCCCCAGATCCGAAAAGGTAGAAAACAATATCCGGGAAAACCTCCTAGTCGCGATAGGCTAGGGTATTCCTTTTTCGTAATCAATCCATCCCAGCCCGAAAAAGGGTTAAACTTATACTGGGTGGATGTCGATTCGCGTCCATTTTAACGAGATCGAAATGACAAGGGCCTCGGCAATCTTTTCATGTTTAGAGAGTCAGAAAAGAGCTGAAAGATGACTCCTCCTGGAGGAACGAGTGGTATAAAGGGTAGCAACTGGTTCCGGTAATGGTGGAACTACTCAAAACAAATAAAGGTCAAGAGGCTGGCTAACAAGACCACTCATCGCAGCGGTTCCTCAGGAATGGGTAAAACAACCAAGTGAAGGCATATAATCGGCCAAGCAGATAGTGACGATGGAGTGAGAAAACCAAGGCTCATCTGGCAAAAGAGGATGATAAAATGACAATCACAAGAGGAATGGTTTCATTTTTACACAAGCTTGAAATCAGAAAACTCTGCTTGAAGTTGGTTTCATTTTTACACAAGCTTGAAACGGAAACAAACTATGCTTGAAACAGTAAGCATGCCCCCAGCATGATGACTCAATTCGAGGTACATGCCCCCCAAGCTTCAATCCATATGAAAGGCAGATGGAGTGAAGGTTCAAATTACGAGATCAAGAAAAAGACTCGACTGGGATTTTACGAGAACTTATCAAAGACTCGAATTGAACAGGAACGTGTTTCATTATTTTAATGAGGTTGACACATTAAAAGAACTATCCTCAAGCACCCTTGTTTCATTTTTTAAGGAGCTTGACACAAGACAAGAAACTCTGCTCCGAGCAGACCCGGTTTCATTTTTTAAGGAGCTTGACACAAGAGACAGAATTGTGCTCCGACAACCTTGTTTCATTTTTTAAGGAGCTTGACACAAGACAAGGAACTCTGCTCCGAGATCCTGGTTTCATTTTTTAAAGAGCTTGACCCAGGGAGGAAACCGTGCTCTAACCGACTTACATCAAAATAAACAAGAAGGCGGCGCTTCTAAGAGTTCCACTCCTGATGGAAGGGAAACATCCTGGAAGTCAGGACCCAATGCCCCCAGCACCTGATGCACGACGACATCATCACTGAGCAAAGGCACGGGGTAGGTAGACACATAGTTGACCTGCGGTGGAGCAGATACAATGGGTGGATAGAAACCAGGAGGGGGTGATGGCGGACCAGTTGCCACATTAGGACCAAAGAATGACAGCTGATCAATGGTCATGATCCTTCCTTCATGTGGAAAACAGGCCACACGAAAGAGGGAGGAGACGAGCGCTCCCATGGCATAGGTGTAATCACGCCCCAAAAGAAGATTGAAATCCAAGGGGCCTGGAACGACCATCACGTCCATATGGACGGTTTTGCCTCCCAAAGTAACAGGTAACCTTGGAAGGATCCCCAAGGGATGACTCGTTCTTCTATTGAATGTCAACAGATTCTGCGTAACGGGCGCAAGCGGCGGCGAACCAAAAGCTTGCCAGGTAGTTGATGACAGAATACTAACAGAGGCACCTTCGTCTATAATGGTGCTGGGTACAACCAGACCAAGAGCCTGTACTGTGATCTCGAAAGGCTCATAAGACGGAAGGCGAAATCCTGCAAATCGATTCCAGTCAAAGGAAGCGACCAAACTACTCGGAGGGGCTACCATCGACAAGCGAAGGTCTTCCCCTGATGTTACGGTAGAAGAAGCATCCCCCACGACCTCCATCTCGAAGGCGGGAAGAATATCCTCTGGAGCCTCCATTATGGGAGGCGAAGGAGGGGTTTCTTGAAGTACAGGGACAGGAGAATCTTTCTCCAAGTCTGAAGAATCTGAAGAGATCAGAAGGACATGGGGGGTGTGAGATCCACTCTCGACAGAAAAGACCTGGTGCACCGCGGACGGGGCCAGTTCAACCGATCCGACGACCAATGGTTGGTCGGGGACGGATTCGTGAATTTGAATTTCTGGGGGAGTGGGATCGACCAAGGATGACTCTTGACCAATCATAGGATCAGCTGGCGGAGGACTCAAAGAAAGCCGATTATAACCAGGTGGAAGGCGTGGTGTAGAACCGGTCGGGTTGCCCAAAACTCGTTTGGCTTCATCCATATAAGGACAAAGGTGAATGGCATGGTGCCCTTCACACAACTTACAGGGATTGGTGATCTTACCCTGCTTCTTAGAGTTCTTATCAACAGCAGCTGAAGACGTGCCTCCAACTTGGCTCCCGGAAGTCAAAGGCAACGGCGGACGGCCGTCAGACCATGTTTCGAGCACCTTGGGGATGCCAGGGTAGTCTCGAAGAAGATGGTCTCCCGTGCACAATAGGCAGGGGAACTTGACTTTCCGTGGAGGGTTGGAAGGTTTATCAACAGGAGATATCTCGGAGACAGTAGCCGTACATTTAGCCTCTCGCTTATTAGACTTCTTCTTCTTTGTCTTCTTCTTCTTCTTCTTAGCCACCTGGTTACTTGAATTCAGACTTTCACCAGGCGAAGTAGAAGATGAGGACGCAGAAACAGGCGCAGAAGGGGAGAGGTCCACCTTGGAATCAACATGATGCTGTTCCGGTGGGGGAACTGACTGAATAGTAGCGGAGTTATTCGGGACAACAGAGGTTGAGAACAACCAAACAGGCAACCCAACAGTTAGCCCAGGAAGGGATAACGTCGCCATGTAAGGAGCACCAACGTTTTCCAAAAGGAGGAAAATGACCAGGATTCCCTTCTGAGGGGATTCCTTGGTTGGTGAACTCTGAAAAAGTTGCCATCAAACTCAAAACCACACACGGGCTGAAAACGAGTTAAGACACACGATCAAACGGTCAACAAGCAATGTCTAAACAGGTGTGTAAACGTGGGCGATTAATTTTACCACATTGGAAAATAAGAAATTCTACCGTTTCATATTTTAAGAGTCGAGAAACGATAAAAAGATGACTCTATCTCTTTCAGAGTTGATACAAGCGTGAAAGGACAAGCGCTTGACGATCTTTTCAAGTTTAGGGAGTCAGAAAAGACCAAATGACTGCTCAGGAAAAACTAGGCACAAAGGGTGTACCAAATATCCGTGAACTGCAATATACACCTTGGTTTCAAAAATGAAACAGAAATCGACCAAGGACTTTCCGTACGTGCGGGTAGTCTCCCCGAATGTTGTGTTCGGTGTATCACGGGTATAGGGCGGCAGACTCGGCTTCCTGTGGATAAAGGATTGAAAACCTAGAGGGGTCTCCCTTTATATACGCGACGGTACGGGGAGCACAAGTCCGTGCTAGCGCTGTCTAAAGCCAAAAGGCGAGCGACAGCTGCTAGGTTTAACGACGCCGGAACACGTCTCTAGCCTAGACCTTCTAAATATGTTTCGTTAAGTTCCAATGCTGCCTTAGGTTAATTGAATAAATTTTACAGTTGATCTTCAATTAAGTTTCAATTTTCAGGCCTTATCGTATGTAGTGTCTCAAAAGACTCCTAAATGCAAAGCTACATGAGAAAAGAAAACTTTTCAATTCGATGAATGCTATCTAGTTAAGGGAAGAGCTTCAAACAATGATGCAACAAACAGCAAAACTGAAAACGAAACTTTTCAAAACTAGATGACTTTCACTATCCGAAAGTATTCTAAAACATTCAGCGAAGCGAATTATGCAATGTAATCTATGCAAAATTCTTTTTCCGAAAACTATGCAATTGTAATCTATGCACAATTTCCTTTTTCTTTTCAAATGATAAGAATGCACTCAATGCATTTTTCGATGAAATGAGAATTTACTTAATGCAAGCTTTTAACAAAAGAGAATGCACTCGAAGCGATTTTTAGTTTTCAATCACTAAACAATGTGATCTAAGTCCAATGATGAATCTCAAAAACACTTTTCGATGCAACGTGACCTAATGCATTTAAACGAAAAGCAAACTACGAGACGAAAACTAAAAAACGCAAATCTTCTTAATGAAGGATGAATGCAAAAGAGGTGTAAACAAACACTAAGAATGCAATCGTTGTTTCAAAATACTTTGTGACAAAATTCCTCAATAGTTGACAAGACATATGCGGTCAAACAAAAAAAGGACTTCCAAAGCAAGAGATCAAAACAAGGCATTCATCCCCTTTTACATCAAACAATCATAGAAAGAAGACATTCCAAACAATGAGCAATGTAATCTATGCTCATACAGAGGAAAGGCCGGAAGGGAAAGACACACTGGTGAAGGATTTAGGGAAAAAATCTTCAAATTTCACACATCCTGAAATTGGCCCGACTTGTACATTGACAACTAGCGCCAAGTGGCGCGACTTTTACATTGAAAACTAGCGCCAATGGCCAATTGGCGTGGGTTACTAACTGACAACAAGCGCCAATTCCTGAAAATGAAAAAACCAAGAATTTCTCCCAACCAAAACCAGACTTCCCACTTCAAGCTGAATCTAAAACAAACCCAGAAGCAAAGTACTAACCAAAAGAAACTTCCGAACAAGGATAACCCTACCACCTACAGGAAATGGCGCGACTGTCTGGCTGTAATCCGCGCCAGACAGGGGATGGCGCGAGTGATTAACTGGCAAGATGCGCCAATTGGCGCGACTGTCAGGCTATAAACCGCGCCAATCAAGCCAACCATGAAAAGATGAAAATTCGGAAAAACAGAGGTCAGATCTGATCCTCTGGGGCTGAACCAAAAGCCAAAACACAAAAAGAACCCAACCCAGAAGGCTCATCAAGCAAGGAAAAGCAAGATACAAACGGCAAGGCAAGACAAAGACTCCAAGTCGTTCAGTCTGCAAACCAAACCGGAGATCGACTGAAGTAGCGTTGATCTACTCCGCTAATGCTAGGCAGAAGCGTTTCGAAGGCTATCTGGTTGTACTTCAGACTCCGTCTATAGTTTACAAATCAAACAACAATCAACAACAAGCTGGATCCCCAGCGGAGTCGCCAATTTGTTGAGGAGGTAAATCCCCTCTGCGGACAGAGGCGATCCCTACTAGCCCAGCAGGGGTCTAGCAACAAACAAACGATGTCATGACGCAGGTTCCTAATTACGAATGAAAAGGCTGGAGATAGAAGCCTACCTGGATTCCAACGCTAGGATCTGAAGAAGAAGCGTCCCCGTTCCTCAGCCTTGGCAGATCACAATCCTTCCACGATCTCCGCGGATGAACACACGCACACGGAAAACGAACGGATACAAGCATAGAAACCAGCATACGTAACTAAACATCGATCGAAGGACGTACTCGCATTAACATGATGGAAAACGGAGTGGAACCATAATCATAATCATCTTTATTAAATAACCAGCGAAGAGAGATTACAACCAAGTTACGACGTCGCGGTCTCCTTCGGACGGGTTTCATTCGTCCCGTCTCGCAAAAACTTGCCAAAGAAAGGGGAAAACCTCTCTCCGAGTCTCGTGACAATGGTATCCTTACTTGAGTCGGCCTTAAGGGAAAGAGGGTGCTTTACAACACAAAGGCTCTTGGGAATATGGAGATTAGGAGCTTAGGCACTTCAAGACTACTCCAGCCCTTCTGCCCTTCATCAATGGATGAAGGCTATATTTATAGAGGAGAGGAGGAGGTTGGGATCCCTACAATAGTGTAAGGGAGGCCTTATCCCTTGGGAGGTTCCCCATAAGGTGGAAACAAGAGGCCAAAGGAGGAAGACTGTGGTTATTCAGTCGAAACCACTCCTCACGACTCATCCACGAAGTTGTTGTAATCGAAACTTCGCCTCTTTTTTTTTTAAAACTTTCCATAAACAGATTGGCATGGGTGCTTAACTGGGATAGAGTGCCAACTGGCGTTGGCTCAATGTTAATTTTCCTCATTGGCGCGAGTACATAATGGGGTACCGGCCCTTGATGCAAGCAGTGTTTTGGGGGTGCGCTCGGGAAATGATCAACGAGAAGGAATGTTTCCTCATGGAAAGGGATGCAATGATGGTGTTTGCAAGGCATGACAGCACTTATTGGTCACAGAAACGACCCTCAATGGGCGAGATGGGGATGCCGAGGACGGTGACAAATTCCGTTTGTGCATTAACTAGTCTTTTCGATTGACTTGCATGGAGTAAAGAAGATTCCGGCTTCTTCTTGTGTGCTCTCACAATGTACTCTTTACCATATTTGAACAAGTGATACTTGTTTTCATGGCGATGAAAGATGGCCTTCCTGTCAAATAAGTAAGGACTTCCCAAAACAATACCTGAGATATCAAGCGGCACCACATCAAGTTCCACTGTGTCAATAAAGTGTGCGGTTATTGCAAAGCGTAATATGTACTTTCTTGAGACTTTGAAATTAGCATCCTTGCATATCCATCCAAGTGGATAAGGCTTCGGTTGTGGAATGGTCTCAAGTTTAAGCTGCTTGACCAAGTCTTCAGATATAAGATTAGCTTGTGACCCACTATCAAACAATGTGTCAATTTTGGTATGTTTTGAAATTACCCTCACATGGAAGAGCTCTATCCTCCTCTTTTCTTCATGAGTATCTTTGTGACAATTCAAAGATCTAGAACTGGGAATTGTGTCTTGCACCACTTCTTTCCCCTTAATATTCTTTAAAACCATGGCTATGCTTTTTGTCTCATCTCCTGAGTCTGACCCTAAGTCTTGCTCAACTATTGCTACAGTTTTCTCCTTTTCTTTGGTCTTGTTTTTGTTCTTGTATTTTTCTGGTTTCATATTAGGATGAAGCTTCCAACAATGATCTTCATCATGACTTGTCTTTGAAAAGTTCTTGCAAAAGAAATTTCCTTTGTCTTTTCTTGAATTTGCAACTCTTTTCTTTCCTTTGTTTTTCAAATTATTATCCTCATCAAAAGTATTCTTTCCTCTAGCTTCTAAATGTGTAGCCTGGACACAGACTTCATCTAAGATGGTAGGATTAAACATTAGAATAGTATGTTAAAGATAATTGTGCAAACCTCCTATGTATTTTAACAAGGTGTCTTGACTTTGTAAGTCTACTCCAAGTAGAAGTGCTCTCCTTCTAAACTCTTGGGTATAATCTTGCACATTTTGACCCTTAAGTTGCCTAAAATTTTTCCAATTCATGATTTCTTTCTGAATATGAGCAAGAGGATAAAACTGTTTCCTAATAGCTGTAATAAACTCATTCCAAGTTAGAGTTATCTTACCATGCTTTTTAATCTCCTCTCTGGTCTTGGATTCCCACCAAACCAAAGCTGCTCCATCCATTCTCAAAGAGGATAATTGGATTTTTGTTTCATCATCATGCAAATTCTGAATTCTTAGATAGACTTCCAGCTGTATAATCCAGTTATCCAATTTTTCTGCATTTACATCACCATTAAACATCGGCAACTCAAACTTCACATCAAGATTTAACAAAGGATTTTTAAGAGTTGTTTTTTTTTTGTGTGACTGATTAACAGAAGTAGAAGAGGATGATGTGGAGGATGAGGATGACGATGGAGATGATGGATCACCATTTCCTCCATTCCCTTTCTTAGACTCATCTTTTTCTTTCTTCCCTCCTGAATAATCTCCTTCTTATTTTTGGTTTCTAGACCCTTCTCTAGCAATCCTATCATTTCTCTCCTGGTATAGGATCCTAACCATCTCAGTCATATCCAAGAAAGCTTTTCTAAAGACTCTTTCTTCTTCCTTGGGATCCATTTCCTCATGTACTTCTACTTCTCTGGAAGACATTTTTGTGGCTGATTCTAAGGCTAATGAGGATGAAATGGAAGGTGGAGATGATGGCACTCTAGCCCTCCTTGGTTGAGGATTAAATTGTTCTCTAACCAATTGACCTTCCCCTCTTTTCAATTTCAGCCTAGTAAGCATCAAATTTTGCAGAATAACACAATCTTCTTGCACAAATTTCACAAACTCTTAAGCAAAACCTAGAGCTCTGATACCAATCTGATCTGAAATTGTGAGAACAAAGTATTTCTTATACAAAGATTGACAGTAGGGGGCCTTTACTGGTTATTTCACCTTTACTACAAAGGATGAAACCAGAAGCTCCTGGCCCACAAACTGGCTCTGCCTAAAGAAATAAAATGTAAACACTGAAATAGATCCGATCAATGAAAGTATTTGTTTATGTGAAAAGTATTCATTAATCAAAATTTTATGTGTGAATAAGCAAGTTCAAGTATTCTGCAAATGAAGTAATGTGGTTTGAAGTTGAACTAATGAGTTTTGTTCATTGTATAAGGCTGCTTGGGAAAAGTGTACTTATGAAAAGTTATTGTTTAATGTAGCAGAATCTGAAATATAACAGTAAAAATGCATAGCATAACAATAAGCATTTTTTTAAGCAGTTCACCCCTCTCTTGGGCTACCTCTGCTGGGTCCAAAAGCCTCTAATTAGGCCTTTCCTTTTTTCATTAATGCTCAAATTATGAATTAAACTGTGTAGAAAGCCTCAAAAGGAAAAATAAGCTGTAAATTCAAAAACAAAAGGCTGAAATCAATATAAATCGACTATTCATTCACCTCCAATGGATAAGTATATTCCAACACAGCTGATCTTTCATTAGGCACTGGTGGCTCCACAACCAAAATCACTGGTAAAATCACTGATAGAGCACCCTGATGGCTCTACAACCTTTCCCAACAGCTCCAGAATGCTTCAATACCCCAAAATCAAAAAACAATTCGTCCCAAATGGACTTTCTTAGCCAAAGTTATGGCTAACTGAAGTTTGCCCAGTGTCACCTAGAAAAACTCCAGCTAAGTCTGGCTAACTGCCAGATAGCCCGACAAAAATGGAGTGGTTGCTAAATTTGTGGAATCTACCATACTGACCGCCGAATTGGAGTGCTAAAGTTAAGCCCCCATGTGGCCGCACCGATCGGACTTCATTAAACAACATTGAGTTATATGCGGCATATAATAAGGTTATAACCATATGTTAAAACGAACTTCGCTCCGGGCGCTGGTCCATGGGACCACGACCCAAGCAAATTTAACCGTTTAAATAATATATTGGTGCCAATGCTTTACAAGTCGTGCTCGTGGCCCAATGTTTAGGTCGTTGGGTTATCTCCGCCCCGACCAATGTTCAAATCCTGCCGCAACCAAATAAATTTTAAAACGCCCATTTCATATGAATCTTGGGGCCACGTGGCACCCTTTGATTGGCCACATGCGGAATATTCTGAAAAATATTTTGTGGAATATTCCACGAAATATTCCCAGAATATTCTGTAGAATATTCTTTTTTTAATAAATTTTTTTTATAAAGTCAATTTTGGCCATTTTTTAATTGAAATTGGAAAACTTCAAAGCTGAATATCTTCCTCATACGGCGTCAGTTTTCAGTGCCGTTCGCGTCTACAGGATCTTTTTTCCGAGCTCTTTCCAGTCGATCTAGTTCAGACCAATTCTGAGCAACTTAATTTTTGAGCATTTTTCTACAAGAGACTTGATCTCCTGATCACAGATGGTCCCTCTAATTGTTATTTAAAGAAGGTAATATCCCATGGCTTTATAAAAAAAAAGTTATTTCTTTAGAAAAGGAAGTTATAATGGGTGTGAGGGTGCCATCTTCATATAGGCCTTCACTACAACGCTTCTTCACCATGGATGACCATTTGTCAGGGTTGAAATCACATGACCATTTTAATCTTCTAAGAGTACGTATAATTTCAAAAGAATTATTTTATTATTTTTTATATTATTAAATTTTATCCCATGTAGGGATCATAAAACATAACTAATTTTGTATATTATTGCATGTGTTTATAACTTTGTAGTGTCATTATCCTTTTTTTGTGTGTGAGTGTGTGAAACATGACTTCCCCCAAGACCTAGGACGTATCATATCTAAATTATCTGCATTTGTACATTGAATCATGTCAAAGGAGATTCACGTGGCTAGCATTCCACGATGGCATCAAGATATAGTTGATATTGTTTGTATGTTTGAGAAGGAACTGCCGACGAGTTTCATGGACTTGCAGGTTTGTCTTCTAATCCACCTAGTAGATGAGGTTGAATTAGTTGAGTGGTTTCTTGTCGGTGGATGTTCTTTTTAAAGAGGTACATGAAGAAATTGAAAGGTTTTGTTCGACAAAGGGAAAAACCCGAGGGGTCTATGGCAGAGGGGTACATATCATATGAGTCTTTCTATTATGCCAGTGAGTACATCAAGTAGATCAACAACAGACTAGTTGTAGTGATTTGGGACGATGAAAAGGATGAAGACAAAAGAGAAGGGGAGCTTCTCCAAACGAATGGAAAAAGGCACTTGATAAAGAGTAAGTGACTTATAATTTTTCAAATTTACACAAAGTAAATTTTCATTTTGAAATTTGAAATAATGAATATTTTCATCTCATATTTACTAAACATTGGTTTGATTTCATCGACAAATGCAACAACTGAAGCAATCAATAAATTCATTCTTTACAATTCCGAAGTGACACAACTGTGGGTCACATCATATGAACAAAAGAGGATGAAATGGGATAGTGAAAGGAAAGAATTCATATGTTTGATTGGTAGAAGTGTGCCTTATCCTGATAATTTAAAAGAAAATATGCCAATTATATGCCCGAATAGTTGGGTTGTTGACCAAGTCAGAGAGAAATACTGTGCAACTGATAATTACCCGCGTGAGAAGAGGATGCATAAACATAGGGATTGGATGCACCCACTTGGTAATAATATATTTATGTACATTTTAAACTTAATAATGCACCTTTGAAATGTAACATCTACATTTCATATTGTAACAGTTGGGTTATTATAAGACACATGACACTTATGATATTTTAAATTATTTATAGGTGAATTTGTTCTCATCTATGTGGGCATATGGACACCATTTTCGCACATAAAATGTCGATGATAGACACATGACATAAGAATGTGGAGTGGAAGTCAAGTTCGATCAATCTAGTCGAGCTAGCCACCGTGATCAAAACTTAGTACGAGGGATGTTAGGTTACGTCGAAAATATACATGCGATCATTGAAGTGGATTTCTCTTCTTTCCAATGTGTTATTTTTAGGTGCAAGTGGTGGGGCATCTTTTATTGAAATTATGTAAAGGAAGATCACGATAGTAGGCTGATATGTATAAACTCTAGAAAGATGTGGGATGAAGCTAAGGAGTCCTGTGTTTTCCCCAAACACTACAACCAGGTGTTTTTTTACCCAGATGTGTTGGATAGTGATTGGTGGTTCTTATAGAGACATGACCCTAGATCAAAACATCTTTTTGAGAAAAATAGTGTTATCATGCCAAGCGAGCTGGAAGATAATGAGGGCGATCGTGAGAACCGAGAGTGATATGGTACATGTGTTATTTCATCATTTATACATTTTAAGATGGGGTTTTATAAAGAAAAGGACTTAACCTTATAACTAATACTTTCCTTTTCGAAACATTATAATATGTATTTTTAATTAATTGGTTTGCATTGTGTTAATGCTAAAATCATTTCACTTGATAATTTGCAATTTTTTATTTTTTAATGTTAGTTCCTAAAATAATACAACTACTTGATTGCTTTAAATGTGTGTGAATGATATCTTCAAAATCTATATTGTTATTTTTGGTATGTAAGATCATAATAAAATAATGATAGGTATAAACATGAATTTATTTGCATTGTTTATAAACTTTATTATGTTACAAAAATTCATATTATTCTAGATTTATTATTTTAAAATTATTTATATTCATAAAAATTTACAAATTTAGAATTATGGTATTTAACAATATTTACGATATACATTTTACTTACGATAGTTATGGTTCAAAATTGAAAATTAATTTACAATTTTACAAATTTACAATTTTTAATAAAATTGAATGATGACAATACATACAGTTACAATTACAATTTTACAATTTCACAATACAATTGCAATTGCAATTACAATTTTACAAATATTTTACATACAATTACAATTAAAATTAAAATTACAATTACAATTACAATTTTACAATTTCACATAAAATTACAATTACAATTACAATTACAATTTTACAATTTCACATACAATTACAATTACAATTTTACAATTTCACATACAATTACAATTACAATTTTACATACAATTACAATTAAAATTACAGTTACAATCACAATGTATACAATTACAATTACATTTTTAGAATTTTACAAATTTACAAATTTTACAATTTAAAAAAAATTGAATCATGACAATAGATACAATTACAATTACAATTTTACAATTTTACAATACAATTACGTAAAATTACAATAAGAATTTTACAAATATTTTACATACAATTACAATTAAAATTAAAATTACAATTACAATTTTACATACAGTTAAAATTAAAATTTCAATTACAATCACAACATAATATTTAATAAACATCATGATTTAATATTAAAAATAAACATCACGATCATGATAACCATCGTACAAACATCATATTCGACTAAAATACACATTCAAATTCGCTAACATCATCTAATCATCGTGATCATGATCATCTAACAAAATATAAGCATTGTATAACATCATCACAACACAAACATAAAATATACATCTCATGTCAAATAACTGCTTTCACATACACATCTATTTGCAAGCACATTAAATGAACATATCTAACATGAACTAAAAATATACACATCATGATGAACACCAACATATAAATTAAGTATGTCAACATGAACATAAAATACATGGACCATATATATATATATATATATATATATATATATATATATATATATATATAACTGCACATAAATGTCAAATATCTGATGGTACTACATCAATACTATTACTAGTTGAGGCCTGCTCAGTCGATGGTGCAGCCTCATGCTCAGATAGATGATGTGCCTACTGATCAATCGATGGTGCAGTCTACTCAGGAACTGCCTACTGATGGCTCGTCGATGGTGCAACCTCCTTAGTGGATGGCGCGGCCTGCTCAGATGGACCTGCCTCCTCAAATGGACCTGCCTATTCAGGACTATGTGTCTGCTGAGATGGTGCAGACTGCTCAGAAGATGCCTGTTGATCAGGACTGGATGTTGGCTGCTCATGATCTTCGACGCAAGGTGAAGGGGGAGGAGATGGAATGCTAGAATGATGATCACTCCCCTCATGATCATGATCATCATATGAGTTGCTATGTCATGCATACCTACGATGCCTGCCCTTCCTAGCCCGTGTATGTGCTCTAGAAGCTCCAATGCTATGACGCATGAGGGTCATCATATCACGGGGCATGCCTCTCCAGAGATATGTGAGCCTACAATTAGCCTGGATATCTCTTATTGTATCCGGGAAAAATCCCTCATCAACTAGGAGCCGATAGAGTTGGTCACCCAAGTCCATCCTAAATTGGGTGTCCGACCTACACCGCACCCCCACTGGTATCTGCACTCGATCAGGATCAGGACTATCACCCTAATCCTTTGCCTCTGCCATCTCCTCAAATATACACCTGGATCATTCGGTGGGGGTGGAATCATGTCCCCAACGAATGTCCCAATATCTACAAAATATATAGTACACAACAGTAATTAGACATTTTCATTAAACAATTTAATAAAACAAGTTAAAAAACGCGTTAGAATAAATTTGATAATTCAAATTAATTAATTAAGAAAATAAAATGAAACTATATTAATTTAAAGAAAACACTAATATTACCTCTCACATCCGGTGGCTCAGCTTGTGTGAAGAGGATGTTGGTACGCCCTCGCCAATCCAAACTGGTGTACAGACATGGAACTAGAACGAACGAGTTGTCATCAACACTGGCTAGCAACTCCAGTGCATCAGGAGATATTCTGGTGGGAAAGTCAGACTGGCCCCTCTTGGGCATCATCTGGCCCCACATATACATATGTGCATGCAACATCAGCCTACGAGGCTGACGAAAAAAAGTAGGCCTCTTCTCTGGAAACCTCTAAAAAAATAAACATAATAAATCTGAAGCAAAAGGGAAGGTCAACCTCCCACATGCTTGAGAACAAAATCTATCTAATGCTGTACAAAACTGCTGCAAAAAAATCATAGACCATCTCACAAGTCGTGGTGCCTGGAATAAAGAATCAACATAACATAAAAGCGAGCATCTAATGCGTTTCCTGTCACTAGTATAGTGTGCAATGGTTGTCAGCAGTAGTGAAAGGCACCTCACCTACTCTGCACCAAACGAAGCAATACGTAACTGACCATCGGACACCTAAAAATTTGCAGGAGAAACTATATCATCCCTAATGTATCTCTAGGAGTACGCCAGCTGAATCCCTGCTGCATAGCCGACAGGGACATCTAAGAACTGGGGAAAATCCTGCCCTCTCCTAGATAGGCTAGTAATAAAATATATGTCCTCCTCAATGGGTGCGAACCACTGGCCAGGACCGACCAGTAAAGCCTGTCGGTGGACATCCCACCTGGAGATTAGTTGTCCCAATAACCCGCTATGGCCCTTCAGGGAAGTAGCCTCCTTGTATAACTTGAGGAGGCCTACCTCTCTTAGGATCAACAGGGTGGCTACCATAATAGGGAGAGGGTACAAAAGTCTCTCCCTCTCTTGTGCCTCCCACAGCTGAATAACGTTATACCGGTCCTCCATATGTTCTTGCTGATCCCTTTGTTCTCTCCGTTGATGTCGTTGAATGATTCACATATTAAATAAGTTTTTTTATTAAATGAGAAATGTATTTAAAAATATATATGTATAATTTTTTTTGAAAAAAAAATAGTCAGTGCACCCCAAAAAACAATCACGCACTGGTACCAGTGTGTACCTTTTTTATCACGCACCACGCTTGGTGAGAATGGAAAATGTTCATGCATTTCCAAATATGGGAATATTTTTATGCGGTGCATTGACGAAACTATCTTCCTTGGGAAAGATAGTTTAGTCAACAAACCACCCAAAAACAGTAAATGGTCAACGGTGTGGTCTTGTAAACGACTGCATTGTTGACCATGTACTGTTGTTGGGTAGGCGGTGCACTAACCTAAATATCCACCCCGGGGTGGATAGTATGGTCAACACACTGCCCAAAAATAGTACATTGTCAGTGGTATGGTCCTGTAAATGACCACACCATTGACTATGTAATGATGTCAGGCGGGCAGTGCATTGACCTAACTATCCGCCCCGGGGCGGTTAGTTTGGTCAATGCACCGCCCTCCCGACACTATTACATAGTAAACAGTACGGTCTTTTAAATGATCGCACCGCCATGTTATTTTTTAAATTAGTTACGATGAACATTTTTTCGGTACTGCACAGCAACTCGGTGCAGTTTCTGTTAACATCGTTCATGGTGTGGCCTGTAAATTTACAAGCAGCACCGCGAACAGTGCGAGCAGAATGACTCAAATGCACCGCGAAAAATTATATTATATATATATTTTTAAATAGTTAATTTTAAGTTATTTTCAAAATATAATCCGCTAAAACATTTAGTTATTGAGAAACAAGTAGATTACATGTAGATTTGCACATCGAGGAGGCATATTTGCTAAGGAATTGAAGAAACCAAATTTGCCCACCGTTTTCGAAAATTCGAACTCCACAAGGTGGGCAATGGACAATAGCAATGCATGCAATGGGAGCACCAATGGCTGGGAAAATCACACAAGACAAAATAACACCAGTGCTTGAGAGGTATGGAGCACTGAAGAAGTAAAAATGATGTTTTTACGGAAGGTAATTTTTTTTTTTTAATATTTAAACCTGTTTCGGTGCACAAGTTTTTGAGACGCACCGAACTATATTATCAATGGTGCACTGCACGTTGTTACGATGCATTGGATTACAAAGATGCACCAGGCCTGTTTATACGTAGAGCATCGGTGCGCTATAGTACTTATACGCACCGGTCAGGTTTGTACAGAGAGCACGGTGTCTCGGTGTGCCAATTTTTAGTACCCACCGGCGTGTTTTGCATAAAACGTACCAGTGTGGTTTATGATGAGAAACACACCGAAAAAAAAAAAAAAAACATCTGAAAAAACCTCCACCCGCCAACCTCCTCTAGAGACCTTTGCTACAAACAAATATCTGGGCTATTTTTATAAGGGGTTCCTCAAAGAAATCCACTAGAAGGATTTTCCTTGTAGTTAGCTCTCTCATTATTATCTCTCTCTCATACTCTTGGGTACTTAGAGTTTTCTTGGAGCACTCTTGGAAGGTGTGGCATACTTGGTGGTTTCGAGCAAGAAGGAAAAGGAAGTTCAAGAAATCACAAATGATATTGGGACTAGCAGCTACAACAGGTTTTGATTACAGGTACCGAATTTCATGTATGTTTTCCTCACTAGTTTTGGCATGCATGGTGTATGCATGTGGTTTCTTGGTCATGATATATCATTGGAATGGAGGATTTGATGTATTGATAGTGGATTTTACTAGCCTTGCCATTCCTAGATAGCCATGGAGTTGTGGATTCATTACATTGTTTTTTTTTCTGGTTGGTTCTCATTTTCCTTTAGTTGTGGGTTGAGTTATTAGTTCCAGGAAGCCTTGGTTGGAAAAATGATCTGGACACCCTAGGTGGGTTGAGTTACTAGTCCTAGAAGCCCTGGATGGACAAATTATATAGAAACCCTGTAAAATTTGGGGTCGATTTACTAATCCTGGAAGCTCTGGTTGGAATAAACACTCTAGAGCCTTGGAACAACTTGGGTAGAGACCAATCCGTCATGGTTGTGATGTCTGACTGTGAGGTGGAATTGTTGGTTGAGGGTTGAGGCGGTTTGGCCTCTGGAAGCCTTGGGTTGGTTTTGATGGATTTGTTTGATTAGATATGACATTGATGCTTGGAATATGACACAGGGGTGAATGGTTGAAGAGATATTTGGCTTATTCAATCTATGGTCGGGTGGAATGTGGTAGTCCCATCTCTGATTGGTTTTTACATTCATTAATGAGAAGATCATTCCCTTGGTATTTGATATGAAATTGTAATGGTTTATATGTGGATTCTATGGATGTTGTATCCATGGAATTTTTGTTGTTATTATGTTGGTTATAAGCATGTATTTTAACAATGATGATGTATGGATCTCCCCATATTTTTAGTTGTAAAAGAATGCACAATGTATATATGGTCAAATAGATGGTAATGTAGCTAATGATGTAAGGGAAAAATGCTTCTTAGTGATTCTCAGATAAGTATGAGACCCCTATGCTCCAATCTGTTGTTTATACTTGTAACCTTCTTGTTTGCGACATGTTTTGACGAAATTTCTCTCATGGCTAATAGGGGTCCAATTGAGTCCTTTTTGATGTGCTTTCTTTAGCATCATTTTTTGGATGTTATAAATCATCTATGAACTTGTCATGAATTTATGGTCAGTGGACTAGTTTATGGGCCCAATTAAGTGGCTCAAATCCTAGGGACGTTGGCACAATAGGGAATTTAGTCCTTGGACATTGGCATGTGGCCTTATGCATGCTCCGAGAGACTCATAGATGCTAGCTTGCAGGCCTGTGCATGCGTCTTGAGGTCCAAAAGCTAAAAAAGTGAGTGGGACCCAGGGGCAGGATTCTTGAATGGTTGGTTTGGCTCCTGGGGTGTTATTATTGATGTAAAAGGTCTGTGTGATGTGTTTCCATCGATTCCACTTCCTTAAGGTCACCTAAGTGGTTGACTATGATCATAGTAGATTATCATCACATTTTTATCCTGGTTGGCCGACTACTTGGGTAGATGTGGGAAGAGGGTGTTACATTATCATCCCTATACTTGCCCTTGTAGATGTTGTTGTTGCACTTGTGCTTATACCTATTTCATATGATCCACAAATTATTTTGTATCTACATTCCTTTTGATTGTTTTAGGTGAGCTTGAGAAATTTGTAACTACTCTCAATGATTTATCGCTCACAATTAACAAGGAACTCTTTCCATATAAACCTATTCACAATGCTTTTATGTGAAAAATTCACTTGTGGCAAGATGCTAGATGATATTTTCCTAGCTCCACTCCAACCAAACATCTTAACAAGTTTCCAAGGTTTCTACTAATGACCTTGATCTTCCCATGACTTTGTGGATGGTATGTAGAATTGTACTATATATATTTTTTCTATTTTGTAACAAGGTCCTCCATAAGTCACCCAATAGACTTGTTATTCTTGTTTGAGGTTATGCTTCATATTAAACCATGTAAGTGAACAATTTATGTAAATAATAAAGTAGTTATATTTGTTACATACTATTTATCTTACATGATATAAAATGTGTCATTTTCAAAAATATATCAATTATTACAAAGATAGAGCACTACCTCATTTATTTCTTGGAAATTTCAACACAAATTCCACAATAATATCTTCTCATGGAACTTCTAGACCAAACATGGCTTATGTAGTCTAATAATTTCACTCCTCCCTTTTGCATGCTGGAAAATTCTCTAAATTTCCACCCATCTCTTCACATCTTTGGTAATCTCAAATCAATTGTAATATTCTTCAACCAATGCATAAGTGTTGTCCATGCCAAAATTCCGATTGAAGTTGCTATCATGTATTGCTCAAATGATGTTATCCCTCATTAACACCTTCAAAATACATATCTTTCTATTTTAAACAAGAATCCATCTTAGGTAAAGTAATCCAAGAATGGAGTTCAATTTCCAATCCACATTTCTTTGTTGGATTTCCAAGCCGCAACAAGAGTTTACATCTTTCTCATACAAATCTTTCATTTCTTCTAGGCCTACCATTTCTATTATCATGGTAGACAATGATGTTGTATTTTTTCTCAATGCATCTATAACTCTATTTTACCTTCTCACCCCATGTTTCAACAAAAATAAATAAATATGCAAGAACTCAACCCATTTCATGTTTTACCGGTTTAAATTTTCTTTGTTGTTAATGTATCATAAGATTGATGATCAATGTAAATGACACATTTATTTTAGGTAACAAGTGATTCCTCCACTTTTTTAATGTCTAAATTATAGCATAGAGATCTTGATCATACATAGATTACTTCTTTTCATTGATTAATGTCTCACTAAATAACACAATTGGATGTACCTCTTGGGTAAGCATCATCACTGCATTTTTTTCCCCATAGGCATTGCAGCTCACTTGGAACACTTTTCCAAACTCTGAAAAATCTAACACTAGTTTTTTAGCGACCTTATTCAACAATTCAGAGCCTCTTTGATTATTTGCATATTAATGAACCTTTCATTTACTCATACACATTGTCGTTGATGAAAAAATACCAGATAAATTTTGAATAAAATTCATGTAGATCCTTTCAAATCCATGAAATCTTATTACCTTAATCATGTTCTTCTAGATTGACCATTCAACAATGAATTTAAATTTATCTATATCCAAATTCATCCCAATTCTGAGATATCATGAATCCAAAGTATACTAATTCTTCCTTCTTAAAATAACAAATTTTCAAATTTATGAATAAGTGTACCTCTTCAATCACTCTAGTGCTTGTCTCAAATGCATTAAGCGATATTATTTAATCTAGCTAAACCCGTCGTCATTTAAATGAAAAACCATGAAATTCGAAGTAATGTGTCAACACTTCATTCATTATCCTCATGAAGGTATCAGATGCATTCGATAACCCAAATGGCATGAGAAACCATTCATAGATTACTTCCTTTGTCATGAAGGTTGTCTTCCGCTTATCACCTTCATGGATTTGAATTTGGTGATATATACTTTTAAAGCAATCCTCATGAAGTACTTTTATCCACTCAAGCAGTGCATTAAAGTATTCACCCATGGAAATGGGAAATAATTCTTGATGGTAATCATGTTTATGGACCTTGAGTTAGTTCACAATCGCCATTCTCCTCCTTTCTTGGGTGATATCACAATAGGAATTGCACATGGATTAATCACTTTTTTTTTTATCATTCATCAATCCAACAATGCTTAGAATTGCCTTTTGATCTCATTTTCAGTTAAATCCAATCTTTGTGGAGCTTTATTTGGCCCTAGAATGAAATCAATTTGATGGGTAATCCTCCTCATACATAGAAATACCTTAGAAGTTTTCTTGAAATATCCTCCTTGAAATTAGTTAATAACTCTCTTTTAAGCCATAGACAAGGCACGTGTTAACCCTAAAACCCCTTACTAAACCATATATATTGTTTTATTGCATTTATATTGTTATATTATTATGTATTACATAACCTTTAATTGTAACTTTTATGATTATAATTGTACCCTCCATTGTCTCTCTCTCTCTCTCTCTCACACACACAACACACATCAAGGAGAACTAGTCATAGGATCATCGTATCTTGTCTTATCTAGTGTTCATTTTCAAAGGAGGTTCCACCCTTGAAGTGGATTGTATTCATTTATTTCTTATCATTTTTAAGGCACATGGTTCATAATACTCTCTAATCTTCATTTCTATGTCAATTTTCTCCATCCTTGAACTTGCATTCTTTGGAAAATGGAAAAATATATTGTCTTCTTCTCTTCCCTTAAGAACTCCTTTGTAAACATGACCTACTATTGTTTTTGTAACTAGTCTTGTTGTTTTCAATATCTTGTTTTCCTTTCATGTGTAGTAATCAAAATTTCTTTACACCTTTCTCTAGCAAAATAGTATTATTTACCTCATTATAAACAAAATTCCAATAAAATTGTTAAGACCCCCCCAACAAAAAAACATAGAAATCTAGTGTACAAGTGCCACATTAACGTTATCATAGTAATTCCCAATATGGAAGGTTAACAAGCATCACTCTTAAAAAATGTCATGGAATCCTTTTGCAATTAATAGGATTGATAACCATTCGGGTATGGGGTACATTTCAGATTCAACTTCTAATGGCTTGTGTAGACACTAAAATCTCAATGTTGCACCATCTATAATAGGAAAATAACATTTTATTCCAATCTCATATTTTTTTTTAGAGTTTATTTTCTGTTATTATGGTTCCTTATCTTCAAGTTGTCACTATGGCTACCAAAACATCCTTAAGAAAATAAGGGTCTCCACATGATATTTCAACGCATCACCAATGTTATATCCAACCGTTAATCTAGCTGCACTATTAGCTTAGCAATGAAAAGGTTTCCTTCTTACCTATGTTGGCATTTAAATTATTTGTACATCCATATACTTGGTACCCTTGATCTCCTCCAATGCTTCCTCCTCTACCACTAGGAGTACCTTAGTGTCTAGGGGCTTCATTATTTTCTTATAGGTTCTTGATTGGAAACACTTGTACTACCACCCTCTTCTCCCTTTATCATGCTACTTTATCATCTTCCAAAAATGTTCTTACATATACCCCTTGTTTCTTTCCTTGATAGCTTCTCTTCAACATTTAAGGAAATTTGTATGACCATGTAGCATATTGAATTCCCAACTTATCTTGGATAACATATTGGAGGCCATTTATGTACCTAAAAATAGCCTCATTACCTTCATCATTTTTTCTAGATCTAATGGAAAAGGTATAAGATTATTTAGGTATTCCTTCACCATCACACCCTTTTGTGTCTATTTTTTAACTTCCTAAGCATATTTAAAGAGTAAACCATTGGTATAAGTTTATCATTTAGCTTGGAAATCATCATGTCCCAAGCCTAAATTTTATTTTTTCACCTTTCCCATCCTATCCAATTGTAAACTATCCCATCAGAATAATGCATGCCCCTTCAACTTTGTTTATGCAAGTTTCACTCTCTTGCAGTCTTCAATTTGCTCAAATATGAATAAATTTTCCATGTCCTTAATCCAATAAATCAATTATTCTATATTTAAACTCCTTAAGTAGGTAGCTGATCCAAAATGGATCATTATATAATTTTTTATCTATCTTGGTACTTTGTGTTTGGAAAAAATGGAGGAATTGGCTTCTAAGACCCATTTTAGTGGCAAGTCCCAATTTGATGATTTGGGGTCAAAAACCTTCTAGAGATATTTTGATGCATCAAATGGTTTTTTTTTTGGGTGGGTGGGGGGATTGATGATCATGGTTCTAACCCCTTGATGTTTTTCTACACATTAAAATATTCCCAATGGGGTGGAAACGACCTCAATAAAGTTTTTATGTGGAAGTTATGCCTCCCATAAGTTGACCTACGTTGTTGACCACCATGGTTTCAAGTGGATGCCACATTATCTCCATTACTCACACATGTGAGGTTAGTTATGTGTGGAATTTTAAGAATTTAAAAAATATTATAGAGGATCCAAAACCCTAACATTAATTAAAGGTTGAGGCATGCAAACAACCTAACCCTAACCCTAGACAACTATTATGTTATGTTAAATATTAAGCCACTAGGAAGACAAGGGGTTTTGTGAAGCCAACTCCAAAAATAGAAGAAAAGAGATATCAACGCCTTAGAAATAAGCCACTTCGAGGGGTCAACCTCCAATACATTACATGAATGAAAAATTATTGGATGATACAAATTACAAAACCTCCTTTATATATATAGGAGTCCATGTGGCCACAATGTAATCCTAGCCGACCTAACAATAATAATTTAAGGGCACAATAATAACAATATGGGGGTTACAGGGGTACAATAATAACAATAAGGGGGTTACACTAACAACAATAAGGGACTATATTAGTAATATAGGGACCTAACATGCCCCTCTCCTTCAAAAAAGTGTTGTCCTCAACGCTTGAGTAGCTCTGGGTGCTTCTGTATAAAATTCTCATCCTCCCATGTAGAATCTTCAGTGGGTAAGTTCTTCCACTTGATGAGATACTCTGAAATTGATCGATTCCGTAGCTGTCGAGTTCTTGTTTACGTGACCGCTTCAGGTTCCAATATGATTTTTCCTTCCTCATCAAGTTCTGGAAATATTGTTTGAACTGGAAGATTTTCACCTATAACCTTCTTTAAGCATGAAACATGGAAAACTGGATGCACTCGCGAAGAAGCAGGAAGCTCCAATTTGTATGCCATGGTACCAATCTTTTGCAACACCTTGTAAGGACCATAGTACTTTGGCGATAATTTATTATCCTTCTTAGCTTGCTTGAGGGACATTTGTTTGTATGGTTGTAGCCGTAAAAATACCCAATCTTCTACATCAAAACTTCTCTCACTGCGATGTTGATCTGCCTGTTGTTTCATTCGATTTTGTGCCAAATTCAGGTTATCCTTTAAGAGTTGGAGAACTTCTTGTTGATGCTCGATGTGATTTTCCACTGCTTGAACCTTAGAATTTTCTCTTAAAGATGATGTGATGGATGGTGGATGATATCCATAAAGTGCCATAAATGGGGTCATTTTTGCTGCAGTATGGAAGGAAGTGTTATACCACCATTCAGCATGAGGTAACCACTTGACCCATTGTGTTTGTTTATCAGATACAAAACAACGAAGATATCCTTCCAAACATTTATTTACTATCTCAGTTTGACCATCAGATTGAGGATGATAAGATGAGCTATGAGCTAATTGAGTACCCAAACAAGAAAATAACTCCGTCCAAAAATTTCTAGTAAAAATGGGATCTCTGTCGCTCACAATAACCCTTTGGTTTCCATGTAGATTTTGAATTGTGTCCATAAATGTAGTAGCAACTGTACTTGCTTTAAATGGATGAGATAATGCACAAAAGTGTGCATACTTGGTAATTCTATCAACTACCACCATGATGACACTCTTTCCTTTGGAATTAGGTAAACCTGTGATAAAATCCATTGAAATCTCCTCCCAACGTTGACTTGGAATGGATAAAGGTTGTAGAAGTCCCGGGGTCTTAATTTTTTCCACTTTATTCTGCTGGCTAACCAAAAATTCCACCACAAACTTTTGAATATCAGATTTAAGGCCATCCCAAAAAAATTCTTTCTTCACCCTGTGGTAAGTTTTTAAAAATCCTGAGTGTCCTCCTAAGGGAGAAGTGTGCAATTCCAGAAGAATCTTTTGTTTTAGTTGGGAATTCTTACAAAGATATAAGCGATCTTTGTACCATAAGGAATCATTTTTCCAAGTAAATGTATCAGATGTACTAGGATCTTGCTGCAACTTTTGAATGAGTGTCCATACATCTTTGTCCTTCTTCCATTCATCTCTTGCTTCAGTTATCCAATCTGGTTGGATAATAGAAATGGCACAAAGCAATGCTTCCACCTCTTCATTCCTTCTTGAGAGTGCATCTGCAACAACATTAAGCTTTCCTTTTTTGTAGATTATTTCAAAGTCATAACCCAACATCTTTGTGACCCATTTTTGCTGCTCTTCTGAAGATAGTCTTTGTTCCAAAAAGTGTTTAAGACTATCATGATTAGTTTTACCTTGAAGTGTCTTCCCATTGGGTAAGTTCGCCATTTCTTTAGTGCATGTAGTATTGCTAACATTTCCTTCTCATAAATAGGTTTCTGTAAATACTTTCCTTTGATTGGACGACTTTCAAAAGCAATGGGTCTTCCTTCCTGCATTAAAACTGCACCAATTCCATTTTTTGAGGCATCACATTCCACAATAAAGGTTTTTGTGAAGTCTGGCGTAGCTAAGACCGGTGCTAGGCACATTGCCTCTTTAAGATGTTCAAAGGCCTTAGTTGCTTCAGGAGTCCATGAAAATGCTTCTTTCTTCAATAATGTTGTTAGAGGTGCTGCTATTCTCCCATAATTCTTAACAAACTTGCGATAATACCCTGTTAACCCGAGAAATCCTCGCAACTGCTTTATGGTTGTGGGGACTTTCCATTCCTTAATGGCTTTAATTTTGTTAGGGTCTACTTTAACACCCTCGTGAGATAGAATATGACCCAAATATTCCACCTCTTGTACTCCAAAGAAACATTTGGATTTTTTTGCATATAATTGTTTCTCCTGCAATAGTTTGAGCACCCTGTCAACATGTTCAACATGATCCTTCCAAGACCTGCTGTAGATTAGTATATCATCAATAAATACTAGCACAAATTTTCTAAGGAAGGGTTTGAAAATGGAATTCATCAACCCTTGAAATGTAGAAGGTGCATTGGTAAGGCCAAAAGGCATGACCAAAAATTCATAATGACCCTTATGAGTTTGAAATGTTGTTTTTGGAATATCTTCAGTCTTCATTCTAATTTGATGATATCCTGAACGAAGATCCAACTTGGTAAAATAAATTGCTCCATGTAATTCATCCAATAATTCATCAATCAAGGGAATGGGAAATTTATCTTTAATGGTGAGCTTATTGAGCTCCCTATAATCTGGATACATTCGCCATGATCCATCCTTCTTGTGTACCAATACTACAGGAGCAGAGAAAGAACTTTGACTAGGTTGAATTATACCCGCCTCTAACATTTCTGCAATCATACGTTCAATTTCGCTCTTTTGGAAGTAAGGATATCTATAAGGCATGATGTTTGGAGGAACACTTCTTGGAATCAAATGAATAGCATGATCATGATCACGAATAGGTGGGAGTCCTTTGGGAGTTTCAAACACCTTGGAATGATTGTCCAAGACTTGTTGGAGATCTGCAGAAATATATGATTTTGATGTTGGAACTTCTAGTGAGCATAATTGTGCAATTACACCTTGTTGTTATTTCTTTAGAAGAATTTTCATGACATTAGAGCTTATTATCTTTCCTGGCTTCCCTGCAATACCCCATAATTCAACTTCCTTTCCTTCTGAAATTTTTTTCAAAAAAATTTCTTGAAAATTAAAAGCTACCATCCTCAAAGATTGTAACCGTTGTACTCCTAGTACAACATCAACACCTCCCATAGGAATGGAAAGCATTGGACTATTCAATGCATATTCCCCCATGGTTAGCTTTATATTATGGAATTTTCCAGAGAAATTTATTGTTCTTCCATTTGCAACCATCACCTGACATTATGGTGCTGGGTATAGTAAACAATTCAATTCCTTGGCTACCTTACAATGAATAAAATTATGGGTGCTACCTGAATCAATCAACACTATTACCTTTTTCTTCTTGATATGTACTTCTATCTTGAGATTTTGAGGAATGGTAATTCCTGCAAATGCATTACATGATATGGTCAGACTCATTTCTTCCTCTTCTAGGGCTGGTTCCTGGTGTATATCCTCTTCTTGTTCATTTTCTTCTTCCTCTTCACAATCTATGTAAAATAATGTTGGGAAAAATACTGAGAGGGGGGGTGAATCAGTATTTACTGCATATTCAAAACTTTTACTTTTTCTTGCTTCTAACACTCATACGCTACTTTCCTGAAACAGACTCGCGTATATACGCGGATACCCTTTATGAAACTCGCGTTTACACAGATATATAATTATGTTATTAGATCTTCACTTAAATCATTCCATCATTCATTCATCAGATGTTTAATAAACAGTAAACATGAACAGTAAGAGCAGAGTAAACCATCACACAAAGCATCACACATGAACACCAAGATTTTTAGGTGGAAACCCAAGTCGGGAGAAAACCACCGCTGCCGTTGCTCAGCCTTCAATCTTTTATTATTGAGAAAAAATCTTACAACATATGTGCTGGTGCAGACTCCTACCAGCATGCAGGCACCCACCTGCGCTCGTTTACCAGCCTCTCTTGGAAGGGAGCTACGACCCCCTGCTTGTTTTCTAGCCTCTCCTGGAAGGGAGCTCCAACCCCCTGACTCGTTTACCAGCCTCTCCTGGAAGGGAGCTACGACCCCCTGACTGAAGGCTACAACCCTCAGCACCAATATGGACCACGTTTCATCAATTTTCACACTGGATCCAAAGCTTCCACTAGGACACCACTTGTAGGCCACGTTTCATCATATTTTCAGACTGGACCCATTACATACTTTTAAGCTCAAACATACATCACCAACAGATACTTACCAATTCAGACAACACGGATCAGACAGCAGTAATACAACAGAACAGATCAGATGTTTCATACCCCATGCTTCAGCAAACCCTAGTTTGCATACGCTTTCACTTTACTGATGTCGCGTATATACGCGCTTTCGTTTACACAAACCCGCGTATACTTCAGTACAAATTACATAGCCAATTTAATTGCGCATACGCGCTTTCTCTTCAGAGAAGCCACGTATGTACGCGCTTCCTCTGCGGCGAACTAGCGTATAGATCTTCAACTATTATAGAGCAACTTACTTCTTCAGATCAGATATTCTGTTCAGATTTACCCTTTTGCCTCTGACAGATGTTCGCCTCATTTCAGATCTAAGCCTTCCATGAACAGATCTAGCAAACACAAGTACACTACAGATCTAGATCCCCTTCTTCATCACTCCTTCATCGGTGCATCATACATTCAGATCTTTCATTCAACTATAACCCTTTCCATTCAGATATACTCCAGAGAGAAGTATTCATTCAAGCTCAGACATCTTGCACCCACACTCATTCTTTGCACAATGAAATTCTTCTCCTTATATAGGTTTACCCAATTTCAATACCATGAGCCAAAACCACATTACTTCCGATGGTATTCCTGGACGGGGTCATTTAGACGAATCATTACCCAATACAATGGGTCAATACCATGGTGGTTACCCCTGGTTTTGTATTTTAAGAGCGCTTTTGCCCATACGCGACTTGGAGCGTTGATCCCTGCGTGCATACGCGACTTCCCCTAGGAAAATCCGCGTATGCCTAGAGACATACTCTTTTCATCAGGATTTAGCACATGCTGAAATCCTTTCTTCATTGCCTTCTGTACACACTGTAGATACATCAGATTTACTCCATCAAGAACATATTCTATCAAGCACAACTTCATCAAGTAGATTTCCATCAAGGACAACACATGTCAACAGTCGTATGTCTTCATCTTCATTCAGTGGGTTGCCATCAAGGACAACACTCTGCATCATATTGCCAACAATCTCCCCCTTTGGACTTGATGGCAACCACGATGGTGTTTGGTTACCACAACAGATAGGTACATTAAGAATACAATGACACCATTCAAACACCATGTCAGAATACAATGACACCATTCAAACACCATGTCACTCTCCCCCTTTGACATCAAGGGCAAAGGGCTGATCAAAAACCAACATACTCTCCCCCTTTTCTCCTCATGAAGCATTCTGCAGATCTGATATATACAGAAGTGACCAAGCTCCCCCTGAGTGCATGCTGAATCTTCAAACATATTTTCCAATGAAGTACATGACTCTTATGAACTTCCTATCACCAAAGACTCATTCTTACATCAAATATCCAACCAAGTGGATTTACATATGAGACTCAAGTACCCAACCAAGTGGGTTTACAAAAATTGACTTAGCTACCCAACCAAGTGGGTTTACAACTTTGACAAGACTTTACATGACTGAATATTACAATTTTACATCATGGGTCTCAACATGACCTTTTCATCAAAATACAAATATGACTTTTCATAACCAATTCCAGAAAGTCCTCAAGAAAGAGAACATATTTCAGAACCATCATAATGCCAACAATGCATTATACTCAGCAAAGCTAATGCCCCCTCTGAAACTGTGCATCCAAGCATCCTTTTCATATGACTAAGGCTCCCCCTTAGTTTGTGCAACCTGAACACTGTCACTAACAAATCATCAAGGCATCTTTACCAAAACATTAGAGAAAGAATTATGGCCCGAAATACGAATACCAACGATGTCGAATATCTAGCATTTTCTGGTGTCTTGAAAAGTGACTCCAAACAAAAAATTTAATAAATAAATCAGAACAGTGCGGTTTTACTATGCATGAACTACGTATATCTGTGACGTATTCGACTTAGCGTATCCAATACCATCTTCTATATTTGTCTGATTTGTTCTTTTGGTAGCGAAGAACACTCCAGCTTATCTTGGAATACCAAAACGCTTCTGCAAGCGAAGGTTTGGTAAAGATATCAGCAACTTGTTCTTTGGAGGGAACATACTCCAACTTCACCTTTTGCTCAAGCACTTGTTCACGTAAGAAGTGATACTTGATGGGAATGTGCTTGGTCTTTGAATGCATAACAGGATTCTTTGAAATATTGATGGCACTTGTATTGTCACACTTAATGGGGACAGGGGGTGTACATTTGATTTGAAAATCTTGTAAGGTTTGCATCATCCAAAGGAGTTGAGTGCAACAAGATGCGGCAGCCACATATTCTGCTTCTGCTGTAGATAAGGCAATAGAATTTTGCTTCTTGCTGAACCAAGATACTAACCGGGGTCCCATGTAGAATGCACCACCACTAGTGCTTTTCTGATCATCAACACTTCCAGCCCAATCTGCATCAGTGTAAGCATGAAGAGTAAGATCAGCATTCTTTGGATACCATAGGCCAAGGTCTTGAGTTCCTTGAAGATATTTGAAAATTATTTTAACAGCCTGAAGGTGAGACTCTTTTGGATTAGCTTGGAATCGTCCAACAATCCCAACTGCATGCATAATGTCTGGTCTAGTTCCAGTGAGATAAAGTACACTTCCTATCATTGATCTGTATTCTGGTTGATTCACCGTGGGAGAATCATCATGAGAACTGAGATTGCATCCGGTTATCATTGGTGTACTTACAGGTTTGCATTCTTCCATACCATACTTCTTCAGAATTTGCTTAAGATATTTTTCTTGTGATAGGAATATACCAGCTGCAGTTTGATGCACTTGTAAGCCAAGAAAAAATGTTAGTTCTCCAAGTAGGGACATTTCAAATTCTTGCTGCATGACAGAAGCAAATTTTTGACTCAAAGATTCTTCATTACTCCCAAAAATGATATCATCAACATATACAACCACAATCAATAGTTTATCATTTTCAACTTTTGTGTATAAGTTACTATCAGCAGACCCCTTTGAAAATCCTTGTTGATGAAGATATTTGTCAAGACGATAATACCATGCCCTTGGAGCTTGTTTGAGACCATATAGAGCCTTTTTAAGTCTACAAACAAGATTTTCATCATTTCCCAAAATGAATCCTTCCGGTTGTTCTATATATGCTTCTTCTTCTAGATCACCATTAAGAAAAGTAGATTTAACATCCATTTGATAAACTTTGATTTGTTGATAACTTGAAAAAGCAAGAAACATTCTTATGGCTTCAAGTCTAGCTACAGGAGCAAAAGTTTCTTCAAAGTCTATACCTTCTTGTTGAGTATACCCTTTGCATACCAATCTAGCTTTTTTTCTTACAACATCCCCATTCTCATTTAACTTGTTCTTGAAAATCCATTTAGTTCCAATGACATTTTTATCAAGAGGTCTTGGTACCAATTCCCAAGTGTTATTCTTTTCAATTTGATCAAGCTCTTCATTCATGGCTTGCCTCCAACATTCATCTTTGCTAGCTTGATTGACATTGTGTGGTTCAATCGTGGATAGAAGTGCCAGATGATTAGAAGATCCCACAAGAGTTCTCCTTGTTCATACACCTGATTCCTTGTCACCCAAAATTTGAGATTCAGGATGATTCTTTTGCACATATCTGGATGGAGCTTTTTCAGATAGATCATCTTCAGTTTCTTCATTGGATCCATTGTCTATATCATTTGATGTAGAAGGACATAGGTCACCATCATCTTCTTTTGTTGTTTGTTTTTCTTCTTTAGGAGCTGCAGGAGACTCATCAATAACAACATCAATACATTCAATAATCTTTCGAAGCCTTTTATTGTAACATTTGTATGCTTTGCTTGAAGATGAGTAACCGAGAAATATCCCTTCATCTGATCTAGGTTCAAACTTGCGAGCTTTTCTTCATTATTTTTGATAAAGCATTTGCTTCCAAAAACTCTAAAATGCTTCACAGGGTAAATTTCCACATACGGAGGTTCATGGAGTTTTTGTCCTATGTGTCCTTTATTTGCAGGAACAAGTGGAAGAACCTTGTTGAGAATGTTATTCTTGTATGTCTTTGCTTCTTTCCCTAGAACATGTCGAGTTCCAGAATCATCGAGCATAGCTCTGGCCATTTGTTGAATTGTTCTATTCATTCTTTCTACTACGCCATTTTGTTGTGGAGTGCCTGCTACAGAGAATTGTCTTTTTATGCCATGTTGTTCACAAAATTCAAAGAATTCATTTGATGTATATTCTCCTCCTCGATCAGATCTAAGACACTTGATTTTTAGATCTAATTCATTTTCAACTAAAGTTTTGAAGATCTGAAATTTTTCAAATGCTTCATCTTTGTGTTTAATGAGCCCGATCCAACACATTCTAGAATAATCATCAATAAATAAGATATAGTATTCTTCCCCACGTGGTGAATTTTTCCTCATAGGTCCACATATGTCAGTATGAATGAGTTCAAGAGGCTCACTTGATGATCCTTCTTTGGCATTAAATCGTACTCTGGTCTGCTTACCGAATTGACAAAATTTGCATATGATACTTTCTGGTAGATTAATATTGGGAAGACCACGAACAGCTTGAAGTCTGCTTGCTTTGTTGATTTGAGAGAAGCTCAGATGCCCCAGCCTTCTATGCCATAGCCAATTTTCTGAAGACTTGCTCAAGTAACATTGATCTATGCCGTTCAGTACATACAGGTTGCTAGGATTTCTTTTTCCTTTTATAATGATTTTTCCTGTATCAAGATCACGAACCACACATTCCTTTGAACTAAAGACCACTTCTGTTCCTTGATCACACATTTGACTTACACTTAAAAAGTTATGCCTTAATCCATCCACATACATGACATCATTAGCCTTCACCTTTTCTTTTAGAAATACTGACCCTTTTCCTTTAATTACAGCAGGAGTATCATTTCCAAATGTAACTTTCTTTTCATTTTCTAGAGCATTATATGTAAGAAGTTTGCTTTTGTCACCTGTCATGTGTCTTGAGCACCCACTATCAATGTACCATTGATTTTCTTCACCTTCTGCAAATAATGCTATCCCACAATTTTCAACCTATATTTCTTTCTTTTTCCATACTTTAGAGCTTGAGGGAACATGTTCTTTTGGCTGGACCTTGCTCCTGCATTCAGATTCTTCATGACCAAAGTTATTGCAATAAGTACATTCAACTTCGTTTTGAAGAGGAGAAAAGTTGTTATAGGTGTTCTTCTTTGGTTCAATGTTCATCCTTTTCTTTCTTGCTTCTCTTGTCATGATGGTTTTATATGCAACACATTGAACAGCTTTATGACCAAAATTGTGACATGAGAAACATTGTCCATTGAAGTAAAAATTTCTGCGATCATGAAATCTTCTATTTGAATTTACCTGTTGGTTGTTGCTTCTTTGAGGGATCTCCCTGTTAGTGATCCTTGATTTGAGATGATCATGCTTTACTTGTAAAGATCCTTTGTTCCCTTGCTGAGTGGCTGAGTGAAGAGAACCAGTTGTGACTGCTTTCAGATAATTTGGTGCTGAAGTCTGGGAAGATTCCCCAGTATATCCAAGACATGTTTTTATAAGAGGAGACCGTTGTGTCTTGATAATCTCATCTAAGGTTTCTGAACCTTTAGCAAATCTAAGATTGAGAGTCTTCACTTTCTCATTATCTTTCCTTATACTTACTACTTCACACTCCAATTCCTCAATGCGTTTTTCCTTGGCTTCAAGCTGATTTTCAAGAGTCTCTATGATTATGTTCTTTTCTTCTAGGCTTACTTTGAGTTGATTGTTTTCTTCAAGAAAATCATTGTCCTCTAGAGCATCCACAAAAGTATCCTTTTCTTCTCTTTGTTCAAAAGCCATGAGAAGTCTAAATTCTTCTTCACATTCTTCCTCACTATTACATGATCCATCACTGTCTTCATTAGTATAATAACTTTTTCTTGTGCTAGATCGATTCTTATTCCTTCTTGCTACTTCTTTCCCTTTAGCCGAAGTTTCTTTATAAGGACACTTTGCAGCATAATGACCAACTCTTCCACAATTGAAACATTTGAAAGGAAGCTTACCTTTGAACTTTCCGGTACCTAGTTGAAGTCTTCTCACAAAATTTGCTTCTTCTTCTTCGTCAGATATATAGCTGGATTCTTTGACAACTTCCTTTTCTTTTCCTTTTTCTGATGCCTTAAAAGCAGCTTCTTTGATTTGAGAAGGGCCTCCTTGCCTCATTTCAAAAGCAGTCAGAATACCATGTAATTGAACAATAGTAAGAGTTTGCAGATCTTGCCTTTCTTCAATAGCTGAAACTTTAGAATCAAATTTTGAAGTCAAGGATCTTAAGACTTTTTCCACCAGAGTAGTATCGGTTATGGTTTCACCCAAATTTCTCATCCGATTTACAATATCATCTAGTCGAAGAAAGAAACTGGCAACACTTTCATCACTATGCATCTTCAAATTTTCATATTCAATTCTAAGAGTTTGGAGTTTTGCACTTTTTACCTTTGTATCTCCTTCATAGCTCAGAATGATTTTGTCCCATATTTATTTTGTTGAATGTAGTTGCATCACTTTAGCAAATTCTGATTCAGACATGCTTCCTAATAAGACATTCACTGCTTTGGCATTGATTTCATACTTCTTTCTTTAAGCTGCATAGGTAGGAATATGCCAAGGTATTGATAACTTACTAACCACGGTGCCCTTTGTCTGCACCTAGGCTACAGATAATACTTGCTGATATATACCTTAAAGAATACTCCATTTACTTCCCATTGAATAAGGGTAGCTTTATAGACATTACTCCTTCTTGACTTCCCATTGCGACGGATCTCCTTCAGCGATCAAGCTTCTGTGATGCACTGCGATACCAATTGTTGGGGAAAAATGCGAGAGAGGGGGGGTGAATCGGTGTTGCATATTCAAAACTTTTACTTTTTTCTTGCTTCTAAAACCCATACGCTACTTTCCTGAAATAGACTCGCGTATATACGCGGATACCCTTTATGAAACTCGCGTATACACAGATATCTAATTATGTCATTAGTTCTTCACTTAAACCATTCCATCATTCATTCATCAGATGTTTAATAAACAGTAAACATGAACAGTAAGAACAGAGTAAACCATCACACAAAGCATCACACATGAACACCAGGATTTTTAGCTGGAAACCCAAGTCGGGAGAAAACCACCGCTGCCGTTGCTCAGCCTTCAATATTTTATTATTGAGAAAACATCTTACAACATATGTGCTGGTGCAGACTCCTACCAGCACACAGGCACCCACCTGCGCTCGTTTACCAGCCTCTCCTGGAAGGGAGCTCCAACCCCCTGACTCGTTTACCAGCCTCTCCTGGAAGGGAGCTACGACCCCCCGATCTCGTTTACCAGCCTCACCTGGAAGGGAGATACAACCACCTGACTGAAGGCTACAACCCTCGGCACCACCTTGGACCACGTTTCATCAAGTTTCTGTGGATCAGCTTCCACTGGACACCACTTGTGAGCCATGTTTCATCATGTTTCGGTGGTATTACATACTTTTAAGCTCAAACATACATCATAGCAGATGTACCAATTCGAACAACACGGATCGGACATCGTGTCTGATGAGAGGTCGGATGTTCCTTTTCATGCTTCAGCAAACCCTAGTTTGCATACGCACGTTCACTTTACTGATGTCGCGTATATACGCGCTTTCGTTTACACAAACCCGCGTATACTTCAGTACAAATTACATAGCCAATTTAATTGCGCATACGCGCTTTCTCTTCAGAGAAGCCGCGTATGTACGCGCTTCCTCTGCGGCGAACTAGCGTATAGATCTTCAACTATTATAGAGCAGCTTACTTCTTCAGATTAGATATTCTGTTCAGATTTACCCTTTTGCCTCTGACAGATGTTCGCCTCATTTCAGATCTAAGCCTTCCATGAACAGATCTAGAAAACACAAGTACACTACAGATCTAGATCCCCTTCTTCATCACTCCTTCATCGGTGCATCATACATTCAGATCTTTCATTCAACTGTAACCCTTTCCATTCAGATATACTCCAGAGAGAAGTATTCATTCAAGCTCAGACATCTTGCACCCACACTCATTCTTTGCACAATGAAATTCTTCTCCTTATATAGGTTTACCCAATTTCAATACCATGATCCAAAACCACATTACTTCCGATGGTATTCCTGGACGGGGTCATTTAGACGAATCATTACCCAATACAATGGGTCAATGCCATGGTGGTTACCCCTGGTTTTTCATTTTAAGAGCGCTTTTGCCCATACGCGACTTGGAACGTTGATCCCCGCGTGCATACGTGACTTCCCCTAGGAAAATCCGTGTATGCCTAGAGACATACTCTTTTCATCAAGATTTAGCACATGCTGAAATCCTTTCTTCATTGCCTTCTGTACACACTGTAGATACATCAGATTTACTCCATCAAGAACACATTCTATCAATATGACTTTGTCAAGTAGATTGCCATATGGCATATTCATGTCAACAGTCGTGTGTCTTCATCTTCATTGGGTGGATTGCCATCAAGGACAACCTCCACGAATCATATTGCCAACAAATAATTTCTGTCTTTCTTCGACCACATATGACCTTTAGTGTATTTTCTATCCTGGCCCTTGTAAGCCCTTTTTCTCTTTTTTCTTCCAATTGTTGTGGTGTCAACCTTGTAGGTTGTGGAAGTCTAGGAGTAGCAACACTTCCATCTTTATAGATGTGAGTGGTAGGCTTCCTTGTCGCCATAATTTTACATTCAATTTTCTTGCCAATCTGAATGCCTTCTCTAACGAATCTGGTTCCCAAACGCGAACTTCATGTTGGATGTTATCCTTTAAAGTCCCTATGAAGACATCAATCATGTGTTCTTCTGGAATATCAGTTACCCATATATTCAATTTTTGGAAGTCCTCAATGTGCTCCCCCACTAAACCCTTTTGTTTGAGATTTATCAATTGGATAAAGAAGGTGTTGCTCTTTGTATCCTCATAATGTGCTATCATTTCCTCCATAAAAATTGACCAAGTGACAATTTTTTTTACAGTAGAAAAGCCATAGATACCATACAAATGTATTTTGTTCTAAATATAAAGTTGCAATGCATACATTTTGTGTGTTTTTCACATTATGGAGATCAAAATATTGCTCCATCTGTAGTATCCATTTTACAGGATCCTTTCCATCAATCTTCCTCATATCCGTTTTTGGAATATGGTGGTTCTTCCCGCCAACATTAGAGTTTATGAAGTCATGATTAACATTCATTTTGTTATCATCATGAGTTTCCTCTACTATATTTTCACCATTAGGAAACATTTCTTGTATCAACTTTGTCAAACCTTCCATGTCTTCTTTTAGATCATTCTTCATGTTTTCCATGTTGTCTTTCATTTTTTCATTGATCTTAGCTTCCATGTCATCCATCTTAGATTCCATGCTAGCTTCCATGCCATCTATCTTAGATTCCGCGCCTTTCTTCAAACCATCCATATTATTATTCAAACCATCCATCTTCGCTTCCACGCCTTTCTTCAAAACTTCCATTTCATTTTTTGTTGTTCTTTGCGAGAGTGAAATTTGGTGCACTTGCTCTTGTAATTTGATATATCATGTTGCAAGTCTTCATCTTCATGAGTCATAGTAGAGCCTTTTAAAGGCTTAATGGGTGTTGAATTATTTTTACGGGGCATTTTTTAGAACCCAATACTGATATCTATTCTACAATATGCCCTTGGAATCAATTCAAATTTATTCTTCAAACAAGACTTATGCAATTCGGAAAAAAATACACACCTTTTTCTTGGTTTTGAGGAGCTCGATATTGAAATTGGATTATCTCTGTGATTGCGGCTCTTCAATATCTGAAATTTGATGCTAAGGTAGCCTTTTTAATTATCTTTCGAATGCCATAGGTATGACTTGATTTTGATTCTCCAAGGAAAAGTTATGTCAAATCTCCCAAAATGACCTAATTATGGACTGGTTTAGTAGAGCGAACTTGTACAACTTGCCATGTGTCACTGTTTCGTCTTTTAGCTCTGAAATTGATAGAAAAGAAATTACAGTCCATGTAATTGCAACCACTTTTTATGACACTCCAATCTAATGTTCAGAGAGAGAGTTATGATGAGTTTCCCACGATCACCTCTTTGAGATGGAATTCAGGAGCCTGAAAAAGGACTACCTTCCACAGATCATATCTCCCAAAATATTGCGAACCAAGCTCTGAAATTTTGCGAAAAGTTTCCTCAGGATTTCAGCTTCGCGTCTTAAAAATTTCAGATTCTAAACCTTCATAGAAAAAAAGTTATAGCGCAAATTCCACGATGACCTGTTTAGATTAAATTGAGGAGCCTATAAAAAGACCTAACTTCCACAGATCATATCTTTGAAAATATTGCGAAACAAGATCTTAAATTTTGCGATGATGTTCGTCAGGATTTCGGCTTCGCACCCTAAAAATTTCAGCTTCTGAAACTTCGTAGAAAAAAGGTTATAACGAAATTTCCACGATGACGTGTTTGGAGTAGCGAAACCCTAGAATCCAAATCTTTGATACCAAATGTTGTGAAGCCAGCTCCAAAAATAGAAGAAAAGAGATATCAACACCTTAGAAATAAGCCACTTCAAGGGGGCAACCTCCAATACATTACATAAATGAACAATTCTTGGATGATACAATTTACAAAACCTCCTTTCTATATATAGGAGTCCGTGGGGCCATAATGTAATCCTAGTGGGGCCACAATGTAATCCTAGCCGACCTAACAATAATAATTTAAGGGCACAATAATAACAATATGGGGGTTACAGGGGTACAATAATAACAATAAGGGGGTTACACTAACAACAATAAGGGACTATACTAGTAATATAGGGACCTAACAAGGGGCTTCATTTTTTTTAGCATTGTACTTGTTCCATAGGTTAGAAGAGCACCTAGGAGTGATATTTGAGAGCTTAACATATGAGGTAGAATATTTTGCAATAGAAATTCATGTCGCATTTTCAAAGGAAACTATGATAGTGAGTGTCCCTTTCTTTGTTGTTGTATTTTACAACCAGAGAAAATATAACAGAGCATAGGAATCACCTCCTAGTTTGGTTTTCTCCCATATCAAGTTTCATGGGTTACATCTTATGTTCATTTGTGTGGATGGTGTGTTCATTTTATTGTTAATTTTAGGATTTTAGTAATTTCATAATTTGATCATTAAGCTAGTAATAATAAATTTGAGATTTAAGGAAATAACCTACAAATAAAAGATTTCAAAATATTTCAAGATGTATTGTGAAAAATTGTTCTAGTGGAATATCCATGATAGTTTACCAATCATATTGATGTTAGAGAAATTTTATTTGGGGTTTTTATGGGAAGTTGTATGATCTAGGAATTGGATTAATAAGGAAATCACATAATCATAAACATGGTAGATGAGTCAAATAATAATAACCCTCAAGGTGTAGCAAAAGATATATGCAGACCTAAAAAAGGATTAATTAAAATAACCTGAGAAATAGAAACCAAGTTCCAGTTCCATTAATACATCACACCCTTTATTTAAAATGTCCTTGTGTGGGTTAAAACAATCATAAAGGATGTGGTATCAAAAAAATGATTCTAATGTATTGGGAATTGGATTGAAAAAGAGTAAAGTCAACCATTGTGTGTATTTCAAATTAGTTGGTGATCATCTTATTTATTTGGTGTTGCATGTGGATGATATATTGCTCATTGGAAATGATAGGGAGATCATCAAGGAAGTGAAAACTCTATTGGCCTATAAATTTGAAATGAAGGATCTTGATGCTATAGGTTTCATCTTAGGAATTTAAATTAGAAGAGATTTAGAAAATATAAATCTTTTGTTAGGGCAGAGGAATTATGTTGAGACAATATTACATATGTTTAATATGTAGGAATGTAAATCGGTAAAGGTGCCTATTCTTGAAAGTATACATTTATTTTTCAAATAGTGCCCAAAGAAATATAAAGAGGAAGAGTACATGTTCCATGTTACATATGCCAATGCAGTTGGAGGCTTGATGTATGAAATGGTTTATACTATATTGGAAATTTCACATGCATTGGGAGTATTAAGGAAGTGTGTAAATTTGATAGAATTGCAACTGCTCAATAAGTTTATTCGAAAACCATGAGACATGATTCTACTCTATTGATCTATGAAATTAAATTAACAATTTAGAACAAAATGCATAGACATGAAATAAGAAAAAACAAAAATGCATAGTGATTTTTAGGGGAACCCAACTAGGAAAAATCCCTCAAGCATGTTTGCATTAATCAATGAATTGAGAAACTGTTACAATTTCTAGCTCCAGCTATAAGCTCAACCTGCAAAAGAATAATTGTTCTCCTACTCAATGAAAAAGCTTTGGCCAACACTTAGCCAAATATTTTCTCACCAAGTCCCCTATTTTCTTGCAAAAATCCTCAATAAATTATCCCCTATTCCTTAGGAATTTCCTCCAAAATTATTGCACAATTCCCAAGGATTGATCATTGATTGCATGCAACACCTATACACTCAACACTAGTTTACAATTTATGTTACACTGCCTTGGAATATCCACCACAACTAAGTGATTTGAATTCCTTGCATGCACGACCTATTTTTGGTTGATTGATAAGTTAAATGGATGATATCTGAGTTATATTGTTGTCCCACTGCACAATTGACCTCCGACTAGTTATATTAATTGTTGGAACTAGTTTAACTGAGTACAAATATTGGAAATAACTGAACTGGATTACTAAAAATTAGAAATCACACATGCATAATTGAAATCCAAGCCCTATAACTCGAATTTACTAAGCTAACTGAGTGACAAGATCCGTGTCACCTCAGTTAACTGCCTCCAAGTTGTCTGTTGATGTGGAAATTTCAAATTTTCTCAATTTGACCAAGGCTAAGCCAAATTGATCTTTTCTTGCTACACTTCTCAACGGTCCCTCTTAGCAAGAAAGGGATTATCAACCACCCCTATCCCGCGCTTGTGGAATTCAAACTTCCCTATTGAAAAAAGCCTTTGTTAAGATGTAAACATCTTGTTCCTTAGTCGAAATGTATTTTAGCAACATTATCTCCTCTACACATAGTCCTGTAAATGATGATATCAGATATCTATATGCTTGGATCAATCTTGAAATATTGAATCCTCAGAGAGCTTAATGCAACTTTGATTATCACCCATATCCTAAAAAACCAATCCCACAAGTATCTTTCTCATCCAGATAGCCTCACATGTTTCTTTACTTGCATCCATGTATTCAACTTCTCCTGAGTTGAGCACCATTGATTAGATTTGGATCAAGGACCTAAGTGATAGCTTAAAATTAAAAGTGTTCAGAAGTGTGTAGAACCTGAGCAACCAAATAGATCTCGTCTTCCTGATTCTGACGCCGCGAATGATTCGAAAAATCGACACCGTATTAAGAAGTTATCGCGATTTGAAAAGTCCAATAAACTGCAATTTCTGGCTTTTGACCAAGTTTGACTGGGTTTTGAAAAGTAAAAAAAAGAGAATATTCCAAGGAATATTCTTGGTATATTCCTCAAAATATTCCCTAGAATATTCCATCTAGACCAGTAATTTTATGACACGTGGCACAGTTTTATTGGCATTTGGGTGAATGATGTGGTTTTTTCCAATCACAGTCTGCCACATAGCATGCCCAGAGGCTGCCACGTGGCCCATGCACATTGGTGCAAAATTTTGTGGAGCGGACCAGAGTCGACCACCTGACCTCCTGCACAGAGTGCCCATGCCTTAACCACCTGACCTCCTGCACAGAGCGCCCACGCCTTAACCGCTCGGGCTACCAGTTGAATCTTAATTGTATAGTTCAGCGGTTTAATTTATTGTTGAATAGTTTTTCATGTGGGGTTTTGGAGGGGCCAACCCCTCCCCATACGGCCGTTGTTTATGGCCAAGGGCTTAAGCCCAAACAACCATGGTTACACCCACCAACTGTTTTAAAATTGGTCACATTGCAACGACATTTAAACCGCACATTGTACATGTATTACCCACCAGCTCAACCGTTTCCGCAACAGAAATTCACATGTCACGGTTCGTTAACTCCGTGGGTTGTTTCCCACGGTTACGCCGACAATTATGGTTACAAGACTGCGGGGTTTGGGGCATGTGCCCAACCCTACGCCTGGAATTTAATTTCACAGTTAGTAAACTAGCATAATATTTTTAGTGCATTTAAAAATTGGTGGAAATCATCGGTTTATCTACAGTTAACTTCAGTTCATCCATTTTTAGTGGAGGGTTTTTAGGGGTCACTGGACAAATTGAGTTTAGGCTCTATCTTGACCTAGATTCATCCATTCTGAGGATGCTAATAGTCAATTTCGACTATCTCAGACATTAAAAACTCATGGGTGAGGGTTGTAGAGCCATTATAGGACTTTTGAGTAGGTTTTTTCTTCAGAGAAGTTCTAGGGGCCACGAGGGCCACCATGGGCTAGCAGCAGTTTGGGGCCTAGCCAGAGCAGCTAGAGGCATTTATCAACAATAAAATAGTCAATTTTGGATGTTTCAGACATTATGGAACTAATGGTGTGGTTTTTAGAGCCTGTAGAGAACTTTTGAAGGCCGAGATGCTTCATAGAAGTTCCAGGGGCCACCAGGGCCAACAAGTGCCGACAAGAGAGTGAGGCCTATCCAAAGCAGCCAGTATCCATTATTAGAAAAAAAATAGTCATTTCTGACTGTAATGAGCATTATGAATCCATTGGAGGAGTTTTAAAAAGATTTTGAGGAATTATGGAGGTCTAGAACCCACAGAGAAGTTTTCTTTGACCCTAGAGCCAGGGGGTGCTACCAGGTGTTGGAGGCGAAACCGAAGTAGTCAGAGGCCAATTTCTGCAAGTGAATAGTCTATTCTGACTATTTTGGACATTTTGAATCCAATGAAAGAATTTTTAGATCCATTTGAAGACTTATGAAGGTCGAAGAGCCACATGGAAGTGTTGGGTAGCCTAGGGTCATCAGTGGATGGAGGCCTAGTTTGGGGAGCCAATGCTCATTTTGAGAAAATGATTAGTCCATTTTGGAGGTATGATATGTGCTGGAGATAGTAGGTGAGGTTTTAGGGACAGAAAAATAATTCTAAAGGATTTAGTGCCACTTCAAAGCTCAGGGAAGCTTAAGGGCACCAACAGAAGGAGTCAAGTCTAAGGGAACCTAGATCTGTTTTCAGAGTGATGAAAGTCATGACAGGGGTATGATGGTATTATAAAACCATTGGTTCAGTCTAGATAACCATTGGAGTTGAGTTTTTAACTTGTAAAATAATATTTTCATCATAATTCCAAAGAGCCAAGTCAATTGATAAAAGCTCAATGAGACGTAGTCCATGAGATTTGGGTGAACTCCTAGATTAAATTTTATTTTATGTGTTGATGTTTATTTGCTGCATTATATGGTTGTTGCAAAAGTTTTATATCAGAAAAAAAAAATGGACTTAAAGCACTTAAAATGAGAAGAAAAAAAAACACTTGTTTCAAGTAAAAAATTCCGCAAAAGTCAAGTATCATCTATATATTTTATTTGTTTAACTGAGTGGGAGATTCTTGAAAAGAATAACAATTTATCCAAACCATTTTCAGATCAGGTTGGTATCAGAGCATAGTTTCTTGATTTACAGAGCACAAGTTTTATTGTTGACTTGAAAGGTGTTTGCATTTTTGGTTCATTTGAAAAGCACACTAGAGGTATAGGGTCCAAGTTAATGTTTAAAATGGGCTATGAATGCAATGGTTTAGGTAAACATGCACAAGGCATGATTGATCCTATTTTGGTTGAGGAAAGACCTAAGAAATTTGGTCTTGTTTATGTTAATCTAATGGAGAAAACTCCAAAGCCATGAAGGCATATGAGGCAACTTCAAAAAGAAATTTTGTTCCAAGTTCTAAACCACAAACATGCCAAGTTTTTTTTCAAGTTGATTTCCATTATTTGAAGTCTATGTTGCAGCAAGGTGTTTATATACATGCAACTTATGGTGAAGCTGGAACCTCTACTAGTTCATCTCCTCAAGAAGGCAAAAAGGGTGGACATGCAAAGCAACATTTGAGGTATAATTCTTCCCATAGTCAAGCTGATTATGTTTCTAATAAGCATGGAAAATCTGCATGCTTGAATGGAAGAAAGAGTTGCTGTGCATATTGTGATCTATGTAACAATGTTGTTTCAAACTGCTAGAAGAGGATGAAGGAATACAGGAAACTGTTGAGGAAAAAGCAACTTGCAAAGAAGGTACAAAAGACTTGTACACATTGCCAGAAGAGGGGACATGTTGTTGCCCAATGTTGGACATTGCATCCAACTAATATCCCAAGAATATGAGGCAAGAGGATAGAAATACTGGCGAAATTAGAACCAAGGATTCCATCATTAATGTGAGAACATATGTTTCACATGAAGAATAATTTCAGCAGCAAAATTCGTCGTGGAAGTGGCTTGGTAAGAAGTGGTTTGACTTCTTAGCTTAATAAGACAGACATCCATTTGTACATATGAAAATTTCAGTTATGTATGCATTTTTGTTGTAATCTAACGTTTTTTTGAGCCACCTTGGATCGATGATCAAGGAAGCGATGTTCAACTACCTTCTGTAAATTTCTTGCCAAAATTTTTTGAGTGAGTTCAAGGAAGACAATTCTTGATAGGAGGACAAGATCATTCGAGAAGGAAAGTGTTGTCTACCTTCGAGTTGTGGTTCAAAGGCACTATGCCATGCAAGGCAAGTGTATGGAGGCTAAAAAGTGAGGGTGTTGTACTCTCATTTATTGAACAGATCAGGTAATTAGTCTTTTGGGGTCAAAAATATTCCCAATGGGGAGGTGTGATCAGATTTGGATCAAGGACCTAAGTGATAGCTCAAAATTAAAAGTGTTTGGAAGTGTGTTGAACCTGAGCGACTAGATAGATCTCATGTTCCTGATTCTGGCATCGTGAACGGTTTGAAGAACCGACACCGTATGAAGAAGTTATCAGGATTTGAAAAGTCCAGTAAACTGCAATTTATGGCTTTTGACCAAGTTTGACTGGGTTTTCAAAGTAAAAAAAAGAGAATATTCTAGGGAATATTCTTGGAATATTCCGCAGAATATTCTGTCTGGACCATTCATTTAATGAAACGTGGCACAGTTTTATTGGCATTTGGGTGAATGATATGGTTTCGGCCAATCACAGTCTGCCACGTGGCAGGCCCAGAGGCCACCATGTGGCCCATGCAAAATTTTGTGGAGTGGACCGGAGTGGACTTCCTGACCTCCTGTAGAGAGCACCCACGCCTTAACAACCCGGGCTACCAGTTGAATCTTAATCGTATAGTTCAGCAGTTTAATTTATTGTTGAATAATTTTTCATCTGGGGTTTTGGAGGGGCTAGCTCTGAGGGCCAGCCCCTCCCCATACGGCCGTCGTCTATGGCCAAGGGCTTAAGCCCTAACCACCATAGTTACCCGCCAACTATTTTCAAACTAGTAACATTTCAATGACATTTAAACCACGCATTGTATGCATATTACCCACCAGCTCAACCGTTTCCACAAGAGACGTTCACATCCCATGGTTTTTTAACTTCGCAGGTTGTCTCTGACGGTTATGCCGATAATTGCGGTTACAAGACCGCGGGGTTTGGGGCATATGCCCAACCATACACCTGGAATTTAATTTCACGGTTAGTAAAATGGTGGAATATTTGGAGTGCATTTAAAAATTGGCATAAATCACCAGTTTATCTGCAGTTAACTTCAGTTCCTCCTTTTTTAGTGGAGGGCTTTTAGGGGTCACTGGAAAAATTGAGTTTAGGCTATATCTTGAGCTAGATTCGTCCATTCTGAGGGTGCCAATAGTCAATTTTGACTATATCAGAAATTCTTGACTCATTGGTGAGAGTTTCAGAGCCATAAAATGACTTTTGAGAAGGTGTTTGCTTCATAGAAGTTCTAGGGGCCACAAGGGCCACTATGGGCTAGCAGCAATTTGAGGCCTAGCCAGAGCAGCTGGAGGCCTTTCTCAATAATACAATAGTAAATTTTGGATGTTTCAGACATTATAGAACTAATGGTATGGTTTTCAGAGCCTATAGATAAATTTTTAAGGCCAATATTCTTTAGATAAGTTCCATGGGCCATCAGGGCCAGCAAATGCCAGTAGGAGAATGCGGCCTATCCAGAGTAGCCAGTATCCATTCTCAACAAACCAATAGTCATTTATGAATGAAATGAGAATTTTGAATCCATTAGAGGAGTTTTAAGAAGCTTTTGAGGACTTCTAGAGGTCGAGAATCCACATAGAAGTTTTCTTTTACCCTAGAACCAAGGGGTGCTACCAGGTGTTGTAGGCGAAACCGGAGCAGTCGGAGGCCAATTTCTGCAAGTCAATAGTCTATTCTGCCTATTTTTAACATTTTTAATTCAATGAAAGGATTTTTAGAGCCATTTTAATACTTCTTAAGGTCGAAGAGCCACAGGGAATTTTTGGGCAGCCTAGGATCATCAGTGGATGGAGGCCTAGTTTGGGGAGCCAGTGCTCATTTTGAGAAAATGATCAGTCCATTTTGGAGGTATGATATGTGATAGAGATATTAGGTGAGGTTTCATGGATATAAAAATAATTCTGAAGGAGTTAGTGCCACTTCGAAGCTCAAGGAAGCTTAAGGGCACCAACAAAAGGAGTCCAGTCTAAGGGAACCTATATCTATTTGCAGAGTGATGACAACCATGATAGGGGTATGATGGTATTATAAACCCATTGGTTTAGTTCATATAACCATTGGATTTTATTTTGTAACTTGTAAAAGAATCTTTTCATCATAATCCCAAAGATCCAAGTCAGTTGACAAAAGCTCAAGGAGAGGTAGCCCACGAGATTCGGGTGAAATCCTAGATTAAATTTGCTGTTATGTGTTGATTTTTATTTGCTACATTATATGGTTGTTTCACATGTTTAATATCAGAAAAAAAAAATGGAATTAAATCACTTAAACAGAAGAAAAAAAAACATACACCTGTTTCAAGTATAAAAATCCGCAAAAGTCAAGTATAAGCTAGATGTTTTATATGTTTAACTCAATGGGAGGTTCTTGAAAAGAATAAGAATTTATCCAACACATTTTCATATCAATTTGGTATCAAATCATAGTTTCTTGATTGACAGAGCACAAGTTTTCTTGTTGACTTGAAAGGTGTTTGCACTGTTAAAGAATTTTACCGTTTGCAAACTGATTGTTGCTTACAAGTTTGAGTTTGCTAGAGGGGGAAAGCTACTGATAGCTAAGTCCAGAAGAGGAAAATAAGGAAGAAGGTTTGAAGGCATATTTCTTACCCAAAGGATCTGAAGACAATCCTTGAAGCACAAGAGGGTGTTTGCAAAAGGCTGCTTGAAGAAGAGCTTGAATCTACAGCCATTTTGTTTTGAAGCTTTGTCAATTGTTTTGAAAGCTTTGTGAATTTTGTTGAAGTTATTTTTTTCATTGACATAATGATGACAAATTCTTCAAGTGAGGTTTCAAAATCCTCCTCCTTCAGAATATTCTTCTATGAAGACATGAAGCAAGACTTCTTCGGGATGAAGGATATGGTGAAAAGTCTATTGAAGATAGAAGAGAAAGCACTAGAATTCATGAGAAATTGGTTGCTATGAAGTAAGAGAAAGAAGAAATTCTTCAAAGAATGCATGAGATGGAGATGCAACTCCATCAAGCCCAAGAGGCCTTAACCAAGAACATGAGTGAAGCAGAGGTAATTCACTCAAATTTGTCTTCAATTTCCTCTTCAGATAGAGGTGTTGGTTCATTTGACAAGCACACTAGAGGTATAGGGTCCCAGTTAATGTTTAAAATGGGCTATGAAGGCAAGGGTTTAGGTAGACATGCACAAGGCATGATTGATCCTATTTTTGTGGAGGAAATACCTAAGAAATTTGGTCTTGGTTATGTTCAATATAATGGAAAAAACTCCAAAGCCATGGAGGCATATGAGGCAACTTCACAAAGAACTTTTTTTCCAAGTTCTAAACCACAAACATGTCAATTTTGTTTTCAATTTGATTTCCATTGTTTGAATCCTATGTTACAGCAAGGTGTTTGTACACATGCAACTTATGGCGAAGCTGGAACCTCTACTAGTTCATCTCCTCAAGAAGGAAAAAAGGGTGGCCATGCAAAGCAACATTTGAGGTATAATTCTTCCCATAGTCAAGTTGATTATGTTTCTGATAAGCATGAAAAATCTGCATTCTTGAATGGAAGAAAGGGTTTTTGTGCATATTGTGGTCTATGTAACCCTGTTGTTTCAAAATGCTGGAAGAGGATGAAGGCATACAAGAACCTGTTGAGGCAAAGGAAACTTGCAAGGAAGGTGCAAAAGACTTGCACACATTGCCAGAAGAGGGGACATGTTGTTGCCCAATGTTGGACATTGCATCCAAATAATCATCCCAAGCACATGAGGCAAGAGGATAGAAAGACTAGAAAAATTGGAACAAAGGATTCCATCATCGATGTGAGAATAGATGTTTCACATGAAGAAGAATTTCAACAACAAAAGTCACCGTGGAAGTGGCTTGGTAAGAAGTGGTTTGAATTCTTAACTCAGTAACACATACATCCATTTGTACATATGAAAATTTCAGTTATGTATGAATTTATGTTGTAATATCATGTTTGTTTGAGCCACCTTGGATCAATGATCAAGGAAGAGATGTTTAGCTACCTTTTGTAAATTTCTTGCCAAAAATTTCTGAGTGAGTTCAAGGAAGACAATTCTTGATAGGAGGACAAGAGCATTCAAGAAGGAAAGTGTTGTCTACCTTCGACTTGTGGTTCAAAGGAACTAAGCCATGCAAGGCAAGTGTATGGAGGCTAAAAATTGAGGGTGTTGTACTCTCATTTACTAAAAAAATGAGGTAATCAGTCTTTTGGGGTCCAAAATATTCCCAATGGGGAGGTGTGATCAGATTTGGATTAAGGACCTAAGTGATATCTCAAAATTCAAAGTGTTTGGAAGTGTGTCGAACCTGAGCCGGATAGATATCATATTCTTGATTCCAGTGCCACAAATAGTTTGAAAAAATGACACCGTATGAAGAAGTTATCGTGATTTGAAAAGTCCAGTAAATTGCAATTTCTGGCTTTTGACCAAGTTTGACTGGGTTTTGAAAAGAAAACAAAAGTGAATATTCCAGAGAATATTCCTGGAATATTCCCCAAAATATTTTTTCTGGACCATTAATTTTATGACACGTGGCACATTTTTATTGGAATTTGGGTGAATGATGTGGTTTCGGCTAATCACATTTTGCCACAGGGTAGGCCCGGAGGCTGCCACGTGGCCCATGCACATTGGTGCAAAATTTTGTGGAGCGGACCGGAGTCGACCGCCTGACCTCCTTCATAGAGCGCCCACGCCTTAACTGCTTGGGCTACTAGTTGAATCTTAACCGTATAGTTGAGTGGTTTAATTTATTGTTGAACAATTTTGTGTTTGGGGTTTTGGAGGGGCCAGCCTCGAGGGCCAGCTCCTCCCCATACAGTCATCGTCTATGGCCAAGGGCTTGAGCCCTAACCACCATGGTTACATCTGCCAACTGTTTTAAAACTAGTCACATTACAATGACATTTAAACCGCACAATATATGTGTATTACCTACCAGCTCAACAGTTTCTGCAACATACGTTCACATGCCACAGTTCGTTAACTCCGTAGGTTGTCTCCGACAGTTATGCCGACAAGTGTGGTTACAAGACCGCGGGGTTTGGGTCATGTGCCCAACCCTGCACCTAGAATTTAATTTCATGGTTAGTAAACTGGAAGAATATTTGAAGCGCATTTAAAAATTAGCGGAAATCACCAGTTTATCTGCAGTTAACTTCAGTTCCTCCATTTTTAGTGGAGGGTTTTTAGGGGTAAATGGACAAATTGAGTTTAGGCTCTATCTTGAGCTAGATTCGTCCATTATGAGGGTTCCAATAGTTAATTTCGACTATCTCAGGAATTATAGACTCATTGGTGAGGGTTTCAAAGCCATCAGAGGACTTTTGAGTAGGTTTTTGCGACAGAGAAGTTCTATGGGCCATGAGGGCCACCATGGGCCAGCAGCAGTTTGAGGCCTAGCCAGAGCAGCTAGAGGCATTTTCAACAATAAAATAGTCAATTTTGGATGTTTCAAACATTTTGGAACTAATGGTGTGGTTTTTAGAGCCTGTAGATGACTTTTGAAGTTCGATATGCTTTAGAGAAGTTGCAAGGGCCACAAGGGCCAACAAGTGTCAGCAGGAGAATGAGGCCTATCTAGAGCAGCCAATATCCATTCTCAGCAAAATAATAGTCATTTATGACTATAATGAGAATTATAAATCCATTGGAGGAGTTTTAAAAATATTTTGAGGACTTATATAGGTCGAGAACCCACAAAGAATTTTTCTTTGACCCTAGAACCAAGGGGTGCTACCAGGTGTTGGAGGCGAAACCGAAGCAACCAGAGGCCAATTTCTACAAGTGAACAATATATTTTGACTATTTTGGACATTTTGAGTCCAATGAAATGATTTTTATAGACATTTTAGGACTTATAAAGGTTAAAGAGCCACAGGGAAGTTTTGGGCAGCCCAGGGTCATCAGTGGATGGAGGCCTAGTTTGGGGAGCCAGTGCTCATTTTGAGCAAATTATCAGTCCATTTTGGAGGCTTGATATGTGATGGAGAAATTAGTTGAGGTTTTAGGGACAGAAAAATAATTCTTAAGGATTTTTGGCTGGATAAATCGTTCTTGCGGACAAGACCGATCTCCCTAGTGTCAGAAGACAATCTAGCAACAAACGAACAACTAAGTTTGTCTTTCTCTAAATATATTCGTTTTGCAATTAAATGCTATGAAGGTGTCGATCCTACCTTAGATCCAAATGCTTATTTGTGGTCGTAGTGCTTCTGTCGCATCAATAATCCTTCGTCGCAACAAGAGTTATTTCGTTGCAACAATAATCCTTCCGTCGCAACAAAGTGTCGTCTTTCGTCGTAACAAAGTGTCGTCTTTTGTCGACCTGCAATCAAAAACAAGAAAATATTAAATAGCACCTGTATAAAAAATAATTATAAAACATACCTATCATAGTGATCAAGGAATCTATGAAATAAATGATCAAACGACAGCTTATTGAAATAAACAATCGAACGACAATTTATTGAGAAAAGAAGAACTTGATTGTATTAATATTAAAATATACAGAAGAACCTTACAACCTTAGCCTTGATGTTTGAAAGGCCTTCCCGGGGTTCGAAGCAGGAGTCTCCCATACTTTGATAAGTCTTGCACTCTTCCTCCAAGAGCACAAAGAGGTATGTTATCTTTCCTCTCAAAAGCTCAGTAGAAAGAAGTCTAAATCTCAACAACACTTCAACTCAATCACATGTGACTTTTAATCCAATTCCTTAATCTCAAAATCTAACGACCTTTAAGAGGCTACCCAATGTACCCAATGCCTCCTTTATAGAGATGAGGTTAGGATTCCCGTTCCCACCTTTTGGGGATAGAATCCTTTTTGAGGGATAGACTCCTCACATCAAGTTAAGTTCCTTAAGGTGGGGATACATGACCTTGACGTGCTCATCCCCGTGTCATCTAGAACCTTCTAAGTTGACCTCAAATCTAAGCAGCACTACTTTCTCGCCTTTTTTGAGTTTGGAAGTGCGGGCATTCTTAAGGCATTCTACAAGGCGAATAAGCCATGCATTACATAGCATTTTAACTAAGTACAGACATGCTTCATGACCCTGTCTTCCCCATTCTTTCAGAGGGTTTTAGGGTTTTTCTTCTTGTTTCAGGGCTTGACATGAGGAGTAAAGGTTGTAATACTTGCAGAGGAGGTATGTATGAGTGTTAATGAGCTCATATAGTCAGTAGAATGTCAAGGTGACAGTTTTTAGCGTAACAAGGAGTTAGTGCCACTTTGAAGCTCGGGGAAGCTTAAGGGCACCAATAGAAAGAGTCAAGTCTAAGGGAACCTAGATTTGCTTTTAGAGTGATGACAACCATGACAGGGGTATGATGGTATTATAAACCCAATGTTTGAATTAAAATAACCATTGGAGTTGATTTTGTAACTTGTAAAAGAAAATTTTGATCATAATTCCAAAGAGCCAAGTCCGTTGACAAAAGCTCAAGGAGACGTATCCCATGAGATTCAGGTGAACTCCTCGATTAAATTTGTTGTTATGTGCTAATGTTTATTTGCTGCATTATATGGTTGTTGCACATATTTAATATCAGAAAAAACAAATGGACTTAAAGCACTTAAACAGAGAAAAATAAATAAATAAATAAATAAATAAAACATACACCTGTTTCAAGTATAAAATTCCGCAAAAGTCAAGTATAAGCTAGATATTTTATTTGTTTAACTGAGTGGGAGGTTCTTGTAAAGAATAAAAAGTTATCCAACCCATTTTCAGATCAACCACAGACATATGCTTCCTGTTGTACCAGGAAATTGTTGCGGACCCAACAATAAAAATTGCACCTGATGTACTATTTCGGTTGGATGGACTCCATGCCCAATATGCATCCATGAAGCCATACAAATTCACTCCCTTTGTCTGTCTTACAACAACACATACTAGATAGTGCCTCTGAGGTACCATAAAACATGATTTTATACCTTCCAATACAATTTGGTCAGCCTAACCATAACTTGGCTCAGTTTGTTGACTGCATAGCACATATATGGTCGTGTGTTCACAAGATACATCAGTGAACCCACTAGCTACCCATAAATGGTAGCATAAACCTCTTCACCTGAAGTGGCATTCTACTTCCTCTAGTTGGTCTCTAGAGGTATCTCCATGGGCTTACAACTATCCATGCGAAATCTGTGCAGTATCTCAGTGGCATAATTGGCTTGAGACAAACAATTCCCCATCACCTTGCCATACTTCCAGCATGAGGAATTAGTGCATGAGACCCATGTATTTCATCTCAAATTCTCTTGCAAGGTCCTCCTTGCAAGAGATGATCAGTTTCTCATCACCCGTAATTATTAAATCATCAACATATAAAACAATGATAAGCAATTTATCTTCTACCAAAATGTGATAGAGTTTTGTATCTACTTCACTTTTGGTGAATCCCAATCCAATGAGAAAATTGTTGATCTAAGTGTACCATGCTCGGGGTGCTTGTTTGAGATCATACCATTAGGGGAATTTCGAGGTCTAAAATGGGCCTTCTAAGAAAAATGTACAACCAAAATCAACTTTATAAGAACCAATAGGATTCAAGATGATGATGTCAGCCATGGGGGATGATTCACCATTTTTAAAGTAAAAGATTAAAAATATTAAAAAATAATAAAATAATAAAACTATTTTTCAACTTGTATTTTCAACTTATCTCCCAAATTATTTACTCAAATTTCGAGCGAGAGTACTCGGTGGATGAAAAATTTAATTCCTTGTCCAAGGAGTACCCATGTTGCATACTTTCGATGGACCCTGCTACACGAAAATGGTTAAATACATGAAAAACGTGATTGCAATCACATTTTTCATGTATTTCTCATTTTTCTTGTAGCAAGGTCCATTGAAAGTATGCAACATGGGTACTCCTTGGATGAGGAATTAAATTTTGCATCCACCGAGTACTCCCGCTCGAAATTTGAGTAAAAAATTTGGGAGATAAGTTGAAAATATGAGTTGAAAAAATAGTTTTTTCTTTTTTCCCCTCTAAAATTTGATGATGTAATCAAAAATTATTTTATTATTTCCACTATTGTTTTATAATTTCCTTAGGAGGCCCATTTTAGACCTCAAATTTCCCTAATGAATGCTCACTTGAGTCAGCACACATGAGACTCCCAATCAAATGTCTCAAAACCTCCTGGTTTCTCTATGTACACTTCCTCCTCAATAACACCATTGAGAAATGTTATTTTTACATCCATCTGGTGGATCTTCCACCCCACACATGTATTGAGTGGAAGAATTGATCTAATGAATGAATAAATTGTTATGGGAGAAACGGTTTCCTCATAGTCAATACCATCAACTTGAGAGAATCCTTTAGCCACAAGTATGGTCTTATACTTCTATATGCTTCCGTCTGCTGCATGCTTAACTCTGGAGATCCCTTTCGAACCCAGAAATGATTTTTCTACCAGTCTTGGGACCACTTCCCAATTTTTTTTCTTTATGATGGATTCATATTCTTCCACTAGTACATCAACCCATATTGGTTGCTCAAATGATTGCTCAAAAGAGGATGGCCCAGTCTCTACAAGCTCAGTCATTATAGACATGTAGCTAGTGTACCTCTCAAGTGACCTCCTTTGCCTGCGCAAATTTGAAGGATCTCCCACATTATCCCTTGCATCCTGCTTCCATATTTTAGTTTCCCTAGTTATTTTTCTACCTTCTCTGGATGGTTCTGCTTTAGTTGATTTATCCTCTTTTCTCCTCCATTTTTGGTTTCTCCGCTACTTCCTAAGGCTCCTCCTTTGGAGCTAAAATATTTTCTTCTAGTAGGATTTGAAAATCCCTCTCAAGAGAGCATCTCATTGCTTACTCCTCATAAAAATTTACATCCCTTCACACAAATTTCATTTTGAGGGAAGGTAAGTACACTCAGTAATTGTGTGGAGTTTAGGTGTAACCCAAAAAAACTCCCAAATTTGTTGTCAGCTCAAGTTTCTTCCTCAAATATTTGGAGACCTGATAGTAAACATAGGCTCCAATTTTTTTTAAATGAGACAGATCTGAATTTCTCGCTGAGAAGGCTTCCTCTGGTGTAATCATAGCAAGAATCTGACAAGGACTACGGTTCTACAAGTATATTGTTGTGTTATATGCCTTTGCCCATGAATGTATTGGAAAGCCTTGGTCGTGTAGCATAGCTCTCACAACTCTCGCAATGCTTCGATTATTTATCTCATCTACCCCATTCGGTTGTGGGTTGTGGGGAGCAGTTAGTTCTCTTCAAATTAATTTTTTGGCACAAAATTCCTTGAATTCATTCAAAAAATACTCACCTCCATTGTCGCTCACGATACCCTTCACCTTATTGTTGGTCTCTTTCTAAACTAGTGCCTTGAATTCTAAAAAAATTGAGAATGTCTCATCCTTCTTCCGCATGAAGAAGATCCAACATTTTCTTGAGAAATCATCAATAAAAATAACATAGTATTTATGTATGGTAATGGAATTTGTCAAGAAGGGTCTACAAACATTAGAGTGGACTCTCTTCAAGTCTGAATTTGCTTTGTTTTATCGATTATGGAATGTGGATTTTATATACTTCCCCAAGGTAAAACCCTTGTAGACATCCTGCTTCTCAAGTGATCCTTTATGGAGGCTAGTGGTTATTTGTTGCATAATTTTAAGGGTGCCATGGTGCAAATGACCAATTATTCTATGCCATAATTCACCAACATCTCGACTCTACACTTTCTCTGCATTATTTCTTAATGTAGCAAAATCTTCCACATCAATTTTTTGCAATTTATTCACATGAACCCCGATCTGCTTCACTTGCCCAGTAGTTATGTGTCTCAAAAATTATTTCCCTTTACTAAAAATAACATCATAGCCACGATCTTCCAAAAGTATTACAGAGATGAGGTTCTTCTTCAGGAATGGTACAAACATGAAATATTTGAGGTGAAGAGGGGATTCTGACTCCCTCTTAAAGTTTATTGTACCAATCCCGATAACACTGTACCTTCTGTCATACCCAAGCTCAATATGCATATGGATATCTTTCTCCTCCAGATCACTGAAATACTCTCTACACCACGTCATGTGTAACAAGGAACCTGATTCCAAGTACCACACACTCCCCATCACAATGTTGGTCATGCATGCAATCAGGGTGAAGTCTAACTCGAACTGTGAAGCCAATGCTTCACTTGCTTCTCCTCTTGAGGTATTTTTCATAGACTTCTTGTGTGGTCACCTTGCAGCATAGTGCCTGAATTCATGAAAATTGAACCATTTTATTTTTGACAGGTATTTATTCTTTCCCCTTGGCTGGAATCTGGTTTGGTTTGGGATTTATTCCATTTTCCTTTTTGTCCCTTCCCAAACAATACAAAATTATCTTCATCCTCTCCCTTGGATGAGCCTCCATATCTGGTATTTTTCTAGATATCTTCTTGTACCAAATTGGACCATAAGCGTTCCCAAATCGGTAATTTTTCCCTTCCATTCACAGAGTCCTGGTAGTTGTGCCAGGATTTTTGGAAGGCCTAGAAGAGATAGGCTCACCAAGTCATCTTTTTCAACATTCACACCAACCCCTCCAGGCTCATCCCGAACTTGTGTAAATCTGGTGAGATACTATGAAATAGTATCATTTTTTATACATATTAATGTTTTGAAGTTCATCTTCAAGGCCAATTATCTATGGTCACTGTTACTTTAGAATAGCTCATTCAGTTCCTTCCACAAGGAAAATGGTGTCTCTTTTCCATGGATATTTCAGACAATGTGGTCTCTCACTCCCTCCAGGGTTATTATCCTCGCCTTGGCTACATCTTTCTTCCATTGGGCTAGGTTTTGGGCATCAACCGATCCTAGTTTTGGAATGTTTGTCTTGACATAATCCAACAATTCATGTCATCAAGCATTGCCTCCATGTGATCCTTCTAGGCAATCAAATTCAAGCTGCCTTCCAAGGCATACTATAATCTCATTCCATTGAAGGTTGTTCTCCCAAATTTGAGGAAATCATGCTACACTAAAGCTGCAAATTTGAGCCTCCTGAGGAAAATTTTTGAAATTATTGTTCTAATGTGAATATTTCTTTGATACCATGTAGAAATTTGACATAATTGCAACTACTCGAGAAATTTATTCGAAATCATGAGACACAATTCTACTCTACTGATCTGTGGAATGAATTTCACAATTTAGAACAACATGCATAGATGTGAAATAAGCATAACCGCAAATACACAGTGATTTATAGGAAAACCCAACTGGGAAAAAACCCTCAAGCCTGTTTGCATTAATCAATGAATTGAGAAACTATTACAATTTATAGCTCTAGCTTTGAGCTCAACACTAAGCCAAAAATTTTCTCACCAAGGCCCCCATTTCCTTGAGAAAATATTGAGGAAATTACCCTCTATTGTTTAGGAATTTCCTCCAAAATGATTGCACAATTCCCAAGGATTGATCATTGATTGCATGAAAAACTTGTACACTCAACACTAGTTTACAACTGATGTTACACTGCCTTGGAATACCCACCACATATGAGTAATTTGAATTCCTTGCATGCATGAGCTATTTTTGTTTGATTGATTAGTTAATTGGATGATCCATGATTTATATTGTTGTCCCACTGCACAACTGGCCTCTAAATAGTTTTATTAACTGTTAGAACTAGTTTAACTGAGTACAACTGGAAATAACTAAACTGGATTGCTACAAATTAACAATGAAACATGCATAACTAAACTCCAATCCCTATAACTCAAATTTATTTAGATAACTGTGTGACAAGAGCCATGTCACCTCAAATAATTGTCTCCAAGACGTTTGTTGATGTGGAAATTTAGAATTTTCTCAATTTGATCAAGGCTAAGCAAAATTGAGCCTTTATTGCTACACTTATCAACAATAAGTGTATGTGGAAACCAGGGAAGGAGCATTAGAAAATATTAAAGAGGTTTTTAGGTATTTTCATGGCACTATTCGCTATGGATTATACTATGAAGGAAGACTAGGATTGAATAGAGTGTTGGACATGTATGACTTTTTCAATGCAGGTTGGGTTGAAGATCTAGATCATAGAATATCTACAAGTGGTTATTTATTTTACCTGTTTGGAGGAGAAATCGATTGGATGGGAAATATAAAGTCTATTGTGGCACTCTCAACTACATAAGTTGAATACATGACAGACACTCATGTAGGAAATGAAGCTATATGATTACAAATATTGTGTTTAGGTATTAGGTTGGTACAACTAGTTGTAAGGAAAAATTGTGATAGACAAAGTGCATTTTTCCTAGCGAAGAACACAACTTATCATTAAAAGACAAATCATATTAATGTTTAGCATCACTTTGTGAGATATATGATTGAAGACAAGAAGGTGATATTAGAAAAGGTGGACACTTTGAATAATGTTATAGATTTTGTTGTTGTTGTGATTAACACCCTCCAAATTTTTTCTCACACTTGAATTTTGGAGCCTACTGCAGATTTTACAATCTGTCATTCTATGGTTACTCCATGATCATTTAATTTTTTGTAAAGCATTCAATTCTACTTCCTACTTTCAAACTTTTGAGTCACTTGCACACACATGCCTGGTCTTCGATGAATTTATAAGTGTGATGTTGGAAATACTGAGAGGGGAGGGGGGTGAATTAGTATTCCTTTCAATTAGAGAATTAGTTAATCTTCAATTATTATCAATGTTTGTACAATGATAGCAGAAAACAAGAGGAACACAAATGCACACAGTTTTTAAGGTGGAAACCCACTCTGGGACAAAAACCACCTAATGCTTTTCTAATAGTTCTTTAATATTCAACTCCAATTGAAAATAAAGCTCCAACTTCCTAGAATCTACAAAAGTATTCTTCTCCAGCTTCCATTGGATGGACGCTCCAATGCCCGAGATTCTTCAGTAGCAACTGAACGGATGCCCCAACACCCAATGAGCTACAACTCACCCTAGCACCACCCTACCACCCTATAGAAGAATAAAAGAAGAATGGACTCCCGTACCAGGGAAAATGGTCCACTTTACAATGATATAGAATGATGTAGAAGAAGAAGATATACTAGACCATAACCAAAACTTTGACACAACCACCTAATGATGATCCTAGACCTCCCAACACTGCCTCTTCAACCCTTGGCAGATAGATACTAGTACAATTTGTACAATAATGTATTTACAATGACTAAGTACAATGATACCTTTACAATGATTGTATGCAGTGCTGCCCACTTGAAGACTTCATATGATGAACTTATTGCTACTGTTATGTACCTTAGTTGCTGCTCTTGTCATGCTACCCTGTGCTGCACCTTGCTTTGCTTTGCTACGGTAGAAATTCTGGTCCTTTGCAATCCTTGACAACACATGATCTAGATTTTTCTTGCCTTCTAGGAGCTTGATATTGAATCTGTTGTATCTCTGTTATTTCAGATCCTCAATATATTATTTTCGGTCCTGTAGTAGTCCTCTAAGTCATCTTTCCAATGCCATGGGTCTGATCCAATTTGGATTCTTCAAGAAAGATTTATACTCAATTTCTCACAATGCCCTAATTATGGACTGTTTCAGCAGAGCGCACTTGTATGGCATGCCACGTGCCACTGTTTCTTCATTTAGCTCTGAAATTGATAGAGAAAAAACTAAAGACTGTGCACTATCTGCCAATTTTTACGGAATTCCAATCTGATACTCAGAGAGAGAGTTATGACGATTTTACCAAGGTCACTTGTTTGGGATGAATTTCAGGAGCCTGCAAAAACGCTTACTTCCACAGATCATATCTCCAAAAATATTGTGCCACTTGATCTGAAATTTTTATTGAAGCTTCCTCAAGATTTTTGCTTCACCTAATAAAAATTTCATCTTCTGAGCCTTCGTAGAAAAAACTTTAGAGCGAAAATTCCACGATGACCTGTTTCAGATGGCCGAATCTCATGCATAAGGAGGAAATGAAGATCACAATTTATATGAATGCTTAAGTTGAGAGGGGCTTCAACAAGTGAACGTGGGAGGGATTTTAGGAGCATAAAAAATATTAATTATGACTTTTTAATGAACCATGCTCCAACCCCATGGGGTTTTAGCCCACTAACTAGGGGTACAAACTTCAAACATGAATATCTCTCAAACCGTGAAGAATTACATGGCGTGCCATATATCAACGGAAACATCTCGACAAGTAGAAACCATCAAAATAATTATTGACCCAGAATATATTAATTTGATAGGTCAAAATTCACATGCAATATTGGTTAGCCCCTGGTGCTGCTTGGGTTGACATCAATGACAACCGTTGATCAAAATTCTCCCCATTTGGCATTGATGGCAACACAAGTACTCCCCCTGCGATCATGACACCTCTTCCTACAACATTCTCTCCCCCTTTGACATCAATGGCAAAGGGTAACTCCCCCTGAAACAAAACCATCCTGCGGACCTGTACACACTTCCACTTGCGCTAACACACAACCGTCCTGCAGACCTGTACACACTTCCACTCCCCCTTTATATTCTGAAAAAGGAAAATCTAATGAGAACTTGGGAGAATCCCAAGCTTGTGGAGAAGATATTCCAATGCTAGTGAATATTTAATATGTGATTCTTTTGGTGCTTCTTGGAATATTGCTACTTTTCCAACTGCTTGCATAACATCTGGTCGGGAGGCTGTTACATATAGAAGACTACTAATCATAGATCTGTACAACCTTTGATCCACATCCTTAAATGAGTCATCTATGGTCAATTTGCAACCAAGTAAAGACATCTTGAAATCACTTTGCACCTTTGTAGCAAAATTCTTACTAAGTCGATCATCATTGCTACCAATTATTGTATCATCCTCTTTAGCTATTAGACATGATTTAGTTGCTTCATCCAAAACATATATGTCGTTTGGAGCTCGACTTGCTATAGCCACAATTTCACCATACAGGCCTTTCCTAATTTCAAATTTCGTGGAGTTGAATAGTATTGTGTGTCCTTGATCACACATTTGTCCAACACTGAGCAGATTGTGATTCATGTTTTCAATTCTGAGAGTGACAGTACCTGATCCTATAACATTTGAAGATCCATCATTTCCAAAGGACACGGTTCCATCCTTCTTCTCTTTCAGAGATACAAATTTATTTCTATCTCCAGTCATATGTGTTGAGCAACCTCTATCAACATACCACACATATTTGTTCTTTTGAGCCTTGAGAGCGAGAGCACAATTATCATTCTTCTTCTTCTTCCATGTTCGTTCATTCTGTGGCTTTGAAGATTCTTCTGGAGGATTTTCAAGTCTGCAGTCTTTGGCTATGTGTCCAAAGTTTCGACATTTGTAACATTCAATATTATTTCTTAAATGTTAAAATCTATTGATGTTTCGCTGAGCCCTGGGAGGTTCATATTTGACAAATCTCCTAGAATTGTATTCATTCCTAGGGTACGTGCGACATTCTACAGCTTTATGACCAAATTTTCCACATGAATAACAGTAGCCATAAAAAATATGTTGGTACCTGGATGGAAATTTTCATTGAGGAATTGTCTTCCAAGGCTGTTCTTGCGAATCTTGTCCAATGAAGTCTACATGCATGTCAGATCTCATAGGTTAATTGTATTTTGTTGTAGAAGGTCCTGCTTCTTCTTCTTTGTAACCGATGCCAGTTTTGTCGTTGTAAGATCGTTGATTGTTGATGAGTTATTCCAATGCCCTTGAGCTGTTGGCATAGTTTTGGATAGTTTTTCCTTTCTTCACTTCCTCACACAGCGAGACTACTTCGGCTTCTAATTCTTCCCTTTCTTGGTTGCTTTCTTCCAACTTCTTTTGAAGTGACTCTTCAATGCATTTGTGTTCTTAAACTTGAATTTTGAGACCTTGAACTTGTTCTTCAAGAGTTTTGGAATGGATCTTCTCCGCCTTGAGATCTTTTATCAGCTTGATTGCTTCCTCATAAAATTCGTCTATGGTCCATCCTTCTTCTTCGTTGTTTGATACCTCTTTCTTATTGTGCTTGGCCATAAACAATACTCTCTCATTGGATTATTCTTCACTATCATTGTCTTCATCAGATGATGAGCTGTCTTCTTTAGAGAGAAAGTTCCTTTTGGATCCTTGCTTGTTGAATTTCTTAAAGCCATTCTTTCTTTTTGAGTTGCCATTACTTTTGTTTGGACATTTTGCTTCAAAATGCCCAACCTCATTACAGCTAAAACATATCAATGGAATTTTACCTTTGAATTGTCCCTTACCAATTTGTAGTTTTCTCGTGAAGTAAGCATATTCTTCATCTGAAATACCTTCTTCATCATCTCCCTTTTCTTCACACTTGCAGGTGCATGTCTTTTCAATTGAAGGTTGTTTATCCTTATTGGTTTTCTTAGACGCAACGAACGCAGTTTCTAGATGCGAAGTACCCTCTTCTTCATCAAGTCTCATTTCATAAGCTATGAGAACTCCATGTAATTCCTCTTTGCTGAGTTTTTCTAGATTTGCACTGTATTCTAAGACCGATACCTTTGGGTTGAATCTCCCTGGTAACGTTCTAAGAATCTTCCGTATAATAGTCTTCTCATCAACTGGCTCTCCCAATCCTTCCAGAGTATTGGTTATTTCATCAACGTATTGAAAGTATGTAGCAATGTTGCAATCTTCTTTCATTCTGAGTTGCTCAAATTTTGCTCTATAGATTTGAAGCTTTGCTTCTTTTACATTTGAGTCACCTGCATATATATTCTCAAGCTTTTCCCATACATTTTTGGTGGTTTTACAACCCAAAACCTTATGATAAGAAGATTCAATAAGTCCACTGACAATAATATTCTTTGCTTTTGCATCATTTACCAAATTCTTCTTACCTTGTTCATCCGCAGTTGATGTAAATCCATTTTGAACAGTGTCCCATACTTCGTAACGTTGCGCCAAGAGATAGACCTCCATTCTTCCTTTCCAAAGTGCATAATTATTTTCATTGAATAGAGGTACACCATTCTTGGTATGCTCCATGACCTCCTACCAACTGTTAAACTACTATTGAAGGAACCAAGCTCTGATACCAATTATTGGAATACTGAGGGGGGGGGGTGAATCAGTATTCCTTTCAATTAGAGCATTAGTTAATCTTCAATTATTATCAATGTTTGTACAATGATAGTAGCAAACAAGAGGAACACAAATGCACACAGTTTTAAAGGTGGAAACCCACTTTGAGACAAAAACCACCTAATGCTTTTCTAATAATTCTTTAATATTCAACTCCAATTTAAAATAAAACTCCAACTTCCTAGAATCTAGAAAAACATTATTCTCCAGCTCCCACTGGATGGACGCTCTAACGTCCAAGATTCTTTAGTAGAAACTGAATGGATGCCCCAACACCCAATGAGCTACAACTCACCCTAGCACCACCCTACCACCCTATAGAAGAATAAAAGAAGAATGGACTCCCGTACCAAGGAAAATGGTCCACTTTACAATGATATAGAATGATGCAGAAGAAGAAGATATACTATACCATAACCCCAACTTTGACACAACCACCTAATGATGATCCTAGACCTCCCAACACTGCCTCTTCAACCCTTGACAGATAGATACTAGTACAATTTGTACAATAATGTATTTACAATGACTAAGTACAATGATACCTTTACAATGATTGTATGCAGTGCTGCCCACTTGAAGAATTCATATGATGAACTTCTTGCTGCTGTTATGCACCTTGGTTGCTGCTCTTGTCATGCTACCCTCTACTGCACCTTGCTTTGCTTTGCTGCGGTAGAAAGTCTAGTCCTTTGCAACCCTTGACAACACATGATCTAGATTTTTCTTGCCTTCTAGGAGCTCGATATTGAATCTGGTGTATATCTATTATTTTAGATCCTCAATATCTAATTTTTGGTCTTGTAGTAGTCCTCTAAGTCTTCTTTCCAATGCCACAGGTTTGACCCAATTTGGATTCTTCAAGAGAGATTTATACCCAATTTCTCACATGCCCTAATTATGGACTGTTTCAGAAGATCACACTTGTACGGCGTGCCACGTGTCACTGTTTCTTCATTTGGCTCTGAAATTGATAGAGAGAAAACTACAGACTGTGCACTATCTGCCAATTTTTACGGAATTCCAATCCGATACTCAGAGAGAGAATTATGAAGATTTTACCAAAAATATTGCGCGACTTGATCTGAAATTTTTACTGTAGCTTCCTCAGGATTTCAGCTTCGCTTGATAAAAATTTTAGCTTCTGAGCCTCCGTAGAAAAAAATTTAGAGCAAAAATTCCACGATGACCTGTTTCAGATGGCCGAAACCTATGCATAAGGAGGAAATGAAGATCAAAATTTATATGAATGCTTAAGTTGAGAGGGGCTTCAACAAGTGAACGTGGGAGGGATTTTAGGAGCATAAAAAATATTAATTATGACTTTTCAATGACCCATGCCACAACCCCATGGGTTTTTAGCCCACTAACTGGGGGTACAAACTTCAAACATGAATATCTCTCAAACCGTGAAGAATTACATGGCGTGCCATATATCAACGGAAACATCTCGACAAGTAGAAACCATCAAAAGAATTATTGACCCAGAATATATTAATTTGATAGGTCAAAATTCCCATGCAATATTTGGTTAGCCCCTGGTGTTGCTTGGGTTGACATCAATGACAACCACTGATAAACATGTGATTCTTTTATGTTAGCTTGAACGAGCATAGCACTATTCATCAAGATAGTTCTTTTGTAGTTTTCAACTCATGTCTATAGTCCATGCTCACTTTTATTGATAGTTCCCCTCACTTCTTTGTGTTTATACTTTTATTTTTGTGAGTTTCCTCAATTTTGATCTTTCTTGTTCCCCTCACTTTTATTGACAGTTCCCCTCACATTCGTTGTTGTTGATTTTTCTTGTTTTCACTTTGAAAAGTGGTGTTTTCATGCTATCATCACTATGGCATGTGTCACTTTCAAGTTCATTCATAATTTAACTACAAAGAAAAGACCCTCTAGCGAAGGTTATAAAGGAGGTTTTTAGAGTTATAAAATTGGCCAAAATTGTCGAAAAAACATTTGCTACAACATCCGTTTTTGGTAACGAGGTTTTGACGGAGCTTTTAACGAAACTTCAACACAACTAAAAAACATTGGGTGGCCAAAGGTTTTTACGGATGTATTTCTTATCGGTGTGAGATTCATGTGTGAATGCACTAGTGCATTTTAACCTTTACACACCGGTACTGTAAAAATACCAAGCACCGGGATGGAAAACAAATTTCAAAAGCCCTGAGGCATTTAGCAACGTCACAGTGCGTGTCACCAACAAATACGCACCAGGGCGATAGAAGATGCATGCACTGATATATTCAGATTATAGTTGTAAAGAACCGAGGCATTTAATGCAAAAATTATTGGTGCATTACAAATATGAATGCACCAATGAATTCACCTTCTATCCGCCCGATGCGTATGGGTTGTATACACGCCCTGGTTCATTAAGGTGTAAAAATGCACTGGCGCGTTAAAGGAAAACCATACTGGTGCATGCAACACCTATCCGCCTGGTTTATAGTCATCGATAAAGCACACAAGGTGTTCTAATTGGTATTGGTATTTGGTGCGGTGTTCATAGGTATGTTTGGTATGTGTTATATTCTTTCCACGACTAATCACGCACGGGGAGGTAAGAGGGGGGGTGATAGCCCCCCTTGTCGGGGTCCGAGGCAGCACCCCGGAAAATTTTTTTTGGTCCTTAATTTCCGGTGGGGGGTCCGCGCCCATGGTTTTGCACATGGTTTTGGGGTATGATGGTTTTCGACCCTTGGTATTTTTTGTAGATCTGGTCAGTGGAACTACGGTTATGTTCTAATCCAGGGTTAATGGATTGGGGTTTATGTATGCTTTGGCATGTATATATATGTGTTGTAACACTAAAAGGAATATAATGAAAAATCAAGTTGGTCGTCCCGATTTGGGATCCAAGGGAAAATCTATATGTTTATTTGTTTTATGTTTGATGCTCTCGCTATTATTTATTTTTTGTTATAAGATTCGTGTGTAGATAATTTATGTTCAGGGTTAAAACATACAAGGTCATCGAAACACACAGATGCTTAGTATCATACACACGCACCGGTGTTAATTTTCTATTTTTTAGAAACATCGACTTGTAACAGTGCAATTATTGTGATTTTTAAAAATTCATCATTCATCTAAATTTGACACATATCTTAAAACAATATTCATATCAATTAAATTTTTATTAGTGAATTTGAATGTGATGTTTGGATGAATTTGTTATATCATCAAATTTCGCATCTTTTCATTATAATATTTAATCATCTATATATTTAATCAGTGGTGTAACATTTCACAACGACAATGGAAAACACAATAGAATAAATTAAAACGTATATATATATATATATATATATATATATATATATATATATATATATAAGACACTCTTTTCCATACAAAATGGGACAGTTATTGGTATCCCTTTGTCTTTCAATTGGGAAACTATGTCCATTACATTAAACAAAACGTCTGATTTCACAGACAAATAATAAAAAAAATACGACGCATTGCTTTGATATCCAAACACATTGATCATCATTCTTCGCTGGAACTACTGTCACTCCTCGAGCTATTTCCATGACTTGGGTTATTTGGAGGAATGTTTTGTTCATTGTGTTGATTGTTTTCTTCTTCTGCAAGTTCCATCTACAAACATAAAAAAAAGTGTAATGAGTGTATCTACACTGGTGAGAATAATGAAAATTGCAATATTAAATAATATACATCAATGTAAATCGAAAATAAATGTACCATAGCAAGAATTGACTAATGAACTATACATATTTTTTCAAAACCAAATTTCATGTATTCTTTCAAAAGTTCATTTGTTGGCGCAATTCCATTGTTTCATGCAGTTTTATACCCTGTAACAAATCATAGATTTAATATAAAATATTTTTTTGTTCTATTGATTATAGACAGAGCTAAGTAAGACAAGATATATACTTACAAATTCCACAATTAATTTATCATATGCCAACATATACTGACAACCCATATTTAACCCAATGTCAATCAATTCTATTGATGGTTCTTCTTTGTATGTTAACACCTGTTTGAAGACATTCAATGATGATTGTTGTAAAGAAACTTAAAATATACAAAAATTGAATCTAGTTAAGTTGTTATAAGGAAGTAAAAATTACTCACAAACTTAGATATCAACCCTTTTCTTCCTTGTCGTCCTGTTTTATGTGTTGATTGGGTTCCATTTTATTTTATTTTCTGTAGGAAAATACTTGAAAATTAACCTCCAACAACACTCTAGATGAGCTAAGGAGCAATTCATTTTCATTTGCATGTTCTATTTATTTTTCTTTTCTTAGAACAAAATTCATTTTCTTTGCTGTTGGTCCCTTTAAAACATTAAACATATATGAATTAATAGATTGTTTGAAACATGTTATCTAATATTTTTAAGTATATTATTAATGAAAATTAAAAAATGGAACTCATATTGGATCGATAATATTTTTTCATTCACCTGATTCATCCTTTTGCAATTTTTCCATCAAGATTTTACACTCTTCTGGTCTTAGTTTAGAAAGAATCTTATTGAGCTTCGTCATTTTATGGCTCTACATGATACACACTAAACAATACATATTAGTTAAACTTAAATATAGTTCAAAAAAATAACTTTGTAAATAATTTACAAAGAAATTGCCTTTTTTTATTTTATGGATGTGCTATCATTATTTTTGTTACTTGAACTCTTCTCAGCCATTTCTTTATCAATATAAAACCTATACCATTCATTAATATATTTTATAAATAAATCACGTGATTTTCAGGTAAAAAAAAAAAATCAGGAAAATGGTGCGTCTATCTAAATTAAACGGTCGGTGCAACTTTCACAACTTAAGCACCGATAATGGTGCGATATGTTCTTATAAATGCACCGCCACTACCATGGAAACAATGCACGATGCTCTTTGAAAATAGGAGACCCGATGTGTTATATTAATATTGGAGCACCAATTAACATAAACATAAATGAATAGAAAATTATTTTTATCTAACAATGTTTTTTGTCAATACGCACCTGGTGCGTTATACTAAAAGCGTGCACTAGTGCGCTATATTAAACAATGTGCAAAGCTTAACAAAAACGGTTTTTTTTTTTAAATCATGAAAGGGCCGACAAGGATTGGGATCCGACTCTGCTAGTGGTCCCGTGAGTTAGATGTCATACGCATATATATATATATATATATATATATATATATATATATATATATATATATATATATATATATATATATATATATATATATATATATATATATATATATATATATATAGTAATACAAGCCCTATAAATCTAAAATGAAAAGCCCTAATTGTGAATTTTTGCAGTCACATAAACAAGAAGAAGGAAGGGTTTAATGTAAGAATGGATTTTTTTGTTTTTTTTTTTTTGAATTTTAATTAAATCGAAATAGGAATAGAGATTGTAAAGGATTTTATTAGTAAAATTCACAGTAAAAATTAAATTTTTTACTATGCATGTATTAAATCTAACAAAAACTGTAAAAAAAAACAATTATTGCGGTAAAATTTAACATTTTTTCTATACTACAGGGTTTTTTTGTGAATCACCAGATGTTTCAAATTTTGATTCTCTGAATAGTGTTATTGTTCGAAAGTATTTTACTGCTCCACAATGCTCTCTTGCTCCAAGTATGTCTCTCGTGCAAATCCCTCCCTGAAATTTTTTTCAATTATAATGAAATAATGAATAGCTTTTACTATTTAAAGAAATTTTTATGAAATTAGATTTCCGAAAATCATTTTCCGCTCATTTTTTAGTTTACTGCTTTTTTTTTCAATTCAAAAAGATAAACTTGCATTTTTTTCTCCTGATGTTCGGTGCGTTTGTTAACTAGCAGCACTGGTACGCCTGGTAATAAAACCTCACCGGTGTGGTTAATAGCACATTAGCATAGATAATAATAACTCCTTTTTTAAGGCACTGAAATTACTTTTAGGTATGTACACCAAAATTTATTGTTGATTTTTTTCACTTGCAGGGAGAAAATATCATAATGATATCAAATGGAAAATTCTTCAAAATCCAGCTCGTTCCATAATATTTCTCAAAGTCCATTGCAGAGTTCTCCCTATCCATCTCCAAACGTAATACTTCATATTTTTTTATATTTTCATTATCAAATTGAATTTATTTATTTTATCCATGTCAATAAGCTGAATAAAATTAATGTATACAAATTTGCAAGTTCATGTAGATTCAGAATCGAGTTCCGATGCACAAAATATTCAAACATTTCCAAAATGTCGGAAGCTCTTATCAGGAGCAGCATATCGCAAGGCGCGATTGGTAGATGAAAATGGACATCCGCTTCACCCTACCAATTGTAACATGTCATCTTCTAGCCACAATTCTGGGACCATGATGGTAATATTTTTTTGGTATAATGTAATTGTTTCAACGTCAAACCAATTAAACATGCATTGAAGAGCTTACTAATTTATATCATCGATATTGTACTAATCATGTTCAAATATATTTTTTGAAATTATTAGGATTCTAGTGATTATGAATGACCTACCTACCATCTTCTGTTGCACCCCACGACAATATCAAATCGAGAGAAGATTGAATTAAGAGAAAAGATCGGAGAGGAACGATACCAAGAATGGTTCAGTCAACCACCTATTCAATTCCCACTACATCCAGCTTCACCAATTAGGAATGAATATATCAATGGTAGTTCTTCACAAGCTAGCAAGGGAGGCAATAAAATAGAGGTTGTTACTTAAGGGGTACGACTGCCATGGAGACGATGTTGTTAGATGAATTCCAAAACCATGATCAGCTAGGGGATGATGCTCATATAGCTGATACATTTTTTGAAAGCCTTAAATTTGCTTCCACCACCCCTCTCTTTGGACTTGGCAGTCAGTCAAAGTCTATCCAGTTGGGGACAGCGATGTTATTGTACAACTTGAAAGAAAATTTAAAAATGTCAAATGCATGTTTCTCATAAATTTTGAGGTAATTGACAATCAAGTCCCTTATATTTTGAAAAATCCTGTCACACAATCAACATTACAAATGGAAAATTTTATGAACGTTAATAATTATGGGCATTGTACATTTAATATTTTCCACCAACTATAGGTTGTTCAAAGATAAGGTTCTTCCGAGTGATAATATCTTTCCCGGTAGCTACGAAGAGGCAAAGAAATTGTTGAAAATGTTGGGTGTTAAGTACATATCATATCATGCATGTCCAAATGATTGTATTCTATATAGAGGAGAATATGCAGATAGAGAGATATGTTTGAAATGTTGGCATGACAGGTATCATAAATAAAAAAATAATGGTAAATCACGTGGTCCTCCTTTTAAGATATTGAGACACATGCATATAATCTCAAGATTCAAAGGCTCTTTCGTTGCAAAGAATTATCTATGTTGCATGGATGAAATGCCTCACACAGAAGTGAGTTGGGATTTATGTGAATCCCAACAGATTCAATAGCCATGAAGCATATATAGGATACCTAGCTCGAAAAATTCAAGGATGAAGTACAAATTCTACGACTCAGCATAGCCATGGATGGCGCCATTCCATATTCCCTCCAGAACACCAACTATTATGTTTGGCTTGTAGTAGTGATCAATAAAAATATCCCCCCATGGTTGTTCGTGAAGAATGAACATCCTATGTTGGCTCTCATAGTCCCTGGTAGAAGACAAGTGGAGAATATGGATGTCTACTTACAACCATTGGTAGATGAATTGAAGGAATTATGGGATGGGATAAATGTATACGATGTATCAAGACCCATCACAATAGAGAGGAGTTTTACCTTGTATGACGTATGTACTTACACAACACATGATTATCCAGGCTTACGAGTTTGATTTGGTAAATTACATGTTTATTGATGTTTTTATATACATAATAATATTCTTTCACATATTAATTTAATTCGTTGTAATTATTCTGATATTCATGATATTATTTAACGTGCCATTCATATTGCATACAATAATTTCGCAGGCCTTGTAAAAAAAGGGTATTATGGATCTAAATTTTGTGGACATTCTATGAAAACTAGATGGTCCAACGACCCACAAAAGACAGTGTATGACTGCTCTAGTGTATTCTTCCCAGAAGAACACCCTTACAGAAGAGAAACATCCGCTTTCAATGGTAAACGAGAGAGAACCCAAAGGCCTGCAATAACAACACCACCTAAATGGCTTAGAGCATATGAGAGAGAGAAGGAGAAGGATTTCATAGAAATGTTTGATTCAAATGGGGAGCCTATGTTCGATGATCCATAATTATTTGACACCTATGTTGAGAAATTTCCCATTGGGATGGAAAGGAAATCTATATTTTATAACCTCCCATATTGGGAGCATCTTAATATTACCCATTTATTAGATCCCATGAATATATTAAAAATGTTTCATATTATTTATGGAGGCACATATCATCAAAACAAAGTGACACATTGGCTGTTAGGAAAGTTCTTATTACTTCAAAAACTAAAAAGAAACATTGGCCAAGAAAATTAGAAAGTACAGGAGAGGTTGGCCCCTCTAATTGGTATTTCAAAGAATGTGATGTCCCATGTATTTTAAAAAAATATGATCTTTATTTGGAAAAGGAAGTTATAATGGGTGTGAGGGTGCGATATTCATATGGGTCTCCACTATGGTGTTGTTTCACCGTGGAAGACCATTTGTCGGGGTTGAAATCACATGACCATTTGAATCTTCTAAGAGTGCGTATAATGTCAAAAGCATGATTTTATTATTTATTATATTAATTATTTTTATCCCATGGGATCATAAAACATAACTAATTTTGTATGCATGTGTTTATAAATTCGCAGTGTCATTATCCTTTTTTTGTGCATGGGTGTGTGAAACATGAATTCCCCCAAGACCTAGGACGTGCCATATTTAAATTATCTGCATTTGTACATTGGATCACGTCAAAGTAGATTCATGTGGCTATAATTCCATGGTGGCATCAAGAGATAGTTGAGATTGTTTGTATGATTGAGAAGGAACTACTGACAAGTTTCATGGACTTGCAGGTTCATATTCTAATCCACCTAGTAGATGAGGTTGAATTAGTTGGGGTGGTTTCTTGTCGTTGGATGTTCTTCTTAGAGAGGTACACGAAGAAATTGAAAGGTTTTGTTCAACAAAGGGAAAACCCGAGGGATCTATGGCAGAGGGGTACATATCGTATGATTCTTTCTATTATGCCAATGAGTACATCAAACATATCGAAAACACACAAGGTGCAGTGATTTGGCACAATGAAAGGGATGAAGACAAAAGAGAAGGGGAGCTTCTCCAAATGAATGGAAAAAGGTGATTGATAAAGATTAAGTGACTTATAGTTTTTCAAATTTACACAAAGTAAATATTCACTTTGAACTTCGAAATAATGTATATTTTGATCTCATATGTACTATATGTCAGTTTGATTTCATCAACGAATGCAGAAATTGAAGCAATCAATAAATTCATTCTTTACAATTCTAAAGTGACACAACCGTGGGTCGCATTGTACGAACAAAAGAGGATGAAATGGGATAGTTACACGAAATAATTCAGATGGTTGAATGGTAGAAGTGTGCCTTATCCTGATCATTTAAAAGAAAATATGGCAATTATATGCCCCAACAGTTGGGTAGCTGACCAAGTCAAAGATAAATACGGTGCAACCGGCCATTACCTGCATGCTGAAGAGGATGCGCTAAACGTAGGGATTGAGTGCAAAAACTCAGTAATAATCTATTTATGTACATTTTAAACTTAATAATGCACATTTGAAATGTAACATATATATTTTATATATTTTAACTGTTGGGTTATTAGACACATGACACTATGATTTTTTAAATTTTTTATAGGTGCATTTTTTCCCATCTATGTGGGCATATGGATACCATTTTCACACAGAAAATGCCGATGATGGACACATGACACAAGACTGTGGAGTGGAAGTCGAGTTCGATCATTCTATTCGAGCTAGCCACCATGATCAAAACCTAGTATGAGGGACATTAGGTTACATTGGAAAGATACAAGAGATCATTGAAGTGGACTTCTCTTCTTTCCAGTGTGTCATTTTTAGGTGCAAGTGGTGGGATACCTTTGATCGGAATAATGTAAAGGAGAATCGAAATAGTAGGTTGATATATATCAACTCTAAAAAGATGTGGGATGAAGCTAAGGAGCATTATGTTTTCCCAAACACTACAACCAGGTGTTTTTTTAACAAGATGTGTTGGATAGGGATTGGTGGTTCATATTGAGACATGACCCTAGATCAAAACATATTTTTGAGAACAGTTGTGTTATCATGCCAAGCCAGCTGGAAGATAATGACGGTGATGACAACGGAGTGATATGCTACATGTGTTATTTCGTCATTTATACTATTTAAGATGGGTTTTTATAAAGAATAGGACTTAACCTTATAACTAAGACTCTTTTTTTCCAAACATTATAATATGTATTTGGAATTAATTGGTTTGAATTGTGTTAATGTTAAAACCGTTTCACTTGATAATTTGCAATTATGTTGATCTCGAAAGAAATGCACTGTATCAAGTTTTTTTTTTTTTTTTTAAATGTCAATTCCTAAAATAATACAACTACTTCATTGCTTTAAATGGTTTTTCACTATATCATTACTTAAATAAATGCACCCTATTATATATATATCTTCAAAATTTAAAATTTATTTTTATTAATGTATACTGTTATTTTTGGTATGTAAGATTGTAATAAAATAATGATAATTCTAAACATGAATTTATTTGCATTATTTTCTAAACTTTATTATGTTACAAAAATTCATATTATTCTAGATTTATTGTTTTACAATTATTGATATTCTTACAAATTTACAAATTTATAATTATGGTAATTTAACAATACGTACTGTATACATTTTACAATTTTATGATGATTCAATTTTATGGTAGTTATGGTTCAAATTTGAAAATTAATTTACAATGTACAATTTTACAAATTTTATAATTTTAATAAAATTGAATCATGACAATACATACAATTACAAATTTTACAATTTTACAAATTTACAAATTTTACAATTTTAATAAAATTGAATCATGACAATATATACAATTACCATTAAATTTTTAATAATTATCACGATTTAATATTAAAAATAAACATCACGATCATGATAACCATCGTACAAACATCATATTCTAAAATACACATTCAATTTCACTAACATCATCGTGATCATGATCATCTAACAAAACACAAGCATTGTTTAACATCATCACAACAAAAACACCAAATATACATCTCATGTCAAATAAGTGTTATAACATACACATCTATCTGCAAGCACATTAAATGAGCATATCTAACATGACCTTATATACAATATACACATCATGATGAAGACCAACATGTAAATTAAGTACATCAACATGAACATAAAATACATGCACTATATATATATATATATATATATATATATATATATATATATATATATATATATATATATAATGTCAAAAATATACAATTGTAATAGAACTACATATAAATGTCAAATATCTAGTGGTACATCAATATTATAACTAGTGGAGTCCTGCTCATTTTATGGTACCTGCTCAGATGGACATGTCTGCTCAGGAGGTGCCTGCTTAGATGGTGTCTGCTCAAGAGGTGTCTGTTGAGATGGCTCCTGCTCAGAAGATGCCTATTCATGAATAGATGTTGGCTTCTTGTCTTTGCAAGGTGAAGGAGGAGGAGATGGAGTACTATAATGATCACCACCCTCATGATCATGATCATCTGATGAGTTGTTATGTCGTGCATATCCATGGCGCCTATCCCTCCTAGCCGCCAATAGCTTGGAAGCTCTGACGATATGACACATAAGTCTCATCATATCATGGGGCATGTCCCTCCAGAGCTCTGTGAGAATACGAGCTCTGTGAGAATACGAATAGCCTAGATCTCTCTGATCATCGAAGGGCATACTCCTTCATCAACCAGGAGTCTACATAGTCGGTCGCCCAACTCCATCCTGAATCGATTGTCCGCCCGACGCCACATGCCTGCAGGTATCTACACCCGAGGAGGTTCCTCACCCTTTGTGTCCTCCCCCATCTCCTCGTCATCTACAGGATCATCTGGTGGGGGTGGAATCATGTTCCCAATGAATGTGCCAATATCTAAAAAATATATAGTACACAATAATAATTAGACAATTTCATTAAACAATTTAATAAAACAAGTTAAAAAATGTGTTAGAATAAATTTTATTCTAATTAATTAAGACAACAAAATGAAACTATATTAATTTAAAGAAAACACTAATATTACCTCTAGCATCTGTTGGTTCATCCTATGTGAAGAGGATGTTGGTACACCCTCGCAAATCCAAACCCGCGTATGGGCACGGCACCATCACGAACATGTGATCATCCATACTAGCTAGCAACTCCAGTGCATCACTAGAAATCCTAGCCAGATACTGGGACATGCCCTTCTTGGGAATCGTCTCGCCCCACATGTGCATCTGTACCTGTATCATCGGCCTACGAGGCTTACGCACAAAAGTAGGCCTTGTCTCCAGAAACCTCTCAAAAATAAACAAAACAACTCTGAAGCAAAAGGGAAGGTCAACCTCCCATGTGCCTGAGAACAAAATATATCTAAGGCTATACAAAACTGTCGCAAAAAAATGGCAGACCATCGAACAAGTCGTGGCCTCCGTGTTGGGAAAAATACTGAGAGAGGGGGTGAATCAGTATTTAGTGCTGACTGAAAACTTTTTACTTTTTCTTGCTTTTAAAACCCATACACTACTTTACTGAACACAACTCGCGTATACACGCAGATATCCTTAAGAAAACTTGCGTATGTCCAGAGATCTAATCATGAATTTAATTCTTAACTTAGATCATTGCATCATTCATTCATCAGATGTTTAGTAAGCAGTAAACAGGTGCAGTAAGAACAGAATAAATCATCACACATAAGCAACACACATGAACACTAGGATTTAAGGTGGAAACCCAATTCGGGAGAAAACCACCACTGTTGTCGTCTCAGTCTTCAATATTTATTATATAAAGAAAAATTCTTACAACCATGTACTAGCGCAGACTCATACCAGCACGCAGGCACCCACCTGCAGAAGGCTACAACCTTCTCTCATTTACCATCCTCTCCTGGAAGCGAGCTACAACCCCCTGCTCTCGTTTACCAGCCTCTCCTGGAAGGGAGCTACTACCCCCTACTCTCATTTACCAGGTACCACTGGAAGGGAGCTACTACCCCCTACTCTCATTTACCAGCTACCACTGGAAGGGAGCTACTACCCCCTCACTGAAGGCTTCGACCCTCAGCACCACTGCAGACCACGTTTCATCAATTTTCAAACTAGATTAAACAGCTTCAACACAATTCTTCACTTATCAACAAACATACTTTGCCCAATACTTCAAACAGAACAGTAAGACCACTGTAACTAGAATACTAGAGATAACCCAGACTTCAGAATAGATATGCAGATGTAAACTCAACCCAGATCATTCATTGATTCAAATATCATACGCTAATTTTATTCACTGAAGTTGCGTGTATACGCGCTTTTCTTCTCACCAACCTGCGTATGACTCAGTGCATAGTAACTTTCTATACGCGATTTTTCTTCACCATTTCCACGTATGCACACGCTTTCCTTTTCACCAACTAGCGTATTCTTGTATGCTTTCTTTCAGAATTAGTTCAGACTCATATTCAGATCTGCAATCAGATTTTTGTTTCAGACAATCTATCAACCATGCAGAACTGTTTATACAGTCATTCTTCCTTCATCAATTTAGTCATTGAATCATCACGCGACTTGATCCTTAATCAACAATCAACATTCAACCAACCCAGATCTGTATGAATACATCCTTGACAGATAGTAGTAAAACAGCATAACAGATCAGACATTTCATTCCACACACTTCAGCAAAACCCTAGATTCCATACGCGCTTTTACTTCACTGAACCTGCGTATATACGCGCTTTCACAGAGACAAACATGTGTATACTTCAGTGCATTTTATTCTTTAGAAACCCTGACTGCCATACACGCTTTTCTTTAAGCGGACCCGCGTATATACGCGCTTTTACTGAGACAAACTAGCGTATATATCTATAAAAGATAAACTTTGCAGAACAGTCCAGATCTATAAACTTACCCAGATTTCTTCAATTTCTTCATCAGACTTGCGCCAGGTATTAATCATTTCTTTTCAGATCATCCTAGAGATTCATCATTTCTAGATCTAGAGATCTTGAACCTTCATCATATCCATAGGCGCATCATAGATTCAGATCTATCAATTAAGAACAGAGTTCAACCATGCAGATATACTTCAGAGTGAAGTATTCATTAAAACCCAGACATATGCACACCTTGCACTATTATTCTCTTCTCCTTATATAGGTTTAGCCTTTATCAATACCATGAGTCAAAACCACTCAACCGCTCATGGTATTCCTGGACAGGATCAAATAGATAATCCAGTGCTCAATACTATGGGCCAATACCATGGTTATGTCCCCTGGTTTTTATAAATTTAGAGCGCAAATAGGCATACGCTACTTGGTACGTACTTTTCCGCGTACATACGCTACTTCGCCTTTAGAAACCCGCGTATGCTTTGTGACATATCATATTTATCATTTCTCTGACACTTACTGAGATTTCTTTCTCTGCTACTTCTGAGATGCTTGTAGATACATCAGATTTACATCATTAATAAACTCATTAAGTCAGTTTCCATCAACTTCATCAAGTAGGTTGCCATCAAGGACAACACATTGCTTCATATTGCCAACACTCCGGAATAAATAATCAGCACAAAATAAAAGAGGGCAACTAATGCGCTACTTGTCACTAATATAATGTGAAATTTTGGTCAGTAATAGTGAGAGGCACCTAACTTACTCTAGACCAAAAGAATCAATTCGTAGTTGTCCATCAGACACCTGAAAATCTGCAGGAGAAAGTATATCATCCCTTATGTATCTCTTGGAGTACACGAACTAAATTCCTGTTACATACCAATGGGGACATTAGGTAACTGGGGAAAATCCTCCCCTCTCCTAGATAGGCTAGTAACAAAATAAATTTCCTCCTTAGTGGGCTGGTACGACTGGTCAGGACCGACACGGAATGCCTGTCGCTGGGCATCCCACCTGTAGATCAACTATCCTAATAACCCACTATGCCCCTTCATGGATGTAGCTTCCTCATAGAACTTAAGGAGGCATACCTCTCTTAAGAGCAACTAGGTGGGTGGCATCATAGGGCGAGGGTACAAAAGTCTCTCCCTCTCCCTTGCCTCCCACTATTGTATCATGTTATAATTGTCATCCCTTTGATCTTGTTGTTTTTTTTCCTCTCCCCGTTGACGTCATTGAATGATTCACATATTAAATACATCAGCCTCACTCATACATAAAACCTAATTTATTTTATTAAATGACAAATGTATTTACAAAGATATAAATATAAATTTTATCGAAAAAACAAAAACAAAAAAAAAAACATTTGGTGTGCCACAAAAAACAGTTGCGCACTACCAACAGTGCGTACATTTATATCATGCACCATCCATGGTGTGCATTAAAAAACCTCATACACCACAACAACAAAATAATATTACTTAAATAAATATTATAGGCGGTGCATTGACAAAACATATCTTCCCAGGGCATTTGTTATAGCACAACACACCGCCAGTTTGCAATATTTTACCACTAGTGGTGTGGTACCAAACACACGCTACCCCGGTGTAGTATGTTTGACTGACGCACCACCATAAATAAAATACTGTGGTGCATCCCGGTAAACTAACGCATTACCGTAAGTAAATTTTTAATTTAAACAAAAATTAAATTTTCGATGCGGACGAAAATTGATATGCACCGCAGTATTTTATTACTATTGCATTGTGCTTTGTCTCGGTACCACATCGGGATGTCACATTAACTGCCCAGTGCGGTTTTCATTAACACCATTCATGGTGTGGCCTGTAAATTTACAGGGAGCACTGAGAACGGTGCGAGCCAAACGACTCAAATGCATCGCGCAAGATTTTTTTTTGTTTTAAAAAAAATGGTTAATTTTAGCTCAATTTTAAAAATTAATCTTCTAAAAGCTTAAATTGGTGAGAAACAAGTAGATTACCTACACATTTGTGCATCGAAGAGGCATATTTTCAAAGGAATCCTAAAAACCAAAATTTCCCACCATTTTGCAAAATTTGAAGTTCACACAGTGAGCAATGGAGGAAGAAATGCAGGCAATGGGAGCGCCGATAGCAGGGTGCCTCAGAGAAGGAAAATTCACACCGGTGCTTGAGAGCTCTACAACATGGTAACAAGTAAAAATAAATTTTCTACAACCGGTAATTTTTTTAAAAATTAACCCTTTTTCGGTGCGCTCAATTATGAGACGCACCAGGCGATTGTATCAATGGCGCACCACACTTCTTTACGGTGTGCTAGATTACTGAGGCGCACCGGGCCGTTTTGTATGGAGCACACAGTGCTTCTTTTGAATAAATCTCCTATTTTGGTGCATCGTTGTACATAAACAACATCAGGTCATCGTCATTAGTAAATAGCACCAAAATGCTGAGTGTCTCAGTGTGCCATTTGATAGTACGCACCGGTGCAGTTTATATTAGATGCACCGGTGCATTATATTTATGAAGTGCACCATTGTTTTCGTAGTACTTAAATATAAATCCGAAATGCCTCTTTAGCCTCTACTATGCACCGGTGCGTCACATATATATCTAGCGCACCGCAAAAATATCCACCCGCCAACCTCCTCCAGTGATCTCTTCTACAAACGGATATCTACACTATCTTTATAAGGGATTCCTCAAAAACATCCGCTAGAGGGTCTTTTCCTTGTAGTGTTTGCAACTATTATCTTATGTTTTCCTCATGTCGCGGGTGTCTCTTTTGTGATTTTCACTCATGCATGTGTCACGCGTTTTCACATCACCAAAATTAGTTATGGTGCACTCTTCTACATTAGATGGTATTACATAGCATTATAACATGTGCTATACACATTCCTATAGCTTAGCACTCCTTTTGATTGCATTCGTCGCAATTGTCATAACTCGTTTTCTAAGTGTCGTAATATGTTGTCTCAAATGTCGCACTTGAAATTTTACATAAAATTTTATATAGTTCATTTTTCACATGTAAAAAAAATCAAAATTATCTCAATAAATTCAATGGTTTGTCTAGTCAATTAAAATCAATTAATTATAACACTTTTACGAGTCAAATATTTCCAATGACACATTTGTGATTTTATGTGTATTCTAAAACCTTTTTGAGTAGTCAAGACTTTTCAATGACACATTTGTGATTTTATGTTTACACTGAAGGTGTTCCTATGGTGGGTTTGGTTGGGAAAATTTGACCAATAAGATTTGTGTATTTTCTTCCTCCTCCCTCCAAATAAAAATTGACACGTGGCATTGCAACACTCATGGAATTAGCTAGGAAGTGTGTTTCCTTTAAAGTTTTCTAAATCTCATCCTAAATGAAAAAATAAAGAGTCCAATCTCTAAATTTTGAGATATTTTGATTTTTCATTGGTTTTTAAATTAATTTATCATAAAATTAAGTTTTATTGGGTTTGGTTGGGAAAAATTGACCAATAAATTTTCGTCCTCCAACCTATGTCTCAAACTTAATACCTATAACCCAACCTTTACTACACCTTGAAAGTCACCTACCCTTCCAAACCTACCCTTCTCACCCTTACCTTCCCACAAAAGTGATGTTTTCGATGTTATTGAGTTGTGTGTGTGAGGTGGATGGGGAAACCATTACTGGCAATAATATTTTTGTGGACCTCCGGTAATTTTTTCCATGTGGCTTGGCAAGGAAATTTTGAATCATGGGTACACGATCTCTAAATAAAAATTGATACATGGCATTGAAAAATTCATGGAATTAGCAACACAAATTTCAGATCCATCTTCCATCTTCCCAGCAACACAAATTTCTCCATTTTAAATGTATATATGCCAAATTCTTACCAAGAAAAAGTGGAATATTTGGAGTTAATGACGAGACAAAGATATCTTCGTCACAATACCATTTGTATAATATCAAGATATTTCAACACCACTTTGCATCAATGGGAAAAATGGGAGGGAATATAGTCATGGACCCCTTATAGAAAAGAATTGAAGATCTCATTGCACATTTGTATCTTGTGGAAACTACGCCCAATATCTCCAAATTCACATGGAGCAACAAGAGGATTAGTCCAGGGCACATCTCAACAAGGCTAGATATATTCCTATTCAGTAGCACACTAATGGATCAACACTTCTCCCTTATGGTCTCTCATTTGGCATCGAGTGGATCGGATCACAGGCCAATGAAACTCCTCATTGAGATGTAATCATACCTGGGGCCTCTTCTCTTCATATTTAATCCCTTATGGCTTGATGAGGAAGATTTATCAATGGGTTATTGGATCGCCTATATATATATGGGATAAGAAAAACAAAAGGTCGAAATAAAATCTTAGGCACTGGATCAGAGGAAAGAAAAGGAAGAAAAAATATTGAGTTAAGAAGCTAAAGAGATCCTGATAAAATACACTTTAGGATATGGTGGAAGGGACAATTACAGAGGAAATACTAATAAAGGAAAAAAAGACCTTCAGAGACCTTGAAAACAACTCAAAGATGAGGAGGAAATATGGAGATTAAATTCAAGAAGTTTGTGGCTCAGAGAAGAAGACAAAAATACCAATATTTTTCATAAGCAAGCTAAAATGCGAGAATGGAGAAAAAGGGTTAGTATTATTAAAGTCAATGGGGGGGTGATTTTAGATCAAGTAAGGATCAAAGAGGCATCCTTTGTGCACTTCCAGGATCTATATTAAGAGCAAGGAATGGTTCCCAACTGTCGAATTTTGTAATTATGATTAGTTTTTATAATGTATATTTTCATCATTATGTATTGTAAGCATGTTCTTCATGCTCAAAATAAATTATATGATTTGAATTTTTCAAAGAAAAAATTATAAAGGAATGTTCCTCATGTCATTTGGAAAAATAAAATTTTGAAATTTGAAATTATGATTTTCCCTCCACAAGAAGACCAAGTCGTCCCTCCTTTTTCTCAAGTCGGATCGGCCCTTATGGAACCCATTTGACCCTCAAGGAATACTATCAATATAAGTGACTCGTCCTACCTCAAGGAACTTCATATCTCTAATATCTAAAGCAAGATATATTTTCAATTCAAGGAGCTAACTAGGTCAAAAACAGAAGAATGGGAAGCGTTCTTTCTTCCCTTGCTCAAGCAAGTTTAGGAAGCCAAGTTTCTATGGAATATTTCTGAAGAAGAGTATGAAATTTCTAAGGTTTATCCCTATGGATAAGGGTTGAATATCTATAGTTAATATCTATGGAATAAGGGTTGAACATTTGTTTTCATCTTCGTGCAAAAAGGGTCCCACCTCTTATTATTCATCTATGTGGTAAAGGAGATTCTCTATGTATACTTATGGTTGTAGATAGTTTTGTGAGGGTTGTCATGGTTTCTTGGTGAGAGGTCTAAGTTGTTAATTATGCTAGTCATTTTTCTTGACTTTAATGTCTCTCTTTTTTAATTGATTCTATAAATAAAGGATTGTTTGGTTTTTCCCCCATGTGGGTTTTCTTAGGGTAAAATGGTGTGTTCTAGTGTGGTTGTCTCTTTATGATCCTTATGGAATTTTTTTTTTATATTAAGCTCATTTGTGTAATAAAGTTGTGACGGAAAAAAATTATCTTAATTAAAGAAGTAATTATCATCTTAGAGGATGCCATAGTTTTTCAACACCGAATAGATTACTAAAAATGTCCTCTCTCACATTCCTGAAATGGTCACTGATGAAGAAAACAACAATTTTATGAAGCCCATCATAGAAGAGGAAATAAAATAGGTATTGTGGTATTTTGAACTATATAAATCCCTTGGACTTGACGGATTTACTGGTTATTTTTATCAAAAATGTTGGAGCATCATCAAGGTGGATCTATGTAGAATGGTGGATTATGTCCAACGATATAAAAACATGGGAAAAAGTCTTAACTCTTTCATTGCTACAATTCCCAAGGATTTAATCCCCTCTTATTTTTCTCATTTTAGGCCAATTTCATTATGTGAATTTTCTTATATAATTATTACAAAAAATATTTCTCAAAGGCTCAAGCTTCTACATCCCTGCCTAATCTCGGAAAACAAAGGAGGTTTTGTGGGAAAGAGAAAAATTGTAGATATCATTGTCTGTTGATATTGCAACAAGATGATGAGCTTAGTGAAAAGAGTCGCCCTCACTAAGTGGGCCCGCGGGCTATTTTTGGTGCAAAGTCTATTTTTAGACTATGTCTATTTTTAGACATATGGATCATGTTCTATGAGTTGCAGGATGCTATTTGTGGATGGTTGGTCAAGTTGGAAAAAATATATGGACTTCTATTTTTAGACATATTAGGCGGAATCTATTTTTAGATTGCCAGTCTAAAAATAGATATGTCGAATATTATTAGCTCTTAATAATATTTGGACTCTAAACATTATCTTATTCTCTTGGAGCACTTCAGTTAAGTGCACAGATGTGGCACATGAGCTGACAGAAGGAATTATGCTATTCTTGAGGGTTAAGTGGAGCTATTTCATGGATACTTCAGTTAGAACTCATGTGACAGAGTTTGGTGGAGTTGATTGAGGAAGTTAGTGGAGTTGTATTCAGTGCAACTAATCTAAACATAGTTGAGCTATTTGTATTCAGTTTAACTAATTGATACAATTAGTGAGAGTGGTGTTAATTAATCATTAATTAATTCACTTATTATAAACTCATTAATCAACTAAATAATGCATCAGTTAACTTCAGTGCATGGACAGTTTCAGTGGAGACCAGTGCAGAAATAGGTGAAAGAGCAGGTTAACTATCAGTTGTGACTATACTGTTGCTATTTGCAACACACAGATAGGTGGATAAGCCCATGAGGATTGCGTAGTACAAGCCAGGTGGTTTATCTATTTAATGAAGCCATTCCATAGCATTGATTACGCAATAGAGGCTGGCTATCAAGTGGCAAAAGATTGGAGCATGTGTTTTTCTAGATCTAGCTTGATAATGTGTAGCAATTCGAGGTTGTGCTGAGAGCTTGTGAGGAGATTTGTAAAATGATTGTTACATGATCTCCATGACATATAATATACAGATAGTTGGGGTTTTCAGCTTTAATCTTTCCCATGAAATACTGTGTTCATATGTGTGATTGTTTATGGTTTTAATGTGTGCATGCAATTGATTTTATCTCTGCATGTGATTATCAATGGTAGAAGAGATTCTGTATTATGCATGAAGCTAAAATAGTGTGTGATCAGGAGAATCTCGGTGAATAATATATCAGTTATTCAAATTTTCTACATGGTATCAAAGAGATATTGATCATTGGAGCAATTGCAAAACATTGAAGCGGTTGAGTTTTGTGCTGGTGGAATTCGAATTTGCAGTAGTGTTTTCTTGGTGTCGAAGTTGAGATGTCTTTCAACGGATTGCGATTGGAGTATGCCCTTGAGGGAAGCTCGAATTATATATTGCATGGAAGGACAGGATGCTGGTAGTGTTGGATAATGATGGGTTGAGGAGTTCATAGATGCGAAATTCCAAACCTACTTCTGGTGATGCTGGCATTACTTGACACATAGCAAAAGAAGACAACAAAGTGTCGAAGGATTACGTTGGAAGGTGTGAAGGATCACATAGTGTCCAACCTTCAGAGGTGAGCTTCTCCATTCTTGATGTGGAGAGTATTTGTGAATTATTCCAAAGCAAGAGCGACCAGAGGAAGTTGGCGCTCAAGGATAAACTCAGAAACATAAAAATGGAGAAAGGTGACAGTATGCCCAAGTACCTCACGAAGTTCATCCAATGTAGGGATGAGCTGGGAAGTGTGGGGGTTACTGTTGATGATGAGGACTTGGTGTGATTGGCTCTCCTTGGGCTTCCGAAGAGTTGGGATTCCTATCAGGACTCTGTCAATGGTCGGGAGAAATTTCCAGGATGGGAGCGACTTTGGTCGGATCTTGTGCAAGAGGAGATAAGGCGGAGTACTAGGGACGGATATTCATCAAAGAACTCTGATGAAGAGAATTTCGCTTTGGTTGCCAAATCAAAGAAGGGGAAGAGAAATAAAGCTTCTCAATCCGGTGCGAAAGGCAAGAAGCAGGACATGTCCAAGGTGAAGTGCTTTCACTGTCACCAACACGGACATTATGCCACTAATTGTCCACAGAAGAATAAAAATAAGTAGGTTGTTGGGACTGCAACTGGAGAGGCCTTAACCTCGCAATTTGAGCTGGATTTTTCATTGATCGCATGCTTGGTCTCAAGTATGATGGGTTCAGTGTGGTTTCTTGACAGTGGTGCATCTTTTCACATGACAGGAGATAGAGATTTGTTTAATGATCTGGATGAGAAAGATCTTGGAGTGCACATCGAGATGGGCGATGATGGTAGATATAGTGAGACCGGTATCGGTACCATTTCCTTTGAGAGGGAGTTTGGTAAACCCTTCGTATTGAAGGAAGTGATGCATGTTCCAGGATTGAAGAAGAATCTTATCTCTGTGGCGATGTTAGAAGACAAGGGATATGATGTTGTCTTTAGCGAGGGAAAGGCTTTCCTGCGCAGTAAGGCAACTGGTGAGATCCGAAGGATAGGGGTTTGAGTTAAGAACCTTTATCAATTGCAGGTAGATGGCTGTGCAGCAATGGCAGGCAAGGCAGAAGGAGTGTTGAGCCGGGATGATGGTGAGTTGTGGCACCGGAGATTGGGCCACCTTCACCATGGAGTTTTGAAGATATTGTAGCAGATTTCTACTGGGATTCCTAAAGGCACTCTTGCGCAGTCAGATCAGTGCAAGGGGTGTACCTTGGGAAAATTTGTGAAAGCCAGCTTTCAAGAGAAGGATAGTCGCGCCACCTATCGATCCTCTGAGAGAATTGGCGACGTGTGTGGACCTTTCTTAGTACTGTCGACAAAGAAACACGTGTATTATGTGATATTTGTCGATGATTTTCTCGTAGTGCCTGATTCTTTCATGCATAAGAAGAGCGACACATACTCAAAGTTCTGTGAGTTCACATCATTAGCAGAAAGAACTGGGAAGTAAGTGAAGGCTCTAAGGAGCTAAGAAGACAGAATTAGCTTCTGCTAATTCAGACTTTTGCAAATATGAATTCGAAGAGATCTCTGTTAGCACCTCATAACCCATGTTGTAATCGAGGCTGTTTGAGCTAAAGAACTAACGATCATTGGTGTTGTGACAAAGGACAAGCAATAGATCAGGGTCAACGGTTAGCTCTGTGGGCGGAGGCATGCAATACTGCAGTATATGTGCAGAACCGTTGTCCTCACAGGATACTTGGCATTAGTACACCCGAGGAGGCGTTGTAAGAGGCCCGATATCTATTTGAGGATTGCCCACCTGTTATCTGTGATGGGAGAGATGCCGCAGCAACTGAGCCAATTGCAGAGGTGTTATGTAGCTGTGGGGTACACTGATACACCCCACAACTATCGTGTGTATTTTCCAGACAGTCGCAAGACTGTTGTGTGACGGGATATCAAATTTCATGAGGAGAAAGCCATGAAGTATTCGCTTGAGAGGGAGCCACACTTGCATGCAGATGAGGAGCTATTAGTTCCTAAGAATGAGTCTCTGGATGTGGATCAGCCACAAGAGGAGGTTCATGGAGTGGAAGATACCACTCAGGTAGCGCCAACCATCATAGGGCGGAAGCGCACTACAGAAGCTGAGTGACTGGCTTAAGATGCAGAGAAGGTTGTAGGAGCACCTACATCACAACGCAGACAGAGATAGTCACCTGACCGGTATACTGGATACATGGCTCTTATGAGAAAGTGTATCGTGACAAAGCCATCCTCTTTCGAGGAAGCTGTGGAGGATCCCGCATGGGTATATGCCATGGTGGAAGATTATGATTCAATTTTCAGAAACAGTGCATGGGATATTGTCTCGAGGCCGAAGGGGAAATCAGTGGTGGGTTCAAGATGGATCTACAAAGTGAAGCAAGCAGCTGACGGGAGTGTGGAGAAGTATAAGGCAAGATTTGTTGCCCGAGGCTTTTCACAAATTGAGGGGATCGATTATGAGGAGACCTTTGCACCTGTCCCAAGGTATTCTTCCATACAGATGATTCTTGTTGTCTCAGCGCAGATGGGGTGGCACATTCATCAGATGGATGTGAAGACTGCGTTCCTCAACGGATTCATTGAGAAGGAGGTGTACATAGAGCAGCCCAAAGGTTTCAAGATCTTCAGCAGCGAGTCGCATGTGTGTAGGCTCAACAGAGCGTTGTATGGGTTGAAACAAGCACCTCGTGCTTGGTACACACGGATAGACAGTTATTTCACCGGGCTTGGATTCTCCAAGAGTGAGGCGGATCCTAACCTATACCAGATTGTGGTGGAGGGTAAGTTTTTGATCATTGTACTTTATGTAGATGTTTTGATTTTGACAGGTGATGAACTGTTGATACACTCATGCAAGGTTGATCTTGAAAAGGAGTTTGAGATGAAGGACTTGGGCCTCCTTCATTATTTCCTGGGATTGGAAATTTGGTAGCGTAGTGGTGGACTGTTTGTTTCTGTGCAAGTATGCCCTGAGATACTGAGAAGTTCAACATGATGGTCGCGAAGTCATGATATCTCCTCTTCTCGGTGGCTTCAGAGGAAGGAGATGTTACTTGGTGGACATGACATGATGCATCGTTAGATCCACGCTGGTGGGGTCGCTATGCATTCGGGTCAACACGACCCAACATATGTTATGTCAGAAACCAAATAAGGCTTATGGTTAAGTCACTAAGCTCTTTCCGGTTAAGTGGCATGGGAGCTGAGATAGATGGCAAGGGGCACATATCTCGTAGGCACATCTAGACATGGATCATGCAGGGAGATATTGTGAGGATGAGTTGAGGTGGTAATATTTCACGGATCTGTGATCATCATATCGAGATTGTATGCGCGGGAAGATCTAACAAAAGTATTTTTTATATTCCCACGGAGGATCAAGATGCTGATATCTTGACGAAGGCGCTCACCAGGAGCAAATTCGAATACCACAGGGGCAGGATAGGGGTTGAAGATAATCCTTATCTTGTTGAGAGGGAGTGTTGATATTGCAACAAGATGATGAGCTTAGTGGAAAGGAGTCGCCTTCACTAAGTGGGCCCGCAGGCTATTTTTGGCGCAAAGTCTATTTTTAGACATATGGATCATGTTCTATGAGTTGCAGGATGCTATTTGTGGATGGTTAGTCAAGTCGGAAAAAATAGATGGACTTCTATTTTTAGACATATTGGGCGGAATCTATTTTTAGATTGCCAGTCTAAAAATAGATATGTCGAATATTATTAGCTCTTAATAATATTTAGACTCTAAACATTATCTTATTCTCTTGGAGCACTTCAGTTAAGTGCACAGATGTGGCACAGGAGCTGACATAAGGAATTATGCTATTCCTGAGGGTTATGTGGAGCTATTGCATGGATACTTCAGTTAGAACTCATGTGACAGAGTTTGGTGGAGTTGATTGAGGAAGTTAGTGGAGTTGTATTCAGTTTAACTAATATAAACATAGTTGAGCTATTTGTATTCAGTTTAACTAATTGATACAATTAGTGAGAGTGTTGTGAATTAATTATTAATTAATTCACTAATTATAAACTCATTAATCAACTAAAGAATGCATCAGTTAACTTCAGTGCATGGACAGTTTCAGTGGAGACCAGTGCAGAAATAGGTGAAAGAGCAGGTTAACTATCAGTTGTGACTATACTGTTGCTATTTGCAACACACAGATAGGTGGAGAAGTCCATGAGGATTGTGCAGTACAAGCCAGGTGGTTTATCTATTTAATGAAGCCATCCCATAGCATTGATTACGCAATAGAGGCTGGCTATCAAGTGGCAAAAGATTGGAGCATGTGTTTTTCTAGATCTAGCTTGATAGTGTGTAGCAATTGAGGGTGTGCATGAGAGCTTGTGAGGATATTTTGTACTATGATTGTTACATGATCTCCATGACATATAATATACAGATAGTTGGGGTTTTCAGCTTTAAGCTTTCCCATTAAATACTGTGTTCATATGTGTGATTGTTTGTGGTTTTAATGTGTGCATGCAATTGATTTTATTTCCGCATGTGATGATCAATGGTAGAAGAGATTCTGTATTATGCATGAAGCTAAAATAGTGTGTGATCAGGAGAATCTCGGTGAATAATATATCAGTTATTCAAATTTTCTACATTATCTCGATAAAAGAGGGTATTCACTCCAGTAAAGACATGGGTTATAAGGGAATGATTATTAAATTGGACTTGGATAGCGCCTTTTATAGGCTTAGACATTTGATTCTCTTTTCTATTCTTGAGAAAATGGGATTCACTCAACACCTGATTAGATGGGTGGTTGCATGAATTCAAGGTCCCTGGATTTCCCCTCTTTTAAATGGTAGACCTATTGGCATTTTTAAAGCTTCTCAAGGACTACGCCAAGGATTCCCTTTATCCTTGCTCTTGTATATCATCGTGGAGGAATCTTGGAGCATAAAGTTGGAGTATACAAGATAGATAAATTCATTGTTTGGTATCGGATTTGTAGAAGGGGTTAAAATAATCAACCATGCCCAATTGGTTTATGATATTATCTTGTTGGGAGGTGCCTCTACCATTATTGCCTCAAGATTTAAATTGGTGTTTGAAATTTTTTTTATTGTTTCAATAGGTTTATTAAATTAGCTCAAAAGCCAATTTTACTCTTTGAATATAAGCATGACTCTTGATGGAAGAATTTCAATAATTCTAGGAGTATCTGGAAATAATGTGTGGACAAAATTTCCAATATTTGGGCACGCCTATTTGTTTGAATCCCTCCCCTCATCCCTCATTGGATCACGCTTTAGACAAATACAAAATCAAGTTTGAACAATGGGTGGCACAGTGTCTCAACCCAGTTGGGCATTTGGTCCTCATAAAATCAGTTTTATAAGTCCTCCCTTTATATCATTTTTCGGCAATGCTAGCCACCATGTAATTTAGACAACAAATGGCTCAAATTATCAGGAAATTTCTCTAGGAGGGTGGCAAAATGAACAACAAAAATTTCATATTTTCAACTGGAGGAATGTCAACTTCCCAAATTCATGGCGGGTTTGTGAATAAGAGATCCTGTAATTATGAATGTGGCGCTGGGAGAAAAGATGGTGTGGAGGTCGGTCACTAGATCAAATGATTCATGGAAACAAGTCCTTCAAAATAATTAATTGGGGGGAATAATTTGTTTTGTAGGTAACTCCTCTCTGCGGACAGAGACGATCCCTCTAGCCCTAGAGTGGGTCTAGAAACAAGAGGACATGTTAATGTGTTGGTTCCTAGTTAATGAATGAAACATGTTGGGATAGATTTTCCTACCTGTAGTCCAACTTGATCGATGTAGTTGCAGCATAGGTCTCATGATCCTTGTCCCGACACGTCACGATCCTTCATCAATGGTATTTGGGTGCCTACACAAAGATCGAAGGACAAAAGAATCATACATGATAATAATTGCATTCATAACTAGCTAATCAGTCTAGGAAGATTAAGCATGTTGCATAATGTAAATCACATCAACACAATATGGGAACCATAACACCAATCATGTATATATTAAGAGAAAGAAAGAGATTACAATCGGAGCCTTGACATCGCATTCTCCTTTAGCGGGTCCAGTCGAAGTGCGTCTCGGGCATTCGTCAGGGAATTTGGATGTAGCGAGGCAAAATACTATGCTCTCTCTCGACGAGGGTCTCTCTCTCTGCTCTACCTCACCAATATGTTCAGCAATTCCTCTTCATCTATTCAGTTATAATGGTTTAGCTAGCTGCATCAATATGAGATAGGTTTATTTATAGAGGGAGAGGAGGAGGTTGGGATTCCTCAAATTGTGGAAGGGAGGCCTTATCCTTTGGGAGGTACCCCCAAAAGGTGGAAATAAGAGGCCAAAGGAAGGTGTTCGTGGTTATGCAGTCGAACAACCCAAGCTGACTCGCTCACGAAGCAGTTAGCATGGAAACATCTCCTCTATTTTTAAAAACACTCCAAAAATAGCTTGGTGCAGGTAGCTCACTGGGAAAGAATGCCAATGGACACGGGGCTCAGTGTTAATTTCCTTCATTGGCGCAAGGGCATAACGTTCTACCAACGCCAACCCAAAAACATGTGTTTCTGATGGTCTTCTCAGGGAAAAGTTAACAGAGGTAATGTTTTCCTCATGGAAAGGGATGCAATGATGGTCTTTGCAAGGCATGGCACTTCATATAAGTCACGGAAATTTTCCTCCAATGTGCGGGATGGGGATTGCAGGGACGATGAAAAAATGTTGTGTAACAGAAGTCCCCTAAAGCATGAGGTCCGAGAGAGAGGGAGGAGTGAAATGCTTTACGATAATGCATTCGATCCAAACACCACTGTCAGAAGACCTGCAAGTACAAATACAATTGATATCTCTGATACATGAACATGTGGCATGGGCGTAGCCATCCATAATAGAGTACATAAAAACTGAGATTCGAGGTATGGATGTAGCCATCCAGCAATAAGGATCAACAAATAGACTCAGGTATGGTCACAACCATCCAATCAAAAGAGTCATGCATATAGTCATGATAAACCAAAATATCCCGCAGCCTGGATATTATCAGAAAAAACCCGAGGTCTTTCGCTCCATCTCGACCCGAACAAGTACAAATTCAAACATGCGAATATGTGAGCTGAAGTTGAACATGCAAGAAAGTCACCTGATTACCAGCCAATGATGAAAGTTGTTAACAAGCACAAGAGAAACCACCAATAATGACAATGGCTCTCAAGGTATAACAAGTACAATCTATGGAATGTGAACAGTGATCTGGCGTTGAACACCCATAGAATCACTTGATCGAAGGCCAATGATGTGGATCTGTCGTCGAATACGAAGAACTTTCCATTGAGGCATGCAAGCTCCAAGGTACCAGAAGGGAGTCTCTAGGTCAACTTCCTAGATAATGAGCTAAATTTGACAGGAAGTGAACCGGTTGAAGGAGGGCTATAATTATTCCCACATCATCGACACGAGAGAAAGGAACATTATGATAGTGAATCAAGACTAAACAGAGGATCAGAGGGAGGCTGAAAAATGCAATCGGAAAATTCTCTTGAACATATCGGCGACACGACTCTGGATTTGGGAGTATTTGACATCATGGGATCTGATGTCATGATGATGTAGCAGAGAGAAAATGAGAGGTCAAAAGATATTACCCAAACCCATGGAGGCAATAATGATGAAATGAGATGTCCCCCACCATTGTTGGCGAGTACCTCTTTATTTTTTACACAAGCTTGAAGAGGATAGCATATGATTGTCATATAAGTTGGTCCTTCGGACAAATCCAACCTAGTACATTTTACGAGCCCTAGGAAGGAGGAACTCAGTAACATCATGATGACGATTTCCAATGTCATTAGTTTTAACGAGTTTGACAAAGGAAGAACTCACATATTTTCATGTTTAGAGAGTTTTAAAAGAAGCGGAAAAGAAAACTCCAATAGGTCCCTTTTTGTAGGTAGTCTCACAGATCCGAAAAGGTAGAAAACAATATATGAGAGAACCTCTTAGTCGTGATTGGCTAAGGTATTCCTTTTTCGTAAATAATTTGTCCCAACCCGAAAAAGGGGTAAACGTATACTAGGCAAATGATGTTTCATAAACTTTAACAAGTTCAAAACGATAAGATTCTGGGCAATCTTTTCGATTTTTGAGAGTCTAAAAAGAGCTGAAAGTTGACTCCTACTGGAGGAACGAGTGGCATTAAGGGTAGCAACTGGTTCTAGTGATGGTGGAACTTCTCAAAATAAGTAAAGGTTAAGAGGCTGGCTAACAAGACCACTCATTGCAGCAGTTCCTCAGGAATGGGTAAAAGAATCAAGTGAAGGCATATGACTGGCCAAGCATATGGTAACGATGGAATGAGAAAACCAAGGCTCGTCTGGAAAAACAGGCTAATAAAAAGGCAATCATGAGAGGTAAAATGGTAATGGTTTCATTTTTACACAAGCTTGAAACTAGGAAACTCTGCTTGAAATTGGTTTCATTTTTACACAAGCTTAAAACAAAGGTAAACTATTCTTGAAAAGTGGGTGTGACCCTAGCATGGTGACTCAATTCAAGGTATATTCCCCCCAAGATTCAGTCCAGCTGCAATGAATGAAAATCGAATGGATTGAAGGTTCAAATTATGAGATCAGAGAAATACTTGACTGGGATCTTATGAGATCTGATCAAAGACTCAAATTGAACAAAAACGTGTGTCATTGTTTTAATGAGGTTGACACATTAAAATAACTATCGTCATGACCTAATTCATTTTTAACAAGGTTGAAATAGCAAACAAACTATCCTCAGAAGAGCTTGTTTCATTTTTAAAGGAGCTTGACACAATAAAAAGAACTCTGCTCCAACACCTTCTTTCATTTTTTAAGGAGCTTGACACAAGAAAACGAACTCTGCTCTGACACCTTGTTTCATTTTTTAAGGAGCTTGACACAATAAAAACGAACTCTTCTCCAAAGCGCTTGTTTAATTTTTTAGGAGCTTGACACAAGAAAATGAACTCTTCTTTGAAGACTTGATCATGATGAATAAAAAGTGATGGCTTCCAAGATTTTCTCATATGATGGGAGAACAACATCTCAGAAATTAGGACCCAATTCCCCCAGTACATTATGTACTACCTCACTGACTGAATCATCAGTGGACATAGACATGGAACAGGTGCCCACATAATTGACCTGTGGCAAAGAATACACCAGTAGGTAAGGACCAGGAAGGGATGACGGTACACCAGATGTCACATCAGGACCAAATAATGAAAGTTGATCAATGGCAATCCGACCTTCATGTGGAAAACAGATCACATGAAAGAGGGAAGAGATAAGCGCACCCATGGCATAAGAATCCAGGAGTAAATTAAAATCTAAGGGGCCTTGGACCACCATCACGTCTATATAGATAGTTTTCCCTCCCAAAGTAACAGGCAACTTCAGAAGGATCCCTAATGGTTGACTTGTTCCTCTGTTAAAAGCCAACAGATTCTGAGTAACAGGCACAAGTTGTGGAGAACCAAAATATTTCCATGTAGTTGAGGAGAGAACACTAACCGAGGTGCCTTCATCTATAATCGTGCCTGGTACAACCATATTGCAGGCCTACATAGTGATCTCAAGAGGCACATAATAAGGAAGACGGTATCCTACAAATCGTCTCCAATCAAAGGAAGTGACCAAACTACTTGGAGGGGGTACCATTGAACTGAGATGGTCATCCCCTGGTGTTATTGGAGCAAGAGGAGCATCCTCCTGGACCAAAGACATGGGAGCAGGAAGAGAAAATTCTTGAGTCGCAGGGATGGGAGGATATTTCTCCAAGTCTGAGGAATCTAAAGAGACAAGAAGAACGTGAGAGGGATGAGATCCACTCTCGACAGAAAATACCTGATGAACCATGGGTGGGATCAGATCGATCAATTCCATGATCAATGGTTGGTTGGGAATGGATTCATGAATTTGAATTTTCGAGGGAATGGGATCAACCAAGGATGAATCTTGACTGATCATTGAATCAACTAGCGGATTACTCGAAGAAAGCTTCTAGTAACCAACTGGAAGGTAGGGTGCAGAAACAGTAGGGTTGTCCAACACCCTGGTGGCTTCATCCATGAATGGAAAAAGGTGAATGAGATTATGCCCTTCACACAACTTACAGGGATTGGTAATCTTACCCTATTTCTTATGAGTCTTATCATGGCTAGTCGAATATGTGCCACCAATATGACTTCCAGAAGCCAAAGGCAATGACGGACGGTCGTCAGACCATGCTTCAAGTACCTTGCGAATTCCAGGGCAGTCTCGAAGAAAGTGGTCACCTTTTCAAAACATGCAAGGGAATTTGACTCTCTGTGGAAGGTTGGATGATTTATAAAGGGAAGGTTTCTTAGGTGAAATAGTCACAGAGTTGGCCTCTCCCTTATCTAACTTATTATTTTTCATCTTCTTCTTCTTCTTCTTCTTAGCCACCGAGTTACTAGAATCCAGGCTTTCACCAGGTGAAGTAGAAGAGGAGGACGAAGAAATAGGCGAAGAAGGGGAGAGGTAAACCTTAAAATCAACATGATGTTGTTTAGGTGGAGGATATGGTTGTACAGTGGGCGGATCACTCGAGACCACAGAGGTGGATAATAACCTAACAAGAAACCCAACAGTTAACCTAGGTAGGGACAATGTTTCCATATACAGAGCACCAACATTCCCAAAAGCAGGAAAAGGACTAGGATTCCCTTCGGAGGGGATTCCTTGGTTAGGAAACTCTGGAAACGTTGCCATTGGAAGTAAACCTAAAACACCAAGGATGATAAATTTAACCAGCAATATTTCGTGGGTATAAAATATTTTAAGACATTAAAAAAAAACACTCTCATTTCATATTTTAAGAGTCGAGAAACAGGCAAAAGGTGACTCTATCACTTTCAGGTTGAAACGAGCGTGAAAGGACAAGAACTTGGTGATATTTTCCTTTTTAGAGAGTCACGAAAAGACCAAAATGACTACTCAAGTAATCTAAGCAAGAGGGTGTACAAATTTTCCGTGAACTTCCATATACACCTTGGTGATGAAATGAAAGAGAAATGACCAAGGACTTGATGTACGTGCAGGTAGTCTCCCCGAATGTTGTGTTTGGTGTATCACGGTTACAAGGTGGAAAACTTGGCTTCCTATGGATAAAGGATTTGAACCTAGGAGGGTCTCCCTTTATATACGCGATGGTACATGGAGCACAAGTATGTACTAGCACTGTCTAAAGCCAGATGGTGAACGACAACTACTAGGTTTAACGACGCCGGACCACGTCACTAGCCTGGGACTCTAAAATATTTGCGTTAGGTTCCAATGCTTCCTTAGATTGATTGAATTGTTTTAATGTTGATCTTGAATTAATGTTTTAGTTTCAAGGCCCTATTGAATGTGATCTCAAATTCATAAATTCACACTACATGCAAAAGAACACCATTTACGTTCGATGAATGCTAAATAAGAGAAGGATAGATATATTTAACAATGTAGAAATAAATGAAAACACAAGCAGAAGTTCACTAATGCATCTAATACAACCAAACGAAAAATGAAAAACTCTTTCCTAGTTCACTAAGAGCTAGTTATGCAAAAGAAATTTTCATTTTCGATCCAAACGAAAAAATGCAATTTTTTGTTTTTTAGATGAATGAAGCACATGATGCACTATTACACTAAAAATCAAAGCAAACACTAGTTTTGAGCACTATGAATGTAAATATCTAAAATAAATAAATCAAAAGCAATACAAACATTAACACACACCCAAACCAATGACGCATTCTTTCAAGCAAACAAAAAGCTTTCAAAATGATCCAAACGAGAAACGTGATCTATGCTCTAAGTGACGAAATGGAAAGTTAAACGAAAACACAAGTGATCATTCAACAAGCCAAAGACACGAAGGATCAATAAAGACTAATTCAATCGACGAGAAAATTGAGAAGAAAAAGATCAAAGTGACTCGAATTCAACTCAGGAGGCTCAGTGAGGAGAAGGCCAAAAAGACAACACAAGACCTAGAAACCCTAGGGCTACAAAACTTCACTGATGAGATAATAGACAAGCAACTGAGAAAAACCGAGACTACAGAGTCAAAACAATCCAAAAGACCAATTGCAAGGTAAATAAACAACCCAGAGCCAAGAACCACTAACCTAAGACTCAAGAAGAAGGTCAAACCAAATCCTACAGAATTCGATGCAACTGTCAAGTTGTAATCTGTGCCTAACAGGGGTTGGCGCACCTGTAACAAAGGAAACTAGCACCAATTGGCGCGACTGTTCAAAGAAAAACTACGCCAAGCCGGAAAACTATGGGAAAAGGAGAAAACTACTGAGCAGAGGCCAATCTTGGCACTCTGGAGCTAAACAGGAGGATTCAAAATAGTCAAGCAAGCCAGGCAAGGCAGAGAGGCAATCAAATGACCGAAGTCGACTCGATAAGTAAAACTCTCAACAAACAACGATACGACAAACTCACACTGATCCCCAGTGGAGTTGCCAACTTGTTGTGTAGGTAAATCCTTTCTGCGAACAAAGATGATCCTTCTAGCCCTAGAGTGGGTCTAGCAACAGGAGGACATACTAATGTGTTTGTTCCTATTTAACAAATGAAATGAGTTGGGATAGATTATCCTACTTATAGTCCAACGCGATCGATGTAGTTACAGTAGAGGTCTCATGATCCTTGTCCTGACACATCGCGATCCTTCAGCAATGGTATTTGGGTGCCTGCACAAAGATCAAAGGACAAAGGCAGCATACATGATAATAATTGCATTCTTAACTAGCTAATCATTCAAGGAAGATTAAACATGTTGCATAATGTAAATCACATCAACACAAGATGGGAACCAGAACACCAGTCATGTATATATTAAGAGAAAGAAAGAGATTACAACCAGAGCCTTGACATCGCAGCCTCCTTCAATGGGTCCAGTCGAAGTGCATCTCAGGAATTTGTCAGGGAATTTGGATGTGGCAAGGAAAAATACTAAGCTCTCTCTCTCTCTGCTCTATCTCACCAAGATGTTCAGTAATTCCTCTTTAGCTATTCATCTATAATGGTTCAGCTAGCTGCATCAATATGAGATAGGTTTATTTATAGAGGGAGAGGAGGAGGTTGGGATCCCTCAAATGGTGGAAGGGAGGCCTTATCCTTTGGGAGGTTCCCCCAAAAGGTGGAAAAAAGAAGCCAAAGGAAGGTTTTCATGGTTATGCAGTCGAACAACCCAAGCTGACTCGCTCAAGAAGCAGTTAGCATGGAAACTTCACCTCTATATTTAAAAACCACTCCAAAAACAATTTAGCACAGGTATCTCACTGGGACAGAGTGCCAATGGGCATGGGGATCAGTGTTAATTTCCTTCATTAGCGCGAGGGAATAACGGTCTACCAGCGCCAACCCAAAAACATGTGTTTTTGATGGTCTTCTTAGGGAAAAGTTAACATAGGAAATGTTCTCATCATGGCAAGGGATGCAATGATGGTATTTCCAAGGCATGAAACTTCATATAAGTCACGGAAATGGTCCTCCAATGTGCGGGATGGGGATTGCATGGACGGTGACAAAATGTTGTGTAACATAAGTGAATAAAGTATCCTTCGCATCCCCTCAATAAAAGGAGGATCATACATTTGGAAAATGTTGGTAGCTTAAATATCTCTCATAAAAAATAAATTAACATGGATCCAAGGGAATGGAAAAAATATTGATCTTTGGAAGGCAAGTATTTTTAGCACTCCATTATTAGGTCGTTATGCTTCACTGATTTCATTGCATGAGTGGCTCAACAATCAAGGGAAACTAGTGCTCTATGATGTCTCTTTGTGGTCCCAAGTTGCTCAATGGATGTGATAAAATTTGGGAGAAGTCCCTCTTCCCTTTCGTGACACATGTAGATCTATGAAAGATCTATTAGTAGGAAATGCTCCAATTGATCTACAACAGGAGGATGAGAGAGGTTGGGGGAAGGAAGAATATTTTATTTGGAAAGGTTATGAACTCCTTTGCCTCTTTTTATCTCGGCCCATGACCAAAAAGTTTTGGATCAAAATTTGGTGTCATGATTCTTTTCCCAAGATTAATATATTTAGCTGGCCTCTTGCACATAAGAGGATCCTCACTGCAAAGAACTTATTGAAAACAGGAATTTTGGGGCCCTCATCATGGTTTGTTATGTGAAAGAAAGAATAAGGAAACATAGACCTTATTTTCCTCCAGTGCCCTTACACCAAATCAGTATGGAAAATCATTATTTCCAATATTTTGTCAATAGTTACATGGCCCTCTCAAATTTAAGATTTTTTGGGTGATTGGGAGAGAGCCTATCAAGGAACCTATTAGCACAAGGACTCCTTGACTGCAAAAGGGGTAAGCCTTACACATCATATTTCATTTCAAATTTAAATATTTTGAGTGGTGGGATGTTTTCTTAAAGAGCTTGAAATGATTTTTATTCTTTAAGACATTCATGCATTTGGAAAACTGTGGCAAGTATAAATTGTATGGGTAAATTGGTAGTATAGGGAGGAGATTGTAACATGACAGATAGTTAGCACTCAATCTAAGAAATATGCATATCCTAAATTAGTCACATAGCTACAAGAGTGGCCTTCACTCAAACTATGTTTTATGTAAAGAAGACAACATTTAGAAAATAGAGTACGCATAAAGTATTTCATAAATATTTCATGAAACCTTCACTAACATGCTCTACACAACATATATATGATTTCTAGGGAACTAAAAAACAGATAATTAACTATTAGATCCTCTAATAGTTCTCTTACTTACACCTTACTAGCTGTTGAAACTCATAAATCAGAAGAAAAAAAAATGAGAGAAACACACCATAAATTAGATAGTCCTTGGATCACACAATCCTCTAGCATGAAGTGAAAAAAGGAGTTTTCTTTATTATATTAAGTCTTCAGGTAGACCAACATCCAACCATAAAATGTTATTTACAAATTATATGTATAGAGAGAGAGGCACCAACTCCATCTCTCCTAAAAATAAGGAACCACTCTTCATCACATTACATAGGTGTTATAGGGCATTTAAAGATACATCCCACCGAAATCTAACTAACAGGACAGATGTAGATGAGAGAAGAGAAGAAAATTTAGACTATACTATTGGGTGTGCTGACATGCTTCCCCTTTTTCTGCTGATTTAATGTCTCCTCGTGACTTTGGTTCTTTAATAACCATGTGTCTTTATTAAACATGACCTTCAACAACGTCATAACCACTTATCAACCATCACTTGTTATATCCATATCGTTATGAGTCCTTATATTTCCTGAACTTACTCGGGAACTTTGCTGACAGTTAGAAAAAATAATTTAAAATAGACGCTACCATAAATTCCGGTAAAAACCTGTAACTGTGCAAAAACTATAATGTTATCGGAATTTCTGTTAGCACTCTGTTTATTTTTCAAAAATGCACAGAAAACACTTGAAAAACTTGTGCAGACTTATACACTTTTAAACTTGAGTTGTTGTTCAAAAAGTTACTTAGTAAGAAAAAAGTTGTTTTATTAGGAAACCCTCTTACCTTTCTTCCATAAGAGTTGTTGCTTTTTCAAGCTTGTCCAAGTTTGATTTGTTTATCAACAACTGATTTTTATCTTGTGGTCCTGGTGGTTGTTTCTTTGACAGTGGTATTTTTCTCCTTTGAAACCTTTTGAACTTTTCTTCTTTTTGAGGATTTTTTTTGATGGTATGAAGGGACTTTTATTTTGTATTTATTCTTGGACTCATTAGTCTCTGCAATTGAGGGAGTTACAATCTGTAACCCTTCAGATTATCCTTCTACATCTATGACCTCTGTCAACAAAGTTGGATTATTCAGGGCCTTAGATTTGATCCTAAAATTGTAGGCGTCTCTGGTGTGTCTTTTTCTGCTACTAGCAATAGGTTTGGAATCATTTTTATTTATTTTGTTGCTAATATCATACCATGCATCTTTTAGTAGCTCTTCATTAGACTTAGTGGACTGATATTACTTATGAATTTCCTGTTGAATGTCTGCTTCCAAAACTTCCGGTAGCACATGTGCTTTGGATTTTTCTGTAGTTGCAGACTTTCGTCTCTGTTATCTGGCATAAACATTAGGAAAAGGAGAAATGGGAAGCACTATCTTCATGGATTTAGGATTTTTGGTTGATGAGCCTTCTCCTTTCTCCAACGTCTTCTCAACCTTGATTGAAGGAGTCTTTTATTTTCTTCCTTTGGCCTTTTTATGTATGTTCTCCTTCTTAGCCTTTCTCTTAGTTCTATTGGCAGGTTGAGGATGTTATTGTGAAGCTAGATATGGTTGACCTGAAACATCTGGTGTAGGTGCAAGTTGGCCTGCCCTGTAAAACATAAAATAGTCCCATGATTGGTTTCTTTTCCTGAGTTCTTACTCAACCAACACTTTAATAAGAGATTGATGATATATTTTGTATTATGATGTAGTTGTCTGTGTTTGAATCCTAGCTGACATATTTGTCAAGCTCTTCAGTAGAAAGAATGGTAAGTTGAGGGTATTCATACCTGCAATATGAAACAAAAAATATCATATGATAAATAAAAACAACATTATACCTCCTCTCATAGGTGAGGTAAAATTTTGATGAGCTTAATAGTCTCAGCCTATTCATTTTTGAGGTAACTGTTGGGAATTCCTTTAGCCCGGTTGGGATCTTTGTGTCCATATTTAATGAAACTATTAAGGTCTCCTCCAGTGATGACTTCACCTTTAAACCATTTTTATCCTTCTTGTGGAAGGTTGAAAGCTTCAGAAATTGACTCTGTTGATACCTGTAATCTAAGACCATAGATAATTTCTTATTTCCCATTGAAAGAGTGTGAAGATTCTTGAGCTACTCCTAAATGAGATCTTCCAAATCTTGAACACAATGGATACCCCCCTGCTTGAATAAAAAAACTTCTCACATTCAAATTAACATAAACTAGATCAGCTCCTTGGGGTTCAATTCGTTTTAGCTTTTCTCCTTTCTTAGTCATCTTCAATAATAAAGAAGGATGTCTGTTGAAATCTGATAGGTGTCAAGACTAGAGGAGGTAACCTAATAGGTGTTCCTATGTATTCAATGAAATATGTCTGAACTCTAAGACTCCTTTCTCAACCTTCTCACTAGAATATCTCGTTCACTAATAGTTAATCTCAAAACTAATGGTCTTCCTTTATTTTCGGCGGTTTAAAAAAGATACGTTGGTTCACCTTCCCATGCATGAGATTTTTCTTTATGGTAAATATCTTAGACCGTAGCATACACCCTGTGGTAGTCATGATGAACTTCAGTTGGTTGTAGAGTTTCATATGGTATGCTACAAGTGGCTGAAGATGAGCATAGCTAGAGCTGGCAGTCACTTCCACTCTATATTTATTACAGGCCTAAATTTTTGGCAGCATCCATGTGTGATCAAACCAAATGGTCATGGCATTAAAACTAAAAATTCATGATCTTTCTTAACACATAACAGAGAGGACAAACAACGATAGGATTTTAAAATATACGGATTGACACCTAACATTCACCATGTATAACCACGACTTCAACTTAGCATCACTCAATGTAAACCTTTCCTATCATGTGACCTAAGTCATGATAATTTTTTTTTTAAAAACATAATCGATAATGGGAACACATGGCTTAACACAAAAGTAGATCTGCTTTTTATTTTTTTATTTTTAAATAGGGGAAGTTACAGGAATTTCCGGTAGCATCGGGTTAAAGAAAAACAGACACAAAACAGAATTAAAACAAACTGTCCGAAAAGGGTTGAAACAAACACTACTGAAAAACAAAAAAAATAAAATAGACTCATGACTTAGCATAGAACTGTGCTAAAATTGGCTCCACAGGGGATAAAACTCTCCCTGCGAGACTCTAAGAATCTTTTGCAGTTTCATTGCCTTTTCATTGGGCTATGGAGTCTTATTATGAAACACACTGGTATTTACAGTGAAATTAGGCCACCAACAACCTTAGTAAAATAATTTCTTGAGTAAGCACCCATTAAATGGGCCTCCAAACAGTTCTGTCCCATCAAGATGTTGCAACTCAAAAGTATTATTATGCAAAATATTAGATATTATGAAAGGACCAAGCCATAAAGCATAAAATTTGGAATGCTTACCTAGATCTTGACGTTGTGCATCCCATTTCAACACCAGATCTCCAATCTGAAAATCTTCCTTTTTAGTTCCTCTATCAAAAACTTTCTTTACATATTGCTGATATTTTCTCACCAAATCATATTGTTGTATTCGCTTTTGTTGCACTTCTATGATCTGATCAATTCTCCCATTCATGTCATTTGGCTCAGTTTCATGATTTGCAGAAATTTAGCTATAGGAATGGCTAATTGGATTGGGAAAACAACCTCAGTTCCATAAAACATTTGAAAAGGTGATGTATTAATATATTTTTTTATAGTGACCCTGTCAGACCATAAAGCAAATTTCAGTTTTGAATCCCAGGCTTTCTTTTTTTGCTCCGGTAACTTGGTGATGATTCTTACCAAAATTGTGTTAGATGATTTAGTTAAACCATTCCCTTGTGGATAATAAGATGTAGAGTGAGTAAGCTGAATACCATAATCTTCACATAAATTTACCAATGGAGTAGCTTTAAAAGTAGCTGCATTATCTTCCACTAACCTTTATTGACATCCAAATTTGGTTATGATTACCTCCAGAAAGTTAATGATAACTTTATGAGTAGCATTCCTAGAAAGTATTGCTTAAATCCATTTGGTGAAGTAATCAATTGCAACAAGAATCCCATGATGTTGTCCACTTGAATGTGGATGAATTTCACCAATGAAATCTAATCCCCATTGTTGGAAAGGTGCATAAACAACTATGGGCTTGAGAGGAAAAGACTTCAAATTTTTTTTACCAGTGAACTTCTGACATTTTTCACATGCCCTCACCACAACACATACATCAGAAAATAATCCAGCTCTCAATATTTTGTATGCAGTAGTTCTCCAATAGCGATGACCTCCACACACACTACTATGCATATCAAACATAAATTTCTTGGACTCATCTGGGTTAATGCATCTCAACAAAAATTATGTAGTATGTTTCCAATATAAAAAATTATCCTTGATGCAAAATTTAACAGTTTCCAGCTTCAAAGATCTTACTATGCTTTTATCGAAATTTGGAGGAGGTTTAAAATGTTGCAGAAAATAAATGATATCCTTATAGAATTTGCACTCAGAAAGATTTACATATACTGCCATGTTGTCAATAGGTTCTGAAAATTTTCCTTCTAGGTTGTCATCCATGAAATTCAAGCCCAAAACTTTACAATTTTCTTCAGCTAGTAGTTTGGCTAATCCTTGACCTTTGATTAGTTTAGTAGGCTTTATCTCTAAATCAAACTCAAGAACTTTAGTCACCCACTTACTTATTTTTTCATCAATATGAACTAAAATTTCTCTCTAACAAAAAATGAAGGTACATAGGAAATAATTTGAGCATGAATAATATAAACTCTAAAATCCTTCAAAGCTTTCACTAATGCATAGGCATGCTTTTCCAACATTTCATACTTCAATTCTACATCTCTAAGAGCTCTGCTGAAAAATGCTATGGGAGATTCCTTATTTTATGCATATTTTTGTAATAAAACAACAGTAATAGTATCTTGAAAGGAAAATGAGAATGTCAAGAAAGGTTTTGAGTATTCAGGGCTTACCAACTGAGGTGCTTCAATCATAGCATTTTTTATCAACTCAAATGAATTTTTGGCTTCGAATCTCCACTTGAATTCTTTGTAATTCTTCATCATGCAAGTAATATGATTCACCACTTCAGCAAAATTGGGAATGAACCTTAGTAATAAATTGATCTTATCAAGAAAATATTGAATCTCTTTTTTCGATATTGGAAGTGTTAAATCCTGAATTGCAATCACTCTTTTAGGATCAATTTTCACTCCATCTTTAGAAACTATGTGACCCAACATCTTGCCTTCTTTAAGAGAAAAATTAGACTTCTTTGGATTCAATGATAGACCATATTTTCTACATTTAAAAAATACTTGTCTCAAGTGTTGAAGGTGCTCTTGATCTAAAGCTAAAAAAACAGTAATATCATCCAAATAGATGATCAAGAATTTATCGTTTTCTCAATGAATGCAAAGTCCATAACATGCTAAAAAGTAGCACCGACATTCATAATCCCAAATGGAATTTTTGCATACATTAATGTTCCCCAAGTAGTAGTGAATGTTGTCTTCTGTTGATCTTTTGGCCAAACAGAAACTTGGTTGTACCCTCAGAACCCATCCAACATGTAAATTTTGTCTGACCCGGTTACCTTTTGAAGAATATGCTCCATATTTGGCAATGGATAATTATCTTTCTTGGAGCATTTGTTAAGATTCCTGAAATCTACACATAATCTAACTTCACCACTCTTATTTCTTACTAGAACTAGATTAGCATCCCAATCTGATCATCTCAATGGAATGATGATTTTAGCATCCAAAAGTTTCTTCACCTCCTTCTCCATCACTAGTAACAATAATGTATTGATTTGTCTTAAATTTTTCCAAATTGGCTTAGTACGAAATTTCATTGGTATTCTATGCTCAATGATAGTTGTATCATATGTCTTAAGCTACTCATATTTCCAGGCATAAACATCAACAAGTTCACAAAACAACTTGTGTTATTCAATCTTTCTTTCTTCTAATAAATCTTTTGACAACTTAACATACCTTGGTTCTATTTTTGTGCCCAAATTGAAATCTTCCAATTCTTCTTTTGTTTCAGCTAACTATGGTTTGACTGAAACATCATTGTCATCAAATATCTTCTCAAGTGAGATTAATGCCTTGGTAATATGATTAGTAGGTAGTTGAATGATAGGCTGATCAACAATCTGTTTTTTCATATTTTGTGTCTTGATAATCAACGTCATTTTTCATGAGATATTCATCTTGATCAATGTTTAGGACAACATATTCTTTAAAAAATTCAATGAATCTTCTAATCTCCTGGTCATCCTCAAAAACTTTCCAATGCTTGACACTATCATGAATTTTAGGTTTGAACTTAACTTCCACCTTATATTTCAGCTTTATAGGTATTGGAATCTTGGATGAGATTGCTGAAATGGAAAGTGAATCAGCGAAAATATTACTTTCTCTTGGGACAAAAGAAATGTTAAAGGTCAGGAATGAGCCTTCTATAATGCTCCATACTGCATTATGGTAATCTCTAAGTCTGGGATGCTTAGTTTGATAAACATTTCTGATTTTCTGAATAATAAGTTCAACATCTCCAAAAACATAAATTTCTGAATATTCATGTCTTTTGTCATTTTAAAACCAATCAGCATAGCTTCATATTCAGCCACATTGTTAGTTCCTTCAAATTCAAGTTTGAAAGAAAAAGTGGAGTTCTCTTTCAAAGGGGAAATGGGAACTATTACTGCACCATCTCCTCCTTAGAACATGAGCCATCAAAATCCATTTTCCACAGTTGAGAACCCTCATGACTGATTTTTTTTTCAGCAAGCTTCAAAATCTGAAATTTTTCTGCAAACAGGGAGGAATTATCCATATGTAAAATTCTTGAACCCACATCTGTTGTTCTTGCATAAATTGGATGATTAGTGGGGTATATGTTGTCACTAATGATATATGCCAGTTGAGTTTCTCTATAAAGTATTATTTATTCTCCTCTAAAAACAGGGAAAGTAGCATAAGTGAAATCCATTTGGAAAGTTCCTCCCGACCTTCTAATCCATGACCTAGAAAGTAACATGCCAAATCTAGGAGGAATGTCAGCTACTACAATATCCATCACCATCCCTCTCATGGGTAACTGAAAGAGGCTTACTGCAAGATATTAGATGACACCAAGGCATTGAACATTCTGAGAATCAAAAGAGTAGAGATCTTGGTATTCTCTAGTTACTTCAAGACCTAGTTCATCCATGAATACCTTGGGCATTAAATTATGTGAGGCTCTAGAGTCTATTATGCAGTTATGCAGGATCTTATCATGAATATTCATAGATAGATAGAAGGGAGGAGTAGAGTCATCTCTTTCTTCTACCAATGCACCTAAAGTAACAATGGGCTTGTCATCTTGAAGGTTAAAAAAATTAGAGGCTACTTCCATAGGTGGAGGTTGAAGAGGTTTCATAAAAGTATTTTTGAAATAATCATTCTTCATGAGTTCTACAAGAGGATCATGAATATTTATCGTTTGTATCTCATTCTCAAAATTTAAAACATGGGGCAATTTGTGAGAAATTTTTACCTCAAGTGAAGGAGGGTTAAGTGCTACCGAAATTTCCGGTTTGCTTGGTTTAGCCACTTGCTTTTCTGTTGGAATTTTAACTGCATCCTTATTCTTCTTTGATTGTGCAACAGGCTTTGAATTATCATCAATATTATTTGATCTAATATTGTATATACTTTGATGATCAGTTGCAATCATGGAATGATCAAAACTCACTTCATTATTCTGATTATATGACATGAAATCTTCATACTTTGCTTGTGTAAGATGAATCAACCCTTCTTTATGTCTTAAAAAATTTATATCAGCACCTTTCTCCAACCCTTTAGCTTCCTCTTCATCTTCAAAAATAGCATTCTGCAAAGGGGGCTACACTTTTTTATCATCAACATCTCTTCTTTCTCTCTACGAAATTTGAGGAGCATTAGGTCTTCTAAACTTCTACATATTATGTTGATCAAATGAAACATTTTTAGTAGTAACGGGTCTTGCTTCCATCTTGAGCTTGGAAATCACAGTGATCAATGACTTGACCATCTTAGTCAGCTCATCTAGCATAGGATCTATGTTAGAAGTACCTGAAGATGAAACGTCATCTTTCTGCTTCCTTTTTTCTTTGTCAATCCCTCCTCTGAGCCTATCAGCTGCTAATACATTAGATTCTACCTCCAGTGCATTGTCTTTCCCTTGTGTTAGTGTTGTATATCTTCTTTCTCTCAATAATAAACAAAAATTAGGATCAAAGGCATTAGCATAAGTGATTTTGGTTGAAGCTTCAGTAGGCTTGATTTCATTTGGTATTTTACTATACATCTTATTGAACCTCTTAGAAAAATTAGAATTGATTATCCTTCTTTTCTTTTGATTGCACCAAATTCAGTGATATAATACATAAAATATTTCTTATCACTCCATTTCCTTAAATATGTATCATATATGGTTTCAATTCCAGTGATTCTACCAAATTTCAAATATCTGAACCATTTCCTAACATCACCCTCAAGGCTCTGAACAAAAACTCTCATCCAAACATCTTCATGCTCAATATTCATATTGTCAGCATAGGCATAAAAATCAGCAAGGTGTTCTTCAACTGTTACCTCTCCCTCAACACTAAACTTAGGCATGTATTTGAGATAATCTCTTATAGGTAATGCATTCATAGGTTTAGGTAAAACCAAAGGGGCATACCTTGCAGCAACAATTGCATCCATCCAGTTAGGGGGTGGGTTTGGACCTGACATGGTATGAGTTGTTGGGATTTGTGGAACAAAAATTGGTGGATTATGAACATCATATAATGAAGCACCAAATTTTGATGTAGATATTTTTTGTTAGCTGTGTTAGACTCCGTCTTGTCAGACTGCTGCAATCAAACTCACCAAGGTTCATTTCTCCTTATTTGCAGTCATTAAAGAGTAATTCTGCAGTTCAGGGTTTAGTTTTCAGAGGAAAACTCACCAAGGTTCAATAAGTTTCTTTTTCATCATTATTAATAATCAAGGATGACTCTTCTCCAAAACCCTGTTTTGGAGAAGAGAATGTCAGATTAGTATTTTGTAATAATGTGTTGGAGCATAATTGGCAAAAATATTGCAAAGAGGATTTCATCAGATGGTGGCGGTGTTCTCATCATTGATTATGGACAAATATGGAAGGCGCCCACTTCTAATGATTGCTGACAGGAGGAATGTGCTTAAGCTGCTTCATTATTGGATCATTTTACATGCAGGGACATTTTAATGAGTCTTCTCTCCTACTACTCCTTCCTTCTTTATATTTTTCATATGGCTTTTCTGAGGTTCATATCATCGCACTTTGTGGCATCCAAGGATCGTATATAATCCCTGTACCTGTGGCTTGCATCTATGATTTTAATGGTTCGATTTGTTTTGAAGCTCATATGGTTTGAGCCTTGTAGATCAGCTACTTGTTTTTGGTGATCAGCGGGGCAATATCGTTGCTTTTGAATTTCCAGTGAGATTGATCAATCTTGAAAACTCAATTATGCCAGAGAAGTTTCAAACATTTTGCTCATTTAAAAGGAGCCCATGGTATCTCAAGTATGGTTAGCATTTCAGTTGCAAGATCAAATGGAAACCAATCTGCAGCATACAAATCGAGATTTGGAGTTGGAGGACCGATTTCAAGCTTTGAAACATCGTGGACAGGGTCTTGGGGCGTAACGACCACACAGGTTATTTAGCGGTGTGAACTCACAAGGTGAGCGGGCCACTGGTAAGCATTATAGCAGTGAGACCACGCATCCTTGAAGGTTCGAAATTTCGTTTTGAGCGCCCAGTCTTGTTTGGGATCGCCCCCAACGGCCTTCAAACAGCTTACTCTCTGCAGTTGATCCAGATAAACCACCCAAAGACAATTTCTGGTCACATGAAAAGTATAAATGCAATTGCATTATCTCTTCAAAGTGGACAAAGTGAGGTTTGCTCAAGCAGCTATGATGGTGTAATTGTTAGATGGATTCTTGGAGTTGGCTATGCTGGTCGGGTAGAGAGAAAAGATAGTACTCAAATCAAATTCCTGGCAACAATTGAAGGAGAGCTGGTAACTTGTGGTTTTGATAATAAAGTGAGAAGGGTACCTCTGCTATCAGAGCAATGTAAAGAGTCAGAACCAATTGACATTGGAGCACAACCAAAGGATCTAGATGTCGCAGTTGGTTGCCCTGAGCTTACTTTTGTTTCCACTGATGCTGGGATAATAATGATTCATGGGTCAAAAATAGTATCAACTACTAATGTTGGGTATGCAGTGACTGCAGCTGCAATATCACCCGATGGAACAGAGGCTGTGGTTGGTGGTCAGGATGGGAAATTGCGTGTGTACTCCATTAAAGGTGCCACTCTTCTGGAAGAGTCAGTCCTTGAAAGACATCGTGGTCCAATAAATGTAATCCGCTTTTCTCCTGATGGATCCATGTTTGCTTCGGGAAACCTGAATAGAGAAGCAGTTGTGTGGGATCGTATTACTAGAGAGGTGAAACTTAAGAACATGGTTTACCATACTGCACGTATCAATTGCATTACATGGTCTCCAGATAGCTCTAAAGTGGCAACGGGCTCTCTTGACACCTGCGTATTGATATATGAGGTGGGAAAACCAGCATCCAGCCGAATTACAATTAAGGGGGCTCACTTGGGAGGGGTTTATGGCCTAGCTTTTAGTGACCAGAGTACTGTTATAAGTGCAGGAGAAGATGCCTGTGTCCGTGTGTGGAGTCTCCCATAGCTCTGTTATGTCTGGATCTAATAATTTATATTTAGGGTAGCAAGGTAGATGTGTGACATGGCTGTGGTTCTTGATCTTTTATCTTGTGCAATATTTTGTAAGTGCTTTTGCATGAGTTCAAATGTCTTTGTGACATGTTGTCTTGAACCACCGAGGATATATCATATTATCTTGTAGAGGGTTTCAAAAGGTGGATTGCGCCGGAGATCTTAAGGTGAATGCATAGTTACGTGTCACGCTGGAGAAATTGAGGGCAGACCATGAAATTGATTGTCAAAACAGGTGGCATTTTCATGAGGGCGCATATGTAAGATGGATTATTTCTTTTGCTTTGACAATTAAATGGTGTTTTGAATGGGTAAAGGGGAAATTCCAAGACAGATTCAAACAGAAAATGTAAAAGGAAAGCCAGAAGTCAAGTCCAGATTGAACAAGGACTACTTACCACAGCAGAAAATAGGATGGATCTCCTATTAATGACTTCAGTTAAATATCAAAATGGACCAGCACTCTAATATTGGTCTATTAGTTTAGTTATTAGAGGAATTTAAGGAGAATCCTCGAGATTTGGTCTATTAGTTTAATCAGCAGAGGGTTTCATGGAGAAATGTTGTTCTCCTTTCTATTTTCATCATTTCAGTTGAAACAGCTCCCCATTTTGGATCGACCTGTTTTTAAACATAAGAGATTATTTATACATTGTAAATGAATTGTGGGGAAAAGGGCTAGTGTAGGAGAGAGAACAGAGCTTTCATTGTACAGATTTTGACAGAGATTTTAATTAAAAAATGCAGCTCTGACCTCTGAGATTCCTGTGGTACGAAATTTAACATTTGTGTCCTCTTTTGTTTCATATGTAGCCTGTTATGTGTTCATGTCATTTCATGATCGTTTCCATTTGAACAAATGAAGTGTTAGGGTAGAATTCATATTTAATGTTTTCTTCTGTTTGACAAGGATTCATCCTCTATGCCCTTGTCGGCTCCTCAGCAGTCTTGCCATTCCATTTAATCTCAAATTGATGTTAAATTTTCTTGCCTACCTTGCCTCAGGAGACAATCTGTGTTTTTGATTATATTTCCCTGTTCAAGCTGTTCTTTGCCCCATGCAGCCCTGGAAACCCATCATTCATTAAAATCCCTTTTCATATCAGTTTACTAGCCTAAAATTAGCATTCCTTATCGGTCATCTCAGCCCCTTGAAGATCCTTTTGCCGAGATAGACCCGGAGAGAGCCCTCTCCTGTCCTCGTAGGGCTAGCTACGAGGCTAAGGTTGGTTTGATGTTGCCTCGAGCCTCGCCTCTTTCAGCCTGTGGCAGAATCGAGCGCTAACATAGTGGTGACCATACTGGGGAAGATCTTTCCCCGGTAAAGGATAATCAAGTTGCGGATCTGATGCTGATGGTGGACAGCAGTCAGACACATATGAAGGCTGAAACTTTCACCTGGCGACTCCAGCTCGATCCAGAGATTCCAATGCTCGCTGATCCACTCATGCAATGGTAGGGTATGTGGCAAACCCTGCACTTTCTGAAGTTGTAGAAGATGCTAGAAATTCGTTAGCGGATTTTGAAATTAATGAAGAATTTGTCAGAGTCTTGCTTCAATGTTTGAAATCTCCGAAGTTTCCTCTTGAAACTAAAACTAGGTTCTGTGAGTTAATTGTTGAAAGATTTGAGAAGGAGATTCAATGTTTAGATGAGCAGATCCAGTCTTATGATTTCCGAGATCCCAAAAAGTTCTTGGAAACTCTTCCTCCTTCAAAACAAGAAACCATAGAGTTGCCTACAGATGTTTGCATTGACAGTGTGCAGTTGGAGGTATGTATTGCAGAGTTGGGGCAGCCAACAGAGTCTGGCTTTCGCGATCCAGTGGCAACATACATGGAAACGTTTTTCAGTTTGATTGATAGATCAGGCTGTCTTTTCCGTGACCAGGTTCATTACGTGCATGAAGGGCTGCCAGCAATTGCATCTGTGATCTGGTTGAAGCACTCTCAAGCGGCATCATTCTCAGGTTTACTTGAATGGTTAATCTGGCATTTCAGTATTACCTGATCTATTGTTTCTGCAGCAGAGTAGGGTAGATTTTGTAAATAAATAAGCATCCAAAAGGCAGCATTTCGTTCCAGTTTCATTACAGTTTAGTTTGAGGTTTGCCAAGTCAGTTTTTCAAATCATTTCAGTCAGTTTTCAGTTAATAAGTTGATCATGACTCCATAGCCCAATGGATGGAGGCACTGTCTGCTCTTCCAAAGCTCTGTGGTTCTTGGCACCTCCAAGAAGTGGCAGCTGCCATCCCCATTGGAGCCAATGTTAGACTCCGTCCTGTCAGACTGTTGCAATCAAACTCACCAAGGTTCATTTCTCCTTATTTGCAGTCATTAAAGAGTAATTCTGCAGTTCAGGGTTTAGTTTTCAGAGGCAAACTCACCAAGGTTCAATAAGTTTCTTTTTCATCATTATTAATAATCAAGGATGACTCTTCTCCAAAACCCTGTTTTGGAGAAGAGAATGTCAGATTAGTAGTTTGTAATAATGTGTTGGAGCATAATTGGCAAAAATATTGCAAAGAGGATTTCATCAGATGGTGGCGGTGTTCTCATCATTGATTATGGACAAATATGGAAGGCGCCCACTTCTAATGATTGCTGACAGGAGGAATGTGCTTAAGCTGCTTCATTATTGGATCATTTTACATGCAGGGACATTTTAATGAGTCTTCTCTTCTACTACTCTTTCCTTCTTTATATTTTTCATATGGCTTTTCTGAGGTTCATATCATCGCACTTTGTGGCATCCAAGGATCGTATATAATCCATGTATCTGTGGCTTGCATCTATGATTTTAATGGTTCGATTTGTTTTGAAGCTCATATGGTTTGAGCCTTGTAGATCAGCTACTTGTTTTTGGTGATCAGCGGGGCAATATCGTTGCTTTTGAATTTCCAGTGAGATTGATCAATCTTGAAAACTCAATTATGCTAGAGAAGTTTCAAACATTTTTCTCATTTAAAAGGAGCCCATGGTATCTCAAGTATGTTGCAAGATCAAATGGAAACCAATCTGCAGCATACAAATCGAGATTTGGAGTTGGAGGACCGATTTTAAGCTTTGAAACATCGTGGACAGGGTCTTGGGGCGCGAGCGACCCATCTGGGTAGAGCGACCCACCTGGGTTATTTCCGCAGTGTGAACTCACAAGGTGAGCGACCCACCTGGGCCGAGCGACCCACGCAGAGGTGAGCGACCCACGCATCAACAGAGGTTCGAAATTTCGTTTTGAGCGCCCAGTCTTGTTTGGGATCGCCCCCAACGGCTTTCAAACAGCTTACTCTCTGCAGTTGATCCAGATAAACCACCAAAGACAATTTATGGTCACATGAAAAGTATAAATGCAATTGCATTATCTCTTCAAAGTGGACAAAGTGAGGTTTGCTCAAGCAGCTATGATGGTGTAATTGTTAGATGGATTCTTGGAGTTGGCTATGCTGGTCAGGTAGAGAGAAAAGATAGTACTCAAATCAAATGCCTGGCAACAATTGAAGGAGAGCTGGTAACTTGTGGTTTTGATAATAAGGTGAGAAGGGTACCTCTGTTATCAGAGCAATGTAAAGAGTCATAACCAATTGACATTGGAGCACAACCAAAGGATCTAGATGTCGCAGTTGGTTGCCCTGAGCTTACTTTTGTTTCCACTGATGCTGGGATAATAATGATTCGTGGGTCAAAAATAGTATCAACTACTAATGTTGGGTATGCAGTGACTGCAGCTGCAATATCACCCGATGGAACATAGGCTGTGGTTGGTGGTCAGGATGGGAAATTGCGTGTGTACTCCATTAAAGGTGCCACTCTTCTGGAAGAGTCAGTCCTTGAAAGACATCGTGGTCCAATAAATGCAATCCGCTTTTCTCCTGATGGATCCATGTTTGCTTCGGGAGACCTGAATAGAGAAGCAGTTGTGTGGGATCGTATTACTAGAGAGGTGAAACTTAAGAACATGGTTTACCACACTGCACGTATCAATTGCATTGCATGGTCTCCAGATAGCTCTAAAGTGGCAACGGGCTCTCTTGACACCTGCGTATTGATATATGAGGTGGGAAAACCAGCATCCAGCCGAATTACAATTAAGGGGGCTCACTTGGGAGGGGTTCATGGCCTAGCTTTTAGTGACCAGAGTACTGTTATAAGTGCAAGAGAAGATGCATGTGTCCGTGTGTGGAGTCTCCCATAGCTCTGTTATGTCTGGATCTAATAATTTATATTTAGGGTATAGGGATAGATGTCTTGACATACAAGCATGGTTCTTGATGCTGCCATCTTGTGCCATGTTTGTAGTGCTTTTGCATGAGTTCAAATTTCTTTGTGACATGTTGTCTTGAACCACCGAGGATATATCATATTATCTTGTAGAGGGTTTCAAAAGGTGGATTGCGCTGGAGATCTTAAGGTGAATGCATAGTTACGTGTCACGCTGGAGAAATTGAGGGCAGACCATGAAATTGATTGTCAAAACAGGTGGCATTTTCATGAGGGCGCATATGTAAGATGGATTATTTCTTTTGCTTTGACAATTAAATGGTGTTTTGAATGGGTAAAGGGGAAATTCCAAGACAGATTCAAACAGAAAATGTAAAAGGAAAGCCAGAAGTCGAGCCCAGATTGAACGAGGATTACTTACCACAGCAGAAAATATGATCGATCTCCTATTAATGACTTCAGTTAAACAAAATGGACCAGCGCTCTAATATTGGTCTATTAGTTTAGTTATTAGAGGAATTTAATGAGAATCTTCCAGATTTGGTCTATTAGTTTAATCAGCAGAGGGTTTCATGGAGAAATGTTGTTCTCCTTTCTATTTTCATCATTTCAGTTGAAATAGCTCCCCATTTTGGATCGACCTGTTTTTAAACATAAGAGATTATTTATACATTGTAAATGAATTGTGGGGAAAAGGGCTAGTGTAGGAGAGAGAACAGAGCTTTCATTGTACAGATTTTGACAGAGATTTTAATTAAAAAATTCAGCTCTGACCTCTGAGATTCCTGTGGTACGAAATTTAACATTTGTGTCCTCTTTTGTTTCATATGTAGCCTGTTATGTGTTCATGTCATTTCATGATCGTTTCCATTTGAACAAATCAAGTGTTAGGGTAGAATTCATATTTTGTATGCTCTGCCTTTAAGTTTGTTAATATTTAATGTTTTCTTCTGTTTGACAAGGATTCATCCTCTATGCCCTTGTCGGCTCCTCAGCAGTCTTGCCATTCCATTTAATCTCAAATTGATGTTAAATTTTCTTGCCTACCTTGCCTCAGGAGACAATCTGTGTTTTTGATTATATTTCCCTGTTCAAGCTGTTCTTTGCCCCTTGCAGCCCTGGAAACCCATCATTCATTAAAATCCCTTTTCATATCACTTTACTAGCCTAAGATCAGCATTTACTATCGGTTATCTCAGCCCCTTTGAAGATCCTTCGCTGAGTTTAACCCGGAGAGAGCCCTCTCCTGTCCTCGTAGGGCTAGCTACGAGGCTAAGGTTGGTTTGATGTTGCCTCGAGCCTCGCCTCTTTCAGCCTGAGGTAGATTTGAGTGCTAACAAGCTGGAAAACAAGGGAGGTACAAGATTTTCTGCAAAATCAGGGGATAGATTTTGCAGGACTTATTTAGGGACATCCTTTGAGAAAACAGTAGCAAAGGCAGCAAAATTTCTCTCTTTTTCTTGATTAGATTTTTAGGGTCAGGGACTGGGATTCTCAAAGGGAAATATGGGTTAGCCATGGTTCTATCCCTTCTAGGAGATAGAAATTCAATAATGGAGTCGCCAGGTGTAAAGTAGTCTAAAAAGACAGCTGGAACTTTACACCTCAGAACCAGACTTATAACTTTTTCATTCACCCAGGGATAAACTTCAATTCACCTCCCTGGAGATGGCGCCAAAGATGTTAGCGCAAGGAGTCACTCCTTTACTGCAAAAGGAGTAAGCATTACACATCATATTTCATTTCAAATTTAAAGGTTTTTAGTGTTGGGATGTCTTCTTAAAGAGTTTGAAATGATTTTTATTCTTTAAGACTTTCATGCATTTAGAAAATTGTGGCAAGTATAAATTGTATGGGTAAATTGGTAGTATAGGGAGTAGATTATAACATGACAAATATATGGTACTCAATTTAGGAAATATGCATATCCTAAATCATTTACACAGCTACAAGAGTGGCCTTCACTGTTATAGCATCATTTTTCACCCTCATGTGATTCATGATTGTCTTTATGGCTTTGGGCACCCATTCCCACAGACTTGAACAAATTCATTAAAAAACAGTGTTAAAAATTACGCGGGTATGCCCAGACTTTTCCGCGTGTATGCGCGAGTCCACATGTATTTTTCCGCGTATGCCATTAAAACCATTAAAAAATATATAAAAATTCCCTATTTTCGGGCTGGGTTGATGGTTACTCCAGTAGTTCAACCACCCCAGCACGTGGCCAACTGTTTCTAACTGATTGAAACTACTTTGAGGGAGTATAAAAGCCCCTCATGTGCATGGCCTAAGGGAGAGAGAAATTTTATAGATATTATACTCTGTTGGAATCCCTAATTCAAGTCTGAATTCCCGTGCCTCCTGCACTTTCCCAGATTTATACAGGAAACCCTTGTTTCCTAGAGATGTTCATCCATTTATATGCCATCTCGAGTGCACAAGTCTTGAAAGCATCTTAGCGAGGCAAGGGCGGGACGGATCCGGACAACGGTCTACTCGAAGATCGTGGAAGGATTCAGGTGATCCCTCCACTCCTTATTTCTATACATGCTATTCGTAATAATGAAGAACCATCTTGTTCTTGAACTTATGTGTTAGTATCTATTTGTATATGTGAAAAGATTTATCATTAAGCAGTTATTATCGTTTATATCATATTTCACATGGATTACACTAATGTTTAGGAGAAATATATGCTGTTCAACTAGGTTTTCGTGCATGTTCTTTCTTGTTTTCCAGGTTGGAGAGGAAGAAGGGTTGTTGGGGGTTTGGACCCCGCGGGATCTACATCGAGCGTAGGACTGGGTGAGGTTATACATAAGTTGTTATCCGGTTTTTAGCATTCGAGTGTGGTTGTGTGTGAGTCCTTCTGAATAGCATGCCCTGATATGTGCAAGTTTTGACCCAACAAACCTCTAGGGTGATTTTCCCCGAAACATTCACACAAACTCTGTTTGACATAAAGGAGACACCATTTAGAAATAAGAGTACATGCATAAGGTATTTCATAAATATTTCAAGAAACCTTCACTAACATTCTCCAAACAACAAATAATTAACTATTAGATCCTCTAACAGTTACCTTACTCACACCTTACTAGTTGCTGCAACTAATAAATTAGAAGAATAAAACAATGAGAGAAACACACCATACATTAGATAGTCCTTGAATCACAAAATCCTCCAACATGAAGTGAAAAAAGGAGTTTTCCTTATTATATTAATTCTTCATGTAGACAACATCCAACCCTGAAATGGTATTTACAAATGATATATATAGAGAGAGAGAGAGGAACCAACTCCATCTCTCTTGAAAATAAGGAACCATTCTTCATCACATTACATGCGTGTTATAGGAAATTTAAAGATATATCCCCTCGAAATCTAACTAACAGGATAGATGTGGATGAGAGAAGAGAAGACAATTTAGACTGTATTGTTGAGTGTGCTGACATGCTTCCCCTTTTTCTATTGATTTGTCTCCTCATGACTTTGGTTCTTTAATAAGCATGTGTCTTTATTAAATATGACCATCAACAACCTCATAACCACTTATCAACTATAACTTGTTATATCCATATCGTTATGAGTCCTTATCTTTCCTAAACTTGCTTGGAAACTTTGCTAGCAGTTGTCAAAAATTATTTAAAATAGGCGCTATCGGAAATTCCAGTAAAAAATTGTAATTGGAAAAAACTGTAATGCTACTGGAATTTCCAGTAGTGCTCCATTTATTTTTCAACAATGCACAACAAACACTTGAAAAACCTATGCAGACTTATACACTTTGAAACTTGATTTTTTTTCAAAAATGTACTTAGTAAGCAAGAAGGTGTTTTATTAGGAGACCCTTTTACCTTTCTTCCATATGGGTTGTTTCTTCTGCAAGTTTGTCCAATTTTGATTTGGTGTCAACATTTTATTTTGATCTTATGGTCTTGGTGGTTGTTTCTTTTACAGTGGTCTTTTTCTCCTCTGAACCCTTTTGGATTTTTCTTCTTTTCAAGGATTTTGTTTGCTGGTCTGAAGGGGCTTTGCTTTTGTCTTTCTTCTTGGACTCATTAGTCCCAACAATTGAGTAATTTACAGTCTGTAACCCTTCATATTTTCCTTCTACATCTGCGACCTCTGTCAACAAACTTGTATTATGAAGGCCTTAGATTTGAGCCTAAACTTGGTGTTGTATCTGGTGTGTCTTTTTCTGCTACCAGCAACATGTTTGGCGTCCTTTTTCTTTCTTTTGCTGCTAATATCATACCCTGCATCTTTTAGGATCTCTTCATGAGACTTATTGGGCTGATATTCCTTATGAATTTCCTATTGAATGTGTGCTTCCGAAACTTCCGGTAGCACCTGTGCTTTGGATTTTTTTGCAGTTGCAAACTTTCCTCTTCGTGCTCTGGTATAAACATTAGGAAAAGGAGGAAAAGGAGAAATCGGAGGCACCATGTTCATGGATTTAGGCTTATTGGTTCATGAGCCTTCTCCTTTCTCCAAATTCTTCTCAACCTTGATTGAAGGAGTCTTTTCTAATTTTCCTTTAGCATTTTTATGGATGTTCTCCTTATTAGCCTTTCTCTTAGTTCTCTTAGCAGGCTGAGGATGTTGCTGTGAAGCTGGAGATGGTTGATCTGGAACATGTGGTGTAGGTTCAGGTTGGCCTGCCCTATAAAATAAAAAATGGTCCCATGATTAGTTCCTTTTCCTGAGTTCTTCCTCAACCAACACTTTAATAAGAGCTTGATGATATAAGTTGTATTATGATGCAATTGTGTGTGTTTGAATCCTAGCTGACATCTTTGTCAAGCTCTTCAGTAGAAATAATGGCAAGTTGAGGGTCTTCATACTTGCAATATGAAACAAAAAATATCGTATGATAAGGAAAAACAACAATATACCTCCTCTCACAGCTGAGGTAAATTGTGATGAGCTTGACAGTCTCAACCCATTAATTTTTGAGGTAATTTCTGGGAATTCCTTTAGCCCAGTTGGGATCTTTGTTTCCATGTTTAATGAAACTGTTGAGGTCTCCTCCAGTGATGACTTGGACTTTAAACCATTTTATCCTTCCTGTGAAAGGTTGAAATCTTCAACAATTGACTCATCTGATACCTACAATCTGAGACCATAGATAGTTTCTTCCGGCCCATTGAAAGAGTGTGCAAATTCCTGAGATACTCCTAAATGAAAGCTTCTCAATTTTGAACACAATAGATACCACCCTTCTTGAGCAAAAATCCTTCTCATATTTGGATTAGCATCAACTAGATCAACTCCTTGGGGTTAAATTCATTTTATCTTTCCTCCTTTCTTAGTCATCTTCAATAATAAAGAAGGTTGTATGTTGAAATATGATAGGTTTCAAGACTAGAGGAGCTCACCTAACAAGTGTTGTTTTGTCTTCAATGAAATATGTTTCAACTCTATGACTCCTTTCTCAAGCTGCTCACTGGAATATATTTTTCACCAACAGTTAATCTAAAAACTAATGGTCTTCCTTTCTTTTTGGTGGTTTAAAATAGATACGTTGGTTCACCTTCCCATTCATGATATTTTACATTATGGTAAATATCTTAGACCATAGCATACACCCTGTGGTAGTCATGATAAACTTCATTTGGCTGCGGAGTTTCAAATAGTATGCTACAGGTGGATGGAGATGAGCAGAGCTGGAGTTAGCGGTCACTTCCACTCTATATTTATTACAAACCTTAATTTCTGTAAAATTCCATGCGTGATCAAACCAAACAATGATTGCCTTAAAATTGTAGATCCACGATCTTTCTTAACACATAACACATACTTTGACATGTGCATTAAATGACTCAGATGACAGAGAGAAAAAACAACGGTAGGATTTTAAAGACTGTGGATTAACACCATGTATAACCACAGCTTCAACTTAACATCACTCAACGTAAACCTTTCATATCATGTGACGTAACTCATGACAAAAGGTTTTTTAAAAATCGTAGTCAATAATGGGAACACGTGGCTTAACACAAAAGTAGATGCATTTTTTTTTCTTTACAGGGGAAGTTACCAGAATTTCTAGTAGCATAGGGTTAAATAAAAATAGACTCAAAACATAATTAAAACAGACAGTCTGAAAAGGGCTGAAATAGACGCTACCAGAAATTTCAGTAGTGTTTTAAATTTTTTTGAAAATTACAAATTCTATCCTAAAAAACAAAAAATTTAAAATAGACTCATGACTTAGCATAGAATTGTGCTAACATAACCTTTAAATGCAAAAATATCTTGAAGAGAGTGTGGGGATCTATTCCAAAAAATGTATTTTGGAAGATATGGTTTGCTAGGAACAAGGCAATTTCTAAGAGAAAGGGGATAACATGCAAAAAACTGGGGGAATTTTTGTTTTGCTAGGGGAAAATTTCAATGCAAAGGAAAATAGAGACCAAGAAAGTGATGATCTTTATGAAATATAAAAAAATCGGATGAAGGACCTTAACATAGTTAATGGTAAGTCAAAGAACTCCATTCTAAAGGAAAAATGGAAACTCGAAATGGATAAGAGGAATTTCCAAGTGGATCTTAGATCAAACATAGTTCATTATGTTTTTTGATGGAGCATCGAAAGGAAACCTAGGGGTGGCAGGAGTGGGGAGAGTGTTTTATCACTTTGTGAGCCAATTTGAATACATATTAGCCTGGGATTGGGCACAAGCACAAATAATATGGCAAAGGCATATGAAATGTATCAAGGTTTGGTTTAATTAATAAAATTGGGAGCTGAAAAAGTGTTTATCATTGGGGATTTTGTAACTCTAATATATCATTTATTTGATGACTCTCTTCCTTCAGAATTGAGGTTGAGAAATCTCTTTCAAAAAATAAAATACTCTACAACCAGATGTTGGTCAAAAAATGTTTTCTTGTTTCAAGGGATTGAAATGTGGTAGCAGACCAAATGGAAAATTTGGGCACCACCATGAATAAAGAGGATTTGCAATAGCAAGGAGTAAGTGGGTATTCCCCCCTACCTTAGCTTCAATGAAAAGTGTTATTGAAACAAAGAGGCCCTCCTCTATCATAGGGAGTGGCCATGACAACTACAAGAGAAAAAGGAATAAGCATACAATTCAACAGGTGGTGAGGAGGAATTTAACCTTCTTGAAACTTCCTGAGTCTTGTGTTGCCTTAAGGAAAGAGAATTCCAATCCTTCCAAGTGATGAGAAGCCAATAAACTATTTATTATCATTATGAGTGGGAAATTGGGGGAGAAATTGGGATTCAAACTTCATTTTGTATGCAAGGAGGATTGACTACACAACATGAGGAAGCATTGGGGAAGTATTTATTGCTTCACAAAAGGCATAACAAGAAGGGTACATAAGGACCAACATAATTTGAAAAGGGAGGAAGTGTTGAATTACATCGAAGGCTTGAGAATTTCATATCTCAACAATTCGTGGTTCATGAAAGTAGGTTGATGCACTTATAGGTATAATTGGCTAATGCTGAAGAAACAATGAGGAAACTATATCTAGCGTAGTATGGAAGGGACCAAGACACTCTCTATATATTATATAGGTTCGTGTTTGGAACAGGTGGGGGATCATCAACACACCTGCATTTCTGTCAAGACAAAAGGTGTTCCAAAGCCTCTTTTCTTAATTTTGTTCATTGAATTTAGTATAGGAAAATTCATAATCCCTCCTTGGATAGATTTCACTTGGGGTGGTGCTAGTGATTGAATTTTTGAGACTCTCCTTATCGTTAGAAAATGTAACTAGGTTGGGTCTTCATAATTTTCCTTTTACTTCTCATTTTATCTTTTATGTAAAAATAAAAAGGAAGAAAAATAAAAAATAAATATTTTAAGCACGGGTTTCATGCTCAAGAAATTATTATTTTATTAGATGAGCATGTTCTACATGCTTCTATGATTTTTTGAGTCAAAGATTCAAAGTCCTAATTGGACCTGTTGTAAAGAAAAAGGAAAAATAATTTTTAAATATGTAATTTGGGTCAAAAACTCCTCTATATGTCAAGTCAGTATACCTTTCAAGTCGGCCCTGCCCAGAAGGACATGTCTATTTGAACCCCTATGGAAAATATAAATAAAGGCAATTTGGAGCTCATTTGGACACACAATTCGTTGGATTGGTTTTGAAATTTCGCAAAAGGAGGGACGAAGTCTAAAATGGATGAAGGGTTTGTGGAAGTTTTGCCTTATATTATATCTTGTTGAATATATTCTTTTGGGCTCTTGTTGATGATGGATTTATTGTGGTGAAGGAGGATTTGACTTGGTATCTAGAAGGTTGGTCATGGGTCCTAGATTCTCACTTCGATTTGATTCTATAAGAAGAGAATTTTTATAGGTTTTCCCCTTGGAGGGGTTTTTCCCTAGCTTGGAGCCTATATTGTGTTTCTTGTGTACCGTGATATTCATATTTTTACATTTGATTATTATTCGATGAATAAGAACATAATTAAATTAATAAGAAACCAACATATTTCACAAGAAATTATTAAATAAAGAGAAATCTAATTTAAACTACAAGCCTCCTGGTTTCTCAACATGGTTTCAAAACAAAAGTGGTTTAAAGTTAGAGGCCTGAAGATCACATTCGATTGGATTTTGGATTGAAGTCCTTAAAGGATCTCTCTCTCTGTGGTTTTATGGGACAAATATCTATGGCTAATATTTATGAATTACTATGGATTGGACAAATATATTGGGCATATAAATCGAACTACCTTTGTGATATAAACCTTGATCTCAGTTTTTATGTGAAGGTATATTTATGTGGTTCAATTGTTCTTCTATAATAGCTTGACTCGTATATAGCTTGAATGGCTTGTAACGATGCTCTAGACCCCTCTTATCAGTGGAAAAATCTTGCATATATTATGACTTGACTAATTTTTATCATGTCCTAAAGTCGTTCAATGATTAAAAAAACAGTGACTCAAATTCGCTTAAGGGATCGCGTTATACTTTGTATATCTTAGTAACCGACTCATGTTGTATCTATTGAAAGCATTATATTTTATAAATATCACATTTCCTCTGAGCTATATTTACTCAATGAAAATTTCCTACAAGGATTCAAAGTTTTGGAATTTGAAAGTCGACGTTTAAAGATCCAAGCTCAAGAAACAAAGTGAGAGTCACATCACTCCAAAAATCCAATATACTTGCTCTCAGTTTAGTATAAAGAGAAGGAATTTTTTCTTAAAAATTTAATAAAGTGCAAATACTCTACGGTAACCCTAAAAAGTTTGAACCTTTGAAAAAATGGTTGTAACATTCCCCTTGTTAGATCTAATAATTTTGTGATCATAAAGTATATAAATGTCTTTCGGATTAATGACATCATTAGGATTTGGTCAACGTTTCGAACCAACTAATGTGGTCCATCCTCAGGACAAATTTTACGCTATCATTTGAATATTATATCATTGAATGTTTACATTATCTGAGTTTTGCAAGTCTCAGTAGTATGTTCATCCAAGGATTGTGGTATAAGAACTATAGTAAAAGTATACAGGGATTCTAGCATATTGTCACAAGCAATTTAAGAAGCTCGCATGAACAGTAAAGGCTGAAATGCAAAGAAGAAGGACATAAGAGTAATATAAGTTTTTATTTGATCAAAAATATGAAATCTGAAGTCGATAGTCAAAGAAGTATTCGTGACTTCTATATAGCATCCAAATTTTACAATGCAACATATCCGAGACCGCAAAATTATGAGAAGAATTTCTGAAAAATAATAAGAGGATTTGATGTAGTTACAATATTCAAATCGATGAGACGACCTCCTTACAAATTCTCTCCAGATCTATATGTAAAATGACCTACCAAAACAATGAATTTTACCTAATGAAGGACCATTGTCTATAATATCTCGTGTCATAGCTCGCATTTGTGGTCATCATAATGCTTTATGATTTGTTTCTCCTCCTCAATGGATCACATTTATTTTTTTAAGTTAGGCTAATCTATATTAGATCATAAAAGAAACTATACATAGGCATTGGGATGAGATGGTAAGCGGTGCTTATCCAATCCCAACCTTAGAAGATTTCAAAATAAAGCAGGTTTGGGGCTGCCTCCGAGGAGGAAACCATCCCCTTAATAGTGTCAAACAGTCATGTTTTAAAAAATGTTTTGTAACACATATAAACAAAAAAAATAGCTATAGTAGGTCCTGAAGAGACAAAAAACAGAGATGAACCAAGCTACGACGCAGTCATGGTGTTCCTTCATCATCCTCTATTGCGGGGTCCTCCTCTTCTATTAGGCATCAATATTAACGCGCAATGGCCTCCTCCTCAGTTTTTGGCTCGCGTGGGGGCTTCAGGGTGTTGCGCAAATGATAGGAGAAACGGGATACTCATCATAAGGAAATCTGGTCCAGAATCCATCTGAATCCATGATCCAAACATCTCTCTCCTCCTCTGCTGGCTCGAGAATAGGGAGCGGCTCGATTTTTCGAGTAGTGGGCAGCTCCGAGTGTGCAATGGTAGACTTATTGGGGCCTCTTCTACCCCTTGGATTCTCCTGAGTTAAGACTATCTCTTCCTGGGTATGATCAGGTCATTAAGTAGCATCCCTGTCATGGCCACCTGAAGAGGAACCTTCAATGGATTCCAAACGCTAATATTGACCAAGGTGATAGTGCCCCGAGAATGCACCTCTTTGGCTACTCCTGATGGGATTTTGACGTTGTCGCGGGGCCATGGGGAAGCTAACAATCAGAAGTGGGGAAGTCGGGCTCAGAGCGGTGAGATGAGCAGCTAGAGAGTAGACAAGAGAGATGCATAGTGGGGGGGCGCACAGCAGGGAGTCGCACAGCAGGGGGCATGTAGCAAGGGAGCCCACCTTAGATAGCGTGCAGTGGGGAGAGGCAAAAGAGGAGGGTCTTTCCACATGGAGGCGCATGACTGAGGTGCACACAGCAGGGGGCGCGTAGCCAAGAGGGGATTAGAGGGAGGAGCGCGCTGCAGGAGTGATGGGTGTGGAGCCTGATTAACTTGTTTATTTTGTATCACAGCATTGGACCCCTGTACCTTATGGGTCGGCAATGCTGCCCGTAATTAAACACTACGTGGGGTGTCCGAGGGGGGGCGGTTGCGACTTTATGGAGCCCCCCCTGACGAGGGGTTTCGGGAGCAGCGCCCCCGAAGCTAAAAACAGATGTAAAATTGCATTGTAAAAGTATAGTAATTTATAGTCAATCTAGGCCATTCATTAGGCGGATGATTTGACGGTAGAAGTTATGTTTAGTTTAGGGTTTTTTTCCCTAGAAGGCAACCCCTCGCTTGTATGAGGGTATTGTATTGTGGCTGTGTATTGAATGTGTATTCTCAGAGTGAGAAACAGACAAGGAGACTGTGAGAGAGAATAGAGGATATTAAAACGGATCTATTGTAAGTTGTGTCTCTTCATTTTGTTGGATAATAGAAAGGAAGGACTAGCTTTTCGGGGTGGACATAGCCCAAACTGGGTGAACCACGTATTGTCTGTGTCTCTCTGGTTTTATGTGGTTTGTAGGCTTGTGTTTTCCGCATATTTTATGTGTTTCATTTCTCTGTAATATATAATTTTCTAACAACTGGTATCAGAGTTGAAGGTCTATTTGGCTGATAAACTCACAAGAAACAAGGGTTCCTGGTTCGAGTGGGAGCAACAGTAGAAGATGGTAAATTTAGGGTCAAGAAATTTAACGGCCAAAACTTCCCGCTGTGGAAGATGTAGATGGAATATTATTTGTATTAGAAATATTTGTACCTACCATTGAGCGGAAAAACAAATAAGTATTTTTTTTTTTTTAAATTCCGGATTATCCACATTGCTAGAAAACGAGTGTCATAACAAATGAGTCGACGGTTATGACAAACACAGAATGGGATCTTCTCGATAGAAAGGCACTCGGAACAGTACGGCTGTGCCTTGTAGCGTCGGTGGCCTTTAATATTTCGAAGGAAACAACAACAAAGGGTTTGATTAAGGCATTGGCGAAACTATATGAAAAACCCTCGGCCTCAAACAAGGTATTTCTTATGAAACCTTTATTTAATATGAAGATGTCAGAAGGTGGATCTGTTGCAAACCATTTAAATGATTTTAATACAGTTACTAGTCAGTTAAGTTCCATAGGGGTAAAATTTGACGATGAAGTTAGGACTCTTTTATTTCTGTGCTCATTGCCAGAAATCTGGAATGGTTTAGTTATGGCCATTAGTAACTCTATCTCTGGATCTAGTACTTCAAATTTTGATGATGTTGTCGGTGCTATCATTAGCGAGGAAATGCGACAGAAAAGCTCCAGTGAGACATCGAGTAATGCTTTGAGTGTAGAGTCTAGGGGAAGAATAATGGAAAGAGGAAAGAGCTCAGGATATCGCAATAAATCAAGGAAAGGCATATCCAAGTCCAGATTGGGGATAGTGTGCTGGAAATGCGGAAATAAAGGACACCTAAAGAAAGACGGTAGATCTCGGAAGGGAAAAGAAGGAGACGCACAGCAAGAAAACAATCATGAAGAAAATGTGACAGGTGATGTGTTACAAGATGCTTTGATTTTCCTTTCGAAAATGTTATTGATTCCTGGGTAGTAGATTCAGGGGCCTCATTCCATGCCACACCTGATAAGAAATATTTTCATGACTATGTTCAAGGATATTTTGGAAAAGTTCATTTGGGTGATGATAAACCCTGTAAAATTTTTGGGATGGGTAAAGTTCTTGTAAAACAATAGAATGGAAACCAATTTCTATTGAATTAGGTAAGGAATGTTCTAGATCTGAAGAAAAATCTAATTTCAACAGGGCAGTTAGGTGGTGAAGGTTGTGTGACAACTTTCACAGATAAAACTTGGAAGGTCACTAAAGGAGCCCTGGTAATAGCAAAAGGAAAAAATGTTGGTACATTGTATTTATGCAATGGTATTTCTAACTTTGTTAATGCTTTAACTTCCAAACAAGAAGATGCAGCATTATGGCATCATAGGCTCGGACACATGAGTGAGAAGGGGATGAAGATTATTCACTCAAGAAATTTGTTGTCGGGTTTGAAGAATGTTGATTTGGATTTCTGTGAGAATTTCATTTATGGAAAATAGAAGAGAGTCAGATTTCTCAGAGTTGGGAAAGAAAAGAAGAGCGAAAAATTAGACCTTATGCATACAGATGTATGGGGACCTGCTCAGGTATCATCTCTCGGTGGCTCTTGTTATTATGTTACTTTTATTTATGATGCAACTAGAAAAACTTGGATTTATTGTATTTAGAATAAATCTGATGTATTTGATACTTTCAAGAAATGGAAAGCTTTGGTTGAGATTGAGACAGGAAAGAAGTTGAAGTGTCTCAGATCAAATAATGGAGCTGAATATTGCAGCAAAGATTTTGATAGGTACTATTCACAGCATGGAATTCGCAGAGCGAAGACAGTTCCAAGAACACCACAAGAAAATGGTGTGTCAGAAAGGATGAACAGAACAATCATGGAGCGTGCAAGGTGCATGAGATTGCAGGATTCCCTTCACAATTTTAGGCAGATGCTATAGATACTATTGTTTATCTAATAAACAGAAGGCCTTCAAGTTCCTTGGATGATGGTATTCCATAGGAAGCATGGAATGGTAAAAAGTTAAACTACCCTTTTTTAAAGCCATTTGGTTGTGAGGCCTTTGTCCATATTAATAAATAAAATAGAACAAAGCTTGAGGAAAAATCAAAGAAATGTACCTTTATTAGATATGGTTTTAATGATTTTGGTTATCGTTTATATGATTATGAAAATCACAAAATCATTAGGAGAAGAGATGTAATATTCAATGAAAAGGTATTGTATAAGAATCAGTTGCAGGAAAAGAAACAGGAAAAAGAAAACAAAGAATAAATAATTCTTGATGAGATCACTGAAAAAGTAAAGGTGGCTGAAAATAATAATAATCAACAGCCACAACAACAACAACCACCACAACAGAAACAGGCACCTCAAACACCTGAAAGTGGTGTTATAAGATCTACCAAGATAAGTAGGCCCCCTGAACGATACTCTCCTTCATTATATTATTTATTGTTGACTAATTCTGGTGAACCCGAATGTTATGAAGAAGCAATGCAGGTTGAAACCAGGAAGAATTGGGAGCTAGCCATGGAAGAAGAGATGGAAGTCTCCTTAATGCATAACCAGACTTGGGACTTAGTCAGGTTTCTTGCAGGTAAAACTACATTGCAAAATAAATGGGTTTACAGGTTGAAGGAAGAAGATGGAGGAAAACAGAGGTACAAAGCTAGACTTGTGGTGAAGGGGTTTGCACAAAAGAAATGTATTGAATTTGATTAAATATTTTCTCCTGTTGTTAAGATGACTTCAATCAGAACTATTTTAAATCATGTAGCAACGAAATATTTACATCTTGAACAGTTAGATGTAAAGATAACATTTCTCCATGGAGATTTGGAGGAAGAGATCTATATGGAGCAACCAGAAGGATATGAGGTCAAAGGGACAGAAAAATTAGTGTGCATGTTAAAGAAGAGCTTGTATGGCTTAAAACAGGCTCCAAGGCAGTGGTATCTAAAATTTGACAAGTTTATGTCTGAACAAGGTTATACTAGATGTCACTTTGATAATTGTGTTTATCTGAAAAAGAAAAATGATGGCAGCTATATTATATTGTTATTGTATGTAGATGATATGTTTTTTGTAGGGTCTAACATGTAGGAAATAAATGTTCTCAAAATAAAATTGGCAAATTCATTTGCAATGAAGGATTTGGGAGCTGTGAAACAAATCCTTGATATGAGAATAACTAGAGACAGGAAAAATTGCAAATTAACACTATCTCGGAATGAGTACATACAAAAGGTGTTGAAAATATTTAATATGCAGAATGAAAAACTAGTTAGCACACCTTTTGCTAGCCATTTCAAACTTAGTAAGGAGACGTGCCCCAAGACCCAAGAAGAAATGGACTATATGTCTAAAGTTCCATATGCATCAGCAATTGAAAGCTTAATGTATGCAATGGTTTGCACAAGGCCTGATATTGCACATGCAGTGGGAGTTGTAAGCAGGTACATGAACAATCCAGGAAAAGAACATTGGATGGACGTGAAATGGATTCTCAGATATTTGAGAGGTACCAAAAATAAAGAATTATGCTTTGGTGGTTCAAACATTTCTCTACAGGGATATATTGATGAAGATATGGCAGATGATAGAGATAACAAGAGGAGCACTACAGGATATGTATTTACTGTAGGTGGAACAACTGTTAGTTGGGCTTCAAAAATCCAAAATGTTGTTGCACTTTCAACAACAGAAGCAGAGTATGTTGCTGCTACAGAGGCTAGTAAAGAAATGATTTGGTTACAAAGGTTTATGGATGAATTGGGTAAAAATAATGATATGGGCACGTTATACAGTGATAGCCAAAGTTCCATTCATCTTGCAAAGAACTCAGCATTTCATACTAGGACTAAACACATACAGCTCAAGTACCATGTTATACGGTCAGTATTGGAAGATGGAAAATTGAAGCTGGAAAAGATACACACTAGCCAAAATCTTGCAGATATGCTAACAAAAGTTGTAACCAGGGAGAAACTGAGATTATGCTTAGTTTCAACTGGTTTTCAAGGATGAAGATGAAGATGAGAAACAGCTAGGTCCAAAGAGGAGTCATTGTCCAGCAAATGAAGCAGCGGTGGAGTTGATACAATCAGTCTCCAAGTGGGAGATTGTTGGGTGTGGAACCTAATTATCTTGTTTATTTTGTATCACAGCGTTGGACCCCTGTACCTTAATGGGGAGGAAACACTGCCCGTAATTAAACGCTGCCTGGGGGGCTCAGGGGGGCGCGACTATGACTTTATGGAGCCCCCTACTGGTGGGGGGTTTCGGGGGCAGTGCCCTTGAAGCTAAAACCAGATGTAAAATTTCCTTTTAAAAGTATATTAATTTCTAGTCAATCTGGGTTTTTCATTAGGCGGATGATCTGACGGTAGAATTTATGTTTAGTTTAGGTTTTTTTTCCCTAGAAGGAAACCCCTCACTTGTATGAGGGTATTGTATTGTGGCTATGTATTGAATGTGTATTCTAAGAGCGAGAAACAGTCAGGGAGACTGTGAGAGACAACAGAGGATATTACAGCGGATTTATTGTACGTTGTGTCTCTTCATTTTGTTGGATAATTAAAAGGAAGGACTAGCTGTTCGGGGTGGACGTAGCCCAAACTTGGTGAACCACGTATATCTATTTCTCTCTGGTTTTATGTGCTTTGTGTGCCTGCATTTTCCGCATATTTTATGTGTTACATTGCTCTGTAATATATAACTTTCTAACAAGGAGGGTGCTCGACAGGGGGTGCACGTCAGGGGGAGCGCGCAGCAGGGGGAGCACACATGGAAGTTGGAATAGCAGCGTGATGGAAAGGGGAATAATAGAAATGGCTCTAGAGATAGGTTGAAGCAACATAGGGATGGAGGAATGAGGTGCTTCAGTGCCTTTTGAAGACCTGTGGCATGAGCGCAGATGCAGTGAGGGGTTTTGGCACGCTCGCAGATGTGATGATGGACAGTCCAAGTGAGACTGAATGTGATTCAAAGTATGGCAAGATATCAGGTGTAGAAGAGCACCATTATAAATGATATATGAATTGAGTTTCCCCATCAAGTTAAATCTGGCATTGCAGGTCGTTGTCATCCTAAGCATGGGAAGATCTGTCTTCGCACAATCGAGGCGTGTCACCCACATCCAGGGTAATTTTATCATTTTGGAGGAGAGTGTGGCAGTTCTCGCGCATGATTTCATCCTAAATCTAAGTAAAATTAGAGTGATAGAGCATTGAGAGGCTATCCACTCCTTTGTTGGCCAGGAGATCTACAACAGTTTTTTCCTTTCTGCACACATGGTGGAATGTAATGGCCCTGTTATTTTGCAGCAGTTATTCTAGGTATTTGAGACGGTTGGCTAGCCTCCAGATGGTAGAGACCTTTGTGGAAGAAGTGCCAAGGATGATGCAGGTGGCCGCTTGGATGATGATTTGCGAGTCTCCTTCATTTCCAGTGGGAAAATATTAAGCTCAATGGCTATGGAGATACCCTGTATAAGCCCCTCCAACTCTGCAGAGCTGTTGTTGTCCCACCCTAGGTTTCCATAGTAGGCGTGAAGAGGGTTTCCGCTAGAATCTTTGAATATTCCCCCAAATTTGGCTTCCCCTGGGTTTCCTTTGGAGGCTCCATCGAAGTTGCATTTGAAAAAACTATTAGAAAAGTATATATAACAGAGCAATGCAACACATAAAATATGCAGAAAACACAAGAACAAAAAACACATAAAACCAGAGAGACATAGATATACGTGGTTCACCCAGTTTGGGCTACGTCCACCCTGAACAGCCAGTCCTTCCTTTCTATTATCCAGCAAAATGAAGAGACACAACCTATAACAAATCCATTGTAATATCCTTTGTTCTCTCTCACAGTCTCCCTATCTGTTTCTCGCTCCGAGAATACACCTACAAAACACAGCCGCAATACAATACCCTCATACAAGAAAGGGGTTTCCTTCTAGGGAAAAAAAACCCTAAACTAAACATAACTTCTACCATCAGATCATCCACCTAATGAACGGCCCAGATTGACTAGAAATTACTATACTTTTACAAGGCAATTTTACATCTATTTTTAGCTTCGAGGGTGTTGCCCCCGAAACCCCCTGCCGAGGGGGGGGGGGGGGGGGCTCCATAAAGTTGCAACCGCCCCCCCCTTGGACCCCCCAGGCAGCGTTTAATTATGGGAAGCGTTGCTGCCCCATTAAGATACAGGGTTCCAATGCTGTGATACAAAATAAACAAGATAATCAAGCTCCACACCCAACAATATCCCACTTGGAGACTGATTGTAGCAACTCCATCGTTGTTTCATTTGCTAGAAAATGACTCCTCTTTGGACCTGGCTATTTCTCATCTTCATCATCATACTTGAAGACCAATTGAAACTGAGCATAATCTCAGTTTCTCCTTGGTAACAAATTTTGTTAGCATATTTGCAGGATTCTGGCTAGTGTGTATCTTTTCCAGCTTTAATTGTCCGTCTTCCAATACTGACCATATGAAATGGTACTTGAGCTATATGTGTTTAGTCCTGGAATGAAATGATGAGTTCTTTGCAAGATGAATTGCACTTTTTATATCACTGTATAATGTGCCCATATCGTGCTTCTTACCCAATTCATCCATAAAGTAACCAAATCATTTCTTTACTAGCCTCTGTAGTAGCAACATATTCTGCTTCTGTTGTTGAAAGTGCAACAACATTTTGGATTTTTGAAACCCAACTAATAGTTTTTCCACCTACAGTAAATACATATCCTGTAGTGCTCCTCCTGTTATCTCTGTCACCTGCCATATCTGCATCAACATATCCTTGTAGATCAATGTTTGAACCACCAAATCATAATTCTTGATTTGTGGTACCTCTCAAATATCTGAGAATCCATTTCACTGCCATCCAATGTTCTTTTCCTGGATTTTTCATGTACCTGCTTACAACTCCCATTTCATGTGCAATATCAGGCCTTGTGCAAACCATTGCATACATTAAACTTCCAACTGCTGATGCATATTGAACTTTAGACATGTAGTCCATTTCTTCTTGGGTCTTGGGGCACATCTCCTTACTAAGTTTGAAATGGCTAGAAAAAGGTGTACTAATTGGTTTTTCATTCTGAATATTAAATATTTTCAAAACCTTTTGTATGTACTCATTCTAAGACAATGTTAATTTGCGATTTTTCTTGTCTCTAGTCATTCTCATACCAAGGATTTGTTTTGCAACTCCCAAATCCTTCATTGCAAATGAATTTGCCAATTTTCTTTTGAGCACATTTATTTCCTGCATGTTAGACCCTCCAACAAGCATGGCATCTACATAAAATAACAATATAATATAGCTGCAATCATTTTTCTTTTTCAGATAAACACAATGATCAAAGTGACATCTAGTATAACCTTGTTCAGACATAAACCTGTCATATTTTAGATACCACTTCCTTGGAGCCTGTTTTAAGCCATACAAGCTCTTCTTTAACCTTCACACTAATTTTTCTTTTCCTTTGACCCCATATCCTTCTGGTTGCTCCATATACATTTCTTCCTCAATATCTCCATGGAGAAATGTTGTCTTTACATCTAATTGTTCAATATGTAAATCTTCTGTTGCTACAAGAATTAAAATAGTTCTGATTGAATTCATCTTAACAACAGGAGAAAATATTTCATCAAAATAAATACCTTTCTTTTGTGCAAACCCCTTCACCACAAGTCTAGCTTTGTACCTCTGTTTTCCTCCATCTTCTTCCTTCAGCTTGTAAACCCATTTAATCTACAATGTAGTTTTACCTGCAGGCAACCTGACTAAGTCCCAAGTCTGGTTATGCATTAAGGAGTCCATCTCTTCTTCCATGGCTAGCTCTCACTTCTTCCTGCTTTCAACCTGCATTGCTTCTTCATAACATTCAGGTTCACCAGAATCAGTCAACAATAAATAATATAATGAAGGAGAGTATCGTTCAGGCGGTCTACTTATCCTGGTAGATCTTCTAACACCACTTTTAGGTGTTTGAGGTGCCTATTGCTGTTGTGGTGGTTGTTGTTGTTGTGGATCTTGATTATTATTATTTTCAGGCACCTTTACCTTTTCTTTGATCTCATCAAGAACTGTGTATTCTTTGTTTTCTTTTTCCTATTTATTTTCCTACAACTGATTCTTATACAAGACCTTTTCATTGAATATTACATCTCTGCTCCTAATGATTTGTGATTTTCATAATATTATAAGCGATAAACAAAATCATTAACACAATATCCAATAAAGGTACATTTCTTTGATTTTTCCTCAAGCTTTGTTCTAATTTCTTTATTAATATGGACAAAGGCCTCACAGCCAAAAGACTTTAAAAAAGAGTAGGTTACCTTTTTACTTGTCCATGATTCCTCTGGAATACCATCATCCAAGGAACTTGAAGGCCCTTTGTTTATTAGATAAACAATAGTATCTATAGCATCTGCCCAAAATTGTAAAGGCAATCCTGCATGCAATCTCATGCACCTTGCACACTCCATGATTGTTCTGTTCATTATTTCTGACACACCATTTTCTTGTGGTGTTCTTGGAACTGTCTTCTCTCTGCAAATTCCATGCTCTGAACAGTACCTATCAAACTCTTTGCTGCAATATTCACCTTCATTGTTTGATCTGAGACACTTCAACTTCTTTCCTGTCTCAATCTCAAACCAAAGCTTTCCATTTCTTGAAAGTATCAAATACATCAGATTTATTCTGACTACAATTAATCCAATTTTTTCTAGTTGCATCATCAATAAAAGTAACATAATAACGAGAGCCACCAAGATATGATACCTGGGCAGGTCCCCATACATCTGTATGCACAAGCTCTAATTTTTCGCACTTCTTTTCTTTCCCAACTCTGAGAAATATAACTCTCTTCTATTTTCCATAAACGCAATTCTCACAGAAATTCAAATCAACATTCTTCAAACCCGGCAACAAATTTCTTGAGTGAAGAATCTTCATCCCCTTCTCACTCATGTGTCCGAGTCTATGATGCCATAATGTTGCATTTGCTCCTTTGGAAGTTAAAGCATTAACAGAGTTAGAAATACCATTGCATAAATACAATGTACCAACATTTTCTCCTTTTGCTATTACCAGCGCTCCTTTGGTGACCTTCCAAGTTTTATCTATGAAATTTGTCACACAAATTTCACTTCCTAACTACCCTGTTGAAATTAGATTTTTCTTCAAATCTGGAACATGCCTTACCTCCTTTAATAGCCATTGGTTTCCATTCTGTTGTTTTAAAATAGCCTTACCCATTCCAAAAATTTTACAGGGTTTATCATCACCCAAACGGACTTGTCCAAAATCTCCTTGAACATAGTCATGAAAATATTTCTTATCAGGTGTGGTATGGAATGAGGCCCCTGAATCTACAACCCAAGAATCAGTAACATTTTTGAAAGAAAGAATCAAAGCATAGTGTAACACATCACCTGTCACATTTGCTTCATGATTGTTTTCTTGCTGTGCATCTCCTTCTTTTCCCTTCCGAGATCTACAACATTTCTTTAGGTGTCCTTTCTTTCCGCATTTCTAGCACACTATCCCTGATCTGGACTTGGATCTACATTTCCTTGATTTACTGCGATATCCTGAGCTTTCCTCTTTCCGTTCTTCTTCCCCTAGACTCTGCACTCAAAGCATTACCTGATGTCTCACCGGAGCTTTTCCATCACATTTCCTCACTAAGGATAGCACTGACAACATCATCAAACTTTAAAGTACTAAATCCAGAGACAGAGTTACTAATGGCCATAACTAAACCATTCCAACTTTCTAGCAATGAGCACAAAAATAAAAGAGCCCTAACTTCATCTTCAAATTTTACCCCTACAGAACTCAACTGACTGGTAACTGTATTAAAATAATTTAAATGGTCTGCAACATATCCACCTTCCGACATCTTCATATTAAATAAACGTTTCATGAGAAATACCTTTTTTGAGGCCGAGGGTTTTTTATATAATTTTTCCAATGCCTTAATCAAACCCTCTGTTGTTGTTTCCTTTGAAATATTGAAGGCTACCGACGCCGCGAGGCACAACCGTACTGTTCCGAGTGCCTTTCTATCGAGAATCTCCCATTCTGCGTCTGTCATTTCCGTCAGCTTCTTTGTTTTTCCGCTCAATGGTAGGTACAGATCTTTCTGATACAGATAATCTTCCATCTGCATCTTCCACTGCGGGAATTTTTGGCCGTTAAATTTCTCGACCCTAAACTTACCATCTTCCACCATTGCTCCCACTCGAACCAGGAACTCTTCTTTCCTGCGAGTTTGTCAGCCAAATAGACCTTCGGCTCTGATACCAGTTGTTAGAAAATTATATATAACATATCAATGCAACACATAAAATATGTGGAAAACACAAGCACAAAAAACACATAAAACCAGAGAAACACAGATATACGTGGTTCACCCAGTTTGGGCTACGTCCACCCTGAACAGCCAGTCCTTCCTTTTTATTATCTAGAAAAATGAAGAGACACAACCTACAGCAAATTCGTTGTAATATCCTATGTTCTCTCTCACAGTCTCCCTATATGTTTCTCGCTCCGAGAATACACCTACAAAACACAATTGCAAGACAATACCCTCATACAAGTGAGGGGTTGCCTTCTAGGGAAAAAAACCCTAAAATAAACATAACTTCTACCGTTAGATCATCTGCCTAATGAACGGCCCAGATTGATTAGAAATTACTATACTTTTACAAGGAAATTTTACATATGTTTTTAGCTTCGGAGGCATTGCCCTCGAAACCCCCCATCAGGGGGGGGGCTCCATAAATTTGCAGCTGCCCCCCCTTGGGCCCCCCAAGTAGCATTTAATTATGGGCGACATTGTCGCCCCATTAAGATACAGGGATCCAACACTGTGATACAAAATAAATAAGATAATCAGGCTCCACACCCAACAAAAACTGGCCGGGGGGGAATTCCAGTGTTCAAGTGCGCAGATCCTACCTGTGCTTGGGGAGGATTTATCCACTGGGGGCACAACATTTATGTGTCAATTGTTCCAAATGGTGCATTTAGTAGTGGTTTTCAGGTAGTCATCCTTCCCCCAGTGAGCCATGGCAAGAGTTTCTTCTAAGTTGTTGTGTATCTTGGCCCAGATATGCTCTTGATTTAAAGTAGTATCTTTAAATGTCCTGCTATTTCATTCTTTCCAGAGGTTCCATATGAGTAGGCCTGGAATGAGCTGCCAGAGAAAATTTAGAAGATTGCTAGAATAGGGATTATCCTGCCACCTACTAATGGTATTGGTGATGTTTACCTGATCTCGATTGGATCTTCTACATAGTATTTCAATCTTGTCCCAAAAAGTGTTGGATATGGGGCAGAGGTCCAACAGGTGATTGATGGCTTCGATGTCATTCTAACATAGAGGACACCTCGAAGGATCCACAAAGCCTCTCTTCATAAAATTATCCCATGTGAGGATGCATATTTTACTTAGCAGCCATAGAAATGTAGCTACTTTGGGCCAGAGCTTAGTTGTCCATATCTTCTTCCATAGTTGATTTGTGGGGCCAGGGTTTAGCAGTTAAATGAGATGATAGGATTCCTTATTTGAGTAATTACCACTTGGAGTATGGCCCCAACGGAGAATGTCTAGCTCTTGCTGAGTTCTAATTCTTCTTTTTGCTAATTCCTCTCAAATATCTCTTTGTTTTTCATTTTTCTAGTCTGCCTGCCATCTATTTGTGTCGAGCCAATTCCTGTAACCTTGAGTTGTTTCATTAGTCCAGAAATCTTGGATGGATTTTTGTTCTCTTTCCTGTAATATTGTGCGCCATAGGGGGTCAATGAAGATCGAGGATAGACTAGGCATTTGTTGCCAAGAATCCTCCCAGAACTTGGCTTGAGTTCCACTGCGCAGTTCCCAGAAGCTATGAGATTGGATCAGCTGTTTTTGTTGATTGGCTGCATTTCAGATTTTAGATCCTCCAAGAGCGATATTGAATCTGATTAGTTCCTCCTTGGGCCAATTTCCAACATATTTGGTGGCCCATAGGGTAGCCCACAGTATATGAGGGTTGGATATCCATTTCCACCATATACTGGCACCCATAATTTTATTGTTGTGCTCCGGGTCTCTTAGACCAAGTCTGCCCTAAGTTTTCGCCATACATACCTCTTTCCATTTGACTAGTGCCCATTTTTGCTTGTCTTTGGATCCCCCTAAGAGGAAAGTTCATTGAAGGTTGTGGATGGCTTTGAGGACCCATTTTCGTGTAGCCAGAATAGAAAATAGGTATATGGGCAGAGATTGAAGAAAATATTTGATGAGAACCAGACGTCTGACGATGTTGAGAGAGCGATGGGTCCAGGTGGACAGTTTAGTCTCCATTTTGTCCAACAACTCTCTCCAGGATGAATGTTTGATAGCTAAGTCTGTGAGAGGTGCTCCCAAGTATTTGGATGGTAGAGAGGTTGTGGTGAAGCCCAAGATGAAAGCTATGTTGTGCTGGGTGATAATAGGCATGTTGAAAAAGAATATTTGAGATTTTTCAGGGTTAACAGTGGTTCTAGAGGCTTCAAAGAAACAATCAATAAGGGTTCTGAGGGTGCGAGCTTCCTACACAGAGGGGTGACCAATGATCATACTGTCATCCACAAATAGTTGATGGGAAATGGGGGGAACATTGTGTAAATGGATTCATTGAAGGTCATGAGATCAGATCGAGCTCTTGATCAAGCGGCCTAGACCCTCTACCATAAGAAGAAAGAGAAAATGCGAGGGAGGATATCCTTGCCTTATACCTCTGGAGGGTTTGAATGTTTCCGAGGGGATGCCATTGACTAGGATAGAGATGAAAGGAGAGGATATCAAGGTCATGATCCAGCGAACCCAGGTTTTACTGAAGCCAAAGGATAAAAGCACTGCTTTATGTAGTTCCAATTGAGCTTGTCAAAGGCCTTGGAAAGGTCAATTTTGAGGAGCATGCCCAACTTTTTTGAGTTTTTTAAGGAGTGGATGACCTCATGGATTAGAATGATTCCATCAAGGATATGCTTGCCCTCAACATATCCCGTTTTATTCGATGAGACGAGCATGGGAAGAATATGTTTCAATCTATTAGCTATAACTTTGGAAATAATTTTGTAAATTACATTGCAGAGTGTTATTGGTCTGTACTTACTTGGAGAAGCAACATTGTCTTCCTTTGGGATGAGCGTGAGGAAGGTTGCATTGAGAGTTGGAAGAATATAGTGGGTGTTGCGTTATTCCTCCACTATGCCCCATACCTCCTCTTTGATAGTGTCCCAGAAGAAGTGGAAGAAGTTGGTGGTAAATCCATCCGGTCGTGTGGCTTTCCCTTCTTTTAATTGGAAAACTGCGTGTTCAACCTCTATCAGTGTTGTGGCTTTGAGCAACATTATGTTATGATCCTCATTGACCAATTTTGGAATATGCTATGTGATTTTCTCAATGGCCTCCTATCACTAGATGTTGGATTCTTTGAGGATGTCCTTGAAGTGGTTTAGCAATTCCTTTGTGATGTCCTCATGTTTTTCCATACGCTCACCATTTTGATTCTTGAGGACTGTGATTCTATTGTGCATCCTATGATGGATTGTGGAGCGGTGAAAAAAAATTGTGTTCCTTTCTCCTTCCTTGAGCTAGCATATTTGAGACTTCTATTTCCATATAATATCTTCTTCTCTTATTCTTTCTTCAAGTTGGGCGGTTAATTTCTTTTCCTTGGTCTCTGAGTCTATTGATCTTCCTTCTGAGATGTTTTTTTTTTTTTTTGGAGTTGTTGAATTTGCGTTTCCAAGTCTCTTTGGTCTTTGAAGATGTTGTCGAAGGCAGTCTTGTTCCACAATTTCAGTTTCCATTTGAGCATCCTCAATTTTCGCTGGAACTGATACATTATTTTCCTAAGGGTGGATTGAGGGGAGCCCACCAATCAGATATAAGGTATTTGAACACTGGATATTTGAGCCAAAATTTCTCAAAGTGAAAAGGTTTTGGAGTGGCTATGCCAATTCTGAGCCAATAGAGTTGGATCGACCAATGATCAGAACCAGAGGCCAAAATTATAGTGGTTGTGAGCTCTCCTCCTAGGTGGATGAACTCTTCCATGATGAGGAAGCGGTCCAATCTGGAAGAAATTTGATGGGATCCTCCCCTCCTATTATTCCAAGTGAAGATGCCATTGGATGTTTGAAGATATATTAGATGCTTTCCTTGGATGAAGTCCTTGAATTTTTTGATGTCCATGTCAAGGTGAGTTATTCCTCCTTTTTTCTCCTGAAGGGTTGTGATCATGTTAAAGTCTCCTCCAATCAGCCAAAGAGGGTGAGTTCGCTTGTTTTCTAGATCTGCTATGCTATCTAGAAGCTCATTTTTTTGTACTAATTGTGGGAAGTAGACATTCATGAGATGTCCATGAATGTTGGTTCCAATCAGGTGGAAGGAAGCTTGAATGAAGTGTCGATTTTTCTTATTGTTCTCTAGGGTGATCAAGTGGGGGTTCTAGATAATTTATAGGCCTCCTGAAGCCCCATTTGTGCCAACAGCTAGGGTGTTGCAACCTTTCTAGAGTATTTTGAAGATTGTGTCCAGAATTGAGCCGGAGCATTTGGTTTCTAGCATAAATAAAATTGTGGGGTTTTCCTCAGTAATCCTTTTATTGATTAACCTGTGCTTGGAGGGACTATTTAGCCCTTTGATATTCCATGAGATGATCTTCATTGAGGGGGGTTGGGAACTACATAGTAGAACCTAGTTAACTTGGGATATCACCCTGATTCTACTAGCTCTTTGCCCATGTTGACCAGACATTGCAGATCGGTTCTTCTTCCTTGTTTTCAGGATTCTTTCAGAATGAGTTTAGTGTTCAGGAGTGTGCCACCTTTAATGTCAAGGGAGGGTATATGTTGATCTCTAAGGAGGACTTCCTCCAAGTTCTGGATCTGTTGATATGGAATTGAGAGAAATTCTTTCTGCTTGCATGCATCTTCCAACCCGGCCATGATGTCGAGGTCCCCGTAGTCAATGTTTTCCAGTTCTTCTTCCATTTATTCTGGGATTGATTCCAGTACTGCACCTTTTCCTTTTTTTGAGTTTCCCCTTGTGTGCGAAGAGGATTGGGGTATCAGAAATGCTTCCAGTTGGATTTTGGTTTGTTGGGTCTCCAAAGTCTCGGGATTCTCCTGCAGGGGTCGTTTCGAGTCTCTTGGGATTCCATTCTCATTCTCATTTAGTTGAGCTAGGGCATCAAATTTGTTGCTTGATGCTAGGGATTTTTTTCTCTAGTTCGTATTTGACTTCCTGGTATGCCTCTTCCTTTCAGCGACTTTCGCGAACCCTTCGGTGTCTTTGTCTGTGGATTCATTAGTCGGACCAGATCTTTAATTTAGGGGGCAGTCTCTGAATAGATGCCCATGTTGGTGGAATTTCCTGAACCTAAATGGTACATGTTCATAATCTACTGTTTGGATCCATTCATAATCATCATGAAGTAGGCTTACCTTATCAGGGAGATACTTTGTGATGTTCATGTATACACAAATCCTTGCATAGGCTGCATGTCTGTTGATCTTTGTCTCTTCTGAAATTTTAATGAATTCTCCCAGAGAGTTGCCAATGTCTTGAAGGGTTAGCTCGTCCCAATAGTCCTAAGGTAGGGTGTAGATCCTGACCCAAACTGGAGCCCAACTAAAGTCTTGTTTGTCGGTATTGAAGCATTCGACTCAGTTGCGCAAGTATAGACTCGCAGAGTTAAAGAAGTATGGCCCTCTATCCAGGATTCGGTTTTTGTCTTTGATGCAAGTGAAGATCACGTTGAAGAAGCCCTTGGCACATAGCTATATATCAATATGGCCATTGGGCTTCCATTTTGAGGCAGTCCATCCCAGAAGAGCTTTTTTTGTAGGCCAGAAACCCATGAACTTGCCCATCAGTGCATGGTCCTTCATGTATTGGATTTTTCCATTGATTCAATGAGACGGGAGCTCGATCTTGGTTCTTGTAGTGGCCTTGGGTATGCATGTGGAGGATGTGACTATTTTTGCTTCTTCAACGGCTGTTTTTGGTGATTTTGTTGCGGGAGACGCCCCAGTTGGTTCAGGGAATGGGCAAAATTTTTGCTTACAATCGATGTCAGTGTTGTCATCACTCCATTAGAGGGCGAACCAGAGGAGGGGGGAACCACCTTCCCCCCACTGCTATCTGTCATGGGTGAACCTATCTACGCTCCAGAAGAGGAAAATGGCCCCAATTATGGGGTATAAGGTATGCCAAGGATCGCCTACTCAGAAACCACCCAACCCTAGTTCATGGTGGCGGTGTTCCTTCGACTCATGTGTTCTTTCCAAATCACTCGTTGCGCATATTACCCTTTCCCCAAAGGATCACATTACATGACTGGCTCGAAAAACATTCTTAATATTCTTGTATGGATTTAAAATATGTGAAGGTAAAAATCTATGAAAGGACATGTGAATCACATACTTTGGATAGCATATTACAATGACTCACATCCAATCTCTGAATAGCTAGCATTCTACAGATTGCACACATTCTTGTGGTTTTGGATCATTAGATGGTTCACCATTATATTTCTATGGATCGATGTATCTCTACGATTCACAACTATAGATTTGTGACTTGCAACTTGAGAACAATTATCAACATGACAACAATTTGGAGGCATACGATAGTGACCCAATCTTTATGTTTGACTTGGAAACATGACGATGATTTATACAACAATCAGGCATGACTATGATATGCACAATATATATATATATATATATATATATATATATATATATATATATATATATATATATATATATATATATATATCATATTAGTTATCCAACAAGACAATGACTTCATAGTGACATAATGCATAAGTCTTCCTATAACGAGGTTGAATTCTATGATGAAGTTGACATGTTCAGAAGGAACTTAAAAATCAATAGAATCTAAAGAACTTGGAGCACAAATAAACCAAAAAATTATGAAGTTCATCCCTGTGTTACAAATAAGAGAAATAGTCCTCGGTGAATTCAATATATATCAACTAATGACGAAGATAGTAGGCTCAATATTTGGAAAATTTGAAGCACTTGTGTTTAAGATAAACACTTAAAGAGTTGTTGACACATGAAGAAGAACCGAATCTTTGCAAAGAAGCAGGTATGACAATATTGCAAAGGTATGTACAATTTTTGTGTGCATTTCATGTTATGTGTCTAGATTATGGTAATAATAATTTGAAAGGGTCTACATATATATAGTTAAAGGGGTTCCTACGGTTTTGCAGTTGATCCCTGCATATTTTTGAATTTTTTGAGGATATAAACCCTAATCCTAACTAATTGTTCCCTATAAGGAATCCCTAACTCTTGTAAAATGGTATCTTGGGTTTTCATGGCTAAATTATCTTTTTGAAAGGATAATATAGGGTTTAAAACCCTAGAAAAATTGAGTTGAGATAAAACCTAGGTATTGAAGTCAAAACCCTAGGACTAGGTGTCTTCGCTAAAAGTAAAAACCCTAATAAGGGTTAGATCAAGGAATATATTAGGCTTATATATAGAACACTGGAAGTACACTTTTGAGAAATTATGGAAACCCTAGATTGATAAGATTGGCATCGTGCTCTTGTCTTTGTATATTGGTTTGGTTGTACATGCTGGTGAGAATTGCAGGGTGAAGGCTATCAAATTGTGGAAACAAGATGAGAAGGATGTAAGAACAAAGTAAAGCAAGACTCATGCTTGATGATGACTCCTTGATAATGATGAGCGTGATGGAAAGAGGGAGTTGTAAGGATCTTGATGGATAAGATATTGTAGCTTTCGGCTAATGAGTTCATTGCAGAAACACATTGATGATTGAAAGCATGAAACAGACTTGTATTGCAATATGAAGATAGAACATGCAAAGAAATGTTGACTTCAGATGGAGAAAGTAGAAAATTTTGACATGACACTCTAACTGAGGATATTATAATTTTTCAACTTTGATATTGATGATATGCTTGGATATGACTTGGCTCCCCGGTAGGACATATTGCAAAAACATGTGAAGAAGCTAGAAGAAGAACTTGTTAAATGATGATGTACCAATATTTTCTTAATTTGATATTGAATCACTTGGATTGAGTGAACAACACTATTGATGACTTGATAAGCATGAAACCATATTTGATATTGGAAATTTGATATGACTCTTTGACAAATATGAGACAAAATGTTGTTATGAAGGAAGAAGACATGTGCTAGCAACTGTGCAAAAGTTTGACTCCTTGAAGATAACATATGAACCAATTGATGACAATATTGTTCGATGATTGACAAGATCCAGGAAGTTCAAATTTTGATATGACATGATGATTCTAGGAGCCGAGAAACCCTATCATCAAGATGAAATGTGAGATAAGGTCGAAGCCGAGATATGATGCATTGTGAGATAGGAGTATTTGTAGCTACCACTAAGATCTTCACATAAGAGCAAGTAGTTGATGCATTAATGAAGTATGATACCAACTAAGGATTGTGATGATGTGATGATTTCTACTTGATTGAGAGGGAGTAAGAAATATTCTTCCTATTTGAGGAGTAAGGACCTCCTCCTTGGTTGAGAGAGAGTGATGGTGGTCACCATATTCTCCATATGTGTCAAGCACTAGATCAATAATAACCTTTGTATGTCTATTGTATCACACTAGGAGGGAGAATGGAGGATTGGATAAGTATCTGGGACCAATACTCCTCGAGGATTGGAATCCAAGATAGGAAGTAGTCCTATGGACCGACACTCTTTGAGGATTGGATAGGGTATCCAAGACAAGAGTTCTTGAAAAGGACTAATATTCTTTGAGGATTGGGAATCCAAGATAAGAATAGTCCTAAAAGGACATACCTGGTGAACATCTGGATGGGACATGTGCCTTGAGAGGCTGATATGTCCATATGTATGCCCCCCAACATTGTTCTCTAATTTTGTGGAGAGTTAGAACTTGTTATTCAAGGCCTTGTTATGTTGTTACTTGAAAATGTGGGTTATGATGTTGATGCTTAAAAATGACTTATCAATCCGACTCTTCTTATGAGAATATTTCAATTTGAGAAGTATCCTTGTACCAATTATGGAATTATGAATACCTCCCTAGTTAAGAAGGGGTGTTAGAAAATGTAACTAGGTTCAGTCTTCATAATTATCTTTATACTTGTGTCATTGTATATTTTATGTAAAAAAGAAAAAGAAGAAAAATAAAAATTTATTTTTGAAGCATGGGTTTTCATGCTCAAGAAATTATTATTTTATTAGATAAGAATTTTCTTCATGCTTATACGATTTTTTGAGTTAAAGAGTCAAAGTCCTATTTGGACTTATTGTAAAGAAAAAGGAAAAATATTTTTTAAATATGTAGTTTGGGTCAAAAACCCCTCTATATGCCAAGTCGTCCTTGACCCAAAGGACAAGTCTATTCCAACCCCTATGTACAATATAAATAAAGAGAAGTTGGAGCTCATTTGGACACACACAATTTGCTGGATTGGTTCTGAAATTTTGCAGAAGAAAGAGGGTCGAAGTAAATGGATGAAGGGTTTTTGGAAGTTTTGCCTTATCTCTTGTTGAAGATTTGTTGTTGGTCTCTCATTGTTGATGGATTTGTTGTGTTGAAGGAGGATTTGACTTGGCATCTATAAGGTTGGTCATGGGTCTGAGATATCTCAGTTTGATATGATTATATAAGAAGAGAAATTTTCTTGGTTTTCCCCTAGGAGGGGTTTTTCCCCAGCTTAGAACCTATATCTTGTGTTTCTTGTGATGAAAAATGTGTAGCAAGGTTCGGTCTTCATAGATATGAAATGTAATTTTGATTCTTATATATTGTAAAATGAAAGAAAAATAATTATTGTTATTTTTGTAGCATGGGTTTCATGCTCAAGGTCTTTTATTTTAGAGGTCAAGCATCCATTAAGTGGTTCTAGGGTTTTTCCTAGGGTCAAGAAGTTAAAGTGTCGTTGTCATATGGAGAAGACCCCACTAGGAACATTGTAACTTGTAGAAATAATTATTATTTTTATTTTAAAGTGTCAAGATGCCCTCCAAGGCCAAGTCGACCTAGCAACTAAGAAGTTGAGTAAGCCAAGGCATTTTGTCCACCTTGTGTTGAGAATCCAGTAGGGAAAATATTAATTCAATTTTCTTACTTAATAATTTCTTGTGTTATTCTTTAGCTTCTTTATCTTTGTTCCTTATTATTACAATGAGTGATAAATCAAACAACTATCAAAACAATAAGAACAATGACGCAGTATATAGGTTGCAAGCTAGGGCCAACACCCCTTCTCTTGAGGGGAAAACCCGTAAATCTCTTCTTATATATGCTTCAATTGACTAATACCAAGACCCTTGAAAAAGACACTAGACACAAGTATTCCTCCAAGATGCTTGTCACTATCTCTTGTTGTTCTTCTTGGCTTTCTTATTTCTATTCTCCTTTTTCCACACTGTCCTGCACTGAAACCTAGAGAAGCTTAGTCCCTACTCTATAAGAAGCCCTAGACAAGATGTCACGACCTCCTAGAGTCCTCTTCTTCTTCGACCTTCTTCCAGCACCCTTCTAACCTCTTGTTAGTCCAAGACAAAACTATATATATGTGTTGTAGTAGCCTTCGGTCTTACTGAGATAGACGAGGTATAGGTGCAGACCTAGTACCGAAACAAAAAGACCCTTCCTCTTCGCAGACATGCCCTTGTCCTCATATACCTTGAAGCCTTCCTTCTTCGTTTTATTACCCTTTCCTTTACGCACTGCAATTCACACTTCTATTACATATTGATCCGAATTGGTGTGGCTACAATGAGGTCGAGTCACCCTTATATACTGATTGTTCTTCTTCATTTGGGCCAACATGATCAATTTGGGGTAGGCTGACTTCTTTTCAAGGAGGATTTCATTAATCTTTAAGACAAATTTAAGAGGCATAGTAACAATGTCTTGGAGTGAAACTTTTACATAGACGATGTGTCTTTAACACGTGTAACATGATTTCATTTACATGACTCTAATTATCTTTATGACAAGATGACAAATTCCTAAAGACATCAAGAAGAAGTATTTGACTTATAATAAAAACTTCTTGCTCATGAAACCCATGAAGCAAGCAACATAATACATTTTATTTTCCTTTGTCTTCTTCATTACATAAAATCATAATTACAAGTCATTATGAGGACCGGACCTAGTTACACTTTTCAACACTCTCTCCTAACTAGGGAGGTATTCATAACGGTACTTGGTCATTCTCAATCTGAAGATATCTAATAAGAAAAGTTGGATTTGTAACCCATATGTATAGCATCATATCAACCATCATTGTCATAGTGTAAGGCCTTGACAAATAGCACCATCTCTCCACGAGATATTTAGCCCCAATGCTAGTGAGACCAATGATTAATAAACACCTTCATCATTGCCTCTCTTGGAACATACCCCACTCGGGTTCACTCAAAGTATTTCCAAGACTATTCTTATCTTGGATTCCATGTCCTTAAAGAATATCGGTCCTTCCACAACTACTCTTGTCTTGGATGCCCTAATACATCCTCAAAGAGTATCAGATGCCAGATGATTACCCAATCCTCCATTATGTCTTCCCAGGTGAAGACCAAAATGATATGTCTATCTCTCCCTCTTAACTAGGGAGGACATATTCCACCAAGGTATGTACTCATTCCTATACAAGGAATGTGCGTAAACTCCTTCTCAACTTAGGAATCACCAAGTTTCTTCCAAGTAAGAAAATTATTACCAGGCTCCCTCTTAATCAGGGACCTGCAACAACTCTATAGGAAAATAATGGGACATCTAGCTACTCTGAAGAACTCCTTCCTTTGATGTCATGAGCTTCTTCTTTGTTGAGGAGTCTTCATCTTTGGGATATCTTCATAGGGTTGTTAGGTTCCTATAATACTATTGTAGCCCCTTATTGTTATTGTTAGTGTAGCCCCATTATAAGCTGAGAAGGATACTAAATTATCGCCAAAGTATTATGGTCCTTACAAGGTGTTGCAAAAGATTGGTACTATGGAATGCAATTTAGAACTCCCTGCATCTTCTCGAGTGCACCCAGCTTTCCATGTTTCATACTTAAAGAAGTTTATAGGTGATAAACTCCCAGTTCAAACAATATCGCCAGAACTTGATGAGGAAGGAAAAATAATATTGGAACCTGAAGCAGCCACAGAAACAAGAACTCGACAGCTACGAAATCGATCAATTTCAAAGTATCTAATCAAGTGGAAGAACTTACCCACCAAATATTCCACATGGGAGGATGATAATTTTATACATAAGCATCCAGAACTACTCAAGCGTTGAGGATAACACTTTTTGAAGGAGAGGGGCATGTTAATTCCCTATAATACTAGTGTAGCCCCTTGTTTTTATTGTTAGTGTAGCCCCATTATTGTTATTGTTGTGCCCATGTAGTCCCCATATTGTTATTATTGTGCCCCATAGGTGTAGCCCCATTATTGTTATTGTTGTGCCCATGTGGTCCCCATGTGGTATACTGTGACCACTTAGACTCCTATATATAGAAGCTGGTAGGTTTTGTCATTTGTATCATCCAATAATTGTTCATTTATGTAACGTAAAGTAGGTTTCCCCCTCGAAGAGGATGATTTCTAAGTTGTTGATATATATTTTATTTTATTTTGTGAATTGGTTTCATAACAAGGGAACATATCATCCATGGGTAATGTCTTCATTCTATCAAAAAGTGATCCATCAGTCTTCTCATCTGGTCTAGCTTCATGTCATGTTGTTTTCCTTCAAACCATATTTCTTCTGAGGATCTTTCATCCTTTCATATGGTTGTCAATTATGGAGGACATATACTTCCCTTTGGAAGCCCTGCATAAGCTCATCCAGATATCATACAATTATAAATATGAATACTTAAATCAAAGGTTACCTTAGTGGTGATCTTTCATCATGACATCTTCCTGTAGGTATCAAAGTCCTTCAAACATGTTGACACATCTCCCAAAGATATGCATTTGTTAGGGGTCTCCATCTTTTCCAGACTTCCATCAGAGTTTTATATCTTTCCAGGAGACTTCCTAGTCAAGTCTTATTGGTCATTGTGGATGTTTATTTTCTTTACCATGATTGAATGTCTCATGATCTCTTCCTTCCTTTATTCACACAGTTCATTCCCAGAAGATTCCAATCAGAGTTCCTTGATTGTAGTCAACCACCTCATATTTTATATGAGGATATATTATGTTGATTTCATCTAGTGTGAACCATACCTTTCAGCAACCTTTTATACGAGGAGATTCCTTTTTCCTACGATCATGCTTCTCAAGATAGAAGTTGTGATCCATGTTACCTGTAACCATACGACATGAAGTTATAATATTAAATAAATCATACATACCTCATTTACCTTCAAGTTAGCAGTTTCCTTGACTGAGAAAATCTTCAACCCTTTGATTTGCTTCATCTCTTATGTCATCATATCATCATCCCATCAATTCCACAAGTTGGAGTTCCTGATGAAACACTTGCTTCCTCAAAGATCAGTGAACCCTCTAATGAGGATTCCATCAGAGAAACTTGAAGATCTTGCATTTTCTTATATGGCAGAAGTTTCCTTTCGATGTATGATGAGCCTTGTTTTGGATGGCTTCTTCCTTCCAATAAGGTTGCCAAGAGCTATATCCTTCATATTTGATTGCCATGAATTTAGTTCCTCTTGTCCTCCATGATTCCCCATGGTGATGTCACGGGCTCTTGCTTCTAATGCTTTCATGATGTCACACCACATCTTATTATTTATTGTAGTCATATCCTATATAGGATTTAGGAGACATGAAAAGACCTTTTGTGAGGGAGATTATCTTAACCATAGTAAATATCTCTTACTCCCTCTTTTCTTGAACTTATTTTCTTTAGCTTCCTCCATCCTCTCCGGTGATATGATCTTCCTTTCTATAAATGTTTGGGTCTTTTAACCTTCAACACTTTTTCCCACAACTTGTCCTTTTATGTCTTGCATAGAAGCCACAAGTTGTTGAATGAGGTAACTTTCTTGTCCCATGGACATTTTTTACCTTGCTCATCAATTTAAAACAGTGGAAATTATCTTTTTATCATTTCTCCGAGATCTCACAATTGAGATTCCTTCAATTTTTATGTAGATCGGGTCTAAGTGATATGACCTTCTTTACTACATCTTCAAAGAATATTTCTTCTAGCTTACCATATATATCTTTGATGTCTCCACTCCAGCTACATAGGGATGAGTGGATCTTTGACTAATTTCATAAGAATCCTTTGAGCCCTTTGATCCCTTTACAAGTATTCAAATAATGCTTGACTTATGGAGACCCTTCCATATATGTGATCGATGACTTCAATTTCTTCGAGGATTATGTCTATCCTCCCTTTTTACATGCAAGATACTTCGATGAACAAAACCCGCTTATAGATCTTCTTGAAAATATGAAGTCATTTTACCGAATTTGATTATATAATAAAAGATACTTACTTGAAGATGAAATCTTCTACTTTATCATTTTGATGGTTGATGAGGAAGATGATCTTATCCCAAATGAAAAACCCTTCTTCAACAAAGGAGATTGCTCCAATTATGGTGACAACATCTTTAGATCCAACTTCCTTTTTTTGATGGTGATTACTGCTTCTTTGGATGACCTTCTTCAAGGATAAGGAGAGGATCAATAATGTTTTTCTTTGCTTGGAGGTGAATGAGTGTAGATCTGAAATGCTTCTTTTGGTTGTCTATACTTTGTGCTATTTTGAATTGAAGATCCCTTTTGATGAGATGACTAGAGGATCCAATACTTTGCTGATGTAATGTCTTAGTTACCTTGATTTGATTGATGATCATATTCAATGTAGATCCTCCTTGATATTATGGTACAGATTCATCATTACTGCACCGAATCCTGGACCTTTTATAGCACCAAGTAGTCATATGATTGAGACAGTGTGATAGTATTAGAGCTACTATACTGTTGTAATCCTTGAGCACAGAAATTATCATATTTCTGAATATGTCATTACTTTACCGAGCTATTATGTCACTCTCACTGGTACAACTATGCCACATTCTTAGAAGGATTTGATTCCATCATATATATATTGTCCAGAATGCAGAGATATCCTTTCTGTGGAGACCGAAATTGTCTTCATTGTGATCTACACCTTTTATGCTAAGAATATCATAGCTATTCTTCTGATCTGAGATTCTGTGATCTCTTCTAAAAAACCTCAAAGAGTCTGAACTTTGTCTTCTTGAAAAGTACCGGAGAGGGTTGAGAAAAGACCTTCATCCTTTTATATGATTGATACCTTCTTTGAAGAGAATAAGAAGTTCCAGATCTTCTTGAAACCTCTCCTTAGATGACTTGCAATCTTCTTGATGAACTCTATGATGCCCTTAGATAACCTTAGCTCTGATACCATGTTGAGAATTCAGTAGGGCAAAGATTAATTCAATTATCTTACTTGATAACTACTTGTGTTATTCTTTAGATTCTTTATCTTTGTTCCTTATTATTACAATGAGTGATACATCAAACAACTATCAAAACAATAAGAAAAATGACACAGTATATATGTTGCAAGCTAGGGCCAAAACCCCTCCTTTTGAGGGGAAAACACATAAATCTCTTCTTATAGATGCTTCAATTGACGAATACCAAGACCCTTGACAAAGACATTAGACACAAGTATTCCTCCAAGACACTTGTCACTATCTGTTGTTGTTCTTCTTGGCTTCCTTATTTCTGTTCTCCTTTTTCCGCATTGTCCTACACTGCAACCTAAAGAAGCTCGGTTACTCTAGCAGCCCTAAACAAGATGCCATGACCTCCTAGAGTCCTATTCTTCTTCGACCTTCTTCCAACACCCTTCTAACCTCTTGTTAGTCCAAGACCGAACTGTATATATGTGTTGTATTAGCCCTTGGTCTTACTGAGATAGACAAGGTATAGGTGTAGACCTAGTACCAAAACAGAAAGACACATCCTCTTCGTAGAATTCATTAGGGGAATTTTGAGGTCTAAAATGGGCCTCCTAAGAAAAATGTACAACCAAAATAAACTTTATAAGAACCAATAGGATTCAAGATGATGATGTCAACCATGGGGGATGATTCACCATTTTTTAAGTAAAAGGGTAAAAAATTAAAAAATAATAAAATAATAAAACTACTTTTTCAACTCGTATTTTCAGCTTATCTCCCAAATTTTTTACTCAAATTTCGATGCGGAGTACTCGTTGGATGAAAAATGTAATTCCTCATGCAAGGAGTACCCATGTTGCATACTTTCGATGGACCTTGCTACACGAAAAATGAGAAATATATGAAAAAACGTGATTGCAATCACGTTTTTTCATATATTTCTCAAGTACTCCCGCTTGAAATTTGAGTAAAACCTTTGGGAGATAAGTTGAAAAAGTAGTTTTTTCTTTTTTCCCTCTAAAATTTGATGATGTCATCAAATCTTACTTTATTATTTCCACTATTATTTTATAATTTCCTTAGGAGGTCCATTTTAGACCTCAAAATTCCCCTAATGGCCCTTATCCTCGCATACCTTGTAGTCTTCCTTCTTTGCTATATTACCCTTTCCTTTACGCAAGACAATTCACATTTCTATTACAGACTAATCCAAATTGGTGTGGCTACAATGAGGTCAAGTCACCCTTATATAGTGAATTTTCTTCTTCATTTGGTCCGACATGATCTATTGGAGGTAGGCCGACTTCTTTTCAAGGAGGATTTCATTAATATTTAAGTCGGTTTTAAGAGGCATAATGACAATGTCTTGGAGTGCAACTTTACATTGACGATGTGTCTTTTACACGTGTAACATGACTTCATTTACATGACTCTAATTATATTTATGACAAGATTGAAAATTCCTAAAGACATCAAGAAGAAGCCTTTGACCTATAACAAAAGCTTCTTGCTCATGAAACCCATGAAGCAAGCAACATAATACATTTTATTTTCCTTTGTCTTCTTCATTACATAAAATCATAATTACAAGTCATTATGAAGACCGAATCTAGTTACACTTTTCAACACCTTGGAGGCCTATAGATAAGAGGGAACTCAACCTCCTATGGACATCAGTCATCCTCTCATCATTCAAGCGAAGGAGAAGAAGAAGACGGCCATCGAAGAAGGAAGAAGGACGAAGACAAGTGTGTGGGTTATTTTTCTCTCTCTTTTCACATGTGCGAAGGAAAGGAGGCTAGGGTTTTGCTGTTGTAAGATCGAACTTGAAGAAAGTGCAGGAAGAAGGTCAAAGGAAGGCTCATAAGGTCATCCTCAAGCCCTATAAGAAGGATAAGCTCTAGCTAAGGTCAAGAAAATTCTTGGAAGCCCTAAACTTGCTCACACATGTGGAGGCAGCAGTTGTTGCTAAGGGGCGAAAATTTCATACCTGCAGTAGAGGCTGAAATTTTGTAGTTAGGGGTCGAAGTTGTGTTGTTAGAAGAGATTTGATTGGTTTTGACTTGGACAAAGAAAGCACATCATGAAGAATATCAGACTTGGTCTTGGAAGGGTATCGGTCTTGTTTTAAAGTTGTTGGAATTCAACAATTGAAGAATATATAAGAAGAGAAGATATTTGTGGGTTTTCCTCTCAAGTGGAGAGGTTTTGGCCCTGGCTTGCAGCCTATATCCTGTGTTCTTGTGTATTGTTGATATTCTTGTTTTGATATTTGTTTGATGATAAACATATTAACGTAAATTATAATAATAAGAGAAGAAGATAATAAGTAAGAAAAAGTAAAAATACATCACAAATAGTTATCAAGCTTAAGAGAAATCATTGTACTGTAGCCTATAGATTTCTCAACATGGTATCAAAATTAAGGTTGGAAAAGGGCATGATGAAGATCTCTACATCCATGAAGAAGTACTTAAAGAAGTGTTCTATGGTAGCAAGTCATCTCAAGGAAGGAATCAAGGCATTGTAGAATCTCCTACTATCCATTAAGGAAAATATGACCAAGACTTCTACAAAGGACGAAGGGTTGTTCTCAACACTAACTGGCACATTTGAAGATGAAAATATTTGGGTAATCGACAATGGAGCATCAAGACATATGACTGGTTAACACAAGTAGCTAACAAATTTATCAAGAGGAAAATATTCTTACTTCGTTGAGCTTGGTGATAAGAAGAGCTATCTTGTAAGGGGAATTGGATTAACCTCGCTGGAGCTAGAAAATGGAGGAAAGATTTATCTCAACAACATCCTATTTGCTCTAGGTTTGCAAAAGAATTGACTTTCTATTTCATGTCTAGAAGATAAGGGAGATAGAGTCACTTTTATAAATGGAAAGGTTGTAGATGGTTAACACAAGCAGCTAAAGAATTTACTAAGAGGAAAATATTCTTACTTCATTGAGCTTGGTGACAAGAAGAACTATCTTGTAAGGGGAATTGGATTAACCTCGCTGGAGCTAGAAAAAGGAGGAAATATTCATCTCAACAACATCCTATTTGCTCCAGGTTTGCAAAAGAATTTACTTTCTATTTCATATCTAGAAGATAACGGAGACAAAGTCGCTTTTATAGATGAAAAGATTGTAGTATGGGATAAAATCTCTAGCATCGAAAATGCAAAGATCATTGGGATTCGTGAAGGAAGAGTCTACAGACTACTGACTCCTCTCTCTCAAGCTTTGGTTCACATTGAAGTAAGTCCATGTGAGCACTGGCATAGAAAGTTTGGTCACCTTCACTACAAAATCTTACCCACTCTAAATTCAATGGTGAATGGCATCCCTGAACGCAAGGAGGATAGTGAATGAGTATGCAAGGGATTTGCATTAGGTAAAAATGTTAAGAGACCATTTGGAAGCAACGCTTCAAGGTCAAAATAAATCTTGGATCTCATTCATTCCGATGTTTATGGTCATATGTCTACAAAGTCTCTTGGAGGTCATCTATATTATGTAACGTTCATAGATGACCACTAAAGGAAAACTTGGATCTATTTGTTAAAATTCAAGGATTAAGTATTCAACAAATTTCAAGAATTCAAAGCTGAAATAGAGAACCTTACATAAAGGAGAATAGAGATTCTAATATCCGAAAATGGAGGAGAATATACTTCAAAGGAACTCATAGCTTTTTGTAAGGAGGTTGGGATTAAGAGGGAGTTGATAGTCCCATATAATCTCGAACAAAATAGAGTTGTTGAACGAAATAAATGGTCTATTGAGGAAAGTGTAAGAGCCATGTTACATGATCAAGACTTGCCAAAAATTTTGTGGGGAGAAGCAACAAAGACTGTTGCATATATTGAGAATCTAAGTCCTCATAGAACTCTAGACAACATGACTCCTAAAGAAACATTCACTGGGAAGAAACCTAGCATAGACCATCTTCAAATATTTGGTTGACCAGTCTATATTCACATTTTGAAGGATAAAAGAAAGAAGTTAGATCCTATAAGAATGAAGCGAATATTTGTTAGATATCGTAATACTTCATAGGCATATAGGATCTACATAAAGGAAGGACACAAAATAGAAGTAAGCCGAGATGTAATCTTTGATGAAAGTATTGCATTCAAAAAATCATAAGACCTCCCGATGGACTCTGATGATGAAGAACTTCCAATATTTGAAGAAGAAGGTACTGGGGAGGAAGATAACTCAAATCATGAAGATGAATGTCCCAGTGAACCAATGCAACATGTGATCATCCCTGAAAGCAAAAAGATACCTAATTGGTTGAAGTCTACCCTTCTAAATGTAGAAGGACATGGAGCAGCAAAAGGCACATTCAGGAAAAGTGAGTAGCCCAAAATATATTCAGGGTATGTGTCTTACATGATGAAGTTAATAGAAGTTGAACCATCCACCTTTGAAGAGGATGTCAAACATCAAGAGTGGAAAGATGCCATGAATGAGGAATATTAATCCATAATGAAAAATGGAGTTTGGGAGATCGTACCTAGGCCTGAACGCAAATCTATGGTAACCTCCAAGTGGCTCGACAAAATTAAACATGCAACAGATGGAAGTATTGATAAATATAAGGAAAGATTTGTGGCTAGGGGCTTCTCTCAATAAGAAGGCATTGATTATGAAGAGACATTTGCACCTACAACAAGGTATACGACAATACGATCGTTGATCTCTTTGGTAGCATCGATGGGATAGAACATCCATCAAATGGATGTCAAAACAACATTCCTAAATGGCACTATCGATGAAGAAGTCTATATAGAACAACCCTTGGGATTTGAAGTAAAAGATAGAGATACGTATGTCTGCAGGTTGAAAAAGGCATCGGATGGCCTTAAGCAAGCACCAAGGGAATGGTATGCAAGGATGGATGCATGCCTACAAAGATTGGGCTTCTCGAAGAGATCTGCTAATCTGAACATCTACATCAAGGTTATGAAGGATGAGCATGTAATCATTCTTCTATATGTGGATGATCTTCTCATGACTGGTGTAGAATGTCGTATTCAAGGGTGCAAGAAGCAGCTAGCAGCAAAATTTGATATGAAGGATCTAGGGCTTATGCACTATTATTTGGGTTTGGAAGTTTGGCAAGGACATGATGAAATTTATCTAGGTCAAGGGAAGTATGTGATCGAGATGTTGAAGGGGTTGACATGATGGATTGCAAACCTATGACAACCCCTATGATCACAAACTTGAATAGGCTAAGAAGATCTAATCAAGCCTGGTAGATCCAACAAGGTATAGACAATTGATTGGCTAATTGATGTATTTGGTAAATACTCGACTAGACATTTGTTTCGCAGTGAACGTTCCCAGTCAGTTCTAGGTGGAGCCCAAGCATGATCACTGGATAGCAACCAAGCATATACTAAGATATCTGCAAGGAACAATCCACTACTTCTTGAAGTATGATAAGAAGAATGATGTCCACTTGATTGGATATAAAGATTCTAACTTGGGAGGCAGTGAGATGGATGGGAGAAACACTATTGGAGGATATTTTAGTTTGGGATCCTCCATGATCTCTTGGATGAGTAGAAAGTAAGATATGGTTGCTTTGATTAGTGTTGAGATTGAATATATCGCAGACTGTGAAGTAAGCAGAGAAGTTGTTTGGTTAAGGAAGCTATTGTCTAACTTGTTTGAAGGATCAATGGACCCTACAATGATAAATTGTGACAACACCAGTTTTATAAGGTTGTTTAAAGACCCAATGTTTCATGGAAAGAAAAAGCATATAAATAAAAAGTATCACTACATTCGAAAGTTGGTGCAAGATGGAGTGTTGCAGCTACGTTATATCTCCATTGATAAACATGTAGTTGACATCTTGACAAAATATTTTCCTAACAAGAAGCTTGTGTATTTAAGAGACACACTTAGATTGGTTGATATATCCTCCCTAGTTGAGAGGGAGAGATAGACACATTATTCTTGTCTTCACTTTGTGAAGAAAGAATGGAGGATTGGGTAAGCATCTGGGATCCGATACTCTTTGAGGATGTGATAGGACATCCAAGATAAGAATAGTCCTGGAAGGACATACCCTGTGAACACCTGGGTGGGGTATGTTCCTTGAGAGACAAAGATGATGGTGTCTATCAATCATTGGTCTTGCTAGCATTGTGCTCTGATGTTGTGGAGAGATAGAGTTGTTAGTCAAAGCCTTGCTATGTTACAATATGGATTGATATGATGTAAGAGATGGTTTCCCAATCCGACTCTTCTTATGAGATCTCTTTAGATTGAAAATGTCCATGTACCATTTACGAATACCTCCCTAGTTGAGAGGGAGTGTTGAAAAATATGTAACTAGGTTTGATCTTCATAAATATTAAATGTACTTTTGATTCTTGTATTTTGTAAAATGAAAGAAAAATTATTATTGTTATTTTTATAGCATGAGTTTCATGCTCAGCGTATTTTATTCTAGAGGTCAAGCACCCATTGAGTGCTTCTAGGGTTTGTCCTAGGGTCAATAAGTCAAAATAGTCATTGTCATATGAAGAAGGCCCCAATAGGCACATTGTAACTTGTAAAATGAATTATTTTTGTATTTTAAAGTGTCAGTATACCCTCCAAGACCAAGTCAGCGTGACAACTAAGAAATCTGCCTAAACTAAGGCATTTCGTCCACCTTGGAGGCCTATATATAGGAGGGAACTCGACCTCTTGTGGACATCAATCATCCTCTCATCATTCAAACGAAGGAGAAGAAGAAGAAGGCCAGTGAAGAAGGAAGAAGGACGAAGACAAGTATTTGGGTAATTTCTCTCTCTCTTTTCACACATGCGAAGGAAAGGAGGCTAGGGTTTTGTTGTTGAAAGATCAAACTTGAAGAAAGTGCAGGAAAAAGGTTGAAGGAAGGCTCATTAGGTCATCCTCAAGCCCTAGAAGACGGACAAGCTCAAGCGAAGGTCAAGAAAAGCCCTGGAAGCCCTAAACTTGCTCACACGTGTGGAGGTAGTAGTTGTTGCTGGGGGGCAAAATTTGTAGAGGCCAAAATTTTGTAGTTGGGGGTCGAAGTCGTGCTACTAGAAGAGATTTAATTGGGTTTGACTTGGACAAAGGAAGCACATCATCAAGAAGGTTGGACTTGGTCTTGGACGGGTATTGGTCTTAGTCTAGAGGTCTTGGAATTCGACAATTGAAGAATCTATAAGAAGAGAAGAGATTTGTGGGTTTTCCTCTCAAGTGGAGAGGTTTTAGCCCTGGCTTGCAGCGTATATCCTGTGTTTTTGTGTATTGTTGATCTTCGAGTTTTGATAGTTGTTTGATGATAAGCATAACATAATAATAATAGAAGAAGCTAATAAGTAAGAAAAAGTAAAAAGACATCACAAATAGTTATCAAGCTTAAGAGAAATCATCCTACTGCAGCCCTATAGATTTCTGAACGTCTTGTGCACTGTGATCTTCATGTTTTTACATTTGATAATTGTTTGATGAAGAAGAACATAATTAAATTAATAAGAAGCCAACAAATTTCACAAGCAATTATCAAAGAAAGAGAAATCTAATTTAAACTACAAGCCTCCTGATTTCTCAACACTTATATTGTGTAACTAGTCTACAAATAGAGTACGAGAGGGTTTGATCTGGGAATCCTCAAGTATCTCCTTTTGGAGAAAGCTATTGCCGAAGTCAGACTATGCTCAATTCCAATGTGTATCCTCTCCTAGTTTGAGTTGCGGTCACAAAGAAATTGTCGTCTGGGTGATCCATCAAGGGATCAACATGAGAAAAAGCTATCTTGTTGGTCTCTATATTGTCATAATCTGGAAAGGAAAGGAAAAAATCCCTTCAGATTCTCTCAAAGAGGGACTCCTTCTATGGTAATTGTTGTTTTGAGTCTTGACTCTTAAGTTTGTAGTGTATATGTTATTGCACTTCTACCTTTGAGAGTGAGATCACATGTGTGTCCTCGTGGATAAATAAAAAGTTTCAAACCTATATTGATGCTTAGGTGAGCCGTGGTGAAATCAAGTCGGCTTGGGCCATTGATTGGGAATCAACAACAATTGGCCAATACAAAATTAAAGGCATTTATTGGTCAAGTATATTGTTGGGGACTAAACAAAGCAAGCTGGAAATTTTTGCTCCCAATTTCATTTACAAGATTAGAAATGGAGGTTTGTTCGCAATCTCAAGTGAAGCTGACTGTCAAAGGGAATTCCAACAAACCAGTGGAAGACAAGAACGTCTGAATGTTAATATGGATCCCAGAGTAAAGACCATGTTGTATCTGTCAGTCAGTGGGGTAGTTCATATCATTGTTGTGATGTGGGGGTAGAGCCAGAACGAACAGCAAATGGACAATACAGTTTAACATTCAGATGGGAAGGTGGTCTTTAAGAATGCTCAGTCAACAAGGAAACAAGATGCAGAGGTTGGATCCGAGGCTGGTGGATAAGTTGCAATACATGCAGAGCAATTGGGAGTAAGCTCAAGAAGATGGAAGTAATACAAGCCTCAGTAGTACAGAGGAAGTTGGAAAAGAGAAGGGGTTCCATACCCTGAAATGGACATGTAAGCAATCAGGATGTTTTGCAAATTTTGGTTTGCTTTAGGAGTCTTTCTTAGGGCCGATTCATGATCTAGTTTTGAACAAATTTCTCACTATTGAGGGAAGGATGATGAAAGTGGAAATAAACAAATTTCTCACTATTGAGGGAAGGATGATGAAAGTGGAAATAATCCTACTAGAAACCAGAATGTAGCCATTCTCCTGGAAAAATGAAGCAAGATGGATGATGTAAGCTACATTGTGCCTTTTGTATAGTGTTTTTAAATCAATATATATTCAAGGTTCTGTTTAAAAAAAAGAAGTTATCATTGTATATGTAACCTTATAATTATATGTTTTAACAAAAATATTTAACATATAAAAAAAGGTGCCCCACAAATATAAAAGTATTGGGAAGTCACATACAAAAATGTTACAGGAAAGGAAAATGGAAAAAAATTACATGTCAAGAAAAAATCAACAAAACAAAAAGACTGCAGTCAACCTGCAATACTACGTGAAAGTTAACATTCCACAGCATGAAAAACAATCAATGACACAACTATGAACCAACACGCACATGCTAAAATAAAAAATAGTAAGATGGAAACAACTCAAGGGGTCATGAGAAGAAAGGTTATGCCCTGCATCTGAAAAGAAAAGCTAAAAACAAGGCAATCATTTCTCTCGCATTGTACAACATATCAACATGCTTGCAAAACATGGAGAGGTTGAATTTACATATCATAGATGGAGAATCATTGTTTTGGGAGGCCCCAGTGAGAGATGCAACAAGTTAGCAAGAAAATAATGCAAACAAGAAGCAGATGGTTAAAATGGAGTGAAGGGGAGCTGAAACATATGATAGACCAAGTCCATTATTTGGATCCTGCCATCACACCACCAGCTCTAGCAATTATAATTCCTTGTTTTAATCTCTTGAAACATGGCACAAGGAATGTAAACTTTGTAATTCCATATGATTATCTGGTCTCGTGGAAAATTTAATACAATCTATCAATCCTATCTGTGCAACTGTTATAATTGATAATACATATTTAATTGGAAGGTAAAGTGAAGGGTAGTGGACTTGATTAAATTAAATACCTGAGGTAAGAATGAATGGTTGAATATTGCCCTTCATGTGTAAGGTAACAATAAATGAGCCCTTTAACGGTTATGAAGGTTGCAAATTTGATGCCTGGATTGAATTGACATGTTGAATATGAGTTGCAGCAACCTCTTGAACTACTTGCAAGGTTTTCGAAAAACAGATGTAATTTCACAGCAATGCTAAATGTGCTAGAAAAGTAGAGAGAATATACATACACAAGATTCTCCACACCTGGTTGAATAGATATTACAGAAGCACATATCAAAGTGGGGCCAGAGTTAAGAGTATCAATAGTTCATAAAGCTACAACAATATTCATGAAACGCCCCTAGTTCTTACATATTCTTTTTCAAGCTCTGAGATAGCAACGATCCACACCAAAGTTGACCCAAAATACCAGAAAAATAATGATAAGTAAGATGGCGCAAATTAACTGTAATGAAAATTCAGTCTGCTTTCAGCTTTAATATCTTCACTCAACTGCATTTGAATCAGTGACCAAACACAAGAGGGGCATACTTCATCGCATTTTCATCATAAATATATTGCATATAGAACATCTATCAAAATCCCGAACCCATTAAAGTGGTTAAAAAAATTAAAATGGACAGGAAACTTGCAGTTAAATATACCTAAAACATCCCAACAATAAATGCACAGAAAACTGACAAGCACTGAAATCGACACTGAGACCCCCAATGGGGTAAAAAGCTCCACTGTCAAATCTGCATTATATTCTGGCAAGTCAGAAACCATTCAAAGGACTGCATTTACAACGTGAAACTGAAAGAGTCAGTTCTCAATAACAGAGGATATGAAGAGCTACACCATAACTCCCTCACATCAGTATAACCATCCACTGATACCCCCAATAAATTGTCATTCTACTTTCGACACTTCCTCATAACGTGTACTTATTGTAAATCCATTACCTTCCCTCAGAAAAGTTATCATCTGATCCTCAGCGACAAAATCTCCCCCACAGGTTCAAGAATTTATGCTTCGTCAAGAGATGTACATAACATGGTGGCTATGTCCCAGCCCACAAAAGTGATTATATTGGGACTTTAATTAAAAGCATCTAATACAAGATTAGATGATATAATCAATGAGCAATAAACATCGGTGCTTTCGATATAATGTATAGATTTGGACTTCCGACACACTGCATTATAGTATAAACATTGTGATTATTAGACGCTTTTATATCCATATTGACATTGACTTTTTTTTTCTCACCAGTAATCCCTACATGAACACAGCCCATCCTTGAAATGATGGAAACGATTTGTATCCCTCACAATAATTTCTCGCTCGACAATCTTTGAGATGAATTTAGTAGCATTGTGGCAGTCACCACATACTCGAAGATTCTTGGTGATTCGAATGCATGTCCCAGGGCTGGTGTTAATAAGCCCAAAAGCAATTGCCAGCTTCTCACTATGACTGCAGAGGCTATTTTCCTTCTCCTCTTCTTCCACACTATGCAGTACAAAACTTGTATCCGGTGCATACCCTGCCTCCTTTATCTGGGCAGCCAAGTTTTCCAGCTTTGCATAGATTTCCTCTGATTGTGGGTGTGATCTGTCTCCCACAAGGAATGTATGAACCCCATTTTTCATTTCAATCCAGCTGCATCCTGGAGTCTTCTTCAACCCCCGGACTTTCAACGTTGTTCTTGCCTTTATTGCACCATCCCACTTTCCAGCAGTAGCATAGATATTAGACAACTGAATATAATGTGCAGGGTTTTCAGGCTCCAACTGAATTAAGCGCTTTGAGGAATATTCTCCAAGCTCAATGCTGCAGTGGATTCTGCAGGCATTAAGCAAGGCCCCCCAGACACTCGCATCTGGCTCTAATGGCATCTTTTCTATAATCTCTAGTGCTTCATTCAAACGTCCAGAACGACCAAGAAGATCAACCATGCATGCATAATGCTCTGACTTGGGTTTGATGAGATAATCTTGACTCATGCAAACAAAACATTGCCAACCCTCGTCCACGAGGCCAGCATGTCTACATGCAGACAAGATACTCATGAATGTGATGTGGTCTGGCTTCATGCCAATCTGCTTCATCTGGGAAAAAAGTTCGAGGGCATCCTCACCATGCCCATGCATCCCATACGCTGCAATCATTGCATTCCAAGATATAACATTTTTTTCAGACATGCTATCAAACAATTGGCACGCAAAGCCTAATTCTCCACATTTGGCATACATGTCTATCAGGGCATTGCTTACAGAGATGTCGAACTCAAATCCTCTTCTTATAATGTATGCATGGATCCACGTGCCTTCTTTCAGAGCCGCTAAATAGGCACAAGCAGGAAGCACACTCACCATGGTTGCCATGTCTGGCATTACATCTGTCATGTTCATTTGACGAAAATGTGCCAAGGCATCAACAGCAAGTCCATTTTGAGCAAACCCCGCAATCATTGCATTCCACGAGACAGTGTCTCTACTGGAATTTTTTTTAAACAATCGGTAGGCTTTCTCTATACTCCCACATTTGGCATACATGTCCAAGAGGGCATTCTTCAAAGAGACATCTGATTCAAAGCCATTTCTAATTACATATTCATGAACCAACTCGCCTTGATGAAGTGCCGCTAAATGGGCACACGCTGGCAGCACACTCACCATGGTAACCACGTCGCATTGCACACCTGACACTTGCATCTGATAAAGCAATCCCAAAGCCTCATCTGCATATCCATTTTGGGCACACGCTGCAATCATTGCATTCCACGAAACCACGTCTCTTTTGGGCATTTTGTCAAATAATTGTAGTGCATGCTCTATACTCCCACATTTTGCATACATCGCTACAAGAGCAGTCCCCACCGAAACATCCAACTCAAATCCATTTTCTATAATGTAATCATGGATACGTTTACCCTCTTGCAGGTCTGCTAAGTCAGCACATGCGGGGAGAACACTCAGCACAGTAACCCGATTAGGCTTCACTTGCATTTGGCGAAACAACACCAAAGCCTCACTAGCATATCCATTTTGGGCGTACCCTGAAATCATTGCGCTCCATGCCACTACATCTTTAGTAGGCATTTGGTCAAACAAACGGCGTGCAGTCTCTATATGCCCACATTTAACGTACATAGTCAAGAGGGAAGTCCCCACCGACACGTTTGACTCAAAGCCATTTTTCAAGATGCAACAATGGATTTCCTTCCCCTGTTGCACCGTTGTTAGCTGAGCACATGCCTCAAGAGCACAAATCAATGTAACTGCATTAGGTTTCACCTCAGCAATTTGCATTTGCAAAAAGAGTGCCAAGGCTTCATGTGCATATCCATTCCATACATACCCTCCAATCATTGCACTCCATGAGACCACATTTCTTTGAGACATTTCATCAAACAACTGCCATGTCATCTCCACATTCCCACAATTGCTATACATGTCTATAAGTGCGTTCCCGACAGAAACGTCCAATACAAGCCCACCTGTAATTGTATAACCATGGATACACTGACCCAGTTGAAGATCTCCAAAATCAGAACAGACCGGGATCACACTCATGACAGTCACCGCGTTTGCCTGGATGTCTGTCATTCTCATCTGATGAAATAGTACCAATGCCTCTTTGGCAAACCCATTCTGAGCATAAGAAGCAATCATGGCATTCCACGATACTACATCTCGTTCAGACATTTTGTCAAACACTTGGCGTGCATTCCGAATTTCCCTGCATTTACCATACATGTCTATAAGCGCGGTACCGACAATAACATCCGATTCAAGACGATTTTCTATTATACGACAATGAATCTCCTTACCCTTTTGCAGAGCCGAAATGCTGGCGCACGCTTTGAGCACGAAGGTGAAAGTGAAATTGTCTGGATATATGCCTTCCATAAACATTCTGTTGTACAGTTGAAGAACTCCATCAGAAAACCCATTTATGGCATACCCTCTAATCATGGCATTCCATAAGAAAACATTTGACTCGGGCAATCTGTCAAACAGTAGGCGTGCATCCTCTGGACTGAAGCACGTACCATACATCCTCACAAGCTTGGTTCCCATAAAGGTGTTAAGCTCAAAACCATTGATAATCAATTGGGCATGTGCTCGTTTCAGCTCTTTTATGCTGTTACACTTCTGCAAGATCAAAGCAAATTTGGAATCCCTACTCTCAGAGTTTAAGTTAGGGATGTGTGATTCCCAGATGGGTGTCTGCGTGAGCTGGCATTCAAGAGTGGATGTGGCTTGTTGGATATACCTAGTAACAGAATACATGAAGAAATGCTTTTGATTTTTAAATTTGAAAGCCGCCAAAGAACAGCGTGCCCGTACCGTAACTGCCATTGCAGTAAGATGTTCAATATTTGAGGGAATGCCATGAACGACTTGGCCACCTTGAATTACCGCAGAATTTTAAAGTTTGTGTAGCTCTTTGGCACATAGATATGTTATCTGTGAATTGGAGAATGCTACAAAACTATCGGTTAAAGCCTGTGAGCTGAAAACATACTAATACATCCAGCGAAATGTCATATTATCTCTGATACGGTTCAGGTCCTGTGAGCTGAAAACATACTCATACATCCAACGACGTTTCAGCAAACAGAGCAGATCGAAAACGAGCTGTCGGCTATATATACATATCGATCTCACACATTAGTTAGAAGATTATGGGGATTCTAACGATTGGAAAGGGAGCATTTCACTCGAACTTTCAATCGCTTTCATAAGTAAAGTGCAGGGTAAAACTGTGTTATGAAAGGAGTTGTTTTTAGTGCGACTTTTTGGAGTAGGTAAAATTTTGATTTCTGTTATTTACACTGGTTTTTTGAGTGTTTATATGGATTCAGTACCTTAAAGAACCCCTAGAGCATTTTGATTGTGCAAGGTTACCCATTAAACTTTTATTTTCATTAAATTTCTACCGGAATTTAGAGAAATTTGACCGGAAAAAACTACTGTAAAAATCTTCAAAAAGTCGCATTATAAACTACTCGGTTATGAAATGCTCATGTTCGACTTGCAGATCATTCTTTTATCCAATTCTACAACATAATTATCATCCTGCTACTTAAATTATTTTTCCATTCAAATGTAAGGTTAGTCTTTGAAAAAATAAATAAATAATATCTAAAGCCAATTAAGAAGGAAATGTTGCAGTAACTAGTTACATGATATAAATAATAAAGAGATAATTAATTTTGATTTGAATTAAACAATGGAAAGATTTTAACATGAAATTTTGTATTTATATTTAATTTTTTGGTTGGGAGCACCATATTTGAGAGTAAAAGATTTTGGGATAGAATTTATTTTGGTAACTCCAAGAAGTTTAATTCTTATTAGGTTTTCAAATTACTTTAATGAATTATCAATTCATTATCATTAATTTGTTTTTTTTTAATTAATAAAATTACAAATAATTTATTTAGTAAAAATTAAAACCCAATATGTAATTTGAAATAAGAATATTTTTATATAAAATATGTGAAACATATATTAAAAGTATAAGTAATTGTTGTGCTAAGAGATAGCTTATGCTATGTCACGTAAGCTTGCATTAAACAAATTTAAAAAATATATGTCAGTGAATTAATGGAAAATAAAGAATAATATTGAGTATATTGATTTAATTAAAATTATAAAAAAAAAAAAAAAAAAAAAAAACATATATACAAAATAATATTATTGATAAAAAAAAAACATACACAAAATTCAGATATATAAATTTATTTACTAACCAATCACTCTATATATATTACATTAAAAAATTAAATTATAAAATAAATTAAAGAAAAAAAATTATATATATATATATATATGAAATTTTAATCAAATTAAAAATAAGAATATTTTTATAGAGATGTGAAATTTATATAAACATAAATATATACATGAAATTTTAATCAAATTAAAAATAAGAATATTTTTATAAAGAGGTGAAATTTATATAAACATAAATATATATATGAAATTTTAATCAAATTAAAAATAAGAATATTTTTATAGAGCTGTGAAATTTATATAAACATAAATAATTTGATTAAGAATTGACATAGATTTATTTTAATTTTAGATTTATAAATTGCAATTAAAAAGAAATTTAAGTCTTAAGAGATTTGATCCCTCTAGATATTTAGTAAATTTTGAATTAAGATGAATTAAGATGAATCTATGTTGGTTAACATTAAATTGTAAAATATTATTTCTAATAAAAAAAATATTTTTAAAATTATGTTTTCTTTATTCGAAATTATGATTTTGTAAAGTTTTAATGTTAAGTTTTATTTTTATAAGCTTTTAATCATTAATGTTTGGACTTAACTTTACATAAACAATGGTATTTACTCTTAATGTTTGGTCCTACTGATTAATAGTAATAATATAGGTAGATGATAGTTTTTTATGTGATGTCATTTATGATGCTTTGATATTATGTGGTCATTTAGATTAATTTGGGTGGTGTTTTTAAGGAGCTTTGAATTCCAGGACATTGTTGGAATATTATTGTGATTTTTTTAACTCATCCAAGATATGTCTTACTGGTACATTATGAAATTGTTTATAACTTATAAGATTTATTATGATGGTGTTGTTATATATATGTGTATACAGACATATGTTCGATGGACTAATATGGTGCAAGTGAAATGGTGAAAGAGGAATGCACCTCGAGAAGGCCTAATGTTTCAATAAAGGCGATTGTTATATCATATCCTAGGGTTAAGAAAAGTCTTGGAAAAGGCTAAAGTTGTGAAAATGACTTCCAAAGTTAATGCAAGAGAATGGTTGTATTCCATGTTAACCTTATTTTAGACACTTGTAAATTCACCCTCAAACCCAAATGTGCCTTTGCATGAGTAGGGGAAAACCAAGAGAGGAATATTGTAAGGATGTTACTTGATTTAGAATTATTAAATTGGTTGTGTGTCAATTGTTGAGGGTTTTCATATGGGGGATAGGGTCTAGAGAACTTAGTATTGTTGATGCACTCATATTATGATATTAGTGAATTGGGTAGAACCATGCATGTGCCAACTAAGTCGATGTGGATTAAGCGGTTGGGAGTATAACATGAGGGGGTATTGAAGTTCAGTGTACTTGGTTGCTTGTATTGTTTTCCTTTGGTCTCAAATTGTAGATTTCACTATTGTTGTGGTTGCGATCATTAATTGAAGATGATAATAAGATCCATGCTTGAATGGTGGGTGGGGGGTTGGCAATGCTATCATGGTTGTGATCACTAGTTGAAGGTGGTAGTAATGCCCTTGCATTCGATAATCCCATGGAATTTCAAGGTGTTACAAGTCTAGGATCCTCTCCACCACACCTGGGTTGAATTCTTGTTAGTGTGGTCGATTTGTTCTTGAGTACATTAGGTTAGATTATTGAGAGTTATTATGAGTTTTTGATTTCCTTACCTCATTGAACATGAGCCTTACTTGGGGGGAAACACATATAAAGGTGGTCACATTGGTTGGGTGGGAAATGCCACTATTGTTGTGGTTACGATCACCAATAAAAGAGGATGCGAAGGCCCTTGCTAGAATGTAGGGTATTTTTATCATGGTTGTGATCACTAGTTGAAGGTGGCAGTAAGACCCTTGCATGCCATAATATTGTGGGAACTCAAGGTGTTACAAGTCTAGGAACATCTTCAACACACCTAGTTTGAATTCATTATAAGCATATTTTATTTATTCTTGAGAACGTTAGGTTGGATTCTTAAGAGTCATTGTGACTTTGTGATTTCCTTACCTCATTGAGCTTGAGCCCTGCTTCAGGGGGGGAACACTTATAAAGGTGGTTGCATTGGTTGGGTAGAAAATGACACTATTGCTGTTATTATGATCAACAATTGAAGATGATAATAATATCCTTGCTCAAATGAGGTGTGATTGATGTCGTGTTTGTAGTCACTAGTTGAGGGTGGTTGTAAGACCCTTGCATGTCATAATCCCAAGAGATTTCAAGGTGTTGCAAGTATAGAAGCCTCTCCACCACACCTAGGTTGAATTGTTGTAAGCATGTTTAATTTACTATTGAGTACATTAGGTTAGATTCTTGAGGGTCATTGTGAGTTTATGATTTCCTTACCTCATTAAGCTTGAACTCTGCTTGGTGGGGGGGGGGGAGGGCACACCTATAAAGGCAGTTGAAAATCAACCCTTAAGTGTGATTCCCCCCTGTTGTTTGAATGTTGGTTCAAGTGATCTAGAGCATTGGTAATATAATGCTTAGATTATAGATAGCTATAAAGTATACATCTATTTCATATTTCATTATCAATGTGTATATGATTTATCTTACTTATTTAGCTTAGCTGTGTTTTTTACACTTCATGAATTGTGTCTTGAATGATCTTGCTAGACTCACGACTGTGAATACTTGGTGTTGACGTAGAATTTCAAGTAGAGTTGCTAGTATTAATGGAAAAAATATGGATACACATTTGAGTATTTATCAAGTGGTATCAAAGCCCTGGCTTCTCACAGCTGGGAGGCCTATGGGGATAATGAAGTTATTATTTATAATATTTTCCCTGAGATAATGAAGATATTGAGATTTGGAAATAAAATTGATAAAGACCGTGTTTTTTTTCACAACATTTTTTTTTAATTCTTTGTTACTAGCTATGACTAATCCCTATTTTTTTCATTTCTTCCCTTATTTTCCTATTAGTAAGTGTTAATTGGTTAGTAGGAGTAGAATTAATAATTGTAGCTTTTCTTCAGAATATTAAAACCATTTGATCCAAAGCTAGCTTCCATTAAGAAAAAATTTATGAACTAAAATTCACCTAATTTTCCATGTTACTTTTTGAAATAAAATTTGTCAAATTTTATTTTTTTCTAAAATAATTTGTCTAAATTTTATAAGATAAATTATTTAAAATGAATCTAGACTAGTAATTATAAATTAAGATATGTTTTTATGGTCAAAAAATGTAAAAAGGTTTTTCGTTGCTGGATGACCTAGGCACAGGCACAGGCGCCCCGTCCACTGCCTTAGCAGCTCCTGTTGCTTGACCTCGACAGCATGGCCCCTCCGAAGGACATCCCAGAGGTGGCCTCTCCACTAGATCACGCCTCGGCCTTCTTGGCATTGATCAACTCATTGAACCCGCCTCGACCAAGCCCTGTAATTTCTAAGTTTGTTAAAAAACTGGATGGGATTCGGGAAGTCTCTCTGCCTCATGTGATCCCTCGAATGGAAACCTTCTCTCTTGCTGAGAAAGGCCTCATTGGACAATTTACTAGCCTCTGGCCCTCGCCAAAGACAGTCTAGAAATGGGTAGAATGCAACTGGATGGACAAGATCAATGACAAAATTTCTATCAGATTCTATGGAAGGAGCTTCTATACATTCCACTTTGAGACAAAAGAAGACAAAGATCTCATATTCAAGAATGGGCCATATTTCATGGACATCAGAGGGATTTATCTAAACAAATGGACTCCAGCTTTCGATCCGGAACTTGACGTTCCCAATGCTGTCCCTATTTGGGTTTGTCTTCCTCATCTTCCCCTTCAATGCTGGGGATATGATTCGGTAAGAGCTATTGGTAATGTCGTAGGAAAGTTCATTGACAGAAGCGAGCCAAAGGACAACATGCAGGCTTGTGCAAGAATCTACGTTGAGGTTGATCTGGGGAAGGACTTCTGGAGGCGTTCAAGGTAAAGGTGGACAACTGGACGCATATTCAACAACTAGACTACGAACAAATCCCCTTCAAGTGTAAGGTATGCCATGTATACGGTCATTTCGCTAATATATGTAAAAAAATTATTGAGGATGAAAACACAGATCCCGAAGCACAATGGGAAGTCATCATAAAGAAAAATTCAGTGCCAAACTCTAGAAACTTCGGTGCTCCATTAGCCCATCAACCCTCTCACCCTGCCTTCCCCCCCCAATCACTCTCACCCGGATCCTCCCTTAATCTCTCTCCAAATCCCTAATCCTCCCCTTAACCCTCTCCCAACCCCCAATCCTCCCTTTATCTCTCCCAGCCCTTTCTCCTCCCTTGCCTCCACTGAAGAGGATCCCCCTCAACCATCCATCCCCTCCCCACATCCAGAATCCATCCTTCAACCATCACCTTCCAAGTCATGTCCTCCATCCTCTTCAACTGAGCCCTCATCATCTCAGATTGTCACTAGGAATGCAACCAAAGAGCAGGGGCTATTTTGGAAATCCTTAAAAGAACAAGCCCCAGAATAAAATCATCCAAACACCATCGAGATGAAGCAACATAGAAGGATATTTCACTTGGAACGTGGCACCCAATATAAACCTTCATTGGATGGATTATAAACAAAGAAGATAATCAGCATGAACCAGGAGGGAAGATAGGGCCACAACCTACATTCCTGAAATAATGAAAGTTCTCACTTGGAACTGCAGGGGACTAGGGCACCCCTCTAAAAAAATTTCCCTAAGAGACCTTTTCAATTAAGAAAAGCCATATATAGTCCTCCTTCAAGAAATCAAACAAAGAGAGATAGACATGGGGAATACCATAAACAAAATTAGGAATTACACGAGCACCTTAGTGGAATCCAGAGGATCCTCAGGAGGAATAGCCACAATTTGGAACCAGAACACTTAGAAATAGATGGCAGTTGTAAAGACTCATGACTGGGTTAAAGTCAAACTTCAGAACCTACAAGAGGATTTTATGATGACTGTCTACAATATTTATGGGCCAAACCATTACAGAGACAAAGAAGTTTGTTGGAGTACTATGAAGGCTGACATAGACAGTGAGGACAGTCCTAATGTCATCATTGGAGGGGATCTAAATCTGATCTTGCATGCCAATGAAAAAAGAGGAGGCATCTTTAACCCTGCTCCTTCAAGAGAGCAGTTGGAAACCATCATTCAAGATCACAACCTGGTGGATATCATCCCCAAAAATCGAAAATTCACTTGGAGCAATCGTAGAATTGGGGCTGGAAACATAATGGAAAGGCTCGACCATTTTCTTGTTGTTGTTTCCCTCATTTTTCATTTTTTTGTTGCTTCCTTTTCCATCTTGTCATGCTCTGCCTCTGATCATTACCCCATCCCCCTTTCTTTAGGTGATCAGTCCTCCTTGGGGCCTCTCCCCTTCTGATTTAATCCACTCTTGAGTGAATTTTCAGAAGCTAGATATATCATGAGCATCACTTGGTAGCAACATGTAGAGGGTTCCCCAATGCATATTTGGGAAGCAAAGTTGAAGCTTGTGCGAATTTCTCTAAAAGAGTGGGCCAAACTCCATTATTGTGAACCGGAAAAAGTCAGAAATGAGACCAAGAGAATGTTGGAAATTACCCAAATAGATATTGACACCCATGGGGTGAGCAAATAGAAGCAGGAACAAGAAAACGAGCTCTATTGGAACTTGTATAAAGCTAGAAGAAAAGAAGAGGAAAAATGGAGGCTCAAAACGAGAAATCTCTAGTTGCACGCCGAGGATAAAAACACCTCATTTTTCCACAAACAATCCACTGTCAGAATGTCAAGAAACAATTTCAATACGATAACAGATGAAGAAGGAAAGATTCACACAGATCAAGAGGCTATTAAATCAATAGCTTATAGCCATTATAAAAATCTCCTAACTGAAATTGCAAAGCTGGAGGATTACAGTGATTTCTTGACACACACGCCCAATTTGATTACAGATGAAATCATTTCATCTCTCATCAAGGAAATCGAGGAGGTTGAAATTCTTAATGCAATATGGACTCTCTACCCTGACAAGTCTCTGCGCCCGGATGATTTCACCATAAGTTTTTTCTGGACCTTTTGGGATGTCATTAAAAAATAACTCTCCAAAATGATCCTTTGGGTTCAAAGAAAAAAGAAGATTGGGGGATTCACCAATTCAACTTTCCTCGTCCTCATTCCCAAAGAGAACTGCCCCTCCTCCTTCTCTAGATTTAGGCCTATTTCCCTTTGCAACTCTTCCTACAAAATCATAACCAAAATCCTAGCTAGTCGTCTCAAAGCCCACCTCCCAAACCTCATCTCTGATAATCAAGGAGGATTCATTTCCCAAAGACAAATCACTGACTCCATTATTCTGGTCCAAGAAGCCATTCACTCTAGCATGATGAGATTTGAGAAATGATTTATCATGAAACTTGATCTAGCGAATGCATTTGATAGAGTGAGACACTCCTTCCTCCTCTCGGTTCTCCAAAAAATGGAATTTGAAGCAAACTTCATATCACTCATCCATGCCTGCATATCCAGTCTTTGGATCTCCCCCTTAGTCAATGGAAGACCTATGAAATACTTTCAATCCTCTCAAGGCCTCAAGTATCTCCCTTCCTCTTCATTCTTATGGCAGAGTCTTTCAGCAGGGCCTTGGATCATAAATGCAGAGTTGGGCTAATCACTGGTATTAAATTTAGCCACAGAGTCAAGAATATGAACCACTCTCAGTTTTCTGATGATACCCTCTTGATGGGTGGGGCCACCAACATTATTGCCTAAAGATTTAAAGTGCTCCTTGACAAATTTATGCATTATTCTGGAGGGCAGATAAAAAATCATAAAAGTTGTATCTATGGGTGGAATGCAACTATTAACAAAATCCACAGTATAGCTCAAATCTTTGGGGTCTCTTACCAGTGGAATTGGACGCACTTTAATTATCTTGGGATGTTATTCAGTGCAGAACAGTTGAAGACAAAAGTCTAGAATATCACCATCGACAAAATGAAAAATAAAGTTCAGCAATGGGGGTCCTCTTGGCTCAACTTGGCTGGGCACACAATACTCTTAAATTTTGTCCTCTTTTCCTTGCCTCTGTATCACTTTTCCCTACTTCAGGCTCCCAACAACATTCAACATAAAATAGAAGAAATTTTAAGACAATTCTTATGGAAAGGAGGGAAAAATGAGAAGAAGAAATTCAATTTGGTTAAATGGAGACATGTAACTCAAAATCATGAAAATGGTGGACTTGCAATCCGCATTCCTAAGTTGTTGAACATTGCTTTTGGGGGGGAAATAGTATGGTGCCTTATAATGGGAAAACAAACTTGGTGAAAGCAAGTGTTGGAGTCAAAATACCTCTCCACAGCAAGACAAAATCTTTTTATTCATGTTGTTCCCAACAGACCTTGCACTATAATCTGGGCTCTCTGTAAAAAAGTCATTCATTTCATCAACAATAACATCTCCAAATTTCTGCATGGAGGACGTAGCATAAATATCTGGGAGGATAAAATTATGGGGCAGCGCCCTCTCTCAAGAAACCCAAGCATTCTTCGCATTCAAAATTATCTCAGAAACCAAGGGATTAATAATTTGGAGCAAATTTCCAATTGTGAAGTGAATACCAACATCTGGAAGGGATGGACCTTTCCAATCTTGCCTCCCATCCTCGAAAATGATCAAGCAATTCTGATAGGAATGCTCCATGGTGCATCTCCTTTGTCCAAAGACAATCAAGATATATTCAGATGGGATCATTTTGGATCCTCCTACACAATTAAAGTTGGGTATGAGTCCCTTCTCAAAGAACAATACCCCACTCCTCCTTGGGCCGTCTGGAAACAAATTTGGAAATCTGAAGCGCTACCAAAAGTCAAAATCTCCATTTGGATCCTGCTCAAAGGTAAGATATTGACCGCTGAAAACTTTTAAAAAAAAAAGAGGCATATAATGTGCTTCCAAATGCCCCCTCTGCCTCAAGGCTGAAGATACGACATTCCACCTTTTTTTTTGGTGCCCCTTTACCAAACAGTGTTGGCATTCTCTAATAGATTCCTCCCAGATTGATTTTGGTGCAATCAGCTCGATCTCGGACTTGATCATCAATTGGAAAAGGAGTTATCCATGGGGAAAAAAAGCAATAATGTAGCCAAAAGAGTCTTGGATACCCTTCCCCATGTTTTGTTGTGGAACATTTGGCTAATAAGGAATAAGGCTATCTTCCAAGATCATAGACCTTGCATAAGGAAAGTCCATAACAAGACCTGGAGTTTCACTATTGAGACAATTATTTCCAAAAACAATAGCCATATTAATTTTAACAATCTGCAGGTTGAAGAAATAAACTTCCTTGGTATAGCTCTTGACAATCCTCCGAGGTATAGCAAAAACCCAGTCAACCGATCTTCCCATAAGGAGCAGTGGAAGATTAGGCTCAAAGAGAAATAATTTATCGAGTGGCTTGATGGGCTCAAAAGGCCTGTGTTTTTCTTTAATGGTGCTTCAAAATCAAACCCAGGGATAGCAGGGGTAGGAGGTTACATAACTAATGGACAGCGCTACATCGTGACCTCCTTTGAATGGGGGCTTGGTTGTTTGTCAAATAATAGAGCTGAAGCCTATGCTCTACTGAAAGGACTCGAAATTATGAAGATTATTAAAATGAAAAAAAGTTATGATTTTTGGTGATTCTGCAGTCATCATAGACATGACAAAAAACTCAATGTAGACCCCCAACATAGCTCTTAGAAGGCTTATTGTTAGATTTTGCACCTTGAGCAAGGAAATTGGAGATCTCTCTTTCTTTCACGTTCTCAGAAAAAACAACAAGAAAGCAGATATTTTGGCTAACAATGCTTGCAACAGACCCCCCGGTCAACTCCTTTTCCAAGGAGTACAACTTTTTCTCCCTTGCCATGATTCTTCCCCCTCGCACAATCTATGCCTGCCCGGTTTTCTGCTACATCATGATCCTGTCAAGGCAGGTCTGTCACACCCATATCCTGCACAATTAAATTCTCGTGACCCTCACCTTGCCTCTCCTCCCAATCCGTCTCCTTCTTGTGTCTACTCTATTTATTCAGTCTCGGTCTTCTCTTTGAATCAACATTCCTACAATGGTGACTGCATCGGGCTCTCTAATCACCATCCCTCTATGCTCTCAGTGAATCTCCGAATACGCCCTCCTGGGCCTTGTCTCCCCGGGCACTTATTTGTTGAGAATCCCATTGACCTCTCCCTTTATGAATTCCCGATCTCCTGCAGTCTATCGTCTCGCTTTTCCTTCTCTCTTCCATATACTGTCTGTTGTAGCCTAATTCGACTCAGTTAAAAGTCAAGAGAGGGTCTGAGAAATTCAAGGTTTTTGAGACATTTAGATGGAAAAAATTCAGATAGGGATTCTTGTGCTCCTATCTAAAGAGATGGTATCAGCTGGAAAGTGCAAGCAGAGACACTATTTGAATAGGGTCCTCAGACAGTCTCAATGGATGCATAGGCTTTCTAGTCCAGCGCTTTAGTGATTCATGTTGTGTACACATGGATGAAAGGATTCCAAGTGTACCTAAATAAAAATTTACGTTTTCACCTTGGAACTGGACTAAAATCATGCCTAAACTACTATTGCTGGAAGTTCATCTTCAAGGCCAACACTCAAAATAAATCACTCTACAGAGAAACATGGAATAGAAGAAGCTGAACTGGAATCTCGTAATCTGTCAAACCTTGGTCTTAATGTTCTCGGATGGGGTTGTAAAAGACTGGAAAAGATGAGTTTAATATGATGCCCTGCAGTCACAAGTTTGGGCCTAGCATCAGTGGCTCAACATTGTAGGGTTTTGAAGGCCTTAGATTTATAGGGTTGCTATATAAGTGATCAAGGTCTTACAGCTGTAGGAGAACAATGAAAACAACTTGAAAATTGGAATCTTTGGTTTTGTGAGGGTTTGACAGACAGAGGTATCAAAACAATAGAAATTGGTTTTGCAAAGACACTGAAAGTGCTTGGCATTGCAGCATGTGCAAGGATAACTAATAAAAATATGGAAGATATTGGAGTTCGTTGTCACTCTCTTGAAAAATTAACCTTGGATTTTGAGTTTGTTAATGATGTTGGATTGCTGGTAATAGCTCAGGGCTCCACAGATTCAAATTATTTTCACTTACATCGTGTAAATTTCATAGAAAAAGCCTTAAAAGCTATGATTAATCACATATGATTTGTGGAAGATCATATTTCCACATGCGTTTAAAAGTTGAGCAAGCATACTGATGCAAATGAAAAGTCAAAGTTTAGAAAACGCACATACTCTTAGGACAGTGAATTTTGATTTCTTATTATAGGCAAATGGAGAAAAATTTCAAAAGTCTGCAACATGGATTTTTTGCAGAATATGTCCAATTGAATTTTTTGCGGGAATTGTTCAAAAACTCAAAGCGGTTTAAGAGATTTCACCAGTTCTTCAAAGGTGAGTTTTCCAAGAAACATCCTACAAAACTGGGTTTGATTCATTCTATGGGAATTCGATTTGCATAATGACAATTTCCTTCTGAGATGATCACTTGGCATTCAAATGATATTTAAATAAAACTCAGTATATTTTAGATTGTAATTTGAGTGCATGCAATCACAAAGAATCATTGGAGAGTTGGATGAATAAGATTGTGTTTTTTCAACGGAAGGTTTGGTGGGTATAAGTGTATATGTAGGAGATAATGACAATCTTAGGAATGGGAAGCAAACGCATATAATATGAAAGTAGTCTGCCTCAGACAACAAGTTATCGTTCAACATATATCAATGATTTGGATCATCCGACCTAGATCCTATGGTTTTGTGGCATCAAAAACTACTCGGAACTTATGTGAGAGAGTGCTCTCGTAGAGTGGTTTGACCTGAACCACTGTTCGCAGATCGATGGCTATAATGTAATGCGGCATCACTCACCCCTTTTTTAGAAACTGCTACAGGTGCCCCTGTAGGTGGTTTATGGTTTTGGGGAAAATTGTGTGCAGTCAAAACAATGGGTCTCACGCGTCATTTATGTTCAATATATCTATTATCGTACATTGAATATTTGATGTATTGAGAGTCCAATTAAATTCCAACATTCAAATGTGTAAAGCATGTAGAACTTGGATGGCCAACTTGTCTGAAAATACATCAGCAGCCAATACATCTGCAACAAGCATGTCATCAACAATCCCAAAGACTTATCTTCATGATGTTTATTTTTATCTCTTTTATTTTATCTTTCTTATTGTAAAGAGGATGCCTTTTCCCTCGAATTGTAATTAAAGTGGTTGTTAAAACAAGAATTATTTTAGACAGTTTTGAGAAGTTTGAGCGTTAACAATCTTCTTTCAATATGTATTTAAGGGAAATCACAATAGAGAAGAGGGTTTTGAGTTTTGGACCTCTGGAGGACTGCAATTTTGTACTGAATTTTCTGAAAATTAATGAAAGAAGATCAAGTTTCTTGCACCTGTTGATGTTGATGTATTTTTCCAATTTCATCATGTGTTTATTCTTCTGTGAATGAAGTGAAGTAATGTAGTTGCAGGTCTCTTTTTACAGTTTGTAAGTAAGAGTTAAATGTCCTTAATGTGCGCTCCTTCACTCCAACTATTTTCTCTCTATAAAGTTCTCTTTGAGATTTAAAGTGATAGATTCTGTTCTACATCATATCATTTTAAGTTTCCATTCCATTTTGTTCCTTCCATTTCAAGTAATATCAACAGATAATGGCATTGTGAAATCTTTCATTATATCAGATCATTGAGGGTTATAAATAATTAATTTCGAAAGGTGCTTAACAAAGACCATCTGATTTCTTAAATTTGTGACATATATTTAAAAATGTCTTGAGCACAGATTCCTTATCACAGCTAAGGGATTGTTTCTTGAGATACAAATTTTTTTGGTGTCATTGTCGGGGACGAAGAAGCGAAGTTCATTCCGGGGGTTTTTTTCATATTTCCTCTGGTTGTTCAGAGAGGATGAAATATCAGGCTGTGTTTTTATTTCATAATTTTGGCGTATGAAAGGCCGCATACGAGGTCGGACACCTCACAATAGAAAGCTCCTATTCTGTTAGATCCTGATCCTACATTGTCTAATCCTGGTAGAAGGTCTCATAATCCCTTATTCTTGATGGTGAACAAGATTTAGATTTAAACTTTGGTTGTTTATTATTCACCTAGCGACTCCATTGATGAAGGTTTCATTAGATGAAGAATTTTGCTGGCAAGAAAATGAGAAAGCATCATGGAAAAAACATGTATCAGAGTTTCAGTTTTTTAAAGGAGGTTCTATTTTTTACTTTCAGTTTAGTGGTCTATTTTCCCTTATATATCAAGAAGATTGTTTCTTTCTTTATATTCTCAGAAGATTGTAAAGCTTGAAAAGTACATTCTTTATTGGAAAAAGATTATTTTTCTTCTACTTGTATTATTGATCTTGACACAACTTTATCTCCTAAATATGAGAGGAGAGATGACTGTAGCATTACAATTCCTAAAGATAATCAGTCACAGTCTGGACATAAAGGTGATGATTCATCATCTTTGGATGATAATATTTTGCCTCACAAGCAATTGAATCTTTTTCAATTAAAAAATAGAGAAATATTTAAATCCATGAAGCTTCCCACAATTCTTCATCAGTATCCTTCAAAAGGATTCAAATTTTTTCCAAGTTTCCCTGGAGAGGGGGAGGATATTTCAATTGAAAAACATATCTTGGAATTTGAGTACTTTCTAGACAAATTTCAAATTATTTATGAAGACGTGGCTTTAAGGATGTTTTGTCATTCATTAAGTCAAGGTGCTCAGCAATGGTTTCAGCGTTTGGAAGCAAGTTCAATTAGTTCATGGCAAGGTTTTCAAGATATCTTTCTTAGAGATTGGGGCGAGCGTAAGTCATATGAAAAACACCTTTTGGAATTATATTCTATCCAGAAGGAGAGCAATGAATCAATTGCTGAGTTTAATAGGAGGTTTCAAAAAATTTATTTCAGCATGCCAAAAGAAATTTGACCTCCTGAAGTAGCAGCTATGGTTTACTATTAGAGGGCTCTTTCTATTGTCTTGGCTTTTTATCTCAAGGAGAGAAAGCCTTGCACTCTGAATCTGATGTTTCTTTATGCACAGGAAATTGAAGATAATGTGTGGGCTTGTAGAAATATTTCCTTTCATGTTGAAAGAACAAGTTTTGTTGAAGACAAGAGGGTCTGTCAAGAAAACGTTGGAATTTCTTTACAAGAGAATGCAAATTCAGAGGTGAATAAGGATTTTCAAAAGGTGTCAAAGGATTACTATATTGCTAAAAGACAAGAATCTAAGCGTTCTGAAGATTCTGGTCAAAAATTCATCGCAACAACTAAACTACATGATGAAAGCTTGGAAGATCATTACAATTTTCATAATTTTAATGATTTTGTGAATAGAGGGGAAACTAGTGGAGCTTCTTAGGTATGTTTGCAGGAGAAGGAAGATATTTTTCAAGAATTGGCATTATACAAATAACATCAGCATTATAGAGAACAAACCTTGGATTTCCCTTTTTAGCCTAAATTCCTGCCTACATAAAATGGAAATCAAGTTCCTCGCACACAATTCCAAATTGAGGAGTCAAACAATAAAGGAAGTTGCCCCGTTCAAAGAAGTCTACATTAGCAAAATGTTCAAGAGAAGGAGGCAACCGAAATTTTGTTTCATCAGTTTTATGATCAAGTGGCTGAGTATATGAAAAATTTCTTTGATCAACAACAAGCTTTTATGCAAGGGTATGTACAAAGTTTTGTATATGGAAAACTTTCATGGTACATTCCTGTTTTGATTTTTAAATTTCAGCAGTATGAAGGTATTAAGTCTAACATACAGATGTTAGGTTGGTTCCATTGGAAGGTTGAATTCACTTGATTAATTTCAGCCATGCATACATATATAGGAGTTGTACATAAATAAGCTCAGGAGTTGAGCATTCCCAGTTGCATTATTTCTAGTTTAGCATTTTCAATTCAAGAATAAAGATCCTGGAAGAGAGAGGTTTTAGAGAAGTTTGAAATTTTCAGAGATTTTGGATTGGGAGAAAATTCAGTTTGACTTAGCTCCATGCCCAATAAAGGCTACTGATCTACAAGTGCTCCTTGACTCCATGCCCAATAAAGGCTACTGATCTACGAGTTCTCAGCACTTTGCTACCAAAATGCCGTCCCCAATTGGAGCCAGATGTTGTAGCCTAATTCGACTCAGCTAAAAGTCAAGAGAGGGTTTGAGAAATTCAAGGTTGTTGAGACATTTAGATGGAAAAGAGTCAGATAGGGATTCTTATGCTCTTTTCTAAAGAGATGGTATCAGTTGGAAAGTGCAAGCAGACACACTATTTGAATAGGGGCCTCAGATAGTCCCGATGGATGCATAGACCTATTAGTCCAGCGCTTTAGTGATTCATGTTGTATACACATGGATGAAAGGATGCCAAGTGTACCTAAAGAAAAATTTACGTTTTCACCTTAGAACTGGACTAAAATCATGCCTAAACTACTATTGCTCGAAGTTCATCTTCAAGGCCAACACTCAAAAGAAATCACTCTACAGAGAAACATGGAATAGAAGAAGTTGAACTGGCATCTTGTAATCTATCAAACCTTGGTCTTAATGTTCTCGGATGGGCTTTTCAAAGACTGGAAAAGTTGAGTTTAATATGATGCCCTGTAGTCACAAGTTTTGGCCTAGCATCAATGGCTCAACATTGTATGGTTTTGAAGGCCTTAGATTTACAGGGTTGCTATATAAGTGATTAAGGTCTTACAGCTATAGGAGAATAATGCAAACAACTTGAGAATTGGAATCTTCAGTTTTGTGAGGGTTTTACAGACATAGGTATGACAACAATAGGAATTGGTTGTGAAAAGACACTGAAAGTGCTTGGCATTACAGCATGTGCAAGGATAACTAATAAAACTATGGAAGATATTGGAGTTAGTTGTCACTCTCTTGAAAAATTAACCTTGGATTCTGAGTTTGTTAATGATGTTGGATTGCTGGTAATAGCTCAGGGTTGCACTGATTCAAATTATTTTCACTTACAACGTGTAAATTTCATAGACAAAGCCTTAAAAGCTATGATTAATCACATATGATTTGTGGAAGATCATATTTCCATATTCGTTTAAAAGTTGAGCAAGCTTACTAATGCAAATGAAAAGTCGAAGTTTAGAAAACACACATACTCTCAGGACAATGAATTTCGATTTCCTATTCTGGGCAAATGGAGAAAAAGTTCAAAAATCCGCAACATGGGTTTTTTGCAGAATATGCCCAATTTACTTAAAAGTAGGAATTGTTCAAAAAATCAAAGTGGTTTAAGAGATTTCGTCAGTTCTTCAAAGATGAGTTTTTCCAGAGACGTCCTACAAAACTAGGTTTGATTCATTCTATGGGAATTCGATTTGCATAATGAAAATTTCCTTCTTAGATGATCACTTGGCATTCAGATGATATTTAAATAAAACTCAATAAATTTTTTATTGTAATTTGAGTGCATGCAATCACAAAGAATCATTGGAGAGTTGGATGAATAAGATTGTGTTTTTTCAACGGAAGGTTTGGTGGGTATAAGTGTATATGTAGGAGATAATGACAATCTCAGGAATGGGAAGAAAACACGTATAATATGACAATAGTCTGCCTCAGACAACAAGTTATCGTTCAACATAAATCAACGACTTGGATCATCCGACCCAGAACCTATGGTTTTGCGGCATCACAAACTGCTCGGAACTTATGTGAGAGAGTGTTCCTGAAGAGTGGTTCGACCTGAACCACTGTTCGTCGATCGATGACTATAATGTAATGCGGCATCACTCACCTCTTTTTCAGAAACTACTACAGGTGTCCCCATAGGTGGTTTGTGGTTTTGGGGAAAATTGTGTGCAGTCAAAACAATGGGGCTCACACGTCATTTATGTTCAATATATCTATTGCCATACATTGAATATTTGATGTACTAAGAGTCCAATTAAATGCCAACATTCAAATGTGTAAAGTATGTAGAACTTGGATGGCCAACTTGTCTGAAAATACATCAGTAGCCAATACATCTGCAGCAAACATGTCATCATCAATCCCAAAGACTTAACTTCATGATGTTTATTTTTATCTCTTTTATTTTATCTTTCTTATTGTAAAGAGGATGCCTTTTCCCTCAAATTGTAATTAACGTAGTTGTTAAAACAATAAGTATTTTAGACCGTTTTGAGAAGTTTGACAAGTTACAATCTGCTTTCAATATGTATTTAAGGGAAATCAAAATAGAGAAGAGGATTCCGAGTTTTGGACCTCTGGAGGGCTGCAATTTTGTACTAAATTTTCTGAAAATTAATGAAAGAAGATCAAGTTTCTTGCACCTGTCGATGTTGATGCATTTTTCCAGTTTCATCATGTGTTTATTCTTCTGTGAATGAAGTGAAGTAATGTAGTTGCGGGTCACTTTTTACAGTTTGTAAGTAAATGTCCTTAATGTGCGCTCCTTCACTCCAACTATTTTCTCTCTATAAAGTTCTTTTTGAGATTTAAAGTGATAGATTATGTCCTACAACATATCATTTTAAGTTTCTATTCCATTTTGTTCCTTCCATTTCAAGTAATATCAATAGATAATGGCATTGTGAAATCTTTCATTATATCGGATCATTGAGGGTTATAAATAATTAGTTTCCAAAGGTGCTTAACAAAGACCATCTGATTTCTTAAATTTGTGACATATATTCAAAAATGTCTTGAGCACGGATTCCTTATCACAGCCAAGGGATTGTTTCTTGAGATACAACACTGTCTGTCCCTGTATCTATCCCGACTCTCCTATTTCGCTTTTTCTTCAGCAATACAGAAACTCCAGCATCATTTCTGCCTCCAACAGAGCACAGTTCACTCCCTTCTACAGTCAATCAATGCTTCTTTTGGTCATCATGAGAAATGAAAATTGCTTTCATTGTGTTGACCTCCAAGCCGAGATGGAGTTGATTAGAGGACAGTTAAAGATTATGGAAGATAAACATCAAGTGGACACTGCCTTCCTTCAACATCAAGCACAATCATTTTAAGAGTAGCTAAAAAATGCCTCTAATTGTTGTGCCCACATGGAATAATCCTTGCAGATTCTACGTTACATTATTGACAAGCATTCTTCACCTAGTTCCAGTTCAAACAATGCTACCACAGCCAATCCAGACGATAATCAAGACAATATAGATGCTTCAACTGGCCGGCCAATCAACATAGACTAATCCTCACTCCTCCATCTTTCTCTTCTAATCATGCCATTTAAATTTGCGCTTATGCTCTCGTAGTTTGTTAGAATATATCTAGATTATGTTATGCAGTATAGTAGTAATAGTCGTCACAAAGGAGGCTCAGTATTTTGCCACATCACCTCTCCATGTCTATCCTCTCCATCATTCGAATGTAATATTCTTTCCCCGTTTTTTTTTAATATTAAATAGCAATCAACTCAGTTAAAAAAAAAATTTAAGATATGTTTTACCATATAATTAAAATATTAATAATCCATATTGTAACCATGATATTTCTAAACTATATATATATATATATATTAAATTATAAAACACCTCAAAGAAAAATCTCAACTATTAATAGAAATTTTAATAAAATTAAAAATAAGAATATTTTTATATGTAAAGATGTGAAATTTATATAAACATAAATAGTATTATTAAGAATCAACATAGATTCATTTTAATTCCGAATCTACAAATTGCACTCGGAAATAAATTTACATTTTAAGAGATTTGATCTCTCTAGGTGTCTAATAAATTAAGTGAATTAAGATGGATCTATGTTATTTAACATTAAATTATAAAATAAATGTTTTACCATATGAATTCATATAATGTTTATTGTAAAATTATGCTTTCTTTATTTGAAATTATGATTTTGTAAAGTTTTTAATGCTAAGTTTGATTTTAATGTTATTTTATTTTATAAGAATTTAATAATTAATGTTTGGACTTAATAGTTACATAAACTATGGTATTCACTCTTAATGTTTCGTCCTATCGATTAATAATGATAATATAGGTATATGATATTTTCTTATGTGATGTCATTCATGATGCTTTGATACTATGTGGTTATTTAGAATAACTTGGGTTGTGTTTTTAAGGAGCCTTGGGATTCCAGGACATTGTTGGAATATTATTGTGATTCTTTGACTCATCTGAGATATGTCTTACTCACACATTATGATATAGTTTATAACTTATAAGAATTATTATGATGGTGTTGTTATATATATGTTGATGCATACATATGTTGGATGGAATAATGTCATGCAAGTGAAATACTGAAAGAGGAATGCACCTGGACAAAGGGCTAATGTTTCAAGAAGGATGCTTGTTATATCCTATTCTAGGGTTAATAAAAGTCTTGGAGAAGGCTAAAGTTGTGAAATTGACTTCCAAGTTAACACAAGAGAATGGTTGTATTCCATGTTAACCTTATTTTGGACACTTGTAAATTCACCCTCAAGCCCAAATTTTCCTTTGCATGAGTAGGGGGGAAACGAAGATAGGAATCTTACAAGGATGTTACTTGATTTGGAATTATTAAATTGGTTGTGTATCAATTGTTGATGGTTGGCTAGAAGGGAATAGGTTCTAGAGAACTTAGTATTGTCTATGCACTCATATTATGATATTAGTGAGTTTGGTAGAACCATGTATGTGCCAAATAAGTTTCTGTGGATTAAGGGGTTAGGAGTATAAAATGATGGGGTATTCAAGTTCAGTGTACTTGGTTGCTTGCATTGTTTTCCTTTGGTCTCAAATTGTAGGATGTCACTAGTGTTGTGGTTGTGATCATCAATTGAAGATGGTAGTAAGATCCTTGCTTGAATGGTGGGTAGGGGGTGGGAAATATTATCATGGTTGTGATCACTAGTTGTACGTGGTAGTAAGACCCCAACATGCCACAATCCCATGGAATTTCAAGGTGTTTAATTCTAGGAGCCTCTCCACCACACCTAGGTTTAATTCTTGTTAGCATGGTAAATTTTTTCCTGAGTAAATTAGGTTAGCTTATTGAGAGTTATTATGATTTTTTGATTTCCTTACCTCATTGAGCTTGAGCCTTACTTGAGGAGAAACACATAAAAATTTGGTTACATCGATTGGGTGGAAAATGTCACTATTGTTGTGGTTATGATCACCAATTGAAAATTATGCTAAGGCCCTTGCTTGAATGTAGGGGTATTTCTATCGTGGTTGTGATCACCAGTTGAAGGTGGTAGTAATACCATTTCATGCCATAATATTGTGGGTTTTCAAGGTGTTGCAAGTCTAGGAGCATCTCCAACACACCTAGTTTGAATTCAGTGTAAGCATGTTTGATTTATTCTTGAGAACATTAGGTTGGATTCTTAAGAGTCATTGTGACTTTTTGATTTCCTTACCTCATTGAGCTTGAGCCCTGCTTTAGGGGGAAACACCTATAAAGGTGGGTTCATTAGTTGGGTGGCAAATGGCACTATTTTTTATTATTATGATCAATAACTGAATATTATTGTAAGATTCTTGCTTGAATGGGGTGTTATTTCTATCATGGTTGTTGTCTCTAGTTGAGGGTGGTATTAAGACCCTTGCATGTCACAATTCCATGAGATTTCAAGGTGTTGCGAGTTTAGGAGCCTATCCACCATGTTAGCCACCTATAAAATTTTGGCATAGCAAACAGGTGGCTAAATGGTTTCTAAGTCTTCAAGAGGAACATTTTCCTTGAAAACCTATCACTCTTGAAGCCTTCATGTGTTTTTTGTCCTCTGAAGCACTTCTCACTGTTGTCCATTTGATAAGCCTCACTGTTTGTGAAAGAAAATGTTTCAAAGAGGTCTCCATTTGCCCTATTTCATCCCCTCAAAATCCCCATTTTCACCCCTTTTTCCCCTTTCAAAATCCCACAAAATACCCTCCTTAGCCCTCTAAATCATCAAAATTCCCTTTTAAACCTTATGGCTCCCTTCATTTGGTTTAAAAAAATCCCCTTTGCTGCCTACTGGAACCCCCCATTTGGCCTTAAAAAGCACTAATTTTGGCCTAAAAACTCTCTATTTGCACTATATCAGGCTTAAGCCCCTAAGGGCTTACACAGCTTAGCCCCTTTCTTCATAGGCCCCTAGCCCAACAACTGGGTGCTTGTTACACTAAAAACTGTCATCCTGACATTTTACTATGAGTATGAGCTCATTATTACTCATACTTCCTCCTTTTGCAAGTCTAACATATCAGCTCCTCATGTCAAGCTTTCAAAATCAGAGAAAAGTTCCTAAAATCCCCTAAACATTGGTATCGCACTTTCTCTATACATTCCCTACGGTCCCGCACCTAAAGTTCAGCCTTCTTGCAGAACCATACCGCACGTTCTTTGTGTTATGGGTGCAGACCTCTGTAAAATTCAAAAAGGCGAGAAAGTAAAGATAAAAAGTGAATTTCAGATGAATTCTAGAAGATTCTAGATGGGAATTTTTGGGAATGGATACGCTTTGAGAAGGTTCATGCATCCCTCACTTGATGGAGCTAACCCCTCGATGTAAGGAGCTAATCCCTTTGAAGGAGGATTCTATCCCTTCATATTTGGAACAGAAAACCTCCTCTTTTCCACTATAAAAAGAGGCCTTGGGTAGCCTCAAGGGGAGTTCAAGCTTAAGATATTTGAAGTTAAATGTTGTTGAGATTCAGACTTAGTTAACTAAGACTTTCTGTGAGGTTAAATCACTCACTTCTATCCGTCTTGGTTCAAAGAGTGCAATGCTTGTCAAAATAGAAGAGATTCCTGCTTCAGACCCCAAGAGGACCTGCACGACATCAAGGCACAGGTTGTAAAGGTTTTATTTTATTTGAAGTTAATACAAATATACTCATTTCTCTCATTAAACTGTCTATTCATGGTTTATTTCATAAATTCCTTGATCATTATGATGAGTATGGTTATAATAATGTCTATACAGGTGCTGCGTAATCTTTTTGCTTGTTTGTGACTGCAGATTCATGAGGAACGTTCTTTCAGTGCACGGGAAGGACTTCAACGAAATCAAGCAAGCGCTGGACATAAGGTAGGCCTTACACCTATATAGTGTTTTTATGAATCTTATATGCTTAGAGAGAGATTAGTATAATTGGATGTTTGTTGCTAGTTACTTTTAGTACTAGAGAGATCGGTCTTGTCCGCAAGACGGATTAATCTACACAACAAAATGGCGACTCCATTGGGGAAAGAACTTGTTGTTTTTGGTTCTCTTTTATTTTTGATTTGAGGAAACATTTTTTCCTGGTTTTTGATTGATACATATCTATCTGGGTAATTTAGATTTTCCCTGTTTTTGAAAATTTAGAAGTATTTTAAGTTTTTCTATAATTTTTCCTAGGACCGCACTCTGCCTTACTTTGACAGTGTGGGCAGGTTCGCACTTGCTCTATAGAATACAGTGCGGGACCGCATCTGTCAATACTGGTTACCTGCGGACCCTGTAAAAATTTTAGAAAATCTCTAGATTTCTTTTTCTAGTTTATTTTTAGATCTTTGGTTTCTGCCCAGACTGATTATTGTTTCTATCAAGAATTTTTTGTGAATGAACTCCAACAGTGTTGATGTTTTGATGATTTTCTAGAAGATTTTGCAGTTTGGATTGTTTTTCCGCTTGGTCTTTGTAGCGATTCGAACTTTTGACAATTTGCAGTATCTCAGATTACATTGATCTCTTTTTGTCTTTTGAATCCGACCTGATTGTGAAAACATCCTATATTGAGACATTAAGCCTTTTGTTTCTTTGCAAATCTTCGAAAAACTTGGTTCAAAGTTTTGAATTTCATTTTTATAAAAACATATTTTGAGTGTTTTTGATCTGTTTGTTATCTGAACGAATAGATTCTTAGTTTGCTGAACAACTAAGGAAAACATTCATAAAAAAATCTTAAAAGCTTTTACTCAATTTAGATTTTAGATCTCAAGATTAGATTTTGTAGTTTTGAGTAGTTTTAGTTTTTGTAGCTTTCTTTTGAAGGAAAATTGTTTTGTAGTTTCTAGTTTGGAAAAGAAAAGGATTTTTCTTGTGAGCTTTGATAGTTTATTGAAAAGACAAAATATTTTCTTTCAATCGTTTTTCATGTTTAAAGAAGGAATTAAAAGGATTGCATTCTCTAACTCTTTCTTTAGATAGTAAGTTCATTGAAAGAAAAAGAATTGAATATCATCATAGGTGCATTTTAGTGTTTTTTGGAAGTCGAGTCTTCACATCATCCAAAGTTTCATTTCCGCGCCCATTGACTTAAGAAACATCTCCTAAAGGTAACGCTTAAATAAAATTCATCTAGTAATCTTTTATTTCTAGGGCTCTTATCACCAACATAGCTTAAGCTAGTATCTTGGAGTAGGGAGTAATTAACTCTCCAAGATAGTTAAAACAAACAAGTAGACAAATCTTGCGGTAGGAAGAAATTCCGATTGTTGCATGTATGCTCTGGGAAGCTCCTCTTAAAGGAGTCAAGCACGAGATCATATCTGAACCAGTGGGGTAATCAATCCTTCCTCATTGGGAACGATAGAAGATATACACGTATTAAAAACGGTAAACCTCAGATAAACCATTGTCGAGGAGCCTGGGGTCACTTGTCGGTAAACCTTGGATTGTTTCAAGGAGCCTTCAAGGGGATTGAGCTTTGTTACTCTACCCTTGCGTGTGTGTCGGATCGTAGACTGTTCCCCCAGGTATATTTGTTTCAGTTGGTAACCTTAGTGGCTATAATCTTTAGGATTCTTTCCTAAGGTGACGATGGAGGGAAGATCCCACTGTACCTGGAACAGACGTCGGCTAGACTCACTTGGACTCTCCGGAGGGTTATCTTCACTCGAGATGGTATAGTGGAGAAACTTGCACCGGTCTGTTTCATTAAGCAGGTTGTCGGGGTAACTGTTCCAACCGCCCTTTTCGTGTTAAAATTCTACTAAGTTGGATTTCATCACCAACTAGTGTTTTTAGTACGGAAAGTTACATGTTTGTGTGTGGTTTGAACTCTTAGATTTTTAAGTGAATGATTCAATTGTTTGTTTATTAGAGACTTTAGGTGTTTTTCATTGAAATTTTTCTTTGTTTGCGTGTGATTAGATAATTTTTAACCATGGCGGAATTGCCGAGACAATCCCGGAGAATACAAGGGAAACCCCCTGAATATTCACCAAGTCAACTTGAAGGGCTTCGAGCTCTGGTACCACACAGTAGCCGTAGACTTAGGTCAACAGAAGTTGAAAGCTCCGCTATAGTTATACATCCTGATCATCAAATACCTACAATAGAATACATTCAAGAACCGATTTCGGTTTCTGAAGTTACTGAAAATATTTCTCCTTCTGGTGAATTATCTGACGAACCTGAAATCTCTGAACCTGAAACTGAATCTTCTGTGTTAGAAACATCCTCAGGATTTATCACACCAACTTCTAGCGATCCAGGTTCACCTAGGGTAATAAATATCATTACAGAAAATCTTCCCTCTGGACTTATTTCTATTGAAGAACTTACTAATCCAGACGAAGACATATCTCTTCCCAACTCCCCTCAATCGTTAAATCTTAGGGAGCGTGAATCTATTTTCTACAGCCCCATTCGAACTAATCCTTGGTATCTCTCTTTAACAGACTTTTTAGAGAATCCGGTTCTTGCTTTTTATCCACCTCGAATTCCATTTCATCCTACACCCTGAGGTTATTATCCGTCATCTTTTATGGCTGGAGAGTCATCCATGTTTTCTCAAACGCCTGAATCATTTTTACATGGTGGTCCTTCTGTTCCTTCGGGATATCAGTCTTTGTCTGGGACTTTCTCGGGAGCAACTCCTCAACCCATCGAAAACGTGTTATCATCTAGTCTTGATGGACTTAAAATTGAAACGTTGAACGCAGAACAAATTTTTATGATGTCTGGTAATATTCCCAATCCTCAAGCTCAAGGCAGTCAGTTTCCTTCTGGGGGCCAACCTCAGGGAACTCAGTTACCGCCTGGGGGGCAACCTCAGGGTAGTCAGTTACCGCCTGGGGGACAACCTCAAGGTAGTCAGTTACCACCCGGGGCACAACCTCAAGGTAGCTTTTTCCCAGGACAAACTGTGGATTCATATTATTTTGGGGGGCAACCCCAAGGACAGTACATACCTCAAGGGCAGTACATTCCTCAAGGTCAACCCCAAACTCAATATGCTCCTCAGAGTCCTTATCAACCCCAGCTTCAGTACGTGCCTCAAGGTTATCAACCTCAAGGGCAGTACCCAATTCAAGGTTACCAACAGCCTTTTGGTCAACCATCTGTTCAAGGAGTCGGAAATTTACCTTTTAATTATCAACCCTACGTTCAACCAGGTTTTGGTCCTTACGTTCAACCTTCTATGGGACAATACCCCAGAAATATGGTGTTGGATCCATCCCAATATCAACAGCCTTTGCAGCCTAATGTGCAGTTACCTTATCAACTTGGCCAGCCATTGGTTTCTGGTTCAACCCAACAACCTGTTCAGCCAGCTATTCAAACTCCTGCACCTAGTTCAGTTCAACAAGCTGGGCCTAGTACACCTCAGACTCCGCCTCAAACTGCTGCAACTGCTGCAACGTCTGTTCAACCTGTCACACCTGTTTCTAGAGTATCTGTAGCCCCGAGTTCGGCCACCCCTGTATCCGTGCAAATCCCTCAAGTATTTGTACCTCAGTCAGGACCTTCCATTCAGACTACAGTTCAGATGCCTGCAGGACAAACCGGTATGAGTACAGTTGTTAAAACTCAACCTCAATTTACGTATCAACCATACCAGGGACAGCCACAATTCGGTCCCTATGTACAGAATCCAAGCTATCAGTATCAACCGTACCCTGGTTATACTTATCAACAACCTCAGTATGGTCCGGTTCATGCTGGTTTTCCGGGAGGTTACACAATACCTAATGCAAATCTGATTCCTAGTTATCCTTGGTATCCGCATCCTGGATCTGCTTTGGCTTCTCAAGGTTTTCGTGACCCTAACCGTCAATTACCGTTTATCGCAACTTTGGACTTACCTGATTTGACGCGCCTTACTAATGATCCTATTTTTTATTATCAGAACTGGCCGCCAATACCTCATAAGTTGCCCAATGATATACCAAAATTCGAAGGTAAGTCAGGAGAGGATCCATCGAATCATGTTATGACTTATCACCTTTGGTGTGCATCTAATTCAATTATTGATGATTCGATTCGCTTACGTCTTTTCCAAAGAACCCTTATAGGTCTTGCGGCTAAATGGTACATTGAGTTACCACGCAGCTCGTTTCATAATTTCAGTCAGTTAGCAACATCTTTCTTGACTCATTTTCAGTTGCCTGTTAGATACGACAACGGCACAGAATTATTAACTTCGCTAAAACAATCTACGTCCACGTATATTTCTGATCATATTCATGAATGGCGACGTAGACGATGTTTGGTGAAATTTTATATTCCAGATCAAATTTTGGCATAATGGTTTGTTAAATCGTTGTTACCCAAGATCACTGAAGATGTAGCTAAGGCTGGTGTTGTTACTGAAGAGCAAGTAATTGCTCAGGCTCAGTACCTTGACCTTGTTTATACGCAGTCAGGTACTCTACATGAGAAAATTCCCGATCTTCCAAAACAAGGTCAAATAGCTGCCGCTCCTTCAGGGTCTCATGTCGCTGACGGTATGATTGGTACAGTTAATTCTAAAAGCAAGAAGAAATCCTCAAATAATTCTTCTCCAATTATAACTTTACCTGATTCCCCGAAAGGAGAATCCTCTCCCGAAGTTTCCGCCGACATTCATGTCGTTGAAACATCTACGACAAAATAAAAAATCGGTGGTAAAAAGAAGGAAAGGAATAAAAACAAAAATAATTCGAAAGAGAAAACTGATAAAGATGAATCCAATGACGAAAAACGTAAACCTCGCTATCCTTGCTTCATTTGTGAACAAGATCATTTCACGAAAGAATGTCCATATCGAGACGAAGTTACGAAATTCGTTAAAGGATCGCAACAACCTACTGTCTTGAAGGATCCTTTTCCAATTCAAGATAGTAAGATGATTGGTTCTTCCTCGACTACTTTAGAAGAGCCTATTATGATGATGTCTCATGTAGACGCGATCACAAGATTACGGTTCTAAGAATCCTGTTGATGGCAAAGAAGCAGAGTCTTCTAATGCAAATACATCAAATACACCTCCTCCTGTTTCTGGTCCGCTACAGATCGAGAAACAAAATCCAGACTTAATAATCAAACCGCCTGCTAAAGGTGTTCTTCGTAAATCATCTTTCAATCCACATGCGAGAGCTGCTCAGAATTACAACATTGTTGAAGACTTAGCTGTTTCTCCTTCAGCAATGTCGGCTTTGGAAGTGCTGCAATCATGTCCAGCACAACGTAAATTATTATTGTCTGCTATAGGAGCTGTCGATGTTCAGGATTCTAACCTTATAATCTTCGATTTAGAAAATAGTACACCACATCTTCCTCACCAAATGGCTTTCCAGATTCCAGTGTTAGTAAAAAACAGACCTATTTTTCGGACTGTGATTGATGAGGGAGCTTCAACGTGTATTATTTCAATTCAGTGTTGGAAATCACTTGGATCTCCTACACTTAACCAATCTCCGATGATTCTAAAGGCTTTTGATGGTCAAGGTTTTCAACCTTATGGTATTTTGCAGGATTTACCCATAGGGGTCGAAGGTAAAATCGTTAATCTAGATGTGGAAGTGGTTGATGCCCCTCTAGATTACAACCTTCTTCTGGGTCGTAGTTGGTCCTACGCTATGACTGTTGTTGTCTCTTCGGTCTTTCGACTCATAAAATTTCCATATCAAGGAAAGATCGTGACAATAGATCAGTTAACTTATTTCTCGTCCGACCCAGCCTCTACAGAAACAATCCAACATGTTGGTAAAACGGCTATCCCTTATAAGGATGTTGGAGTAGGTTTGATTAAAGATTCTGGTTTACTAGGAACTTTTTCCTTTCCTCCTCCTAATGTATTGCCTTCTACTGCAACTATTCACATGATTTCGTCAGACACTGTTATGTTTGATGATCCTTGGATTATACCTTCAGAATCCGAGATAGATTCATTTGATGGCGTGATGCCTTTGAGTCCATTTGAAATTGCGTACCAGGCTGTACAGTCTTTTTCCGACCCCTCTTCAATCGAAATTGATCCAGTGAATGGGATCCATGAGGAATCACTTTCTATATCTAGTTCAGCTACAACGACATTTCTTGAACTTGTTCATACAGATGAGCAAATTCGTGAGTTTTTTTCTGTTGATGATTTACCATGGGAAGATCTACATCACCGATCTTCATTTTTACCTGAATTAGATCATTTTGAAGATGATTTCGCTTCAATTTTTACTGCTGAATATGCCAAGGAACCTCAGAATCCATTGCAAAATACCGATTCTGAGTTAAATTTGGAAAATATATCTAGAACGGTTCCAATTGACATTTCAGTAAAACCAGGAATAATTGAAAACATTCATATAGGTGCTTGTTGTACAGATGAAGAAATTCGGACTTATAAAGCCCTATTTCAAGAATTTCGTGACATGTTTGCCTGGTCTTATGAAGAAATGCCAGGAATTGATCCATCGATCGTTGTTCATGAAATTAAGACTTACCCGGATGCTAAACCTGTTCGTCAACGATTACGTCAAATTCATCCTAGAAAAGCTGCTGCTATAAAAACTGAAGTTGAAAAATTACTTCGAGCAGGATTCATTTATTCAATTCCCTTAACGGATTGGGTATCGAATATTGTTCCTGTGACTAAAAAACAAGGAACGATAAGAGTATGTATTGATTATAGGGATATTAATCGAGCGTGTCCAAAAGATAATTATCCAATTCCCTATATCGATCAAATAATCGATGATTGTGCTGGCAGTAAATTGTTTTCCTTTATGGATGGATTTTCGGGCTACAATCAAATAAACATACTCCCTGCAGATCAACCCAAAACAACTTTTATTTGTCCGTGGGGAACGTTTGCTTATTGTAAACTACCTTTTGGACTAAAAAACGCTGGAGCAACTTTTCAACGGGCTATGTCTTATGCATTTCATGACATTAAGCACATTTTCCAGCCATATCTCGATGATTTACCTGCTCATTCATTACGTAGGGCCGATCATCCCACTCATTTACGAGCAATTTTTATGAGATGTAGGCATTATCGGATAAGGCTGAATCCGCATAAATGTGTTTTCTGCGTAGAATCAGGTCGATTACTGGGATTTGTTGTCTCGAAAGCAGGTATTCGCATCGATCCATCGAAGGTCGAAGCCATCGTTAAATTGCCTCCTCCTTCGAATTTACGCCAACTCCAAAGTTTGCAGGGGAAAGCAAACTTTTTACGTAGATTTATTCCTAACTATGCCGAGCTTACAAAGGGTTTTACCCGGTTGTTGAAACAAGACATTCCGTTCTTTTGGGACGAGATCGCTGATCGATCTTTTGATGCACTTAAACACGCGTTGACCCATGCACCGTTATTGCATCCTCCCAACTACAACCAAGATTATATTTTGTACCTCGCTGCTTCTCATTCCACCATTGGGATGGTACTAGTTCAGGAAGATGAATCTCACAATGAACATGTGATTTATTATCTTAGTCGAAATTTGCATCCGACTGAAATCAAATACACACATGTGGAGAAATTGGCTTTGGCAGCTGTCCAAGCTGTCCAACGTTTTAGACATTACATCTTGTTACGTAAAACCACAGTAATTTCTAATTGCAACCCTATGATGTATATTTTGACCAAACAATTGCTAGGGGGAAAATATTCCAAATGGATAGTTATCCTACAGGAATTTGACTTGGAATTTGAGAAATCCAAGGCAAAGAAATCTTTGGTATTTGCGGAACTAATGTGCGATTTCCCCTCTAATGATACTAAAACAGTGGCAGAAGAGTCCATTGCGGACGAATCTTTGTTTCTTATCAGTACACTTGATCCATGGTATGGGGATATTATTGTTTATCTACAAACCCAATCTTTTCGGCCTGACATTTCATGAACTCAGCGACGGAAAATACGCTTCCAATCCCAACAGTACAATATCATTGGTGATACACTTTATCGACGTGGAGCGGATTCTGTTTTCCGACGTTGTCTAACTCATGAAGAAGTTGAAAAGGTGTTAAATGACTGCCATTCTGGAGCATGTGGTGGTCATATGTATGGGTATGCCACAGCCCAAAAGATATTGCGTGCAGGTTATTTCTGGCCAACATTGTTCAAAGATTGCATTTATGCGGTTCGGAAATGCCACAACTGTCAAATTTTTGATCGGAAAATGCGCGCGCCACCCGCTCCTCTTCACCCTATAATTGCTGTTGGTCCTTTCGCGAAATGGGGTATCGATTTTATTACATGTAACCCTCACTCGGCCGGGGGGCATGCGTATATTATCTTAGCGGTAGATTATTTTACAAAATGGGCCAAGGCGATGCCTACATATTCAGCTGACGGCAAGACTGCTGCAACATTCGTATTTAATCACATAATTGCTAGGTTCGGTGTTCCTCAAGCTATTATTACGGATCATGGAAGTCATTTTCGAAATATCATGATGACTGAACTGACAGAACAACTTGGCCTACGCCACGATAGTTCCACTCCATACTATCCACAAGCAAATGGTCTGGTTGAAGCCATTAACAAAGTTTTAGTCACCATGATTAAACGAATCATTGGTATTCACAAGACGAATTGGCATTCCATGTTATTTTCAGCGCTTTGGGCATATCGAACCTCAGTCAAAACATCAACAGGTTTCACTCCTTTTCAACTGGTTTACGGTTTGGAAGTTGTGTTACCAATTGAATGCGAAATACCATCACTAAAATTAGCCGTAGAATTACTTCCAGCTACATCTGAAGAAGAGAAACGTTTCTTTTACTTAGCCCAATTAGATGAGAATCGACGAAATGCTGCAATAGCAAACAAGGCTCATGTTAAAAGGATAAAAGCTCAGTATGATAGGAATGTGACCCCTCGAAATTTTTCAGAAGGAGACCTAGTTTTACTTTATGATCAAGCTAACGACAAGCTAGGAGCTGGGAAATTCGTGCCTATGTGGCATGGTCCTTATATTGTTAAACTAAAGTTAGCAAAAGGGGCCTATGAGTTGATAGATTTTGACGGTGTCCCTTTGGATAAACCCAGAAATGGGCTTTATCTAAAGCGATATTATGCTTAAATGAGGTGTGGAGATTTTTGTTAGTTTAGATTTCTTTACTGCTGGTGTGTTTTAGATTGGAAAAGTGTGCCTAGTTTAGAAGTGTGTTTTTGTCACTATTCCTGCTTATCTGAGTTTTACTCTTGATATTGCAGATGTCGACGTCTCTTCAAACCTACATTGGTTTTGCTGATGGTGCTTGTCGTAGTACACGGAACATTTCTTCCGCAGCCTGGGTTATCTATTCACCCTCTGACGAGTTAGTATCCATGCATGGGGTAAGCCTTGGTCAAACAACAAATAACATTGCCGAGTATAGTGCAGTGATTGAGTTATTGTCTGAATCCATATCATTTGGAATTCAGAGTTTGATTGTAAGGTTGGATTCTGAACTTGTTGTATTACAGCTTAACAGGGTTTATACCATTATAAATCCAGTGTTATTACGGTTATTTTTAAGAGTTCGTCTCTTGGAACGTGAATTTGATTACATTGAATATCAACATATTCCAAGACATTTAAATACATTAGCAGATTCAATTGCTTCTAGTATGATAAATAGACATTTGCAATAATCAAAAGCAGTAAAACAAACAACATTCACATATGTACACAGATAGTCGTCAAAATAGTGATATATCATAGTATAGGAGTGTTTTCAAAAAATATACATCGTCTTCGATCATAGGTTGGAAACACCTTATGATCGGCAAAAATGATAATACAAAAGTCAAAAATATGAGTCTACACGATCATCCCATCACTGATGATGATCACGATAAGAAACCACTGCCCGAGCTACCCTGCATAGGAACCTCCTGAAAGGTCCTGGGACTCCAATCACATATCTCTGCAGCCTGAGAGGAATGTCATCTATGCTGGTCTCTGGAATATCTAGGGTCAAACGCTCTAGATGATGCTCCAAATCAGTCAAAATCTCCACTGATTGGTCTGCTGGGGCTGGTGCGGGCGCAACTGGTTGTCTTCTCTCGTAAGGTTGGAGATGAGCTGGTCGATGTGGACCCATGTCTGTATTCAAAAAACTTTTGGTTATTAGTTTTCAAAGACGATAAAAAATTTAAAAAAAATTAGAATTTAGCAAACGTTGAAAAATAATTTTACCTGAATCATCCCACTGTTCCCCTGCAGGGAGAGTCATCTCTCTGTCACCGCGGAAATCTATCCCGGCATACGGAAAATCCTCTATCACAAAAAGTTGGCGATCTAGCCAACGAAAATATGAAGAAGGGAATCGCACAATCTCAGTACCCTCAATAGCATGACGGGCCATCAACACGGACCAACGAACCATTCTCGGTTCTCGAGGTCGACCGGCATCAACAGCGATACTCTGTGGAGCTAATAAGGGGATCCTCTCCAGAGCAAAAGAAACAACAATGGATCCATATCCAAAGTTATTCAGTTTCCCATTTTTTGCTCTGGTTAGTTGGCCTTTTACATTGGCCAACACAGCTTCACACCAGTTAAAGATGGTGCCGCGAAAACAGTCCACGGCAATGCGCATTTGGGAACCAGTAGCTACATGAAGCGCAGCACTCCCACACAGTTTGGTAACAGTAAAAGCAATAAATTTAAATTTAGGACGGATGATGTGTTTTATGTCAATCCGTTTGTCCCGAGGATTTTCCTGGTCATTGCAGAATTCTAGTTGGAGACTAGCGACAGTCTGGCCACCTGGCCTAGTCCCAAACAAAGAAACATATTCACCCCTCTTGGACAAACCAGTCAAGAAATATATATCCTCCAGCTCAATTTCGAGCCGGTGGCCACCAATGAAGAAGCACTGGTCCTCCACGTTCCATCTGTTTACCAACCATGTCAAGAGTTCTACTTGTGCCCTCATACCAGAGATGGCCCAAAATTTGTATAAGCCACATGCTTTTAATGCCCTTTGTGTGGGCAAATGAAGTATTGCAGCTTCATCTACTTCCTCGTGCTCACGTTCTCGCCAGATAAGCATCTTGTTAATCCTACAATACAGAACAAGGCAAGTTAGAATAGTTTTATTTGAAAATTTTTGGCAAATTAATGAGAAATCATTGTTTTAAAATGAACCGCGCGGGTACCGCACCCGCTCTTTGTAAACAGAGCGTAGGTCCGCACGCGGGCTGTGTACCGGGTGCGGAACCCACGACTTTTTCCTTATAGGAAAAATTTGCGGAACCCACGACTTTTTCCTTATAGGAAAAATTCGGGGTCCGCAGGTAACGTGTGTCTCACCTGCGGACCTCGCGGGCGCATTTTCAAACCATTTTTTGCCCCAAAAATTCAAACTAAAGCCTAAAAACAAATTTCAAATGGATGAAAAACAAGATAGAGAGGTTGTGGATTACCTGGGACTGACGGTTTTCGATTCCAACGGACGAATTTTCCAGAATCTTCACGGGAACTTTCTTATCCAAAAGCTTTTTACTTTTCACTCTGAAACTGAATGGTAAAAATGAAATTGAAAAAGTCCTTTTTATAAGTTTTTTCGAATGGATGAAATTTTAATTTGTTTATTTTTCACTTTAAAAAGGGTATTTTTGAAAGCATTTTTACTTATCTTAAACAGGCATGTGTAATGTTTCAAGTTTTTGTGCAGAAACTAGATTTTTCAGGTGAACTGATCGTTTTTCAACAATTCAGTCAACCACTCTTGGACACGACACTTTCATTTACCTGGGTTGGGAAGTCCTTTGCCTAACAGTTAATCAAACCACATTGAAAGTATTCAGCCGGTTTCTAGGTATTAGCTTTGGGTCAATCGTTACCAGGCCATCTGCAGTGTCGTTATGTGTTTAAGAGAACAGTTCAAATAAACCATTCATCTGCAAAATATCTGTCATCCATTTTTGACCATCCCTGAGTCAGTCCTTGCCAATATATTTTCAAAACTTGATCTATGATTTCGTGTTGTGGGCTTGCCTACGACAGATCGCTTTCTATCGACATCAACACATTATCTAGGAAGTTGATCCAGAAATCGTCAGTACCTTGAAATCTGCATGCCTTAATGGCAGGTTTCTCGCCTTCGACGACAGGTTGCATCATTGACCTTCGATCGAATGATTTCATGAGATGTTCGACTTCAGCTCATTCATTCACATTTCATGGATTGTACTGGGTACTTTGAGAGCCATTGACATTACTGGTGGTTTCTCTCACACTTGTTAATAGTTCACATCATTGACTGGTAATCAAGTGGTTTCTACCATGTTCGACTTCAACACATTTATTCACATGGATAGAATCGTACTAGTTTGAGATGCGGAAATCAAGACCCTGGATCTAGTTTCCACCATCCAGGCTGCGAGGAATTTTGTTGTCATCTATACAGTAGACTATTTATAAACAGATGGTTGCGTCCATACTGTGTCTACATATATTTGTACTATGATGTATTCAAAATCATTCCTGTATCAGAACGATTTGAGTTAGTTTCTAGTTAGTTTTAATCTGAGTATGGGAATGCCTACCTCAGTGATGACATATATATATGTATATATTTTGCATTGAATGTTTTTACAGGTTCCGACTGGGGTGTCCACAGGATGATCTTTGAAATGATAAAGTACTGCACTCTTCATATATGACAGACTACAGCTTCATCCATTCCAGACTTTGCACTTTAGGGGGCAATTTGTTACACTAAAAGCTGTCATCCTGACATTTTACTATGAGTATGAGCTCATTATTACTCATACTTCCTCCTTTTGCAAGTCTAACATATCAACTCCTCATGTCAAGCTTTCAAAATCAGAGAAAAGTTCCTAAAAATCCCCTAAACATTGGTATCGCACTTTCTCTATTCATTTCCTGCGGTCCCGCACCTAAAGTTTAGCTTGCCTGCGGAACCATACCGCACTTTATTTGTGTTATGGTGCCGGACCTCATAAAACTCAAAGGCGAGAAAGTAAAGATAAAAGTGGATTCGAGATGAATTCTAGAAGATTCTAGATGGGAATTTTCGGGAATGGATACGCTTTGAAGGTTTCTGCATCCCTCACTTGATGGAGCTAACCCCTTGATGTAAGGAGCTAATCCCTTTGAAGGAGGATTCTATCCCTTCATATTTGGAACAGAAAACCTCCTCTTTTCCACTATAAAAAAGAGGCCTTGGGTAGCCTCAAAGGGAGTTCAAGCTTAAGATATTTGAAGTTAAATGCTGTTGAGATTTAGACTCAGTTAAATACGACTTTTTGTGAGGTTAAATCACTCATCTCTATCTGTCTTAGTTCAAAGAGTACAATGCTTGTCAAATTAGAAGAGATTCCTGCTTCGGACCCCGGGAGGACCTGCACGACATCAAGGCACAGGTTGTAAAGGTTTTCTTTATTTGAAGTTAATACAAATATACTCATTTCTCTCATTAAACTGTCTATTCATGGTTTATTTCATAAATTCCTTGATCATTATGATAAGTATGGTTTATAATCATGTCTATACAGATGCTGTGTAATATTTTCGCTTGTTTGTGACTGCAGATTCACGAGGAACGTTCTTTCAAGTGCACGGGGAGGACTTCAACGAGATCAAGCAAGCGCTGGACATAAGGTAGGCCT